>CM052442.1:128489618-128584939 GCA_028533085.1 Varecia variegata
GATACCACATTTTACTAATCCATTCATGAATTGATGGACATTTGGGTTGTTTCCACCTCTTAGCGATTGTGAATTGTGCTGCTATAAACATTCGAGTGCAAGTATCTTTATTATAGAATGACTTTTGTTCTTCTGGGTAGATGCCCGATAATGGGATTGCTGGATCGTATGGAAGGTCTACTTGAATCTGTTTAAGGAATCTCCATATTGCTTTCCACAGGGGTTGTACTAGTTTACAGTCCCACCAGCAGTGTATGAGTGTTCCTGTCTCTCCGCATCCACGCCAGCATGTATTGATAATTTTTTGATTTGTTTTTTAGAGTTTAATGTATGTTACCCAGTAATCATGGACTATTTAAAATTTTATCTTTAACATAAAATCAAAATAATTTTTTTCATAAATTACATGTAAAAAGTTAAGCTATTTTTAATAGGGAAAGAGAGTCTGAGGTTGTCAAAATAACATATTTGTCTTTCTATTAATTTTTAATGAGCATGGCTTCTCTGCACTTAATGCAACTACTATGGAGTCTCTAAAATAATGTATCTGGCTATAGATGGTGCTGTATTATCTTTGACAGCTTACACTGTCTCACCAATTTTTATTATATAAGAACAAGAAAAAGGGACATGATGTTCATTTTGTTTGCAAGCAAAATATATTTGGCATATTATCTGAATATCTTCTTTTTGTAAAGGACCTGATGAGGTCTTCAAAGTTATATATAAATTCAAGGGAGAAGATAAATTCTCAGAGAGTTGGAGTAAAGGGAATGTGAATAAGAAAATAAAAACCAACGTTCAGAAAGACTCCTGGGCACACATACCATATACAGCAATATAGATGATAATTACAGGATATATGCCCTAAAATTCACTCTATTTTCTCTGGCAGCGAATGGAAAGACAGGGGAAACATCTCTGTGAAAAATGACTAATTTGTTTGTATAAAGAAGGGTAATCCAGGCATTCAGGAGGGGTGCAGGTTTTCCTTGTTGTGAGATGCGAGGAGAATGTCCTCTATGGAGCCTAATAAAAAGAACATTTGTGTGAAAAAGTGAAGATTCAAGACTGAAAAATGTCTGTTTCTCACAGCAACCTTGAGTGCAGCAAAGAACGTGCAGTCAAGTTGACATGTAGTTTCAGCCCTACCAAGCTCTTGTTCTGGACAGAGATGGAGCCTTG
The DNA here is from genome assembly GCA_028533085.1 of Varecia variegata. Classification (NCBI taxonomy): domain Eukaryota; kingdom Metazoa; phylum Chordata; class Mammalia; order Primates; family Lemuridae; genus Varecia; species Varecia variegata. The sequence goes on from CM052442.1 coordinate 128,490,804, forward strand.
GAAACTTTGGCGTTTTTCCTGGTTTAAGAGTACTATTTTCTTCCCAAGTGTGTTACTCTGACAATAATTTCCCTTTGTAACATTAAGAGAAAAAAAAATCAAAGAAAGCATACCATTTGGTGGTTTTGGTTTATTAGAAGTGTTAACCCCATTTAGAAGGATATAGATACAAAATTTTTATAATTTACCAATTTGAAGCCTCATTATCACCTTAAGCCTCTGAGAAAAACTACATCTATTTAGATGGGTTGAAGGCTTTATAAAAAGCTCAAAAGAACCACCGTTTTCTTTAACATATGCAGGCAGCAATTACTTTTAAAAGAATTTTCTCATATATTGAATACAACCTATTTAAACTTTTAATCCATGTCACTTTTTTTTTTCTATGAGATGGATGCCTTTCCTTAAATATTCATCAAGGTTGTCCCAATTATAAGCAATCATTTACTCAGATTCTAAGGAGCAAAAAGAAATGAATGTGCAGAGCAGATATATAGGGAATATATCAGGACAATCCAGAAATAAAAACTTCATTTGCAAAGGAATCCCAGACGACTAAGGAAGACAGATAACAAAAGCAGATACTGTAGGGCAATAAGATTTTAACTCCAGAATGAAAAGGCTGCCAAACCCAATCAGGGAAGACATTTGTTTGCCCGTTCATTCAGTAATTATATGGTCAGTCTTTACTATTTGCCAAGCACTCATTTAGTGACTAGAGATATAGCAGAGGGGACAATCGGCAAAAATCCTGCTCATTTTTAAGTTTTCTTTCCAGTGGCATCAGGAAGCACCTGCATGTGGAAGGGGAAATTGGAATCTGCTGAGATATCCATAAAGAAAAACTAAAGAGATAAGGAGGAAGATGAGGAGTGTTGGGAATTCAAGTTCCCATGTTAGTGGTGTGAAAAAAAATGTTACTATGAAACTCCACCCATGAACATATGATTATATTAAAAATTATTTAAAAATAAATATGAACAAAATCAAACCTTTATGTCTATCAGTAAAATAGTTATAGTTATATTATTATTAATACAATTAATGCAACTACTAAATTGCAAAAAACGTAAAAATCCACCAGATAAAGTTTTCTTAATGTTTTCAGAGAAATGACTCAAATATGTCCTAGATTCAGGGTTATAAGTTGGCTCAACATAAAGAATGAATAGAATACGCTCGTGCCCATATGATGAGTCACAGCTTGTCTGTGAACCTTACAGAGTTTAAAATATATAAAACCCCCAAACTACATTATTCTGTTCAAATCAATGGGCGTTGTCTCACCTTTTGTTTTTGCTTTTGTCAGAGATTGAAAACTAAACAAACTACAAAGGTGTATTTTGGCCAAGAAATAAGCTTAATTCAGGTTAAGCATCTTAAGAAAGGTTTACCTATAAACTTAGCTACCAATCTGATATTTGAAAAAAAAATCGTATATAACTTTCTTAGAACCAGTAAGACTAAGAATACAAAAGAGAACTTTGTATTTTAGCAGTAAAATAAAAGCTGGGATGGGCATTAATCTGAAAACTTTAAATGCATAATTAAGCCATCTCTGTTCTAAATCATGAAAGAAAGTAGAAATAATAAGATTACAGAGAAGTTAAGAAAAATTGGAATTACTGTGAACATAGCTTAGATACTTGTTATGATTTGGTTTATTTAGCCTATCATGCAATGTTTATCTTCCAAAGCCACAAACCATGTCTTGGGGAAAAATATTAAAGGAAAATTTATTATATATATCAAAGATGAATATTTAAAACTACTCAGAATAACAGAACACCATAAGGGGAGGTTCTAATAGTAAGAAAGAAATATTCATTCCAAGGAGAACAATGTAACATTACTCTCAGAATGCCGTCTTGTCGGACAGAAGATTTAAACAAATGAAATTAGGCTAAAAAGTGGATTTTAGGAAAGTCCATCTGTTATCTCTTAATGAGAAGGGAGATGTGCTGAGTGCTTCACTGTGTTTATTACCCAAGTATTTCAGTGGCGCTAGATCTATCCTGCCATCATCTCTGCTAAGTATTTACCAATATGGTGAAGATTTAAGGTAAATTTAGCTGACCAATTAACATAAACACTGAAAAAGTATTATGTAAGCTCCATATGCCTTTAATTTCCACAGCATTCTTTGAAAGTACATAGTATACTTCTGTGCATTTCTCAGACAAGGAAACTCAGGCACAGGATAAGTGACTTGCCAAGGTTTCGTAGAGAGCAAGGGGTGTGGGTGGAGGTGCATGAGGAGAAACTGGTGTAACTGCAGAAGGTATGTTATTACACACCTTCCACGGAAGCCTCACTTTGACCTTTTTTTCTCTTCATCCTCCTGCTCAGTTTGAGCTTCTGATACTGCAGCATCATTTCCTCAAGGGAAGGAAGTCATTTTTCTGTGCAAAGCAGAAGGCTGGGGCAGGGACAAGGGTGCGATAGAGGAAAGGACAAACGTGCATCATTAGATCCTCCTCGTATTCTAACATTTGTTACCCAGGGTGGGAATATTGCCTAACGGACAAAGGAGACCTTTGGAACTTTTCAAGCTGGAATCCTGTTCCCATTTTACAGATTGGGAAACTGAGGAACAGAGAGTAGGGATCGCAACATAGTGCATTTTAGAGGACTGTGTTTTTCAATGAAGACCACTGATCAGAATCACCTAGATAATTGTTAAAAAGAAGCAAATGAACAAAAAATAGTGCTAGGTTTCATCTAAGAACTACTGAATCAGACTCTCAGGGGAGAGATTCAGGAATCTACCTTCCATGACTTCTCTCTTGTCCTTCCTCCACCAAAAAAAAAAAAAAAAAAAATTAAAATTGCACATTTAAATGTCCATTAAAATTTGACAGTACTGCAAAGGAAGGCAGAAAAAGGTAAGGTGTTTTGTTTTGTTTGTTGTTGTTGTTCTTGTTTCTTTTTTGTTTTTCTTGTACTGATTATGTGAGATTTCACTGGCTGAAATTTGAGCTAAGGCTTGTCAGATGAGAGAAGAGGAGCAATGAGCATAGCCATCGGAAACATAAAGGGTATTGTGAGACAAAGAGAGAATCAATTTGCTTAGATCTAGAGGCATTGAATGCCGATTTCAAAGAGTGTCCTTCGCAGAGAACTTGATGGTGTGGAATAGAATGGCAAAACTCTCTGATGCTTTGTACCCAAGAGCAGGCAATTGGCATTTACAGAAAACACCCTACTGTTGGTTACCTGAAAGTATTTCAAAGCAGGAAGCATATAATTGCCCATTAAATTAATCTCTTTGTGTTAGTGATAATGCATTGCTCTGGCCCACTAGAGTGGGCCGCACACAATATTGCAAATGAAGCTTTTCGCTAATGATGGTTAAATCTCCCAGGGAAAACACCAGTTTTATAGCACTTAAGGAATGTTTCTTCCTGGCATGGGGCCCAGTTGCCAGAATAATTGCTTTGTCCAACCCAGGCTACTTAGAAAAAATATATCTTTATAGGCGGCTCATTGTTTAGAAGAATCTTGGGTTCTGGAGTTGGATGGAGTTGGAATCATGGCCACATCTTGGTCATATACCCTTGGGCACATTATTTCTCCTCTTTCACTCTCAGTTTCTTAATCTGGGATATGGAAATAGCAATTATTCTTTAAACTCTTGGGTGTAGTGAGAATTGAATGAAAAGTGATAGTACTATGCCTCTTAGCAGCGAATCCATCTACAATCTTTAGAATGCGATGAATACATTGTGTATGCTCTTCTTATTAATTCTGCCCTTACCCTGGACTTTGAATAACTACTTAATTTAAAATTATTTACTTAGTTTATGTCATCTGTTACCCCTTCCTCTACCCACAACAAAATTTCTGCTAGGTGCGGTCATGTTGCTACATTGCATAACCAGTATGTGTGTGTGCTGACCTTCCTCTTGCCCTTGGCTGAGGCATGGTAGGTTGACCAAAGGCTAAGGAATGGCCTTCAAAGTGAATCAGGCACCTGCTTGGGCAGCCTTCAGATTTTATATCAAGCTCCTGCTCAAAATGTATCAATGCCTCTCTATTGCCTATGGCATAATCAGGATTAGAGCTTCATTCAGATTAATGCCATTCTCTCATGTAGGGTGGAGTGGAAGTAGCTGGGGGGAAGCTAATGTCTAGTCTGATAACACTCACAGAAGGGAAAAGGTGATAAGAGCCTAGAGTGGGCAGTAAAATTCAGGTGCAAGAGTGGCACAAGGGCTCTCAAATGTCACAGAGGGTGTAGAAGTATGACTGATAAGCCTGTCTGGGAATATAGTTACATATCAAATTTCCATCAAGATCCCCCACCTAAGATAGGCATGCAGGTACTGCAAGGGATCTATGTTCTTAGTAAAGAGGGATATGATGAAGGGAAGTGAAAAGTAAAATATGGGAAAGTAAAAGGGAAGCTACAGGTTCCTGGAGAGGAAATCAGCGTTCAAAACACAATTCCCCAAAGGGAAGAATTGGAGTCATTGTCATTGCAAGTCCAAAGAGCTAACTGATGCACGCCCCCAATGAAGGTAATTCTATGTGTAGCCATATCAGTTTTATTTTAATCCTCATGAATGTCCTGCTACCTCTGCCCTCTTTATATAGAACTGTTCCAATTATTTGCATATTGGGAATTTCTCCCAGATTTTTTCTTTGTTCTGCAACTATTCTTCCAATCTTCTCCCACAAGCTCTTCATCTTTTCCCCCTCCTTTCTTCTAGTCTACTCAGAGGGAGCACGCATACTGAGAATGTAGATACAGATTTTAACCAAGCACTCCTTTAGGATGTCAGCATGATTAATAGCCCTTTAGCCATAACCTAAAAAAAGGAGAGTAGGTAAGAGATTTCTAGCCCTATATCTTGCCCTGGTCTTCTTTGTAGACCACGTTCTCCAAATCCTCAATAGTGTAACTATTACTGTAGACAACTATAGACAAAGAATAGAAAGAGGGTGAGCAGCGAACACTAATGTCAGCTTTTTAGGTGCAGGTTACTGCAAACTGGCCATTTGTAGCAAGTGCTCATCTCCAGCTTTGGAGTACCAGATAAAAGGAGGTAGGGAAGACCCTAGGTATTTGAACAGATTATAAGGATAGGATGATACTGGGTTGATTTACCCTCAGGCTTTAGTTTCTTTGTAGGGATGGAGAAATCATAATGACCAGGGAAGAAAGTACAGATATATCAGTCTGGAAGGCAAAGGGAATAAGGTAGGGGTTAAGAGACCAGGCTTCTAAGTCCATTTGCTAGGATGGAATCATTTCTTTTTCACTTATCCATACTCACTCTGTTGGTAAGTTACTTAACTCCTCTCTGTAGCTTAGCTTCCCCATCTATAAAAATGGGCAATGTATTGGTATACCTTAGAGGTATGATGAAGAATAAATATATTTATGAAGTGTTATCAACTTGCCTAACATAGAGTAAACTTTTGGTAATAATGACAATGTTGATATTAATTATTATCATATTAGTTATAAGAGAAACTTAACCATTATAAACTTTATCATCATTATATAATTAAAGAGGATGTGCCAAGAGGCCATTTTTGTCATCAAGCAAAACCACCCCACTTCTTTCCTACAATCTCCTACATTGTTGAGTTTGCTCAGAACACATCATTTAGAGATTATTATTTGAGGGGTGTAATTTTTCTCAATGATAGGTATCCAGTAGGAAAGTCTTCTTGACTCTATCAGTCCTAAGTATCCCGGCCAGGTTGGCAACTTTAAAAGGCCCGTTCTCAGGCAAAATCAAGTTTATAGGTACTGCTATAACCACATGTTCAGTAAGCAGTAGAGGTGATTAGTTAAGGACATGAATTAGGAAGTCAGATTTCCCCAGCCAAAATACTGGGTCCAACATTGCTCTGTATGCAACTTGAATAAGTTATATAATCTTTTTAAGTTTCAATATCTGTATTTGAAGTTTATTATGAGAGTTAAATGAGATAGCACAGTACATAAAACAGAGCCTGGCATATAGTAAGATCTCAATAATGTTCTTTTTCTTTTCTCTCCCTCTATATCCTCTTCCAGATGAAACCTGGTACCTGCTACCTCTCATATTCCCTTCTCATATATATCTCAGTCCTATATCTAAATACCATATTTGTCATTTCCTCTTCTATTCTCCAACCACTTGGATGTGGGGAGAAAGAGGACCAAAATAGCCATATAGACACTGATACATATTGGTTTACTTTTGCTGCAGGATTTATTATGGCAAAATTTAGTCGCTTCAAATAATAAACATGTATTTCTCCTAGTTTTGTGGAACAGCTGGGTAGTTATTTTGGTCCAAACTGGTTTTGCTACTGTTTCTGGACACCTGATGGGTTATCTGGGGCTGAATGGTCTATCTTGGCCTCCTGGGTATATATGGCAGGCAGGTTATCCCAGGGTGCCCTCGCTGACACTGTTTGTCTCTGCCCCACATTTTCTCTCATATTCTAGTAGGTGAACTCAGCTTCTGTTAGTGGTCCTCTCAAGGTTACAAGAAGTATCAAAAAAAACAAGTCTCAGTGAGCAAGCTCTTTTCAAGTCTTTATTTGCCTCGAGTTTGCTGATATTTCATTGGCCAACACAAGTCACACTATTAAGAGTAGATTCAAGGGGACAGAGAAATGTCACTTCTTGATGGGAGGAGTTGAAAATAATATGGCCATTTTTTTTTCCTTTTTAATAATTTACTTTAGACTGGGATGCTGAATCTCAGCATGGGAACCCATGAGGGACACGGATCTAGAGCTTACATGTAGGTATTTCCTTGCTTTCCTTCCAGAATCTTCTAAGGACAGTGCATGCACATTCAAAATTCTTTGCTCCAATGCCTTACTTATGTGGCAGAAAGGATTAAATACAATATTCCTAATAGCCAACAACTGGTTAAATATGGATTCTTCAAAATCTCAGCTTAAATAGCAATTTGTCTTAACTCCTATTAAATCTATTAATGCTTTTATAATTGTCAGAACAACTTCCACTGTGTAAGCACTAATATAAGCATTAGCTATTATTATTATTATTATTTTCTTTTCCTCCTGACTGGATCAGGTTCCTGTGTTACAAGTTCTCACTTTGTGAGAACTTTCCTTTCAAATGTTTGGTCAAGGCTTGTAATAAATAGACACTTATTTGCTTGACGTTTCAAAAATACATTTCTAAGGGAAGAAAGAGTTAAGGTCCCTACTCTCATGAGACATTATCTTATTATTTTATCCTGGGGGCTTAGCACAGCACTCGTGGCTCCCAGTCAGTATTTCCTAAATGAATGAATGAAGGAAGGAAATAACGGATTAGTACCATGAAGGAGTACCCTGATGAATTCTGACTCCAAATATTAATAGACACTGTTAATTGATTGGTGGAAAGATTTTTTGCTTTAACATACCCCACTCTGCTCTTTGTTAAAAATTTCTGGATTTTTAAAAGTTATGTTTTTAAAATAGAACTGTGCTCTCCTTGTATGAAAATTGTGGAGCATTGACTGTGCTCACAGGGAAGGATGCCCGCAGAATATTAATCAATCTTGGGAGTGAGGGACCATGAGAAAGGTGTTGGCAGAGAGGAGCCTAAGGGCCCCTGTCTCTTTCCCCAAGGAGCCAGGCTTGTGATCTAGGAACCTGGGTTTCTCTTCCTTTCTGAGAGCCTTGAGGCAATCCCTGAACAATGCCAGCCCACACTTCATTACCCAACAAACCGTTTATCATTTAATCTGATCTGTATTGAACAAGTGGAAGCAAGTCACAAAGCAGCAAAGCCACAAGAATGAAAATGCAGCACGTTTTCTGATTATAGGCATTTCTAATCCAAAGCTTAGAGACTAGGGCTAAAAATAGGCACCAACTCCATCTTTATCCACCCCCACCCACCTGGCATTTCCGTGCTGGGTCAGGTAGCCCTTTCGCGGGACGGTGGACATTTGCACTGTGATAATTTGGCTTTCATCTGATACGGGGTGGGGGGGTGTCAGTCACTCTACTCCCTTACTCACGGTGCTGATATTTTCTGGGCTCTGGAGCCTCCATAGGACAGGGACTCATCTCACATGTCACCCAGGGTCAAAGGTTACACTGGTTGTCACAGGATATTTCATGCTGGTTCTTTTCACAGCTGCCAATTCTATCTACCCAGGAATTCAGATCAGCTAAGAAAAAATAAATTAATATCCTTTCAGCAGCAACGTTGAGCCAGACACTGTGTTGATCCTTTGACAAGCTCTGTTTTATTTCAGCCACATAGAAATCATCATTTGTAGACTCATGAGGAAGCATACTCTGAGATACGGAACCACCTCCCCAAGCCCACAGAGCCAAAATCCATGGAGCAAGTCTCATCAAAACATAATAGTTCCATCTTCTCACATCTGTATTATCTCCCTAAAGATTCATAAACAAATAAACACATACCTAGAGCAGAGAGGATTCAGCTCATGTCAGCAGCTGTTCCATGTGCACCAAATATGTGTTAGGAGTTGATCACTTGGAAAACAAGACATGACCCCTTCCTCTTGAAGACTTTAGAGAGAAAAAAAAAATACAGAGAGGTACAGGCATCCATTTGAAAGTCTAGCATATCATTTGCTAAAAATGCACGTAGCATGGAGCAGAGTGAGATTTCTCCTTTGGACGGGAGAGGTAGTGTTCTCGGGGAAGATTCATTGTGGGAGGAATATTTTCATCAGGAGCATGAAGTACAGTAAGCTTTTGTCAGAGATGCCTTTCGAAATTAGGAGATGTCTTGATCAAGAGGAAAAGAGCTTGCTTATCTTCTGAAGACGAGGTAGATCAGGAGCATGAAGTAGTCATGGCTGGAAAGTTAAGTGAAGCCTATGAAGTTAAGTGAAGTTACGGTTGCCTTTGGATGCCAGATCAAGGAAATTGTCTTATTCTCTTTGTCAATGGGGCCCATAAAATGCATTAAAATAAAAACAAATATATAGGGCTCAGAATATTAGCATTCAAATTTAGGAGCAGGATAGGTTATGGATGGAGTAGAGAGACCACGACATAGAGAATGGGAAAGGAAAGAATATGGCTATCATCAGGTGTTTCTTAAACTTTATGGTGCATCAGGAGGGCTTGTTAGAACAGATTACTGGGCCAATAATTTGTATTTCTAACATGTTTCAGTGTGAGGTTGACACTGCTGAGCCAAGGACCACACCTTGAGAACCGTTGCTATAATCCCTGCAATCTTAATCCCGAATAAAACTAAAGCTGTGTTAGAGATGGAGTTTGAATGGATAGAAATTGACATCCGGTTAAAACTAACAAGGAAAGAGAAGAAGCAAATTCTGCTGGAAATTATAAGCCTTAGCGACCAGGAAAGAAAAAAATAATAATTATACAATTAAAAATGTTGTTGCTTACTGTGTGCTAGGCAGTATTAGCTCCTTCTATGTCCTTTAGCATGTTTAATTCTCTTAATAACTCCGTGAGTCAGTACCATCAGTTCCTTCATCTAATAAAGACACCACAGTCCCAGCACACCAGATTTAGATGGCTGAGTATGGATTTTGATGCCAGGTCTGTCCAACTCTTCAGCCCAATTTCTGAATGTTTAGCATCAGTCCTGTCTTAGTGACAGCCCAGTTGCTATTGAGAAATACCATAAGTCACATCAACAAGTCATATTACAGAAAAGATGGCCCGACAGTTCCAAAGTGTAAGTGTCCACAGCCTTCCTTCAGCCAGCTCTTCATGAAATAGTTTTGAACACAATGGTGTATTACTAGTAGGCTTTTATCCCCACTGAGAGAACTAAATGGGGTGATTAGGAAGGGGATATCCAGATGGAAATAGCAAACTTAACATTTGCTTCTCTGAACTCAGTTCCAGAGGAATATGGACTTTAGGAACTTCTGATTCCTAAATTTTAAAATAAATTAAAGTCCAGATGAGGAGCTTATATTTGAATATTCTTCTTTTCCCGCTGAGATAACCCTGGAATGATGCTGTGGTCTACTCCGTACTCTCTTTGCCATGATTTAACAATGAACGCTTAACATGAGGCTGGAGAAGGGAGACAAGGAATAGAACTGGAGGATAACAAGTGCAGAGGGAAAAAACTTTAGCATTGCAGTCCAACAAACATGAATTCCAGTCTAGTTTTCATCAACAATTACTGACTTGAACAAAAACAATTTCCTTGACCTATCTCATTTATGTTTTTATCAGTTAAAAAGAAATAATAATAATAAAAAGCTATAACTCAATTGATAGAGAATATACGTATATATGCATGTGTGTTTGTGTACATATATATGTCACTTGACATATAAAAATGTTTTCAATTCGCAGGCATTGTTTTTAACAATGGTAATGACAAATTCTTATCAGTCTGTTCTTTCAGGTCGACTAGTCTGAGCTTGATGTTTAAGGGACACTGATTTTTAGAACCTTTCTGTTCCGGTTTTATTTTTGTTTAGCAAAACCAATAAACAGCTCTAATGCACTGTGAAGAAAAAAATTGGTTAGGAAAAATTGTTCTTTTTTTGTGTGTGTGTGCTGGCTTTTAAATATGGCTTGTCATTAGATTGTGTGTGAGGCACAGTATCCAAATCTCTTTGCCGGTTCATATTTGAGTATCTCTGGATATAAAAATACCCATACTGAGCCAGCATTTGATTTCCTGCTGAACTGTTTTTCACATTTCCAATATAATTATGTAGCAGTTACAAAGAAACAAAGACTGAACTCCCCAGAATACCATAGAAACCCACATTTGTTTACTTAAGAAAAGATATAAAAAGCAGCTAAGGCAGAAACTGATGTGTTGGATGACTTCTTAGGGTAACTGATACCTAAAATAAGTCTTAAAATGTCTGGATAACCGTTAGAAGTGATTGTTTAGACATGGGTTTAAAAAGGCAATTATATATTCTACAAATGGCCCTGGCAGGTAAATAGAAGACCTGGAAATAAGGAGTGCTAAATTTCATATCATTCTCTGAGCTTTGTTCTCTGAATGGTTGCTTTTGTCCCCAGTAGTGTCCATCTTTAAGGTCTAACAAACCAGTCAGTAAGTGCATCAGATCACTGCGGAATGAATATACAAGACATGAGTGAGTCGAACACATTTTTGCCAGCTATCCTAGGCACTACAAACACAGGTTGTTGAAGACTTAGTTCTTGGCCTGGAGGTGGAGCTTCTGTACTAGAGAAGACAACGTTTGGACCACAGTTAAATTGTCGAATTGAAAGGGACAGAGAGCATCCAAGCAACTTATATAAGAAAGAAACGTACACCTTATGATGCATTCTCCAGTGCCCTTTATAGTCAAGCCAGATGCTACTTTTTGACACCTGAAGAAGAAAAGCGAGGACATTAGAGGCAAAGGGAATAGCCGGAAGCCATCCAGGAGGTTTTGGTAATTTTGTGATGAAAAGGTGGGACTTGTTGATCTCGGCCTGTTTCGTTCAGCCATCGTTAAAGTAGACTGTATCCCATGTGCGTCTTATTTCCACAGGGACCTGCGAGGGTGCTTTAGGAATGACTCGGAGACGAACAGGGAAGGCTCAGTATACATGGATACCCAAGGCTTATCTGTGGTTGAAGAAGGGCATGAGAAGCTCACTGTTCTTTGGACTTTGTAAGAATCATGATTTAGGGAAGCAGCATGAATGCAAAAAGAGCAGTAAACACTCCAACCTGCTCTCATGATCTCTATTGGCTGAAGGTCTAGATTTGAAAAATTGAACAATACCTGGGTGTCAGAGTAGAGGGCAGAAAATAAACTAGCATTTGAGATGCTATTTGAGGCAGAATGCTGGTCATTGTGTATAGATACGACTTGTTCCATCCTCGTAACAATGTTGAGATGGATGGAACCTGAACGCTGTTATAGAAATGTGTGAAGCGAACCTCAGAGAAGTCAGGAGACATGGGAAAGGTCACAGATCTAAGAAAGTGAGGTCGAATCCACTTGATTTGGTGTCAAAGCCTGAACTCCTTCTACTCTTTGGTGCTACTACATGTGATAGATGGGCTGCCATCCTTTGAAAATTATTACTCTTTGTCCAAATTTCCAAGTGCACCATTAGTTGCCAGGCCCCATGTTAGAGACCATATATATACATATAGGTGACAAATCCAGGAATCACGTTGCTTCCCGTTTACTGTGGGTGAGAGTCATAGAAAATAAATGACAGTCATATAAGATGTCATGTTTATTTTACCAGTGTAGTTTTGCAATGAAGTTCAACTCCCTATCGCCTGCCCATGAATACGCTGGTCTTTCTTTTTAGGGTACACACACCATAATGATTTTATCTGCTCTAGGAACATCTAATTTTAAAAGGCAAGGGGGTGGGTATGAGGAATCCATTTAGAAAATGTAGGTTCAGTTCCTTGGTTTATTGTAACTCTGGGCATCACCATTCTCTTCACTATGTGGGTGAAATTAAACAGTTACTAGGTGTTCTTGCATCTTTATTTGATGAATTTTTAGTAGTTGCAGCATCAAATGATGGGGAACAGCAGAGATTTAGAGATGGAAAGATATGGGATTGTAAACCTGACTACAATATCTGTAAGTCATGTGATGTTAGGCAGAATACTCATCTTTTTTAAGCTTCAGTTGTAACATATGTTAAGGTATAGATAATAATGCATTTCTGTATTTTTGTGTGATGCATCTAACAGAGTGACTATTCTTAAAAAGAAGTAATAGAGTAGTTGAGTCTTTTATTCTTTAAGACAGCAATATTCAAAGTGTGGCCCAGAGAACTTTTGAATCTTTGAGATACTTTTAAGGGTTCTTAAAGGCCCAAATTTTTATAATTACATAAAACTACTATTTTCCTTTTTCTCTTTCATGCTCTCACAAGTGAAAGTGGAGTTTTTGAGAGGCTGTATGGTGTGTGTTGATATAATTGCTCAATGGCTAATGGAATGTGTGCTTGTGTATTCTTGTGTTTTGTGAAAAAAGTTTTAAGTTCTTACATGGTAAATACTGAGAGGTATAACACAATAACAAAAGCTTTCATGAGTAGAAGTTTTTTGGCTTCTTCAATAATTTTTTTAAATATATAAAGAAGCCCTGAAACCAAATTGTTTGAGAACTGCCTTGGGAAGGCATTTATTTCCTCAACTAGTTTGAGATAGTTTGAGATATAGTAACAATAAATATTTTTTGCTATACCTTGGATATCACATTGATTAAAAAAAACAATTGCCTATAAAGTTTAGGCTGGATACTGAAAAAATTAATGCATATAATGTCTTTAGTAGAATTCTTGGTATACAGAATGAAGTAAGAATACAATAAATGATGATCAATGTTAAGTGCAGGGTGAAAATGAAGGTACTCAAAAGGAAATAGGTTGATATTATAATTTATATTTTTAGGATCTCACCAAATAAAGTTGCCTTCTCAAGAGACAGAATTATTCCCAGGCCAGATCAAGACTTGCCTACTGCTGAATGCTTTGTATTACTCTTTCAGAACAATTAAGAGTGTCACACAGATGGAGACCTGGGAGACCCAGGCACTTCCAGAGAGAGAGATGCTCTCGTGTAAACATCAAACCCAAAGTAGTCTTCAGGGACCATCCCTGCCTCTGGAAACCAGACAGATTATCAGCATATAAGGCCATCAAGATTTAAATTGCACATATAACCTCCCATTATTTTAGCTCATGTTTTTCAAGCTACTTTTTGGTGATATTTTCTTCAATTTTAGAAACAGCTGCAATAAAATATGCTGATCCAAACAGCAGTAATAATAATGATGATGACATAAGCTACCATTTCATCATTTCTTGAGCCAACTTTTCCCAGTGCTTGACACAAAGCATTTTGAAGAGAGTTGTCCATGTACTTTACAAACTGCCCTGTGTTGTGGGGAATCATATTATAAACACTGTTCAAAGGAGAAAATTAGGCAGCTATTGTCAATCTCTAAGCTCTACAGACTTTACAACAAATACTTGATGCAGCCATGCTTTGACACCAGACCCTCTGCCTTCCTAATATGCAACACTGCAAAGCCTTTGGCAGACCTTTTATTTTTCATTGTAAATTAACAATTTAGCTTTATTGTTCAGTGACTGTCCTCCGAAAACTTGGCTAATGCATGTATGTGCTGAAGCAACATTACTTTAGGAATGTGCTGACAGACTAAAGTTTCTATTCCTGCCAAACTGAGGACAAAACCCTAAATCTCAGTGAACCTAGCAAGGTGAATGCCATTTTGAAAAATTTAGCAACAAAATTAAGGCCCTTGCCAGATAAGGATAACTTTGTCCTCCAGACTTTCTGTAGTAACAGAAATTCCTTACATTTCAATTATGATACTTTGTAAATTGATTTTTTTTATTTTTTACTACAGTGAAGCCTCAGAACAGCTATATAGAACGGGCCACTGCTGGTATTATTGTCCTGCATTTTAGGTGATGTAGCCAAAGGTCAGACAGATTAAGTTATTCCCTCAAGATCAGCTAGACAGTGCAGAGTCATTTGTCAACCCTAAGGCTTGTCATGAATTCATAATTAGAACACGCTTTACTGATATTCAGTTTGCAAGAACAGATATACATCAGATCAATTCTAGTGATATAAACTGCGACAATGATAACAATAATAGCAACTGTTGGTCACACTGTAAATCACCATCAGATTCACAGAGTGATTATTTTGCCTAGAAACTGTATGAATGGTGTCACCCACACCAATCATGCAGAAATCATTTTGGTAAACACCTTGGGGAGTGTCAGTGTAGCAGAAGTCGAATTTAGATTGTGCGTGTTTCCATGCTCTTCAAGGGAGCGAGATGCCTGATGGCTTGCGCTGTACAGGGTGCACATCCTCTCCTCTTGCTGCAGATTTTCTTCTCCAAAGCACATAAATGGATCCCTGGAGGGGAGTATGCTTGTGGCTCAAAGGTTGGTCCTGCATTTAAAGATGCCAGCATCATCTTGGCCTGAAGCTCCTCTTCATAAGTAACTTGCATGAGACAAGTGACTATTCACTTTTTTTTAGCACAATTTCCTTACCTGTAATAGTGGGATAAGTAAATATTGAAACAGGTTACATTATCCCCCTTATATAAAATCGAGATGTACAGAGGTTAAGTGATTTCCTCAAGGTCACTGATCTAGCACCTTATAGAATTAAATTGTCCACCAAGTCTGTTTCTCGCAATAGACTTCAGTTCAATACCACATGGCATTCCTGGCAGGTATCTGTCTTTCTGTTTATAGTCTCTCCTGTCTGTCTAACCCCTTTGTCTCCTACCATGGAATCAGCGTTGGGTTTCTCGAAGAAATGTATCTACTTTAAACAATTTCTACAGGTCTGTTTTTGTACTGGTGGGTGGAGGCAGATGAAATTTCCTTTTTCTGTTTCAAATTTTAAAATAATAAAATTACCTCTTATCGTAGTTAAATCCTAGAAGAAAAAAAAAAAACACTAGAACTTTCCTGTGTTAATCTGAGAGCAGTTTTGGATAGAATTAGACATCTATAACTATGTGATGCCAAAACATCTGGAAGCAAAAGTGAAAAATTAAATCCACTGGCATTTTCCCCAGACACAGCCAAGCAACAGATGTGGGGAAAGGCTGAATGAGTATCTCAACTAATTTTGATGAATTCCAGGAGAAACAAACTCGCATTGTCCATTTATTAAATCTTTGGAGTCATGGATCTAATGACAATAATCTCATTTTGGGGTGACCTGGCAAGCTGACGTGTCAGCCTACAGTATTTGAATATCTTCTCTTTCTTGGTTTCTTGATCCTCTGATGTGGTCATTCTTTCTTTCTTTTTCCAGCAAAATTGTTTAGTTTCTCAGATCTATCAGATTTAGACGTTTGATTTATGCACTTAATTTAAACAACAAAGACCTCTTTAAAAGTTATATTATTACTAAATTCTAGCATCTACCTTATTCACAAAGGTTGGAAGGTTCATAGTTCTACTGGAAATTCTATTTGAAGAATTCAATAGAATAATGGTGATGCTATCTTAATGTATCCAATTCACAGCTCTTTATATGTATTTCATTAATCCTTGCAGCATCTCTCTGAGATGTGTAAAGGGCAGGGATTATTAGACCCATTTTTCAAGTATAGAAAATAAGATAAAATGAGATAGAAAATCATTTCTCTAAGACACCGAAAGAAAGCTTGACCAAACCATTCCATGTTCTAAGTTGCAATGCTGCTTTGAACACTGCAGATGTTAGCTCATTAATTTCTCAACCATCACATGGCAGTTATTTTTGAACTTTTATCATGATGGGGTATTTGTATATCTATATATCTATAGACCTATATCCATATTTATATACTAAGGGGAAGGGGGAGAAATTGCTCCTGTACATTAAAATGAATTCTCGAGAACTATGAACTAATTTAAGTTCACTTCTTTGACTACATTATGCCACACCTCATATGTACTTTATATGTATCTGAAATGTGTCCCTTTTCTGTCCTTTCCCCCATAATAACTCATGATACAACAGACTAAGGTGTCAGAGGATGTGTAGTATATTTCAACATTGAGACAAAACAAAATGTACAGTAACATTAATCTGACACGTTTGTGGACATGTATAATGGTTATTTCTTATGTTGCATCAGTAAATGGATGTGAATGGTTAGCAGTTCATATAAATGGTAGTAATTAGTCTTACTTTTCCAAAGATAGACTGAGAACATTTTGAGCCATCTGTGGGAGAAAAAAAGGAAAAGTGTTGAAGGTAGGAAGGACTCCTCCGTTTGAGTCTAAAATCTATTCCTTTGTCAACTAACTCCTCCTGACCTTGTCCCACCTCTTTTCTATGTCCCCTCTCACTTCTTGCATTCAAAAAACAGGAATTTGGGGAGATAGGCCCTGTTTGGTTCACCTACATGCTGTGCGAATATGGGAAAATTGTTTCCTGTTTCTGACCTTCAGTCTCCTGCTTTTGAAATGTGAATGATAATACTAATATCATAAAAAAAACATGTGGCCTAAAGTAGAGAAGACATATTTAGCACCTAGCACTATTCCCAGCACATTGCAATTGTCAATTAATTATAGTAGACATACTCATTAACCTGATTCTTATATTGCTCATCCTAAATTATTCATCTTTGAATATCCAGAGCCTATCAGAAAAACTAGAACATCATAATCAATAACATTACGTTGCTATTAACTATTACTAATGAACGTCTACCTTGCTCCACTAGCCATTTGTTTTGCTGTTACAGATATAACCTTATTTATTTATCAGTTCACTTTGAGATCTATGAAATATATAGAATCCTAATCTATCATCTAACAGCTTTGAAGCATTTTCCAATCTTTCCTCCTTAACTTATTCAGCAAAGGAATTAAAAACAACTACTCCTACCCCTGAAATCCCAATGTGAATTTCGCTATTTTCTTGAAGTTAAACCCTAGACATCAAAATGGTAAATGATTTTTTATGCTGTCAGTAGTGCATTCAGGTATCGCTTGGTTCTGCCTGCACAATTCCTCAGAATTGAAGTTTAGAAGATAAATACGCAGAAAAATCCAGTCGGGGACAATCAGAGCTATCCCTTTCAACTGTAGCTTCCAACACTATTATTTTACAGCTAATGTGCCCTCTGCACACTTTGAGACTATGTGCTGTGATTCACATGGAAGGATCCATGGGGTGCTTCATGGAGGAGGAAGAGAACATGCAGAAACTCCACTATCTTGAAACCAAAATATCCTGGGGTGGTAGATTCGAAGTTCCTGTTATGAGCTTACTGTTCAGGTATTAATACAGTTAGAGCTGTCTGCGTGAATAATGGTATCTCTTCTGATCCTGGCATTTGTACTTGTAGTCATGACGTTCCCTGTTGGAAATGGTTAAAAACCAGAACTGGCCCCCAAGAGTTGACCCAATAGAGGAAGAAATACCGGGCACTTTATCATAGTGCTTGTGAACATAGGCTCTCAGAGGAATCCAGACCATAAGATCCAGAAGGACCTTTCCTGTTTTTTTATTTTTAATGTCCCATGCAAGCTCAAATCCTAGGTGGGCTACTTATGAGATGTGTGATTGAGGGCAACGTGTTTAACATCACTGCCCCAGCAGGAAGTTGGTGCCCAAACACTCTCACTCTCAACAGAAGCACAGTGGCATTTTGATGGAATGCATGTGATAGTCGTTCAGTGAATACTCCAATGCACTGCTTCTCCAGCTTTCATGTGCCTATGCATTACCTGGGGATCTTGTTAAAACACAGATTTGAATTCCCTAAGTTTGGGGTACACATTCTGCATTTCTAATAGGCTTCCAGATGATGCTAAAGCTGTTGGGCAGTGGAATAACTTTGAGTAGCAAGGCTCTATTCATATTTAATGCATATTTAATGTTATTAGTACATATTTAATAATTATTACAAAACAAAAGCCTAAGCTAGTGTTTCTCAAAGTTCAGCGTGCATCACACATTCACTGGGAAGGATGATTAAAGCACAGATTACTTGGCCCCACCTTCAGAGTTTCTGATTCCACTGGTCTCGGTTGGGGCCTTGACAATTTGCATTTTTAATAAATTTCTAAGTGATGCTCGTACTGCAGCGTGTGGTCCATTAACTAAAAAGCACTGACCTAGGCCAGTGCCTTCCCTATCTGGAAACTTCTGTTAATAGTTTTGAAAACGGTATTTGTTTTTTCACTTTTAGGAAGATGATAATCAGCAGGACATTTTATTTTTTAATTAGACTTTCTATTTTAGATACGTTTGCATGCAGTTGTAAGAAATAATAGATTCTGTGTACCTTTTATACAGTTTCTTCCAGTGGTAACATCTTGCAAAACTGTTAGTGCTATATTATAACAATATATTCACATTGATACAATCTACCTAATTTATTCAGTATCCCCAGGATTATTTCTATTCAGTGTGTGTATGTGTTGGTGGTTAGTTCTATCGCATGTGTAAGTTCACCACCACTACTAGGATCACTCCACATCGGCCTCCCTCCAAAGCCTCACTTCCCTTCCCTAATCTCTGGCAACCCCTTATTCTCAATTTACATAATTTTGTCATTTTAAGAATTTCATACAAATGGAATCATATGGTATATTAATATATCCAACAGAAAGATTTTAAAGCTTGCTAGTATCTGGATCTCACCACTGTATTCTTATTTATTATAGTGTATACATTTGTATTTTTGGAAGGATCCTAATATCAGATAGCGTTTATACGCTATGCCTATTAGTAAGGGAGGTCCTTAGCTTCATGGATTGTGTACAACTCAGGGGATTTTAAGGATGAATTTCCCTTTCCAGTGGTCAAAGACAAACCGATGCCCATGTGCCAAAATTAGATCTTATTATCAGACTTTTAAAATCAGAAAGCTTCTTCAAAATGCATTTTGAATATGGCTCTAAATCTTCAATTTACCTCTAAAGCAAATAGTAGGATTGTTCATATTCTAAGGATTTGCTCTTTTTTACATAATAATTTGGAAAAAAAAGTTATTTTAAAATGCCCATGTAACATTAGTGTTTAGATCACAAAAGTTGGCAATTATTTCTGCCTTGGACACTTAAATGTTTCCCTTTCTCTGATCAAATATTATCTAAGCCAGATTAGAAAGATTGGTATTATTCTTTCTTTCAAAAGTATGATAATTAATTTTAAATTATATGCACATAATATTAATATATCGGGTAATTTGATAGATGTTTCTTATACTGATTCATGTTATTATGTTTACAGTACCCATGATTAACATGGCAAATAGTCAGCAGTATCTGCTAAAACTAAAATCAGGAGAGATCCTACTTAAATATTTTCGAGAGTTTTAAATTCAGAAGAGATACTATGAACATTCTCTTCCCCATATCTGCTACTGCATAAAAAACCGACCCCAAACTTAGTGGTTTACAATAGTAGCAACCAATTAATTTACTCAAAAATGTATAATTTAGGCAAGGCAAAACAGCTCATTTCTAATCTACAGAGTGTCAACGGTGGTGGCATCACTCAGGCTGGAAGATCCACGTGGCTCCCCCAAATAGCTGGGAAACTGGTGTTTTTTTCTGGGCCACCTCCATAAGGGTTTCTCAAGGGGGTGGCTTGGTACCTGTGTCCCATGGTGTCTTCATTCTAAGACCAATCATCCCAAGAACAATAGAGAATGAAACCTACCAGTTATTATGGTCCAAGCAGCTCTGATGTTGATACAACTTTTATTACTTCTTTAATCTTCTATTACTTACTTAAGCAGTAGGAGAGCCCAGATTCAGGGCAAAGGACTCAATGAGAGGAGGATTAAATAATTTTGTATCATATTTTAAAACCAACATAATTCACTTTTGGTCAAAAATTATTTGCATTTGTACTAGCCATTATTTGCATTCTGAGATTTTAAATCTTTTACAGCATCAGCCTCAGGCTGACCCAGTAAAAAAGGGTGGGACAGGATGAAGATAATTTCTATAGACACCATTACTCAAGAAGAGAGAAGACGGATTGTTTTTTTGTTTTTTATTGTTTTTTTTTTTTTTTTTAAATAAACAAACTATGTATGTTCGCAGCTGAGGTATCTTCTCAATTTCCTTGCTGCCAATAAATGTTTGACAGTCTGGCAGCCTCTTTTCATTGTTTACGCTCTCTTTTAGTCAGAACTAATACATTTCCTTTAAAGATTTTGTACGTTTCTTACTAATCAGTTTACAATTAGACAAAAATTACACTCACAAATCTCTTAAAGATGAGCTCTTCCTGACTTTGGACGCCTGATGAATCTGCTGTGGTCAATGCTTTTAAGACTCTCAGTAGGGAATCTTTGAGACTCCTCTGTCCTTTATGATCCTCAGAAAACCTTTCATCTCTTTGAAAGTTCCAACAGGGAACCTCAGATCTTTCTGAGATATTAACAGCAAAAATATCCTATTGTCCCATTCTGTATTTGATTTGTAAACTGAGACTCTTTCTTAATTTGAGAATTGTTTTTCTCTGGAAAACCTGCAAATGAAAAAAGTTTTATTTTCAAACCCAAACAGTTTTGGTTCCAGGAAAAATTCCTTCTTTAATTTCTCTCCATTCACATTTTTGTTTAGGCAGTAAGAAGCAGCTATGTGGCACTTCTAATATTCGGCCTCTGCATTGAGTCTCTTTAATTAAGTCATCAGATTCATTAGGTACATTTCCTTTTTTCCTACATGACCCACAGGTGTCATGGTCAAAATTCTTCCTACTACATAACAAAGGTCTCTTTTCCTCTAACTTGCAATAGTACTTTCATTGCTTTAGTGACTTTAAGATATCACTGAGAGCTTTCTCACAATCATTTTGTCTTTCAGTAACACTGTCCCTGGGACCTTTAGGTTTTCACCAACAGTCTTCTCAATTCTTTGTCTCCTGCCAGAACCAGTGCCACATGTTTTACATTTTCACTGGAGCAGCACCTTCCTTCCAGGCATGAAAACCCATTTCGATTATCTACTGTTGCATAACAAACAACTCCAGCAATTAGCGGCAGAAAACAACAGCACCATTTATTAATATTTTGCTCACAAATCTGAAATTTGGGTAGGGCCTGTCAGGGTCAGCCTGTCTCTGTAGAATATAGTACAAGCAGGGGCAGCTTGGAAGGGGCTGACTACCCAATGCCAAGATGGCTCACTTACCTGACTGGCAAAATCATGCTGGCTTCCAGCTGCCTCACAAAGGGATGGTTTGGACTTCTTTATTGCCTAGTGTTTGGGTTCCAAGAGTAAGTATCCCAAGGAAGCTAGGACCTTCAAGCTGCTAGCTTCTTAAAACTTGAGCTCAGAAATTAGCACAGTGTCATTTTTGTCATATACTAGTGATGAGTCACAGAGCCTGCATTCAAGGGAAGGGAATATTTGCCCCACCTTTCACTGGGAGACATTTCATAGACTTTGGTGTAATGTTTTAAAATTGTGTGATTTTTTTGGGGGGGTCATACAAAAGCATTAAGTTACAAAAGACAGTTGGTACTGTCAAAATACTTTAAAATATTAAATAGTAATATTTAAATACTTATTTTATTAATACACATGAATAGATAAGGTCTTACAAAATACATCTTAAAATACATTTATAGTTGTAAGTCCTAAAACTTTAGAACATTCTAAAAGCAGAGAGTATCTGTGCACTTTGCTATTCCTTAATAAAACCCTTTGGATGTTTTCTTTATGCCTTGTCTATGGGTAAACCAGTCTTAGTTTTAAGGCTTTTCTTTGCAGTCTAATCAGCTTTGTGACCTGGAATGTTTCCTACATCCACCAAACCTCTTTTCTTTTTCATCTGTAAACTAAGAATATGGTTAATAAAGACAATGTTTGGGAAATGAAAAAATGGAATGTAGACCTGAATGCAGGATGTACATTTCCTTATTGCAAAAGCTTTATAATCAGGAACTCTAGGGATCTAAAAAGAGAGCCTCAGGGAGTAAACTTCAGGGGTCTACAGGAGCCTAGTTACTGGAAATTTGGTTGGGTGAAGATTTATTCAAGATGTGAATATGTGCAGATAAGCTGAGATCCAGAAATGCTGGAAGTCTTGTATTTATTTCTTTCAGGTAGTATATGTAGTTTCTTCGTCTTGAATATAGTCATATTGATATAATTTTCACTAACTAAATAAATGGAGAGTAAAAGATAGTATATAATAACATCTAATGTGATACCTGGTAGATGAGAAACACATGAAAGATGCTGTTTTCATTATTATTTGCCATTATTACATTTTCTACCTCCACTCAAATAAGTATCTTATAAACTCTCTTTCTGACATGGTAGGTGTTTTGACTCCACTAGCTGGATTTGAAGCATGAAGTGTAATACTTATTTCCTGATCACAATTTAGAAATCCAAGCTATTTTTAATGTATGAGATCTGAACTTGTAATGTCTTAGTTATCATTTTTATAATGTACATGAACAAAGAAATCTTGTAAAGGCCGCTTTATGAATAAAATAATTTGAACAATTATTATTATCATATCTTTAGAATACTTAACACGGGTTAGAAATATCAAGTATCAATAATATGTATGACTTTGCTTTTAAACTTGAAGAAAATGTTTTGGAATAAAATACTGTGGTGTTTTTTTTTCCCTATCCAAAATGAATAATGTCTTGTATCTACACTACCTTGTCAAAATAGTGTTGTTCATTGCATGTGTCTCAGATGTGGTGTGCATGCCTTACCTCTGGAACTTTGCTCATGGCAATTTTTTTTTTGTGCCTTGAATATCTTGTCATATCTTTGCACTCCCAAATACTACTTTTCCTTCAAGGTCCAGATCAAATGTCATCTCCTTCTGGAAGCTGTATATATTGCTAAAACTCTATGGGAGTTCAGAGAAGGCAGTATGATCTAATTCATAATTATAGTTATTTGTGTATGTGCCTTTTGTTCCCTCGGTAGCCTAATGCCATCAAGGGCAGAAAATACATCTTACACTTTTCTATAATCCTCATAGCTCCTAGCATGTACAGTATCACATTATAAATGATGGGCAAATATTCACTGAATGAATAAATAATCTTAATGGCTATTTTTGCATATCATTACATGATATTAATCACTTGCTTGTAATATGCTTAATATTATTCAGAAAGGGAAATATATATCAGACTGTCAAGATATGGGGAAAAAATAGCACAGAATGCTTGCAAATATTCTGAGGTGGAGATGTATCAAGAGGAATTTCCTAAAGAAATAAACTATCCTACTAGAACAGCAGTTGGTTGCATCCTTTAAAGTTAATAACCCAAGCCTAATTCTTTGTTAAAACCTAGAGTAGTTTTGTCTTACATTATCTCAATTCAGTAATCAAGAAAAGGATGCTGTTTTATCCTCTTTGCAGGCTGTCTGTACCATGGGCAAGTCTATTACTATGCTTAAGAAAATAATTTTGTTTGTGAATCATCCAGAATCTGTGACTGACTACTTCCAGACATTAGCCAAGCTCTCCTTTGAGGGTCTTTGCAATAACTATTTCCTCTGCCTGGAATATGGACTGTTTTGCTATAGTCAGGGCTAACTCCTTCATTTTCAACTCTTTGCTCAAATACCTTAATCTTCACCAGTACCATACCCTCCTTACCCTGCTTTATTTGTTTTAATTAGCGCTTAATCCTTTCTAGCATGCCATATAATTTACTTATCACCCTGTTCATTGTTCATAAACTCTTTCCATAAACTGATATCTCCCCATATCAAGAAGATTGTTTGGAAGTAATAAGCCTCAATACTATTTCTTATATGAAACATCAATTTATTGAACGGGATGTATGTAGGGAGAAGAGGTAAACCAGGACGAGATTATCAATGTTTATCATTTGGCTTGAAGATCACTTGGTAATACATAATTACACTGGATAATTATGTGATAATATAATAACACGCTTAGTTTTCATAGACATCTTCAAATATTTGAACTGGAAAGTTCATCATAACACAATGTAATATTATTACCTTTCAGTTTTCAAAAAGTAGGGTGTAAAGCAGAGAGAGAGGAAATATGTTTCCTGCTACCCACAAAATAGTTGAAAAGCATGTTATAAATCTTGTGCTGACCCTGAGTTTTAGTCCAGAGTTGTTCCCACCACACTGTTTTTATGCAGCTCCCCTATAAACCAACTTTTTAATCTTTTTTTTCGTCACATTAATACATTCTGGCCATTTGAGTCTTTTAGCATATCAAGATGGCTCAAAAATGTAATTCGACAGTATTTTATCTTTAGATGTGTCTTGTTTCCTTTAAGCCAATTTTTAAAAACTTCTTAAACTGTTTTTTTTAATGAAGAAGATGGAAGAGTGTGCTAAATTATTTTACCCTAGAGTTAATGCTAAAAGTAAATTCTCTCTAGTAGTGTATGACTTTGCAACTCCACTTTTGTAGTGTCTATATCAAGCTAAAATTTAAGACAAATACTGTGTAACTCTAAGAAATTAGATGTGCTTTGGAATCAGGCATACATGAATTCCAAACACTGTACTGCATCAGTATTTATGAATTGTTTAACATCAGTGAAGTGAAATAGTTTCTTTGCCTTTATTTTGCCATATGTATGTTGGGCACTAACATAGAATAAACAGTAACTGAAAATCTACCATTATTATCTTCTTTCTTTCCTTCCCTTCCTTTGCCTTTATGTTCTATGTTACCTTGAAACTATACTCATTGTTATTCATATGATGAAATGATTTGTTTAATTGCCTTAATACATTAGGCAATTAATTCTTTTTAGTGTTGAGCAAATTCCAACAATTTCCTGAGAATAAATTATAATGAAGGTTTATGTGAAAGAAATTAAAAGCTATGGAATCTTTTTTATTCTCATATAGTTATGAAAATATCACCTGGATAGGCAACATTTGGAATTACAAAATTCAGAATTGCTGTCATGCGATTAATTAGAAATAAATATGGATGTTGGGATGAGAAACCACACAGTGGAACTCATTGACCGCATTTTTATTTGAGGGTTTTATTTTTGGTAGAGAATTCTGGGGGCAACATCACCACCAGTCAAAGACTAATAATTTAGTGGTGGGAAATCTTGAAAGGATGTATAAAGAAACAGAGTCAACCTGCTTATAGGAAAAACAGTAATTTGTATTGTCATGAATGCATGACCTGTAATTTCAATGTAGGAACCATGAGATGGAAAATTATTATAACAATTCCTAATTTAGTTTGACTGAGTCAACCCTGAAATACAACTTCCCCAATATAAATTTGTTAGTTAAAACATGAGTCAGAATTAAAAGCAAAGTTCCTTTTAATTTAATGACTAGAGAATATAATTATCCCTACCCCACATCCACCATTTGATACTCCACTTGCCTCAACCAGGGTGTTACCCTGTGGTTGCATATTTGCAGGGGTCAGAAACTTACTACATTGGGAGACTGATTAGTTTTCCCCTTGAACAGCTGTATTAGAAATCACTTCCTTAGTGTGAGCCAAAATGTGCCTCAAGTTTTATTTTCTCTCCTTCCACCCAGTAAAATATGAAGTTCCTTAAAAAAATTGTTCACATGATATTGTCTAAGTTTCCTGAAATAATAGCCTAGAAGAAAAGAATGTTTGTAGACTTAGACACTGAGGTGTCAGGATCTCAGAGTTAATTAAGTCAGGAAAAAGGTAACTTGAAAGTTTAGAGCAAAATCCAACAAGGGACAATAAACAAGATCTAACTCTTTTAACACTCTGCAATTTGCTTGGTGCTTTTATGTATGATTTCATTTGAGCCTTTCAGTAACCCTCAAAATAGGTATTATCTTGACTTCAGGGTATCAGGTACTGTTCCGAATATACCAGTGAACCGTATGCTCAATGCAGCCTTGAACAAAAGAGATTCAAAATTCCTCTCAAGCTGGAATTTACATTCTATTAATCATAATTGGGATTTTTTTCAAACCTCATACCTGCTTACCAGTCCAATAAAAGTCAAATTTCTACTGCTAGGGGGGCTGCTGGAATAGATTCTTCCTTTCTGGAAGCAAAGCTTCATAAAGAATGTATATAAATACAGCAAGCATTAATGCTGTCTTCCAAACTCTCACAAGATTCATGTTATAGACAGACATAGAGGAAGATTCTTAAATGAAGGTAATTTTACCACTATGGTTCTTATTATTACGATCCTCATCAAATCTCTGGGGTTGCTATTTTGTTTTTTTTTCTAATAAAAGTTTCTGTATTCCAAACTAGACTCATTGAGTCAAATTTTACCAAATGTTCTGAAACTCACAAGAACTCAAGAAAAGATGGAGTGAATTTGCTACTTCACTTTCCCTAAATATTATAAGCTCTGGCTTGAATGGCCAATATGCAGTAAGCTTATTTGTTTCCTCCATGAGAAAAAATTAAAAATAAAATAATGGTTTTCCTTACAACGAGTCTATGCCCTTCCCAAAGCATCGGTTAGCATAACTATTTGAGGGCATACGTGACCTTTTGAAGCCATTACTCTGATCACCATTGGTTGCCAACAGTCTTGCTGCTACTGGTAAATAAATTTTCTCAGCAATCACTAAGAAAAAAGAGTAGGTCTTATTTTATTTCCACATTGGGAATGAATATTCAGGGTCATACTGTCAGAATTAAGTAGAGAAAGTAAAAAAAAAATGGTTGTTGGAAGAAAAAAGTAGAGAAAGGAAGTCAGCACAGCTATTACTTGATATTTCTAGTATATATTGTTTGTAAGCATGAGACAAAGGAAGTTGGGTGGGGAAATTTCACTTACTTAGAAGGGGCATCCTCTTCCAACATTCCTCTCTTTTATTTTACCTGGTTTTATTTTTGCTCATCAATTTCATTTTACCTTAGTGTCAACCCCCTCATTTGTGTATGAATATAATAGAATACGCATTTGGTTTATTTGGTCATTTGTTTGTTTTTCCATTTGGTACCTCTATTGCCTTTAAGAGTATCTGGCACCCCGCAGGTGCAGTTAATATCTGTGAATGAATAGAGGTTAGAAAGGGTACTTTTAAAATTACAATTATATGTTAAATATTTATGAGAGAATAATTATGCCACTTTCTCCATAGGATTGTTAGAGGGGAATAAAAGCATGGTGCCCGAGAGTAAGTGTTCAATGATTATCACATAGTCTTGTAAAGTGGTGATGATGATGGTCATGGCATTCTGATGTGGCAGGCATGGCTTATTAATGGAGCAAGATTTCAGTTTGCGAATAGGACCTCACTGTTAGTTTGATTGCACTGGGTAAGACTTACATAAAGATAACACAGACCTTGGTCCCTGAGCATACCAATTTTTTTTTTTATTTATTATAGCTTATTATGGGGGTACAACCGTTCTGGTTAAGTATATTGCCCATGCCCCTCCCAACCCCCCGAGACTGAGCCTCAAGGGTGTCCATTCCCCAGACAGTGCACATCGCACTCATCATGTAGGTAAACACCCGTCCCCTCCCCCACCCCCAACACCCCGAGTCAGATCTTCAAGTATGTCCATTCCACTGACAGCTTCGCTCTCATCATGTAGATATACACCCATCCCCTCCCCCCCACCACCACCGACACCCAATTGGTATCATTTCCAAATGTGCACCCAGGTGTTGATCAGGGAAACCAATTTTCTGGTGAGTACATGTGGTGCTTATTTTTCCATTCTTGGGATACTTCACTTAATAGAATGGGTTCCAAGTCTCCCCAGGAGAACCAAAGAGATGTCGTATCATTGTTATTTCTTATAGCTGAGTAATACTCCATGGTATAACAATTCACAATCGCTAAGAGGTGGAAACAATCCAAATGTCCATCAATTCATGAATGGATTAGTAAAATGTGGTATCTTTATAGCATACCAATTTTTATACTGCTTATGCAGCTGAGGAAGAAGTCTACCAAACGGGTTCATTCTCCACTGATTCGTTCCAGTGCCTTGATGGAGAAAATCTACATCAAACTGATTAATGCTCTGAGAGAAATGTGCCAACATACAGAGTTAGATTAAGTGATTTTTTTTTTTACCCAAATAATTTTGTTTCAAGATCTGCCTCAGTCATGCCAGGACACGTCAAGAAGACCACCACAAACAACTGGATTGTTTGCAACAGCAAAAAAGCAGATGCCAACAATAATAGAACTTAGCATTTTTACTTGCAGTGCATTTCTCCTGCATCTTTTTTTTTTTAATTTTTATAATGTTGCTGTGTATTAAGAAAATATTACTTTTCATTTTTGCCTTTGATTTTTTAGAAATTAAGGTATTTCTGATACCATGCAGGGATTTTTCCCATCCTCTGTAATTCCGAGAAAAAATAAACTTGTAGCAGTTTTTCCCTTTTGACGTTATTTGGAATTAGTTTGTTAATAATATCAAAGACTCCAATATTGGCCTAAGTACTCTCACTTTCTCATATCGTTTTGAAAGAAGCTTGATGTTTTGTGTTCCTGTCAGTGTCTCTGTTGCTGTACATTGCAAATTTCCACGATAGATTTACTGGATCCAAGATTAGTTTATTAACCTTCCTTTAAAAATGTGCAGCTAGCACATCATTTTTAGGTATGACTTTAAAGAAAAGGCTTAAAACATTCTGAGAAGGGTAATGCCCTTATACACAGGCCCTCTGAATTACCTCTACAAATACATTAAAAAACAAAAAGAATGTATCCTGTTATTTACAGATTTGCATTTTTCACCCAATATATCTTTCAAAATCTTATTACAAGAATACATATTACAATATTCTGTCTCTAGTTACCTTTCTAATATACATAGATAAACAGATGATGTTGTGGATACAAATGCAGTTGGAGGAAGTAGTAATGTGTAAATGTAACTTATGTGTATCTATTTTTACATTCACATATGCTCAAGCCATTTAATATGAACATCTAGAAGAGTGAATCAATGCCATCTATTTTATCGTCATGTACTTGACACCGAGGTAGTGGACTGTACTGCAATCATTTCAACCAGCTCTGCTAGTCATTTATCTTGAATTATGTCTTTTGTTTATTTAACTCAATATGGTGCATATATCTTGGTTCATGTCACAGTAAATGCAGAATTCACTGTGGCCAAAACATATTACCGAGGAAAGCAGTCTCAAGAGATTGGTCTGACTTTGCAGTCAGAGCATTAACTAAAGATAACACAATCTTAATTACCATCCCTGAATGCTATCAGGCACTGACCATAGTGTCCCTTCAACTTGCAGAGGATTAGAGTTGTTTTAAAGTAATATTTTGTCCATTGCTTAACAGGTAAAGAGTGGTTTACAGTTTAATTATCTTTGGAAAATAATGAGCATATTATACCATAATGTACAGGGGAAAAAATCTGTTGTTTTCCTTATATCTATGATGGTAGCTTGTATCAGACAAACTCTCCCAGTGAGAACCATAAAGTTAGGAGAGAAAAACACAATTTGAAGGTAGCCAGTACCTAAGGAGCCAAAATGCCACAGAGAAAGGAAACAAATTGAAGTGACTCCTAAATCTAGCACTGCCTATTCTTAAGAGAACTTTAACTGATTCAACTCAGAGGGCGTAGAGACCACATGGAAATCAGTGACCTGTACTTTAAGAGGATCTCATGGGACTTTCTGAGTTCAGGCTTATCAAAATATCTAGAAATTGAGAGGCCAGGATCACAGTGAAAAGATAATTGAAGAGAAGAGACCAAGATGTTATGGGTGTTTTTTACACTTGATGCATTTACCAAATTTTAAAATGTGCAGAAGTAAGAGGATTTAAGCCTACCAGAGAGCATGTGCTAAGAAGCTAAACAAATATTTCAGCAGTTTAACAGAAAGGATGGGCCCCAGAAGTAAGGGAAAACCAGAAATTAAATTAACCCTCATAAATTCTGAAATCCAGCCTTGAAAATATTAAGGAGATCTATCTAAACATTGAAAATCAAATGAAAAGAAACAAGAAAATCAAATCTTGTCTAAGGAGAGATAGCATCCTTCATGTTCTAATTTGAACATCTAGTGTTCAAAATTCAGTAAAATATAATCTGGCATGCCACGAAATGGAACCAAGCCACCAACAATAGAAAGCAGGTTATATAAAAAATTCAGGTGATTCAGTTATTCAAATTATCAGACTAAGAATAAACACGGTTAATACGTTCAAGAAAATAGATCACAGATGAGATGTATCTGGAACCTGTAAAAATAATTTGAAAAGTCTAAAGCTAAAAAAAAATTCAATGAGCAAAATTAATAATTCAATTTAAACAGAAGATGACAACCAGCATAAATATGGATTAGCAAACCAGATTTAGAAGAGGAAAGATGGAAGGAAGGAAGGACGGAAGGAAGGAAGGAAGGAAGGAAGGAAGGAAGGAAGGAAGGAAGGAAGGAAGGAGAGAAACAGTTAAAGGAAAAAGAGGGAGAAAAAATAAATTCAGGAAGAATCACAGAGAGTAAAAAAAAAATACAAATATGAGCACCTGTCTTACCAGAGCTTTTACAGAAAAGGTCTAAAATATTTTTAACTATTGTTCCAGAAAGAGAAGAGCAAAGCCAAGGAAGAAGCAGTATTTGAAGAAATAATGGTCACAAATTGCCAAATCTAACAGAGAATATCAAGATATGGATTTAAGTAGCTCAGCAAATGCTAAGTAGGATAAATACCAAGAAAACCACACCAGGGTGCATCATAATACTATTGCTGAAAAATAAAGACAATGAGAATATTAAAATCAGCCATAAAAAGGAACAATATTAAGTATTGTAAGACTGACAGCTGATTTTATCATAGAAATCATGAAAGTCAGAGGAAAAAAAGGGCGTTTTTAAAGGACACAAGGAAAATAACTGCCAAACCAGAATGTTATATGAAAAAAGCTTTTACATAAACCTTTAAATAAAGTTATTTTCTTTCAGGAAAAAAAAAACTTTATAAAATGTATCACCAGCAGTTTGCCATTAAAAATAATTTTAGAAAAATGTTCTTCAAACAGAAGGAAAATTAGATTATGTAGCAATGTAATAATGTAGAAAAAAAGAAAACCAAAAATATTAACATGTGGGAAAATAAAAAAAGAATATATACTACTTAATATAATTTGAATGTCTTACATGTGTAAATTAGATGTAGAATTAAAATATATACCAACAGTAACACAAAAATAGGAAGAGTATAATATAAATTTTCATAGACAATTAATGCAGAAACGTTCTTGCTTTATATGCAAAATATTTGAAAGAATACTTTAAGATATATGGTAATAAGTGAAGGACATATAAATATTATTTAGGGGTATCATAAAATAACATGAATTCAAGACTATATAATTATTTGAATAATGGGGGAAATGGAATAATTAACACTAATCAAAATTTAGAAAGGAGGGAAAATAAGAAAGAACTGATCATTTTTTTTCAATCCAAAAATAAATTTAAGCCCTGGTATATAAGCAAGCATGTTAAACGTAAATTAACTGCATACTTCATTTAATAGACATAAATTGTCAGACTAAAGAAGCAAACAGTATGAAAGTCAGATTTCTTACCACAGATAAAGCTTTAATATAAGAATAAATAAAGACTGAAAGGATTGAAACAAGATCTGCCTGCAAATTCAAACCAAAGGAAATTAGTTCAGGTGTAGACTAAGGTAAAGGATATATTTCCAAAAATAAGGTGAAAACTTTCATAATGATAAATGATTAAATTCGACAAGGAGATTTAAAATTCTATTAAATTCATAGGCACCTAATAATGTATTTTTCAAGTATATAATGTAAAAATTGGCAGAATCAAAGGGAGCATTAGACAAATCAACCATTGTGGATGGAGATTTTAACCCATAACTCTCTAATAGAACTATAGACAAAAAATTACTAAAGATAGAAAACATTCGAATACCATGATTAATAAGTTTATCTAATTGAAATGTATAATATACTGTACCGAAAAGTTACAGAAAAATCATTCTTGTCAAACACACTTGAAACATTTACTCAAAATGGCCTAAAACTGTGCCATACAGCAAGTCTTAATGCATGCAGAGTATGCCTTCTTACACAGTGGAAGTAAGTTAGAAAATGTAGTAATAAAATAAATATCCTGTATTGGACATTAAACCATATACTTCTAAATAACCCATGGAAAACAGAATAAAATCCCAAAAGAAATTAACACACTTAAAAAATGAATGATACCAAAATAATGACTTGACAAAACACGTGGGATGCAGCTAACACAATGCCTAGAGGGAAATTGGCCTTAAATGTCTATATTAGAAAAAAAGAAGCACTGAAAATCAATTATCTCAGCATCCACTTCAAAGAGGCTGGAAGTGAACAGAAAATTAAAATTTAAAAAAGCAGAAAGGTTAAAATAAATATACAATAGAAAATAATGAAATTAAAAACAATGAAATTAAAAACAAATGTATAATAGTGAAATGCGACAAGGCTAACAACGGCTTATTCACAAAGACAAAGTTGATAAAACCATGCAAGAAAAAAATAAAAAAGGTACATGTCATCAATATCAGAAATGAAGAATGAGGAATTATTATAATTTCTACAGATATTAAAAAGATAATTGGAACATTTATTCCAATTTAAGAAGTTATTGGCATGAATATGAACATATTTAGTATAAATATAAGCAATGGTAGTATTTATGCCAATAATTTTTTGAATGTATTATGACATAGACTAATAAGTTTAAAAACACAGGTTTTGCAAAGTGGCACAAATTAAAAAAGATTAGCATATGTATATCACTTTCTCTATTGAATAAATTAAATCTGTAATTACCAACTTTTAACACAAATCCTCATGCGCAAATGAACTCACCAATACAAACATTAACAAAGAAAAGTTAAAAGAGGGAGCATTTTCCTTCTCATATCATGAGGCCAGTGTAAACTTGATGTTAAAACCTGGCAAGAATATTGCTTCTCATGTACAAAATCCTTCGTAATATACCAGCAAAATAAAATCACTAACATATAAAAACAATTACACTCAGGGAATACAGGAACAGATTATAAATGTATTAATTTGAAAATCTATTAATTCAAATTAAAATAGCGAGAGAAGAAAAAAGAGAAAAAAGCGATTCATCTCTATAGATGAAGAGAAAGTTATATATGCAACTTCAAGACAAAATTTTCTGTGCACACTAGAAATATAAGGGGACTTAACTGGACAAAAGATAGTTAAAAAAAAAAAAAAACATAGCAACTATCAGACCTAATGGTAAAATATTGCAATCTTTCTCCCTGAGATTGGAAATGAGATAAAGTTGTCTGCTGTTGCTACTTTTATTCAATTGTGCTGAAGATTTTATCCAGTACAACAGGCACAAGGAAGAAATAAAGGTTGTAAAAATTGGAAAGGGAGAAATGCAGTTGTCATTATTCATAGACAACATGATTCATTATAAAAAAATGAAAACAAATCTGTAGTTAAATGATTATAAGTAATAAGTAAAGTTTGGATGCTTGTTATAAAATTATTATAGCTTTACTTTCTAGCAATGCTCAGAAAATATAAAATAAATAAAGTAGTAAATGACTTCAAATACATAGTAACAAAATCTAATGCAAACCTCGGAACTAAAAACTATTGGGGAAAGAAATTAAAGAAGATATAAATACATGAAGTGTTTACAAAATTTATGTTCTGAAAGATTCAAGTGTAAAATGTCATTTCTTTTTAAATTTATCTGTAGATTCTAAGCAGTATCAATCAATGCTAACAGCTCTTGCATGTGTATGTGTATGTGTATAATGTGACAAATGATACTAAAATGTGTATGGAAATTTTAAGGACAAAAAATAATAAATATTTACAAAAACAAAATTATTGATCTTATAATATCATCATATGAAAGTCTATTATAGAGTTCTTAAAAGAGGGTTGTAGGACTATAAAGATTGAAAAATAGACCAATGGAACAGAAAACTTGAGAAATAACCTTGCACAAAAGTGCTCAACTGATTTATGACAAGATACCATGGAGGGACCTTGCAATAATGTTGATTGTAAAGTTGGATACCCATGAGTAGAAAAAAGTGAACTTTGGCCTCTATCTCAGACCATCAATATAAATAATCTTCACATAGATCAAAGATGTAAAGGTGAAAAATAAAATAATAGACTTTCTAAAATTTAACATGGAATTTTGAAATTCCGGGCTAGGAATATAATTAACTAATAAGATGCAAAAATCATTAAGATTAATAAGAGCACAGACTGATGAACCCAGCTTTAATAAATTAAGAATTTATGCTCATCAAAAGACACTATTAAGAAAGTAAAAAATTAAGTCATAGGGTGAGAGAAGTTTCTTTAGCAGATATATATATATATATATATATATGGAGATATGTATCTACTGTAAAATACAATATGTATATCAATTAAAAAAAACATAGACAATCTAATTAAAAGTGGCAAAAGCTTGAACAAATATTTCACAAAAGAAGATGGCTCAGTGGACAGTAAGCATAAGAACAGGCCCTCAGCATCAAATCATCAGGACATTGCAAATTAAGATCTAACTACAATACAACTCCAACACCCTACAATGGCTAAAATTAAAACTGAATAATAAATTATTTGTTTTATAAAGTGTGGTTGAAGATGGGCAGCACCTTGATCTTCTATACATTGCTGGTCAGAGTGTCAATTGGTATATCCACATCAGAAAAATATTTGGACAAAACACTAAAGCTGAATATATGCATAGTCTACAGTCTTTCACTCTATCCCTAAATATGCAATATGCAGAAATTCATATATTTGTGCACCAAAAGACATATGCAAAATATTTGTAATAGTACAATTCAAAGCACAAAATTGAAACAACCCAGATGTCCACCAATAAGAGAATAAATAAATTGTGGTATATTCATACAGTGGAATTATTTTCTAAAAATATGGAAAAACATAAAGTACTGCTACATACAGCCATATGAATGATTTAAATATATGGAGCTAAAGTAGCCAGATACAAAAGTGTATGTGTCATATGAATTCAATTTTTATGAAGTTCAGAAGAAAATTACTGTGGTGTTAAGAAACTAAGTAGAGGTTATCTCAAGGTGTTAAGAAATCAAATAGAGGTTATCTGAAGGGCATAATGACTTGGAAGGGGTAAATGAAAATCCTCTGCAATGCTGGATATATCAGATATCATGATCTAGGTGGTGGTTACATGGGTATGTTCATTTTGGGAAGATGCACTGTAATAAATCCTTAAGATTTATATGCTTTCTGTTCTCATGGCTTACTTTAATTACAAATGTTGACCCCACGCAAAATATTTAAGAGGGTCACCCAGGAATTAAGAAATATATAGCTATTACATCTCCAAATGTGAAGGCACTAATAGAAAATTCCATGAAAATGGAATCATCAGACTTTTTCTTTGATGTTGTGAACCATGGCTATGCATTGGGTGGGGAGTGATTGATATTAAAAATATTATGATACTTTAAGAGTATGTTTTACAAATGCCATACTAAAGAGAGCCTGTGAGGAGTAGTTTTGTTTGTTTCTGTTTGTTTGTTTACTTGTTGGTCAGACTGCCCCGGTTTCATATTTCGGCATTACCACCTCCTGGCTTTCGGTAAATAGGGCAAACTGATAAGATCCATACTCTTCTTGGGCTCATTGGATATTCAAGAATTGGTACTTCTTTATTACAAACTATGTTATGTAACTCATATAGATTGATTTCAATCCTTACATACCCTGAAATCATGTTCCCATTTGAAAAAAAAATGTCTTCACAGTAATCCAACAAACCACCTAGATAGTATATAACAGACCACACAGTAGATGCTAGATAGTTTACAGTGTTAGCTTTCTTCCCTAATAAAGTATGTGTGTTGTTTGTGTGTGCATGTACTTATGTATTTATGCATGGGGGCACAGTTGTAAATTGGTATTAAAGAGCATTTAAACTGGGCGTTAGATATGTCTACACATTAATCTCTCTGAAACTGCGAGTCTCCTTAAGGTTCTAATATATAGGGGATTTAAATAGAATCACACTGTAAAGTAACCTAAAGAAATTTAGTTCAAATAATCTTGAATCAATCCTATTTGAAATAATTAGGGAAAAAAAACCGCTGAGGATTTAGTAATAGAAGCATAATGCAGTTTAGTTGGGAGTGTAGAATTAGAGATTTTTGCAAAGACTTAGGTCACTAAAAGGAACACAGGAATAATAAACTCACTATACAATTTTATTTCCTTACCTGTTGCACTGTAGAGAAAAGAGGTATGTGTAAGTAGGGTATAAATATGTATTTAGGGCTGTAAAAGGAAGTAGTCAATATTTTTAAGTCACAAATTTAGCAAAAGCAATACACAATAGAATGGAGAGGCAGACCAAAACAAAATAAAACAAATAAACAAATAAAAGGCGTGTATGCACACACACACACACACACACACATATTCATTCACATAACAAAAAACAAAACAAAGATGAAATTTAGATGCACAGTATAGATGAGAGAGGAAAACAAATTTGTAAGCATAGTTAAAGAATTAAATGTAGGTAATATTATAGAGCACATATTAAAAGAAAAATGGAAGGCATGATAGTTTCATGCTCAGTAGTACTAGTTTTTCATTTATAAACTGTCACTCGTGTTACCTTTATTAAGAATATGATTGTTAAAGTTTTGCATTTAAGAAGTATAAAGTATCTAAGAGGTTCGTAAAGTCAGCCCTTACTGCAATGGCTTTAAATCTTTTCCCCATAGGATCAAAATTTTACAATCCTAAATGTATCTATCTTAGTTTTAAAGATCTCAACTCTTATGAGCTGGAGATATGATCCTAAGGGTTCATTATAGATATGTAGGAAAAAGGTGGAGTGAAGAACTTTCTAGGTGATTATATGAGACTCCACTGTTTCCAGGTTCACTTAAGATGAACATGATAAGAAAGAGACCAACATATTTCCTCCCCATTTACAGAGGATTTGAAAATGGTGGAGCCAGATAACATGCTTTTTAGCAGTCAGGGAAAACAGACAGGGGTCAGTGAGGGCTTGAACCAAAGTTATCATTTAATAGTCATTTTCTCCAGGGAGTGTAAGGCATTTTGAAATGTTTAAGCCCACAGCTTTCTCAGTGAGAGAAAGCATTTTTTTCCTCTCTTGAGAGAGCTACTTCTTGGTTAATAGAAAAGCTATAACTTATAAGCTTTGTTCATTAGATACTAAAGCCCCAATTTGATTAAAGTTCTAATTTAATTCTAAATTACTCTGTAGATATGACTGAGATTTAAAAGAGTGAAGCAAAGTGACTCCTCTTCATTCTCTCTGGCTTGCTGGAAGTTTCACAAGCCTATAATCAAAATTTATTAAAATTCTGGTGGTCAACTGCTACCTCTATCTATGTACAAGAGAGGGCAGAAATTTCTTGATAGATATTTGAAGGTGTCAAAAGACTGTGTCAATGCAGTTTCTGTGATAGAGAAAGGGCAATACATAAAAATA
The DNA here is from genome assembly GCA_028533085.1 of Varecia variegata. Classification (NCBI taxonomy): domain Eukaryota; kingdom Metazoa; phylum Chordata; class Mammalia; order Primates; family Lemuridae; genus Varecia; species Varecia variegata. Next base: position 128,528,732 of record CM052442.1, read on the forward strand.
GCACAATAAGCAGAAAAATCTGTCCAAATATCCCTGCTGGTGTCCGTTGGTTAATTGCATTCTAACTTGCTCCTGAGCTATCAAATACTCTAATAATCGATGGATTGGTAAGCCATCACTAATGATTTAGAATTTACCACACAATGTACAGGCAAAAAGTATCTCAAAAAGTTTTATCTTTAGTCACTAGAGAATTTAAACCCACTGCTGAAATTATTTTCCAACCTCTTCTTTCAAATTCCCATTAGTTTTATTTCAAACTTCCTAAGTTGCTCTTTTTTTTCTATCATATAGTCAGTTCACAGCTTCTTATTTTATAAATTTCCACTGTTCCTCTCATCCCCTATTCAATTATAAATTCTGTTATTTTGCTTTCCCCCATTGGCTGTAATTTACTGCTCATAGCTTTCACCCTTCTACTCATAGAAAGCTCGAGAATTATTTATTGAGCCCCATCAGTAGATCTAAATTTGTCAAATCATTTTTCTCTCTTATAGTCTGAAAAGGCAAGTCTGTTTATTTCAATCGATGCCTGCAAAAACAGCAGCTCATGGAAACCAGTTAGAAGCAAATTCCCAAGTAACTTAGACTTGGCAGTATCCCATTACCTTTGATTATAAAAGGGCAAAATTAATGGGCAATTCATGAGGCTATGTGACAGAGAGGTGACAGGAAGTCACTACTACTCAAATGGCAGAAGTCAAGAAGCTGTTTATAGTAGGTGCCATTTCAGCCTTTTCTTCCATCACATGTGAAAACAGCCTGACTTTTGTGGCCAATTGAAATGAGCTTTTCCTTCCAGACCACTTTGTCGCATCTCTGGTGTTTAGAAAATTAATCTTTAATGAATGCTAATCAAGTTTCTAATTATAATATCTTTATATTTAATATTTGTGTATCAGATGAAAGGCAAACATTTTGGGGCCAGTCACAAAGGACATGAATAATTTCCTTAGAAGCTTATCTAATTAATTTTATTGCTCTATAATATCTTCAAAATTTGAACTGCTATCATTTCATTAATTTAGATAAAAGTGAATCTTTAGTATTTAAATATGACACTTGTGTTGAAAATTATGATAAGTTGTAATTTCAATCATGTATGTTCATCTAAAACAGATAAATATAACATATTTGTGGCATGTTTTGGGGATATAGGACAGTATTTTTCATTTGCTTTATGATGTTGTTTTATTATTTTTCTCCTTGTTTTAGCAGTTTCAAGGAATACTCAGAGTAAAATTTCTGGGGAATTCAGGTACCTATTGTAAACATTCATTTACATAGAGAAAAACAAAACAAGAGATAACTTCTCTTCCAATCTGCTTTATGCTAATTTTTAAAATCATAAGTCTGATGCATAAATATTTCAGTGGCTCTCCAGTGATCACATAATATATCTCATACTCATTAGCATATAAAACAAAACCGTTTCTGATTTGGCCCCAATTTCTCTCCCGACCTCACCACTGGCCTTATCTCTGCATATCCCTAACATTAGAGCTATTAATTTTTTGTTGATGCCATGTTCTCTGGACCCTGTTTTTTTTTTTTTTTTTTAATATGATATTGACTCTATGTGAAAGGACCGTTCACCTTTTCTGTACCTGGAGTACTTTTACTAATTATTTAAGGCAAATTAAAAGATCATCTCCTATTTTAAATCATTCCTGTGACTACAGGAAAGTGTTTCTCCTTTCTATATTCTTCCACAACGCTACGTTAATGAATAATTTGTAGGATAGAAGATACCAACAACACATTATAATGTACTATCTTCCAAAGTACTATGGATTACTTCATTATAGGAAATTTGTCTTACTAACTGGAAACACACTTGTAAATATTTATTAAATAAGTAAATACAAGAATGATGAAAGAATAAATGAATTAATGACAAAAGAGTTTTATCAAAATTTTAAGGAAAGAGTTACAGTTTACTAAACCTTCTTGAAGTTGTATCTTATGATATTTTGAAGAATGAATTCAAAGACATATGTAGAACTAAATTAATTTTACATATCTTTGTTTTCTAGGACAAGGGCATGTTTGTGACAGTATTATTCTAACTGGTTACAAATGTCCTAGCTTTAAGGAAGAGAAATTTTAGTGGATTGGATGATGGCCCCCCCAAAAAAAGATATGTTGAGGTCCAAACTCTGTCAATATCACATTTGGAAAAAGGGTCTTTGCAGCTGTAATTAAGTTAAAGATCTTGAGATGAGATCATCCTAAATTACCTGGGTGGGCCCTAAATCCAATAACAATTGTTCTTATAAGAAGTAGAAGAGAAGATAAAGCCATGAAACTATAGTTATGGCAGCCCTAGAAAACTAATACAAGAAGAAGGGAAAAAAGCTTTTTTTTTTCTTGGAACATATTTTAAATGTAGCTGAAAGGACGAGAATAAGTCACATTTACTGGATAGATATAGCATTCACTGTACAACTTAACCTTTGTGATGTTTGATAGAAACACAAGAGGGAGAAAGGGAAGGAGACAATGTTTAGTACTGACTCTAACAAACACCTTTTAGAAAAGTGGTCTTTGGAAGAAGGGTGGTCTTCAAGAAGTGGGAAGACTTGCTTTTCACAAAGGAGGCATAGCACTGACATAGGCCAGTGTGGAAAGAACTGCTCAGACAACAGGCACTCTGGAAGATAGAAGGGCAGCAGGAGGCAAACAAAAGTGAAAAACAAATCTGTCACTAGAGTTAAAGACCCAGGCCCATTCTAGCATTCTTGCAAGTCCTGAAGATAGTCTTCTCCTCCACCCCCCCAGCAATGTTGATGAGTCAGAGTCATTAAGGGCCCCATATTTTCTATAAAAGGAATACTTTCCAGCTCACCAAACTCAACTCCAACTTCAATCAATTCCAGGTACACCTTCTTTAAATCTTTCAACTTCATTTGGCTTTCTCTGTCATGTGCTGCACTAAAACAATATCCCTTTCCTCATGTCTCTCACCTTAATATTACATATAATTCAACCCTATTTAATGATTCTCTGCTACTGTATAAGTTACAAGAGAGCAGAGTCCTTATCTCTGTTTGCTTTTCCTTATATTTACAGCACATGGAAGAGCATTCATACATCACTGTACATATTAAATAATCAAGATGAGGGCACAGAGTAGATAATAAAGCTATCAGTTTCATTAATTAATTAAATATAATTAACAATGTTACTCCTATATAGCTCTATAGCTTTCCTCCTCTTTTTTGTGATATCACTGATATACGTATTCCATGTATAAATGTTACAAAACCTAAATTATATTGTAATGATTATTACTTTATATAATGTGTCTTTTAATGAATCCAAGATAAAAAAGAAGCATATATTCATAGCTTTTATTATATTAACCTCCTTATTTATCTTTTTGTTCTCTTTATTGCTTCTGCAGATTTGAGTTACACCTGAAGTCATTTCCTTATCCAAATACTCTTTTGTACTCCTTTTTGCTGTTATTAGCAAATATATTACATTTTTATATGTCACAAACCCAACAGAATATAGGTGGATACAAAGATACATAGACAAAGTTTTATACATTTGCTTTTAAAATAGATAAAGGAAGCAGGAAAAGAAGTGCATACTTATATAGTCTCTTATAAATGTATAATTACCTTTACTATTTCCTTTTCTTATGTGGATTTGAATTAATGTCTGGGATCCCTTGTTTTTCAACCAAAGAATTTCTTTATTATTTCCTGTAAGAGGGGTTCTGCTGGTAACAAATTTTCTTAGTTTTTATTTATCTGGGAATGATTTATTTCACCTTAATTATTGAAAGATAGTTTTGTTGGATGCAAAAATTTTGATTGCCAGTTTTTTTCTTTGAGCACTTTGAATATGTCTTCTCATTCTCTTCCAGCCTCCATCATTTCTGATGAGAAGTCAGCTGCTAGTCTTATTGAGAAGTCAGCTGCTAGTCTTATTATCCATGGGGATAAGTTTGTTTGTTTGGTTTGTTTTGCTTTAGTTCCCTCTTCTTGCCTTCAAAATGTTCTCCTTGTTTTTGGTTTTCAGCATTTTTAATATGGTGTGTCTGTGGATTTCTTTGTGTTTATCCTACTCAGTTTGTTGGAGGAGTTTTTGGATATATAAGCTAGTGTTTTTCAATAAGTTTAGGAAGTTTTCAGGCATTATTTGTTCAAATATTTTTTCTTCTCTATTCTCTCTCTCCTTTCCTTCTGTCATTCCAATTATGTATATGCCAGTGCATTTAAAGGTGTTTCATGTTTCTAGGAGGCGCTCCTCATTTTTCTCCCTTCCTTCCTCTCTTTCTTCCTTCCTTCCTTGCTTGCTTTCTTGCTTTGTTCTTTCTTTTGTTTTGCCCCTGTTCTTTAGTTTGTGTAATCTCTCTTGATGTATCTTCAAGTTTACTAATTCTTTCTTCTGCCAATTCAAATCTACTCTTGAGCCTCTATAGTGAATTTTTCATTTCAGTTTTGGTACTTTAGAACTGCAGAATTTCCATTTGCTTCTCTTTTTATTTAAATAATTTCTGTCTTTTTAGTGCTGTTCTCTATGTAATGTGATATTGTCATTATACCTTCCTTTACTTCTTTAGTTATGACTTCCTTTATTTCTTTGAACCTAAAATGGCTATTTTGAACTCTTTATTAAATCTGACATGCAACACTCTCACGTGCAATTTCTTTTGCCTGCTTTTTTTCTTGTCATAGTTTCTTGTTTGTTTATTTTCATGTCATAACTTTTTTGTTAGAAACTAGGCGTTTTAGACAACACAATGTAGTTATCGGTCCTCCCTTTGGGCTTTGGTGTTATTTGCTTATTTGTTTGTGGCTTGCTGGGTGATTTTATTAAAATCTATTTCCCCTAGCAGTGTAAACCTTCTGATCTTTCTCCTCAGGAGGTGCAGTCTTGGGTATTTCCACAAACACCTGACAAAACAGTGTTTTTGGCAGGGAACTCTTTGCCCTGTCCCTGACCACATCCAGCTGGTAAGCTTGACTAATTGCTAGCTGATTGCTCTATTGTATTCAATAATGCCCTAGGGCATAATTTGCACACAGAATAATCCATTCAAATTTTGGTACCTTTGAAGGGGCAGTTCCCTAGGTAAACATTTGAGATTTGTTATTACCTCTGGAGGATTCCTTTCAGCTAACTCTTTCCTCAATTCCCTCTGCCAACTAGCCAGCCTATGGTTTAGCCCACATCTCCAATGTATTTACCAAATCTACCAATCTTCTCCCATTTGCCTTTCATAGCAACCCTTAATGTTTTGAAATTGCTCTTAGGCTTGAACTTCACATTCCTTTGTATTTGAAGTCAGTTCTTTAATTAGAGATTCAGTGCTCTCTGTTTTATGGCCTAATTTTTCTCCCTGATTCCCAGGCAAAATCTCTGAATCATAGCTTTGGAACTTTTTTCTAAATGATACCTCACTTTAGTAGCTAAATGTAAAGAGAGGGGTTAAATTATTTTTAGTTAGGTTTAATAGCCCTGTATGTTTACATGACCACCAAGGGTACAGAAAATCTAGCTATCTGGACATACTCTATTAGCTTTCTTTTAATGTTTTTTAGGAACTATACTTGAAAATGCTAAATTAAAAGGAAACATTTAGAAATATATACAATGCAATCAAATGAGAAGATATTAATTTAGTAAGTTTGGGCAACTGTTAAATGTAAAAAATTATTTGAATCTTGGGTAAACATAAAATATAAAATGTGTACCATTAGATTCTTTACGCTATGAGAGATGAATTCCAAATTTCATTCTGAGTTCTCTGCTGAACTAAAAACTAAAAAACAACAACAGCAAAAGAAAAACCACACAAACTAAAGAAAGTAAAATCATTTACAAAATGTCCATTGACTATTATAGTAAAACTAATAATTTGTATAGATGCTGGGAAAAATGACATAAAATATGATAATTGGAAGAACATTCTCTGTCATTCATGGTTTTCCAACAGTGTTAAGTAATAGCTCCCTCATCCCACAGTATACCTGAAAAAATAGGAATTTTGGCTTTGAACCCCAGGAATAAATACCACCTTTTCTCATAGTATATATGAAAATAGATACATTAATGTTTAAAATTGCCCCCAAGAAGAAGTTCATAAAGCTTTTCCATCTTTTATGCTTGAGTTTTACTACCTCCTTGGTCATCTAGATTTACAAGATAATTGCAATTTATTGCAACTATGGTGATAAGAAAAGAGAAGACAGGAAAAATAAGAATGTGGACTTTGGCATTTATATATATATGTATACACATATATATACATATGTATATATATTTTTTTTTTACCAAAATAGTTAGAAGTAAATCTGTATATATATGTTTGCCTGCAGTGTGTGGGTTATTTGTGTTGGTGCATGTAACATTCGAAAAAGGGAAAACAAAAATGTCATAGTTCATAGACTTGTAGACTTGACCCAATCACCCATTGTCAGTGAATCTGAATGAATGAGATTAGCATTTTCTTTACTTCAAAAGGAGCAAAATAGTGTTTACTGAGTATGATAGTATTTTTTTGTACTTTTAGCTTTCTAAGACTATGTAACTAGTATTCACTGTTTATTCTGTACATGTAGTTTATTAAGTCTATGTTTATCCTTGGCTATTTGTTAATTGAATAGCTGGAGAGATTAAAGACAAAAATATCTAATAGGAGTTTCCTTTAATTATTTACACACACAGGAATTGTTCTAGGATGTGGAATAGAAAGAAAGACTGCTATAGAGATAAATCAGTAACCGTCAGTTCTTAGAATTGAAATACAAAGGAAAGTTAATCAATTAAAGGGGCTCTTCTGGGGTGAAAGAGTACCATGGGCAAAGTTTTGGAAATTAAATTGTACAGTTTCTTAGAGACAGTTGCAGATTATGAGTGTAATTCTGATATGATTAATGCAAATACACCTCCTTAGATATATCCAGCCTGGTATTTGAGGTTTGCACTCAAACTTCAAATATTGGTCAGCCTTGAGCAATATATTTATGACAAACATATAGAGATTCTTGAGGAGATGGTAGTGACTAGTTACATGTACACCCCCCCCACACACACAAATATGTACTTCTCTTTTACTTTATCACTATTATAATATGAAAATGGCTCACGTTTAGAAGGCCAAAACTGCATTTCAAAATTAATGCTTAACTCTCGTAATCTACTGTAATCTCGGTAATGACATATAATTCTTTCAGTGTCAGTTTGCACATCTAATATATGGGGATTTCATTATCTACTTCATAGCTTTTTTCTGTGGATTGAGTAAGATATGATTATGTGAGAAATATTGCACTATGTATAGTAAACACTCAATATACATGGTATTGTTGATGTTGACAATTACAAAACACAAAGGCTAGAAGGCCCTTGGATAGGTGCCCAATATTATGTGATCACTTCAAATTTTTTCTCACATTGTATTTATAATAATTGTATAATGTGTCAAGTTCTTGAGTTTCAGTTTACTCAGGGATAAAATGAGGCTAAATAACTTGCTCAGGATTGGCTAGGTAGCAGAAGGCCAAGCTGGGGCTGCAAAGTTTGTTTAGTGCAAACACTATATTCCTTTTTACTCTCCAGGAACTGCCATTCAGTTCCTGGTCAGACTGGAAAAGATTTGTAACTCGCTAAGGAGATAATCATACCTTATCTTAAATATAACCATTGTAGTGTTTTGTTGAGTAGATAAAGCATAAAATGTAAGCTCCTTATCTTAGAGTAATGTGTGATATTTTCCTTTACTCTTTCCCTTCCATCAAAACTAGTGAGGTACATGCTTCCTCTCTGAATAAAGAATAAATCAATTCATTAGATAGAAAATAGTAAAGAAAAGTGAGAATGTCAAGTGAGACGTTTGAGGGCATCACCTTGATTTTGGGGAAATGAGGTTATGTTCAATTATGGAAGTGCTAGGAATTCCACAGAATAGTATGCAGCCATTTGTAGTTAACCATATTAGAATATTGGAGAGTTGGTGGGGCTTGGTGGCTCACGCCTGTAATCCTAGCACTCTGGGAGGCTGAGGAGGGAGGATCGCTGGAGGCCAGGAGTTTGAGACCAGCCTGAGCAAGAGCAAGGCCTCATCTCTACTAAAAATAGAAAAACTTAGCAAGGCAACTAAAAATAGAAAAAAAAAAAAAAGCCAGGTGGGTAGTAGTCCCAGCTACTCGGGAGGCTGAGGCAGGAGGATCGCTTGAGCCTAGGAGTTTGAGGTTGCTGTGAGCTAGGCTAATGCCATGGCATTTTAGCCCAGGCAACAGAGTGAGCCTCAATCTCAATTAAATAAAAAAATTTTAAAAAGAGAGAGAGAGAATATTGGAGAGTAGCCTTGGTAGTTAACTAAATTCAAATCTTGTAACACAGCCAGCAGGACTAACCAATTGTAAATTTATAGCATGTCTATGATTATTTGGTGTGTGCTTTAAGAGTACTTTTATATTTAAAAATAACAGAAAAATAGTATTTGAAGGTTTTAGGGGTCTGAATGTAGTCAATTGTCAAAAACAGGAGTTTGATATATCAAATGCAAATCTGTTTGTTCATATTCAAAAGCCAAACATTTTTCTCCTCTTGGCTTGCTTATAAATATTCAGTGCCACAGAAACACAAATAAATAATTGGCCATTTCCAATGCATTCTGTATAATTTACAACAGATCAAAAGATTATTACATGGTACAGTCAAAATCAAACTGTATTGCATTTATTACAAGTGAAAAATCATAACATGGCCCAAGTCAACGGGCCCAAACTGTGTGTGCGTGTGTATGTGTAATTTTTTATATTTAAAGATTTAAGGATTAAGGATTACATATTGAATTCTCTGCTATTGGAATTGACCTGGAAAGATGAGAAGATTATTACCTATTTACATTGATGAAAATCTTTATGAAAATGAAAATATTAAAATGACTTGGGATCATCTTATCCAAAAATATCCCAAGGTCAATTTCTAATGAAAAAATAAAATTTATAAAAAATATGATTCCTCATCTTTAATGTTATCTCTTTTATCACTGTTAAGGACCCCTTTTCAAAAAGTGATTTGGTTTTGGCCTTTTGCTGGGTTTTTGGTGTTTGTTTCTACTGTATAACCAAACAAAGTAATAGCTTAAAATGGGTTGTGTTCTACCCAAGATAAGCAAAGAAACAGATCTTTGTTGCATACATTTTTTCTTTGAAATAATGAATTTTGTCAATAAAATAAAGCTTGCTCATCAAGAAAACCTCTTTTAGTTTACTCAGATATGGTCTAGCTCCAGCAAATTGTGTTTGGAATAATAATTTATGCTTTTTTTTTTTTTTTAAACAGTCAAGCACTTGCTATTTTCCTTCTTGAGTGGTCAGACTAGTCTATAATCACCATGTTGAAAACATCCTAATTAAGGGAAGTGAGAACAGACACACATGCTTCCAAAGAGAAAGTTGAGTTGCACGTTACAATGAAATACCCTCAATGCTGATGTTATTTTTTCCTTCCCATAGGGAACCACAGTCAGATATCACGAGTACCTGTTGCTATTAAAGTGCTGGATGTCAATGACAACGCCCCTGAATTCGCATCCGAATATGAGGCATTTTTATGTGAAAATGGAAAACCCGGCCAAGTAAATATCTCCATGTTGTTAATGCTGAATATGTTTGTATACCACTGTCTCCTATTTGATTAACCTGCATTATAGTGTGCATTTGCATCATTTATGACCTGCAAAATCTCAGGCAAGAAACACATCCAAATGGGAACAGAGAGGGAATATTCTTTCTTCCTCATATGTTATTTCTCTTCCTGCTTATGACCAAATTGACTCCTAAAGTGGAACAACCTGCTGTGCCATGAACCCAGCGCCAAATTACTGTCTTTAAATATCTCAAGATGTGGATGATACTAGGGGATGTCTCAGAGTAATGGGGCCTGAATTTTAACCTTCGAATAACAAGAAGCAAGGCAAAAGCTCACAAAAAGGTGATGCTTGTTTCATATCAAACATATGAATAACAAATAGTAGAACCCAGTTAAACCAATGATTTATAGAAAGTTGTAGGAGATGAATATTGAAATCTGTAAAAATGTAGATATATTTAGCTAAACATAAGATGAACGACATGTTTGAGACATATGTATTAGTAGATTTTTTTTATATGCCTCATATAGCATGATAGGGGCAATGAAGACAGAAAAAGAAAGAGAAAGAGAGAGAGAGGAGGAGAGGCAGGGAGGGAGGGAAGGAGGAAAAAAAGGAGGAAGAGAGTTAAATAAGCAAGAAGAACAAACACAAAAATTGCCATACTCTGAATGTCAAAATGGAAATAGCCTATGTAAAGTTCTACAAAGACACAAATGTAATAGATTTATTTTAACAGGGTACCAAAGTACTGTATGTTTAAGAAATTTATCATTTTTCAACTTCCTAATTTATTTCTGGATGGTGACATTTTAATTTAAATAAACAGCAGCTGACAGTATGACACTGGAGTTGTTAATCCAACTATTCTTGTGCCTCATGTGGGTGTTAGGAATTAAACTTACTATTTGCCAAGAAGCTTACCTGACAAGAGTCAGATTTTTTTTTTCCCCCTAAAGAAAGGAAGAGCACTGTAGTTCTATGCTTTTATTTATTACAAAAGATCAATGTGTTACCCTCTCAAAACACAGTGGGCATTTCCCCACAGATTACTGGCACATATCTGAGGATTAACATTGTTTCCATCTACCAAAATAACACACACACACTCAAATTCTAATAATAAAACATCTAGACATTGTGTTCCCATCAAAACATTCAGCTATAGCAGTGATACACTTATTTTTATAGTATTCTAACATTAGCTTAAAAGTTTCTTAATTTCATCATGTGGAAATGCCCTCTATCAGTCATATCTTTTGAGCATCTTCATTTGTGATCCTTTGAGAAGGGATATATTATGCGCAAGTGTGTGTGTGTATGTGTGTACACACATATATCAGTGAATATTATTTAGGTAAGTTGGTGGATTGAGTTGGCAGAGAGAGTGATCAAAATATGGCAGGTCAGTTTCAAGGATATGGTTGTTGTGTGGACCAGATAATTGCTGAGATAGTGTAGCCAATCACAGACTTATAAGCTAGACTTTTTCAATCACACAGAATCTGTAAAATACTTTAACATTTAAATACAGTTCCATTGCTCATGCAGAACTCATCGCACAAGTTCAGGGAGTCAATGACATTGATATTTCAAAAACTCAACATTGGCTTCACTTGTGATATTGACAAGTATGCTTCTTGGATCTCTAGGAATCTGTAGGTTTACCCTGTGGATTTTGATAGTTTCCAAGGTTTTAATGATTTCTCAGCAGTTCTTATCTTCAGAAAAATAATGCATTGTTTCCTCACATTTCCTATGAAAAATCAAAATAAAGAAGTTAATTCTTTGTTTTATGACTTTTGCAAATCACAATGTATGACTCGTTCTGTAAAGAAATGCTTGTATTGGGGGTGTGCGTGTGTCTCCTGCACCATCTTATTTCCTAATGAATCAGTTTAGGCATGTTCATTAGAGTCCATTAGTTACATAAAAGGATCAGATCTTTGACTGTTTAGCAATGTTTTTGGACTTATGGCTGACTCATGCACTTGCAGTTGTCCAAACAATGTTCCTGAATTCTTTGAATCTGCTGGGCTCGTCAGAATTCATGTTTCATTTCTTGCATCACTCCTAGGTCGCTTTTAATGCTCAAGTATCTAATTGTCATATTTAATATTTTCCACTATTTGTATTTGTTTTCCACACCAGCATTCACTTACAAAAGTTCAAAAAAGACACACTTTTGATTATCTCTCATAATACCACAGAAATGGCGGACTTACTTTGGAATTAGAATATTCATTATCAAACGATCACATGCTCATAAAAAATAAATGTCAAAAATTGAATTAGCACTAAATTCTTAGTCATCTGAATATTTTTCAACAATTAATATTGGCTTTACAGCAGCTTCAGAGGGGAAAAAAAAACCTGCAGGTGACATTCAAAGGTCTTATTTATCTGGCAGGTATGGATTTAAGGCTAAACTGAAAGGTATGGATCAGCTTCCTGAGAGATGGTGCAGCTGGAGAGAGATTATTAGTAATGATCAAGGGCAAGCCATTAAAAAATCTAGTCTATGCAAAACTGTCTGGACTGAGAGGGCCTTTGTAAAGAGATTTTTAAAACATCTCACCAAATGAAAACTAGTAACAACATGAACATAAGGAATTCTATTGTGCTTTATTCTTTTGCACTGAATTGGACTCACCTAAACACAGTAAGGATTTAAAAAAAAAATGAAAAAGAGGAAGGTCACTTTCCTCTTGTCTAGGCATTCATCTCCAGTTCATGATACCTCTGTGCTAGAAAAAGGTATAGATCGACTTTGAAAGTAGAATTGGAATTCATATCTGTTCCTACCAGCTTCTCATGATTCTGAAGTTAAAGGTGACAGTCTCTTGAATTTGTTCCCTCAAAAGTGTAACTACCACCACCACAGGGAATAATAGCTTATAGTCCATAATACAAAATAAATCTGAATCTCTTCTGATTAGAATCCTTTTAAATGATTGTAAATGTTACATAATTAAATGTTAATGCAATATTTTCTGATTTCTAGTTACATATATATATGTATTAAAATCCGACAGTGATAGGAAATTTGTTTTAAGTCAGAAGATACAGGATGGCATACGTCTTTAGACTCTAACCAATGATGGCATGATATAGTCATCTACAGCTTAGTTTTTTCTTAGTTTAACAGGATACATAAAAAGGATACTCTCCACTTACTCCTCTAATGTCTAGGGCAAAAATGAAAGTGTATGTTCACTACAAAATTAGAAAGCAAAATATATGTGTGACAGTTCCTGTATCTGATAGGGTGATAGGTTTTTGTCAGTCAGTAAATAGTCATTGAGCACCATCTGTGTTCCAGGACTTGGAGAGGCTCTGGAAATTTAGGGGCATACAATACCCTAAAAATCAGCCTTTTACCTTCATAGAAGTTTCTCTTTGGGAAACATGTTTTTAAAATTAGAAATGATAGAATTGCAAGAAGATGCTGTCAATCTTTTGGACAGAAAGGATGCTGAAGGGATGGAGGGGAAATGGAGCTATCTCAATGAAAAGACCTCTCAATATAGGACAAATGTCACCCGAGAGAGAAAAAACATCTATCAAGTACTGAAAAGGAGTCAGCTGGAGATTAACCAGGTTCTGTCTGAAGAGATTGGGAATCTGGCTGAACAGGTGGAGGAACAGGTAATAAATGTGGAGAAACCAACATCATTCTTCAATGTACTTGACAACCCAACACTCAGAACCAAACATGAAAAAATATATATACAGCTTCAGTGACCAGTGTTGGCCAAAGGATCTTCCATAACTCTGTTATGTATCTTATCTTCTTAGTAGGACCTTCATAGGATTTTATTCTAGATACTAACCTCTTGTTTACCATATACAGAATTAGGGTAACTTGATCAGTGCAGGGACTGAACTGAATATTGTTTTCCTAGGTATGAGTCAGGGTCTCTTTGTTTAGTCTCAGAGAATATTTCGTTGTTTGAAAGTTAGGTGGCAGACGGCTTTATGTCTTTTCTCTTTCAGGAAAGAACTTTTCCTGTTACTGTAAATAAATCTAGTAGAGTATCATTTGAGCATCACGACCATCTATACAAGTTGAGAGTTGTTTGGTATCAAGTAATTATGTCTGATTGAAAAAAAAGAAAACACACAAAAAATTGGTTTACCTCCTTTAATCTCATCTTATTTCTGCCCAACACTGTAGCAATATAAAGTTTGTTTATTATGGACATATCACAATTAAGAAACAGGTAGATCCCCATACTTCTGGGTAGTATTCCGTTAGCCATTGCTCAGCATATAATGGATGTTCACAAAATTGAGAATCATGGTTCTAATTCATTTCATTCAGCAATGACAACTTCAAAAATTAATTCCGTAGCTATTACCATGGAAACACTTGTTTCACTCACAGACACACAGCATAGATGCTAACCTTTTCGGATGAAAAATTGTTCATTTATTTATTGAACAATATTTTTACGCATCTACAAGACGCTAATCCTTGTAATACAATCTGGGCAAAAATGAGAAAGGGCAAAAAAGTATTTGTTCTTATGGAAATTAATGAGGAAGAGAGATTTTGTAAAAAAGAGTAGAATGAATAAATATAATATAGTTTAAAATTTTGAAAACTGGTTTGAAATAAACATTAAAGCAACTAGAGTGAGGGGAACAAAGAAAAACACAGGGATCTACTTTATATAGTGTTGTCAGAGATAGTTACTTTTTAAGTGGGTGTTATTTAAGCTGAAATTGGAAAAATTAGAAGGAGATGGGCATGAAAGAAACCTTCTAGCCAACAGCATAAACATGTACAGAGACTCTGGAGGGAAAACGGCCTTGGTTTGTTTGAAGAATTGAAGGTATCTGTAGCTGGCATGTAATAAGCCAAAATGAGAGTGGACACAAAGTTTCATGTTTGAATAAAATATACTCATGCACACACATACACACACAAGTTTAAGCAGGAAGAGCATTTAGGAGGTTGTAACTGCAAAAGATAGTGGTAGCCTATTCCAAGGTGGTAGCAATGGAGACAGAAGAATTGAGAAAGCTACTGGCTTACATAAGTGAAATAATACATACAGACATCTAACATATAATCAACATCCTGGCTCTGGGAGTTTGGTGTTGGCAACCACATTTTACAGATATAAAAGGTGAGGCTGAAAAAAAGAGTTCCAGTCTTAACCTGAGACCATGAAAATTGGCAAAGATGGGTTTCAAAGTTAGCTCTTGGAGGTGTCAAAGTTCCTGTACTTCCTAGGATCTCACAGTATTTCCCAAGAAAGGAGAATTTTGAAATTGCATTGCCTATGTGACACACTTCTTAGAACAATAGTCATGAGAATAAGAGTCTGATCAAGAGTGAGCATTTTTTCAAGAGAAAAAATCAACTCCTGTCAGCAATGACATATTTTACTCAAGCATTCTATGAAAACTTTAATGAAAAGAAATAAAGCCTTCTAAAAAAAAAAGTAAAACTAATTATCCCTTGATAAACATGAGCAACGAGTAGGTTTGTTACTTTATATTTTTTCTAGTTTCTGTGAGTCGTCTTCTAATAAATGTGAAACAATAAAATGAAATTACAGCATTTTATAACACTCATGAAACAATAAATATAGGAGATTTAATTTTAACTTTCCTGCCAGCAGGCATCTTTCATGATCTATCTGCATACACAAGAGGGAGACACGATTGATTTTAAAGCAGATGAAATTGATGGTCTCAACGAAATGCATAAAACATTCTTTTCACTTTATCTTGGGTGGAGTAAGGCGATGGTAAATTAATGGAATGCGTAAAACAACATTTGAAGAAACCGTAGGTAGCAAAATGCATTTCAAGACAGCCATTAACAGAAGAATGACTTTCAGAGCACAATTTTGACAAAACAAGAAAGCCTAAGTGATAAAATTTAATTGAAGGGTTTGGGGCTAGAAAAACCTAAATGTGAGTCACACCTTTCCCATTTACTAGTTTTGTGACCTTGAGTCCTAACCTGTGTTAGTTTAAACCCTCATATTTTAGGAATAACTAGATAGATATTGATATACAGAGATAAATATATGAGGGCTGTTCAGGAAGTATCCAGCCATGCAATATGTTCTCATTATAGTAACGATGGTCGGACACTTTCCAGACAGACCTTGTATTTACATGCTCAAGAAATCTTGTAATTATTAGTAGTATATATTTTAACCAACTTCATAGTCTATAGTGCAAAATAGACTTTATTATTTGGTATACATTTGTTGTGTTTTATCTCTATGAGTTGGTTTGGAGCAATACACTATAAATGATTCCTAAATGGATCAATATAATAAATGGCAATCTACTGCACTATATGGAAATAACTCTTCCTCTAATAATTTACAAGAGGCTGAGAAACACTTAGAGGCCCGCATGTCAAGGGTGAAGGAAGGTCTCATCCTTCATTCTTTCCCATATGAATTTGTGTATTAATTTTTTTCAAATTCTTTAGAATCATCGTAAATCTAAATCTAAATTTAAATATAGGCCATCTATGTCTTTTGAGACGTCTTGCTTGAAGCCTCTGTATGTATTGGCTGAGCCTCGTGTGTGATTACAAATTCCGTGTTTTGTTCTGACCCCTAATTTAATTGTGGTTGATGATCCACAGAGAAAATGCTATAAAAGATTGTTGAAAATCCTTGGGCTATTATACTCTGATATATTCTTGATTTTGTTTTCAACCTACAGAATACTGAGTAAGAATTTAGACTACAAGACAGGTGTGGGCACGTGGGTATGCTTGTTTCCAGTTGTTCCGTAGAAGCCATGATGATGAGTATATTGTCTAAAGAAAGTCAAATTGGCTCTAGATAGTAAGAGGTTTTAGGCCTAGGCTTTGTGATTGTGACATAAATTGAATGTACAATCTGGTACCCGAGGAGCTGATGTATTCTTGAAAATGCCATCGCCATTAGGCTATGTAGACACAACCCCATCATGTAGAGATTGCGAAAACCTTCCAGGCCTTTAAGATTCAGGTGGAGTTTTAGAGGATAGCATTTCTCAAAGTGAGTTTCTGGGAAACACGTGCTGTAGCATGTCAATTTGTGGTGTGGTTTGGTGTTGGGAGTGTGTGTGTACGTGTGTGTATGTGTGTGTATATGTGTGAGTGTGTGCTTTACCTAATAAGGTTGAGAAGCACTGAATTAGACAAATAGTATCTGTTTTGTTTTACTACACATTTTCCCTGCATTTATAAACATATATAAATCTTCAAGAGGGTTGTAGGAGATTTGGCATTCGAAAGATAAAATCCTTTGAAATTTACCTCGGCGAGAATTATAGAATTAATGGTAGATTAATGGTAGAGAACCAATCGGAAAAATCTTGCTCTGGGAGGAGAAACAGTAGGACACATTTTCAATTTAGGAGGTGATGTTTGCAATCTTAAGGAGGTATCAGGAGATAATTCCACAAAGTAGAGTCCAGCAAAAGATCATAAGAAGTAGAAGACACTGGAAAATCCAAACTTTGTATAGACTTATTCTTTAGGAGCCCTTACTTTGGGTTGTTTTATTCAATTTAGTGACAATAAAGGTGAAGGGCATGAAAAAACTGACACTGAAGAGAATATTGAAAGTTCTACAATGGGGTTATGAAGGCACAGGTCCCAAATGTCCACACAGATGCCTGTGATTATGTCTGAATAATATTATACAATTTTGAAATAGTTGGGTTATTGTGTAGATTTTGATACAATTTTTCAAATACCTATATTTTCTGCTTTCTCTATCATTGTTGTAACTTGATTTGTATACATTATTGCTATTTTTAAGGACTCCTCTTTAAGGTGTTGGTTCTCATCCTACTTTGTTTTGTTTCATTTAGTTATGAAAACCACTGATAATCTGATAAAAGCTGTGGCCTTTCCCCTCATATGTGCATATATAAGTAATTTCATATGATTTTACTTTCAAGTTGAAGCATATGAGGCATATGAAGCTCATTCAGGGATCATATTTTCCTTTCTCAAGTTGAAAACTACTGTTCTAAGTGGTAGACATTAGTATTTCAGGAAAGTCCAAAATAAACTGGCAGTAATAGAAGAAATAAGAGAAAACCCTCGATGTTATGTAGTTCCTTCTGCACTGCCTTTGACTTCCTCTCCTTTTATTTACCTCCTTGCTATCACCTTCCAATTTGCACCCCTGTAGAGAAGAACTTCAAGAAAAGGCAAATGAAGTTTTATCTGCCAAAGTGACAGAGTGTTTCAATGGTAGATACCATGTTTGCCATCATTACTGAGTCTTTCTAGAGGATAGATGTATATTCTAGGGGCCTTGGGAAACATTTCAAAAGTTGCAACAGAATAGGTCTCTTTCACCTTGTTCATACTTAGAAAGAACTGACTTTTAAATGTTTATTTTGTTGTGCAGTCAGAATCAATAGCGGCCCTTTATCCTGCTAAAGCAAAGAAAACAAACAGCGAAGATAGATGAGTCATCCTTACACTCTCTCCAAAATACTGAAAGTGTAAGCCCCAATTTGACTGAAATACATATACAGAAAATATGAATGTCAGCAAGGGTTTGAGGCAACCCGGCATATTTGGGAGGAGGGAATACAGGAAATTTGTAATCAGACATATCTGGGATCAGACATTATGCACTAGGGTGCTGATAAGTCTCTTAATATTTACCTCTCAATGTATTGTAAAGCTTAGTGATGATGCAAAAAATGTACCTGGCATCATTTATTTACTTATCCATCCTTTACTTCATTTAGCCAATACTTACTCAGTAGTTACCAAGTGCCAGACATTGTTCTAATAGCAGTGAGGGGGGAACATTCCATATATCATCAGGCCTGGCATCTAAGAACAAATCAATAAATCTTATCTACAGGAACTCATAAGAAAGGTTCTAATAGATCTCATGACACTGCTATGCTTGTTAACTGATCGGATCATGAGAAATGTATTTGTTTGCTGACTGTTGGCCTTTTCAAAAGTTAATAATGGCAGTGATGCCCTACTGCTATCAAATATTTTGAGTGAATGTAAAATAGTCCAAAATAAAGTTTAATAAATTCTGTTAAAAACTATCTGATTTAGATTTAAAATTATTGATAAGTAATGAAAAGTTTTTTTTTTTTAAGAGTCAGAATTATGTTATGGCACACAATTCTCATTTTTTTTTTCAGTTTCATGCCTTAGAAAGGTTATTTGATTTCAAATCTGTAGTCTCAAGAAATAGAACAGAGTCTGCTTCCATCAAAATCCGGGCATGGCTCTGGAATTCATTTCCTCATCCCAACGTACTAGATATCCTTTGTTTCTGTGGGTAGAGATATATATTTTGCTTTCAGCTTCCCTTGAAATTGAATCAATTTTACAATAAATTATCAAATAGATTTTTCAGTTGTGTCCTAACTTTATGAGTAGAAAGGAAAATATTTAACCTGAAGGTTAGATGCACACTCCTAAACATTTAAGATTACTCCAAATATTTTATATTATGCCCATTAAATAATTGTCTAATTATTTTAAAAAGTCAACTGAGGTCATGGTAGTTCACAGTGGATGCTGTGTGCACTTTCCATTTGCCATTTACTCTGTATGTCTCTACAGTCTGCTTCTGTGAAGGTTCCCTACCTTGAATAAATCTCTTCTTGTTTTTCTTCTACTGTTTAATGCTAAGTGTATTCAGAAGTTATTACATCAATAAAAATTTCAGCCTTATTAGTATGAGTATTTGAATGCATTTTCATGGCAAAATGTCCTTCAAGTGATCTCCTGGGCATCCACTTTTAGATAAAATGCCAGGGCTATGGATATCTACAATAAAATAAAATGAAGTGTCCAACACGGTTTAACCAAAAATCTTAACCACAGCCAGTTTCTGGGATAGTTGGAAGATGATGTAATGAGTCACCATTTCAACAACTTTCTCCCCACTATCTTATGCACTGGGCTTGATGTGAGCTTGACGATACAATCTCTTTTAGGGAATGAGGATGAGGGAGCTCTGAACACCAGTCTTTTCCCTTGGCTCAAAACAGTGGGTCTCAGACTTGAGTGCAATTCCAAAGTCACCCAGAGGGCTGTTTAAAATACAGCCTGCTGGGCCCTACTCCTAGACCGTTTGGGTCAACAATTCTAGAGCGAGACTCGAGAAATTGCTTGTCTAAAGAGTTCTTGGCTTAAATAAATGGTGGGAAAAAAAAACGTATTCATTTCTGATGTGATGTGTAGAGCGAAATTCTGAGAAGTGGTATGGCAGGTAGTTATACTCCCTTATTACAGGTGAGCTAAATGATTGCATCTTTTGTTTCAGTCATGGTGGCTTAGCTAATCGAGTAATTCTCACGTAGGTGCACTCACCAGCATGCATGATCCTTTTTCATGCAGATTATCTAGAAATAGAATGAGTGGTACTAATTATAGGAGCTGTACTCACTAAGTATACTGCAGGAATGCATTTAATTATGACCGATGCCTACCACACAATCCCAAGAAAGCCTCTCTTCATTTTCTCTTATTTTTCACATGTACTCACACAATTCAGGAGTTATGTCTTCAGTGGTTACACCTGGGATGGACACAGATTGGGTAAAGGGGGGAGCTACATCTGCTCACACCCAACTTTTCCCCTTCTATTCTTTGTAACTGCCTGAAACAAGGCTCTTGTCAAAGACAGTCATTCCCTTGGCTTTCTAACATGAAAATCTAGCACAGCTGTTACTAGGTGAAGTGTTCAACTCATATTTTTCTGTTAAATATTTGTGCATGCAGGCTGTCCTAAAGAGTTATCTATGTTTTACATCTTGCACCCTTGCACTGCAATTCATGTTTATTTTTATGAAACTAGAAACCCAGGGCGGGCCTCTCTCTGCACTAAAATGTCAAGGCAAATATACTATGTGTTTAGAACCAGTAACTATAATTGCATTCTTCCCTAATCTGATCTCCTGGTTGGGTAACATTGGAGTTGTCACACTTATCAAAGTGCCATGTCATCAATAAACAGAAATGACCCTAATAAAAACAATAATGATAACAATGATGATGATTAACATTTCATTGAACTTTTACTGGAAGTCACTTTGTCAAGAAATTTATATGAAATTAAATCAATAATCAAAACAAATATAGGAGGGAAAAAATACCTTTTCATTTGCATTTTAGGCACACAAGAAAACTGAGTTTCAGAAAAAGTTAAGTAACTCCCTCAATGTCACATAATGAAAGCAAAGGTTAATACTGGGACTTTTATTGAGACAACTGAATTCCAGAGTCCTTTCTCTTAATGACTACCTCATTGTCTTAACCATGAATTATATTTTGTGCTACTTTATGTTATATTATTACTCAGCTAAGTACAATTATAGTTGGTTATAAGACATTATAACTAGACAACCCAAAAGTTAAACACCTACGAAGTAAGAATGTGTTCCATTTTAAAAATGAAGACTTCGAAGCTAAGAAAAGTTATCTCATTTTTGCCTCCAATAACTTTCATGAATTTCCCATCACATAGCATGTGCCTGATACAATGCAAAACCCCACTCCTGCTAAAAGTTCAGAAATCGTGGTTCTCACACTTGTTTGAGTGGTAAATTACAAAGTAATGACAACCTTTTCTCAAAATGAAGAAATCCATTTTTTTCTCTTTAATCAATTTGCAAAGTTCAATGGGACATAATTGTTCAAACAGACATAATATATTTGGCATCACCATTACATTCTCTAAATTTAATAAACCTGAGAGCATTTCACTGTTAACAATTTTTTATGGCAAATCTATTATCATAATAGAAGTATAAGCTAGATTTTTACTACATTAACTCTTGTCCAATGTTTCACATTGAAGTAATAATATCACAGAATCATGAATACAGATTATTACGATAATTTCCTGGCACCCCAAGAAACAACTTGCATTAAGTTAATGCAGCTTTGCAAATGAAACAAGCACATTCAACAGACACTGATTCCAAGTATCTCTATCTATCCAAATAGTTCTCTGCACAATGGTAATTCTAATCCCTATAATTTATTCATCTCAGGATACACTCCAAAGTATTGTTTGCATGTGTTATCCACTAGCTTTAAAGACAGTATTCATTATCGCGAAGGAACAGATACAACTTCTCAGAAAGGTTGGTTGCAGTGGTGTTTGTGCCGAGGAACACTCTATTTGGCAAACATTTGTAAATCTGATGAGAAAAATAAGAGAAGAGTTATTAGAATTCAAGATTTAAGTCATTTACCTCCAAGATCCTCCCAAGAGCCACACTGCAATCACTGTAACAATTCCAAATCTCATTCTAGATGCCCGTAAATACTCAAATTGGAAAGAAACCTGTAATTGCCCAGTGGAATTTTCAGATACACTTAACTTTGCTATTTCAAGCCACAGACACCAAGTGGACAAAAAGGTAATCCTCTTAATTTTCATCAACTTACTGAAACTGAGGTTTTAAAGTGATACATTCTTCTCCTTATTCTTGGCACAAACCATCCATGACAATCTAGAAAGCTGAAAAAAGTCTTTGGGCCAAAGTATCAGACCACAAAAGGGATGTCTGTAAGGTTTTATAGGCAGTAGGAGCCCTCTGATATCATTAGAATTGTTGACATCAAGTTTTATGTTACAGGTCATTCAAACAGTAAGCGCCATGGACAAGGATGATCCCAAAAATGGACATTATTTCTTATACAGTCTTCTTCCAGAAATGGTCAACAATCCGAATTTCACCATCAAGAAAAATGAAGGTAAAAATATTAGCTTTGTACAACAGGGTAGAATATGAATGGGAAAATAGGATGCAATTTCATAACCTAACTGAAAATATCATTAAAATAATTTTTGTTCACTCATGAGCAGTTGAAATCCAGCTTATCAGCCTAATGGCATGGTAATTACCTCACTCTCCCTTTCTAATATTGAAACAATAGATAAGAAAATTGTTAATGTGAAAATTAATTTTATCCCAGGGAATACCTCAATCACCTTACTTTAAAAAATGAAGAGTGAGTTTTAACCCGTGTGAAAGCTTCCAGGAATTTTCAGATGCTGAGATATCTGTTAGAGGAGGAGCTGGCTTGCACTTTGTACTTGTTAAGTTTTAATTGAATGTTTACCAAGTCTTTAGGGAAAACCTATTCTAATTTTGCCTGATTTGTGGGTACACATTGGAGGTATTTGTTTTAAGCCTGTACCAACTTTAACAATAACAATTAGATCAGAAAATCCTTCTTGAAGGACACTTCTTATCAGTATTAATTTGGAGCTAATATGAACTGATTTATTGTTAAGTCTTTCACTCACAGAGAACATTTAATCTATTTCATTATTTTTTGAGGACCAAGTTTGCATTACTTTTTCCTTTAACCATCATGTTTATAACATATAAAGGCTCTAGATCATTTTTTAAAAGACTGTCTCATGTATGTTTTTGATTCCTAAGCTGCTATACATTTAACAAGATTAAAAAAAATTATATTGGTTCAAAGTTATTTCAGTGTTAGTTTTAGCTGTTTTGAAATGATTAGCAAAATACGGGTAATGGCTCAGGCTGTCTTCTGGCTTTACTATAGGCATCTGTTTGATGTCTCAATGGTCTATGTATACACTGTATTTAATTGGAAGAGTACAATTTGGTTCATAATATCTGTTTGGATTATTTGCTACATTCAATTTAAAGAAGGTAGTGAATTTTGATAAAACTTCCTTTATGAAATAAAATAACATTTTATGGCTTGCATTAAATATATTATGGCCTTGCTTTTTAACATAATACTACTTAGTTCTTTGGGGATGCTTTGATAAATGCACAGAAAAGGAAATGAGAAAGGCGTTATATAGATGTTACTCGTTTAGCCCACTTTCCACTATTATAAAACACTAAGGAGACAAAACCCTGTTCTTTCTTCTCAGTAATGGAGTATTCATTTGTTAGTCACCTCTAATTAAGAATTCTAATCCAAGCTCATTGTCTTTGTCTCTCTGTTAGCACTGCCATTTTTTTTTTATGGAAGTCCCATGAATATATGTGACACAAAAGCCCTCTCAGAAACCACAAACTAAATGCCCATCAGTACATGAGTGGATTAATAAAATGTGGTATATGTATACCGTGGAGTCCTACTCAGCCACAAAAAACAGTGGTGATCTAGCACCTCTTTTATTATCTTGGATAGAGCCGGACCACAAGAATGGAAAAACAAGCACCACATGTACTCACCATCAAATTGGTATTAACTGACCAACACTTATGTGCACATATAATAGTAACATTCATCGGGTGTCGGGCAGGTGGGAGCGGGGAGGAGGGGATGGGTGTATTCACACCTAATGGGTGTGGTGTGCACCATCTGGGGGGTGGACACACTTGAAGCTCTGCCTCGGGTGGGGCAAAGGCAATATATGTAACCTAAACATTTGTACCTCTGCAATATGCTGAAATAAAAAAAAAAGAAAGAAGTAGAAACCACAAACTGAACTGAAAATCTGCACATAAGTGTGGTCCATGCTTATTTTAATTGTGAGCTAATTAGTATCAGTCATTATTATTTTTGTTTATAAAATGCCCTACCTTTAAAAATTTTCTGTGAAGAAATGTTTTCCCCTCCCAAATATTCTGAGCCCCCTGCTGTTTCCTGTACATTCCATAATTTCAAGATATGCCTGTTACAAGTGTGGCCCTAGAAAGTATTACATAAGGTGTTGGATAAAGGGGAAGGTATTATTGGGTGTTAGGGAAGTGTAATTTTGACCTATATTTATTATGCCCTAACACTTTTGAAGAGGAGGTTTAATCCTATGGTGAATGAATTTCATGTGTTTTCTCTAATTTTTGAAATTAGTGGAAAGTAAAACCTCCTTCCGCCTCATCACACATTTCTATAAACCCTGTACTGGGATATTAAATGTCATGTGGATTATCTGTTTTATTTTCAAACTAGAAAATGGAAGTTACAATTTCAACATATCTTACAGGGTTTTAATTTTTTCTTTGTTTTGCAAAATAAAATAAAAAAAAAACCACAATCAAACAGGTACCAGGTATTGCAAAATAACTTGGAACAGAAAGAGTACTCTATATGTCATGATTCTTTTTTTTTTAAATTCTGTTCATTTGTTTTGCAGAGAGACCATATCATTTATTATTCCAACTGGGATACTTTTTAAAGTGAAAGGGGTTTCTCATATTTTCTATTTTATATTTATGTCTGAAAAACATCATAAACAAGGACTGTCTTGTGGGAAGTAGGACATATTCACTGTGATTTTGGATTTAGGGTCCAAATATCCAACATCTCCTTCATAGAATAAATCATGAACACACAAGACTTTGGAATAGATACATAAAGTTTATACTCCATTTTCCTTTCCTAGATCAGAAATTCATGAGTTTTGCTCCATAGACCACTACTTCTTTGACATCTGGACAGTTACTGTGAAAATAGAAAAAATAATTTGCCTCTTCTTAACATGCAGAAATAATTAAAGTAGTGAAAAGAGGTGGTCAAATTAAAAATGTTGTAGGTGTATATAAGTAAGTAGGTAGATAGAGGACACATAGATGGATATTTTGTGAGTCTATTGCCAATTTATTGTTAATGATGAGAGAACATGAAAACTACCAAAAAATCAAAATATGAGACATTATTTACTTTAAAATTATGGTGTATTTTATGTTGGAAACATGGAGATACAGAATCAAATGGTGTAACCATATTGAAAATTGTTTTTTTCTTCTTAAAATGGACTCCAAAATTGTCAGTAGCTGAGGTTTCTCCACTGAGAATATTATCAATTACAAGCTCCAGCCCACCAGAAAAATGTTAAAATTTTGAGACAGCTAATATATTTACATCCATAATTGATGAATGAATTTCTGTCCTATTTAATTTGGTCTTTAAGGGAGATGGTTCTCAGGGTTTCAGTATTTGGCATTTCCTAAGGAACTTGCAGCCATATCTTTCAATTTGAAATTATTGTGATCTCTCTCCTGTCTGATATAGATTGGTCTAATGCAATTTTCTACCAACTAATTCATAATCAAAGACAAAATGAGATAGAAATTACCTATCTCTTGTCTCCTACACAGTTGAGTGATTTCACAAATAGTTCTCCTAATTATATGAGAGTCATATTTCTGCCAGAATAGGAAAGCAACCTTTAATATGTATAAAGATAGAAGTAAAGGTCAAAAATATGATGTGTCATTTAATATCACATGTACATATGAAAAAATCATAGCACCTTGAATTTTCTATATGACCTAGATATTGTTTTTTTCATCTTCCATGGAATTTGAGTAAATTTATTAATATAAACAGAAAATTGTGTTGACCACATTTCAGTATTGCCATCCATTCTAACCATGGAAATGGAAAATACCCAGCAATTAAATATAACAAGACAGGGAAGATAAATGAGCTTTTTACAGATACTGAAATGTCTTGCTTGTAGGAAATTTGAGGTCTACAGAAACCTCTTCTCCAGCCTGCACACGGTAGATAAAAAAAAAAAAAAAAAAAAGTATTGGAATTGCCAGAGCAAAGTCTGGTAAAATGGAAGTTTTTGTGGTTTATACTAAAATGCTTAAATCATATGAAATGAAAAAAAAAAAAAAACCATAAAGCTCTGTTTTCTAAGGAGAACCAGTAGGAAGAAGAGAAATACAGTAAACTCGGACTTAGTTATATCTTGGTTATGTTTAAGTAAAGACAGAAAGGGAACTCTAGTAGTACCTGATGATATTGATTATTTCTTTCTTATTGATATCTCCCCATAGACTGAAATCTTATTGATAAAAAGCTCACTTTAAAGGTATAGTTTTGGTAATTAACTTGAATAATGTAGATACTGACTGGAGCTTTGGAATAAGCATGCCTTGGGTTATGTTATTGTCCATAACATAGTTACCTGTACAGAATAGAATTCATGCTTTGTCTAAGGAATTTCCATCTCAAATGATTGGCCTAATTCAGGTAGTATCTGTTTTAACTAGTTTATCTTCTAGAAGTATCCCTTGTGAGAATACTCTGACTGTAAACAAATTATTTTAAGCCTCAGTTTCCTCATCTATCATACCAGGATAATATACCTGCCTCATAGGTGTGCTGAGATGGATGTGTGTAACTGAAGACTTAGCTCTTAGCACAATGTGTGGCACATAGCGAAAAAAAAAAACTCATCAATAGATGAGACAAGATCTTTTTTATATGAATTCAATAATTCCTAACTTCTCATACTACGTTATATCTCCTTTGTCTTATCATTCTCAACCAGATCTCTTTGCAGCTTTAACTCTCCAGATTTTGTTGTTGTTGTTGTTATGTTGCACAGTAATTTTGAAACTGGCCTCATAGGCAATTGGGAAAACGATGACCCTCACTAGAATGCATTGCAAGAAATCTGCTTATGTAGTACTGTAATGTACTGCAACCTACAGGCTATTATAATAGAAAGGCATGATAAAAGGAGAAGAAGGAGGACAAGGGGGAAGAGCAGGAGGAATGGGGAGACTATGAAAATATTTTCCAACCACAGAAATAGCTGCAGGATTCCTGGATCTGATTTTGAATATGAAGGCATTTTTTTTTCCTTTCTATATCACCTTTGCCTAAATGAAATTCAGGTTTTTCCACACAATGGCTAACTAACCCCACCTCCCAGCTTGTTAGGATCACTTTCAATTCTAGCACATCAGGTTGTTGCAGTTGTTTCAAATTGCCTCAAACCTTCGGATTTTCCCCGCCAACACACATACTCCCTGGGAACTGTTTTGCATAGGCTGGAATTACAGACAGTCTTCCTTTGCACTTTTGACTACTGTCAGCTTCTCAAAGATGCCTCTTGTCCCAAAACCAAATTTGCTTCCTGAAAGCAAATTTGGGATCCCCTGATCCCAAGCCAGCCAGGGCCGACCTTCCCTCCTCTCTCCAGCTGAAATCTCTTAAGTGCCTCACGTGTACTCACGATGTAGGTTTCTAGGCAGACGGAGTTCCTCTCTCCACCACCTTAAGCAAGCTATACTTACCCAGACGAACTTTTGAAGACTTCCCACTGATTCACACAGCAAAGAGGGCCACTTTGGTAAGTCACTTGTCCTCTTTCTGGCCACCCTAGGCCTCCTTATGTTCTTCCATACTTTTAGGCTGCTTTGAAGCTAAGAGTGGGTTTTCTGGGGGAAAAAAAACACCTCTTTCCTTAAGTGGCCTTTACAAAAGCGTCCATACCTTAACTAAAGCAGATCCATTATTATTGGATTTCCCAGGCAAGCATACCTACGCAACAGACAAAAACTACCGTGCTTGTATGAGCATGATAATGAATATCCATAGATGTATGTTTCCAGTATGGTGATGTTGAATATCCTGCTCACCGTGGACTTTTCCACAGTGCAATACACAGCACTGAACATTGAGTAGCAGCACTTTCCCTACAAGTTTTCTGCTCTTACCCATACGAAATATGTAGGGTCTTTTTCCTCAGTGTTGAATCATTAAAGCTAGTGTTCAATTTGCATGAAACAGGAGGTCCAGTGGATCCAACGTATGTAGAATAGCATTATGCATACATGATCCAAAAAGGCTTCTGCCTCAGTAATTCATAATTTATTGTTTATGCTTCCAGCAATATGCTGTTGATAAAAAGCCATTTATGTTTCATTTTGTTGCCTAAACTGTAATTAAGGATGATGTACAAGCTAAGAAAAATAGAAAACAGATCTGTACTTCCATTTTCTAAGTTGCATACAACTGTGCAGGTAGTTTTAGAAAACAAGATTTGCTTTGCTTAAGTAGTTTTTTATAAAACTCTTGTTATTTTGTAGTCTCCATATTTTCTTTTTCTAACTCATAACACATGGGTGCCTTCCGAAGTGAAGACGTCCCTTTCTAAATGTTGAAAATCCTAAGTTTATTTTTCTGGTCAGACATAGCACGGCCCTTAGTATCTATTCTTCAGTGTATGTTTTGGAAGATAACTTACTTCTGAGATTACTACTAGGATATGATTCAGATACAGAGCATAGATTTATACATGTGGTTGTAATAATTCTACTCAAAGCTGTGAATTGCATCAGACCTTCCCTGTTAATTTGCTAGCTGTCGCTTCTGGTCCTTACAGAGAACTCTAATTTTGAAGATTTTTGAAAGAGAAAAATCAAGAAAATAAATTGGCACATGCTTAATTATCTTAAAGGTACCCTAGTTATGTTAAAGATGACTTAGTACATGGAACCTTTCCCTTGAGAACTTTGCTTTGTGAGATTTTTGCTCCAAATACTTACATAGAAAAATAAAGCCATCAGTTGAAATTAGGAGAAATATAAAGAATAAGTTAGAGAAATATTTTTCACTTAGCCAGTGTTGCTTGTGGTACTTTTGTTGTTTGTGCTATGAAAGAATAATGTTAGTTACTGATTTATCCTCTATTTACAAGCATAAAAATCAGCCTTGGGATCTTGTGGGTATCAAACAAACACAACTTCCTTTGGAAAGTATGACCAAATATTAAAATCGGATGTGGAAACAAAACGAACTGTCAGTCTATGCAAATGCTCCTTTTCTAAAAAAGTATTAAATGTAGTTGACAATCATCTCATCTTCTTTCATCACAGAAGTTTGCATTTTGAAGTAATTTGAGCGTTTTATAGACACAACATTAGGCATACATGACATTCTGTCTGGGGATGTGACCTGAATAACACACCCCAAGTACTTCGGATCCCTCAGATTGTCAAAGAAGTGGATAGAAAAGGCAGAGAAATAATTTGGCAACAGTAAAGGGGGCACTCCACACAGATAAGCATTAAAATCGCTGACTTGGGATGAATTAGAATGAAAGATAAGGGAAAGACCCTGTGGAATATAGAACAGGAATATTTAGGAATATTCAGGTTTGAATTCTAGCTCTTCTGATTATGATCTGTGAGAACTTGCAAAATAACTGAATACTATTGAAACTTTATCTGCAAAATGGAAATAATATTCACCCCATGTTGTTTTGAATACTACAATATTAATTTAGGTAAAAAAATAAAAACGGTACTGTGCTAAGTTGATTGTCTAGCAAATTAGGTATACTCGATCGATATTAGTTTCCTTCCCCTCTCCTTTTCTTTCTTCTACAGTTTTATGAGACTCCTGAATCTCATCCATTCACCCAGTGCAACAAATAAAAATATTTATAAGGAACCCGAAATAGGTATTTGGGAGATAACTAACATTATGCTATGCTATTGTCCCCTACCTGATGGACCAATGATTGCACCTGTCTGCAAACATTGTCCATGAGTAGAGCAGAGGGAAAGGAGGAATGGGAAAGAAGAGTCTGTGGGTAAATTAAGTAGTTCTTTGAATATAAACCTCATTAGAGTAACATAAAGAATAAAAATGAAGAGTCCTTAAAAATTGTAGTTTGTCATAGGGCTAGAAATAGCATACAACTCTTTACATATTGGTGACTGGAATATTTAAGAGTTGATAGAATGACAGAATTTTTGAGCTAGGAGTATCTTAGTAAATAGATAGCTCATGAAGATCTTAGATGCTAAGGACAGAACTTCAAATGTGTTTTTTTAAAAAAGCAATAACAATGGGTCAATTTGTGAGAATGTCTACCTCCTCAACTTTATATTCCATCACTGTCTCCCACCTTAAATACCCCTTGTAAAACCTTTGGCTTGAACATGCCAAGCCAGTTATGTTTTTGAAATCCCCTCCCCTTCCCTATTGTCTGGATTCACATCCTCTGTTTCCTCCCTCTTTTATCCATCTAATTTTCAATCATTCATAATAACTCAGGTAGAAGTTTCCCCTCATCTGTAAGCAGAGCGAGTGGGAGGTTAACGGTTGCTGTGAAGTTTGTTCTCTTTGCTTTTCTCTGCAGGACAGTGTGGTAACTGCTGAGACAGACACATGAATCAAGGAATGTCTCTCTCACTATCCTCTGAGGTTATTAATAATGGATCTTATCTTTATTCCCTCATTCATTCACTCAATACCTATTTATTTAGTGTCTACCATGTGCCGG
The DNA here is from genome assembly GCA_028533085.1 of Varecia variegata. Lineage (NCBI taxonomy): Eukaryota > Metazoa > Chordata > Mammalia > Primates > Lemuridae > Varecia > Varecia variegata. The sequence continues at coordinate 128,559,359 of CM052442.1, forward strand.
GCACTACCCTGGGAATTGGAAATAAAGCAGTGAATAAAATAGAAACTGTCTTTGCCCTTCTGTAGGGTGTATTTCTCTTCTTCTCCGGACTCAGTCTTATGCCAATTTGAATTCTCAGAGCGAAAACTAAAATTTAACGTGAATTTTTGCCATACAATGGAGAAACTCACAGGCTAGTCTGCACGATACTATGCTTTAGGAGGTGTTGATCATATATTCTAACTTCTGTACCGTTGTAATCAAAGTTCCTTCTTAGACCTTACCCAATTTGTGAACCTGACCCTTCATGAAAAAGAGTTAGGTTTTCGTGGATTCCATCAGTCCCATCTTTAGAAAGCATTTGGCTGGACAGAGTGGTAATGGGCATCTGTAATTATGGGCAGCTACTTCTCCCTCTGAGTTTTATATCGGTATCCTCTTCATGCCTGAGCTCAGAGGAGGTATGTTGAATGATACTATGCAATATGTTTATACTTGCAGGGTCAAAGCATGTCAGTGAGCCCTTTCCAAATGTACAGTGATCCATAGATTTCACTGTAATTTGTGGTACGGTGCTACCAGTGAGCTGGAGCTGATGATTCCATTTTGCAGGCTTATTAGAATCTATTACAGCTTTGATACAAGATTCATTAGGTATAGTTCATGTCTTTGCAAGCTCCAGTAGGTGATTGGTTCAGATACTTGTCAGTTAACAGAGATTTTAGCTAACTGTCAGTGTATAATGCCTCCTGGAAACCACCAGCATGATATTGTGCTGATTTTTGGCCATGACATTGGGTTCATATTCTATCTGTTGCCTATTCTATCTATTCCCTAAGATGCCACCAAAATGAATGTACTGATGCACTGTGTAGAGGAAGATAGTAATTGTTGTCCTTGGACCTCTCTGGGTTATTCACTGCCTTTGCTTTCATACTAGTAGATTGCCTACCAGAATTTCCTCCCTCAATTGCTCAAGTATATTATTCCCAACCTTTTGAAGCTGTTTGTCTTAGGGTGATCTGAAAACAAGGTGATGCTGTACCTGGTGTGCTGAACACAATCATCCTTCTCTGAATTTCATTCTTTTGCTTGCCTAGACAGTCTCCGCTAGTGTTCCATCAGGGTCACGCTGTGATTTACTTCTCCTCCCTGGACTTCCGTTTCCTCTTGTACAAAATGAATGGGTTTGTGCTGGGGATCTAAAGGCTCATCTGTTCTAACATACCGAGTGTGCAAACATGATATCAGAAGAAATATCACAAATTTTGAAATCAAACAAGTCCTGGGTCTACCAATTAATGGGGGTGTGACTTTGGACCCAGCTTTTAACTTTCTGTAACAGACTGTAAGTGTTTGAAAATGTCAAAACAAAATTGCTGTTATGAACAAAAGAATGTAGGATAAATGCCAAGGGATGTACCTGTCATTTATGTGGTACCTTATGCACTTTGCCTTTCATATCAATCTTTAAAAGAATAATGCATATGGAAGTGATCTTTGCACTAGAAATTACTGTACAAAATCTCTTCCGTATTAAAATATTGAATGGTATTATTAAAGGATACACTTCTACAATATTATAGATTCTCTTTCTCCGTATGTTTGGGCAGAATTCTGGACATATTAAAGAATTAAATTATTCTCATAAAGTAAGAGAACTCAATAAACATATGACAAATGGTTTCAATAGTTTAGAATTTGGTAGTGTTGGGTATCTTCTAAGGCTGGAGGTAAGGAAATATAAGACTTTTGTGAAGATATTTAATTATTTGACCCAGTTTGGATTTATCAGGAAGTTCTCTCAAAAAAGAAGAGCTTCAATCATCTTTTGTAGACATAAGATGGCTCTGTCAATGGATGAACAAGTGCATCGTTTATTTACAGGAGCAATAGGGAATGGCCAAAAATGTTTAAAATAGACAAGTGCCATGAAACATCTTATAGAAATCTATAAACTCTATGATCACAACACTTTGTCTGATACCCAAAAGGAAATTAATGTTGCATTTCTGAGTATTTGGATATATCTCCATTTTCTCTCAATGTTTTTAACAGGATAAGAAATGTGTCCTACACATTTAAGAGTCTTTTACAGATACAAACATACACACAGTTCAATAATAGGACTTAGAAGTATATTGATATTAATACATGTTATATAAATCAGTAATATATATGAAAATGTTTTGTCAGTGCATAGTTTCAAATCTTAAGAAATAAAAAATAACTGGTCGTGTTCTGAAACATATTGTGAGTCAACATGACACTTGCCTTTACTATAAATATTGGTAGGCTAAAGTTCTACAAAAAGTTTTAGCATGGTTAAGAAACAACTATCTAAAATTCATTATTTTTTTTCCAAAGTAAGAAAACAAATATGTGCAGACAATTATATAAAGTTCAAATTTGATTGGATATAGTAGAAATGAGAAGAAAAACCATCCCCCTATATTTATTATAACTCTTCTGCCTTCCTAAAATAAGTATGTATTCTATAATGGATATTTAATTTTGCAAGAACTTTGTGTTCCCAAGGAACAATCTAGCTAATATTGCATACCATAGGTATATAATTGCTTACAAAATAACTTTTATTGAGAAATATATGATTATAAAGGTTAGGAAGTGTGTTTGCATATCTATTTATGATTTTATTTGGAAATCTTATGGTTATTTTGATACAAACACATTCTTTATTACTCTGAATAGGTTATATATCGAATTGCAATAAAAAACAATAACTAAAATTTATTGAGCACCTATTTATTTCAGATAGTTTACATGCATTTATTCATATATCTCTATGTATAAATATTCAGGATGGGTATTACTATTTTACAGATGAGGAAACTGAAGCTCAGCTATGACACATGACTTGCTAGGCATAGAATGTGGCTACCAAACTGCCAGAACTGCATTCTCACCAATAGCCCACACTGTCTTTTAAAACTTTGCAGTTTATTCCTAAAACATTTGTTCAGTAAGACTGTTCATATTTTATTTAATCATTTTTTACAAACTGTGCTTCTTTTATCAAAACTATAGGAGATAGGGAACCGAAGCTAAACATTAGAGAAAACTGTCACAGTATTAGTTGGCGGGGAAACCCGGTAATATCCGAAAAGAAGACAAAACAATCAAAATGATCTATTGCAGGTATTACGGGCCTAGAAAACAAAACAATGATTATATGTACCATGTAGTCCACACCTACTACTTAGTGAGCAAATCTGTCAAGCATTATTTCGGACTGTATGTGTCTGACCCTCACAATGTTCTTTGCAATTCATTACAAGGATATTGAGTCACTGAGAAAGAAAGTATTGCTTAGTTTTAGACACTTAGGAAGACAATGATGACTCATAGTGGGCTAATAGGCGTGGTTCAACCTTGTACAACTTTCCATTCTAAATTTAATGGCGATATAGAAAGATATACATTATACATATATAGAAGATATAAAAAAGAAAATCATAAAAATTAAGAATGAAAAATATATTGCCAAAATCTGGAAGGTCTTTCAATTAATAACAGCATTAAAATATCTTGATTAAAAAATACTAGCAACGGCAACAATAACAATGGTACTAAAAATAACCTGTCACATATGGAGGAAATCTACTTGCCAGAAAGGTGGTTGGAGTCAGAATAGCTAGAAGTTTTCAAATGCTCCCGACACAAAGCAATGATGAATGTTTCAGGTGAATCTTGTCCCATTTACCCTGATTTGATCATTGTATGTTGTATGCTTGTTTCAAGATGTAACATGTACTCCATGAATATGTGCAATTATTATGTATCAATAGTAAATAAATAAATAAATGAATAAATAGAGGATGGCCTCAAAAAAAAAAAAAGAAAAAAAGAAAGTTGTTTGGAACACCAACTTGGTTGGTTGGTAGTGACGCTTTGGTGAAAAACAAACTGCACATCTATCAGAAAAATTAAGTATCCAATCCTATATGGGTGTTCTGGTAATTTGAAAGAGAAAACCATCATTTAATTTCAATTATATACATTTTATTTATTCTGCATTATCCTATTTTAATGGTCACATATAATCCATCAGACTATACAATACGTAAGGTCAAAGAGAACACAGAAAATTAATTAACCTTATAAAAATGTCTAAAAGGCATTAAATGAAAAGGGCATTTAGAAATAGTTACTGTTTTCTGGAAGTGGAGGTTTTGTTGCACAGTGATTCCACATAAACAATGTTTATATACTTTTTAGTAATATGATCTGAAATTTAAATGATTTAAAGTTAGGGACACAGAAATAGAACAGCCTTGGCCCAGATCAGTATCTTTTGTCTCTTGCTAGCTCTAGGAATATTATGTTCATATAGAACCAAGTAAGGACTTAGGGCATTGGCCCCACATGTCAAGTGAACCATTTATGAGTGGGACAGGTCATTCATAGTGGCCTGCAACCATATCAGGTCAACATATTATCATTGCCTTTTTCTGATCCAAAGTTCAAACTTTAATCTCACTTTTTATTCTTTTGCTTTTACAATTTTTTGATTGAAACATAATAATTGCATATATTTATAGAGTACAATGTGATATTTTGATACATACACACAATCTGTAATGATCAGATCAGGGTAATTAGCATATCCGTCACCTCAAACGTTTATTATTTATTTGTGTTGAGAACATTAAAAACTGCTTTCTAGATAGTTGAAAATATACAATAAATTGTTGTTAATTATAATTGCCCGGTAGTGCTATACAACGTTTTTATAGTACTAGAACTTATTGCTCCTATCTATCTCTGCTTTTGTATCTGTTAACCAGCCTTTGGCTACATCCCCTTCCCTGCACCCCCTCCCCACCTCTACTAGCCACTATTCTACGCTTTCCTTCTCTGAGATCAACTTTTTTTTAGATTCCACATCTGAGTGAGAACTCTAATACACTCTTGGTGGGAATGTAAATTAGGACAGCGATTATGGAAAACAGCATGGAGGTTTCTCCAAAAACTAAAAATAGAACTACCATATGATCCAGTCATCCCACTACTGGGTATATATCCAAAGGAAAGAAAATCAATATGTCTAAGAGATGTCTGCCCTCCATTTGTATTGCAACACTATCCGCAACAGCCAAGATATAGATTTAATCTCACCCTTTAAAACTTTCATTCAATATAAAATATTGTTAATGAGAAACACCATTAATTTATGTTCAACTGAGAAAGAAATAATGTTTCACTAAAAAGTTGACAAATATAATATTTTCTGAACTGTAAGACACATTCTGATTTCGATAATATTAAAAAAGGAAAGGGAAAATATATGTATCCTAGAATCAATGAGATATAGTATTCCAATTAATAAAGCACATTTGCTTATGAAAAGAACTAGAGGAAAAGAACAGGAACCTAAGTACAAGAATAATGCTGGGTGAATACATTATGCAATATAGATCAACACTCCCTTGACGTTAGAATGTCGACAAACTATAAGAAATAAAAGGAAGCACATTCCAAAGGCAGTCAACGTTTTTTATATTATTCACTTGCTTAATTCCTTAATGCAATGCCTTTGAAAATAATTGAAGTGCCATTAACAAGGAGTTGCTTGTTCATGCCTCTCCAAAGCACGGTTTCCAATGTTAAAATCAGAAAGTGAGAATTTAAAGTCCAAATCTTGTCTGTGTAAGATTCTCCTGGAAATGCCTTATTGGAGTATGTGCTAGGTCTTGTTTTTGAGAAAAGAACATGAAGTTTTAGCATCAGAGACCTCTTACCAGGGTCCTTCCTTCTCAGAAGGGTAATGGAAATGTGCTTTGGTACACAGGCTAAATATATGGCTCTTTAGAAGGGAAGAGATGAAAGGAGCAAAATAATATGTCAGGGAAGTCATAAATTCTAGTAGGAGATCCAGTGTAACTCAGGAATCCAAGGCCAACACTGCTCATGGAGATTAAGCAGATAGAGTTCATAATTTACTGTTTAATTCCTGGGTCCCTGCCTGCTTCGCTATTTTAGGCCCGTTAGTTGCTGGGCTTACAGAAGCAAGGACATTGACATTGCAGTGGGTCTGAACCTCTTTATATATGGAACATATTAGATTGTTCTCTTAGAGGGCTGAAAGGGAAAAAAAAAAAGTTAGAATGCAGAGAAAAAAATGGAGGAACTGGAGAAGGCATAGGCTGTCACAGCCATGATTCTATTATCTGTGATCCTACACAATCCTTGTCTTTCTTAGTCTTCTGATATCTAGAAGACTCTCAGAGGCAGCAGTGACGAAAGTGAGCAATGCCAGAGAAGATCACACAAGGCAAGGAAGCCATTCCCCGCAGATTGGGTCCTGTTCACGGGCTCCGTGACTTGCTAGCGGATCTTTGATAGGCCATTGCCTCTCTCAGCCTTCAGGCTCTCCTAAAATGGATTCATCCAGGCACATCTTACAGCGTTGCAAGGAAAATAGCCCAGATACATGGGCTCAAAGGGAAGGTCAATAAATGGTAGCTGTGATTAAAGAACGTAAGAGACTGTTAAATGAGTGAATGCATTTGATGTAACTTCACACAGAAGAGCTTTCTCTTACACAGAGAAAACTCAAGAGAGAGAGTAAATGCATTTATAAAACTTACTTGCTTGCAAGTGGCAGAAAACCCCACTAAAACTATCTGCACTATACAGGGAAATGGATCCAAATAACAAAAGAGTTAAGCGTTTAAAAGGCTTGTCTACTGACCAGATCCAGGTGTCTCAAGAATGTTGTGTGACCCTGTCTTTTCCTATTCTTCTACTTTCTTTGTGCTGGCTTATCTACCCTGCACATTCTCTCTATAGAGAGGGGGAAAAACAAAAAAAATAAAAACCAAAAAGCCAAAAACTCTCAGAAGCAGTAGACCTACATGGATTTCACAGCTTGGAATTTTTGCATGAGCGAGAGTCTTTATCCCAAGTACCATATCAATTCCAAGAAAAAGGTCCATGTTTGTCTTAGGCAGTGCACATGTGACCTAACTGAGCCTTTCTCTGTATTTATGGGGGTGAAATGTTCTCAGATTTGCTTTGGATAGTCATGCAAATTCTTTCCTATACAAGGCCCTGGGCCCGGGGTGAGTGGACACTAAAAACCAACCCACACTCTCCTTGAAAAGATAATGATCCCAGTGAAGTCTCCTATGTCTTATTTCTAGAAAGACATAATTACATTTCCAAGCCCCTGAGCCCATGATGCTGTAGATTTCCAAAGGCGAATCCATCTTTTAATTCACACAAACACTTCCTTTAGGCCAACAGCAACACTGAGACTGCTGATGAGTCAGTCTGGGTAAGTCCTCATTTTTCCACTGGAGTCACTCGATCGATGATCCTATCACATTTAGAAAAAATGGGGAAGGTCAGTTTTAAAAGGAAGTCAGGTTGGGAAAATATAGAGTCAGATAAGAGTCACAGATAGGCCAGTAGCATCAGCACTGAGAATGACCTCAGCAGGGAGATTCCTTCATTTCCCTCGGGAAGCTTCTCAGTAAGGAATGACTCTCCCTTTCCAAAAGTTATGAATTGCAGTTGTCTATTATGTGACTTACATTGCATTACATTGCAATATGTCATTGTGAGATGTGACATAATATAATGTAAGTGACAGGCAGCTAAAATTTTACAGCAAGAAAACTTTTTTTTATATCCAGGATCTGCTATCAAATTTGATAGCAGCTATCAATCCATTTTTTTTCCTGCAGATAGATCAAAAATTTGATGTTCATGAAAAGCAGGTCATTTTGAAACATCCACAAACACTTCAGTGCCTGCACAACTCGGTTATCATAAATCAGTTTTTAAAAAAAAAAAAAACAGTCTAAAACCTGCATCACTCATTACTCAAATTATGTTTTTGAGCGCTAAGACTTAAGCAATATTGTTTTAGACTGAGAGTTTAGTTTTCTTGTAGGCATTGCCAAGAAGTGATGATCAAATAAATTATTTTAGTGCCTAAACCAGACCAGTGGTTCTCCACTGGGGATGATTCTGTATTCCAGGGGACATTTGGCAATACCTGGAGAATCCACGATGGGGGGAGGGCAGGGACGTTATTGGCATCTAGTGAGTACAGGCCAGGGATGCTGCTAAACATCCCACAGGGTCATTCTGTCCAATGTCTTCACAAGGCCTCTGATCCCAGAGGTCATTGTTTCAATAAATTGGCCCAAATACGCTTGTGAGCTAGTTCAAAGGTAGCCCAAGTAAAACTTTAAGTCTAGAACTAACTTCCTTCATTTACCCAAACCTCAAGATGGGCCATCACAATATATTATGTAAACATTCAGCTAAATCTTTTGGGCTTAAGGGACACTTAGCAGAATCCCTTTGCACATCAAAATTGATTGGGAACTTTATCTACTAACAGCCTCACAGCAGAGTCTATAAGGGGAAGAAAGTAGCAAGGCTGCAGTTAAATTCTATCTCTGTCACAGTCTTTCTTTGAGGGTCTTTGGGAAATGGTTTCCCCCTTCAAGCCCCAGTGACCCCATCTACACTATGGGAATTTGCATAAAGAAGAGGAAGTTTACCTTTATTAAGAAAAACTTAATTAAGAAACATTTACAAGTGTAGCTTAATAAAAGGACATACTTTTATTAAGCTACACTTGTAAATGTTTCCTAATTCTTAGAGGACACATAGACATATAGCTCCTATGATTTGGAGACAGGACTAGAGACCCAGTCCACGCCCCCAAACTCCATCACCCCCAATATGACCCAACCCCAAAACCCCCCCAAAGACTACCAAAGACACAGTTTGAAAACCAGTGGTACAAAAGGCCTTTTCCAGGTAGAAATCCATTTAATACTATGAGTCATGCCAAGGAGAGACAATAAAGAGTCAATATTGCTCACAATAGAACTCACTGTGGAATTTTGATGGCTTCTTCAGCCTTCCATTTTGCTACAGAAAAGCACTTCTCAGGACAGAGCAGACACATCCATCATCAGTGTTTACGAATACCTGCCGAAGAACTCTCAATGTCTAGGATATCCCTTTGCCAAGATGCAAGGTGACACTGGCAAAAAATAATAAAATAAAACAAGCAAAAAAATGTTTTAGATTATGATAGATCCAAATAGGAATCCTTACTCTGCCACTCACCAGATTTGTGTGTTTGGGTCCATTATTCAAAGACTGGGGCTTCTGTTGCTTTATTCGTGAGGTTGAGTTAATACTATCTACTGTCAAAGTGATTTTAAGGATTAAATGTGATGATACAAGGCATTACCATAAAGTCTGATGTGTAATAACAGCTATCATTGATTGACTGCTTAGTATTATAACTGTCAGAATTAGAGATAATGTGTGTAAAGTGCCTGGCATGTAGAGGGTGCCCCGTATATAGTAGCTATTGTTATTACTTAGGCAGAACTTGTAAGCAGAAAGAGTCCTAGAAGCATTTATAAATGGAGGTGGCTTAATTTCACTTCCTTGCCTCGTACCTCATTTTCCTCTTTTTCTTCTTTGTGGCCGTCCTTGGGATCTTGGGAGACCACTTTGGCACTTCATAAAGGTTACTTTTTATATAACTCAATAATAGTAACAGCAACAGTGACACCAACATCCTAGCATCTAGCATTCCTTTATGGAAGCCCACTATGAGGTACCGTCGTAATTCTTTTAGGTGTCTTAATAAAGGATAGCCACAACTTTAATTTTATCTGTATTCTTTATCCTATGCTAGTGGTTGGCAAATGTTTCTTATACAGGGCCAGAAAAAAACTTTGTGGGCCCATATTCTCTGTCACATCTACTCAAATCTGCCTTTTTGGTGAGAGAACATCCAATAAACAAAATGTAAACCAGTGGGCATGCCTGGGTTTTAATGCAACATTATTTTCAAAAACATTGGTGCATAGGTAGTAGTTTGTGGACTTCTGCCCTAGGCCACTTTATACTTTGAGAATCTTTTTTACAGTATTGAAAGACAGGAACTGAAGGAAACAGTTTTATTTTCTAACCCAGTACATCCTGTATTCTAAATTCCATTAAATTATGCTTATAAAATAAATATTTTTTGTCATCATTTTGTTTTAGCTCATCTCTCTTTTTCTGTACCTTATTACATGTTATTTAAAGAAGTCAATTAACAGTTTTAACATGTTCTCTAGAAAATATCCTTCCAGGGCCTGAACACTTATTAGGTACTTTTCTTAAAAACTGTTTCATGTTACGATAGGTATTTTACCAATTGTTTTCTACTCTATAACTGAGTTGACTGCCTTGCCAGTCTATCATAGCAGTTTTGTGACTACTTTAATAGTTTTCCTAAGATGATAATACTTTCCTTGGTACTTTTCCAGCACTTGCTAAGAGTTTCCTGACCTCCTTTCTAGTATCTGTACCTACCTGGTCCCAAAGTCAATGTTACATGTTTTATAATAGGTTATGGTTACAACAACCTCTCATTAAGATACTTGCTTTTTATCAGTTGACTTTCTTCTATGTAACAAACTAATCCAAAACTTAGTGGTTTGAAATGGTAAATTGTTTGTAATTTCTCATGGTTAAGCTCATCTGGGTGATTCTTTATGTCTGAACTCACAGCTGAGACAAGATGGTCAAGCATGGTCTCCTAGCATATGTGATGATAGGCTTACAGTCACCTGGGCAAAATATCATCATATTTTATGTGTGTCTCATCATCTAGAAGGTTGGTCCACACTTGTTCACGTGGTGGTAGTTACAGAATTCTCAGGGACAAGGAAAAAGGGCAAGCATCAAATTCCATGCTGCCTTTTTGGCTGTTGCACGGGGACTATCCACGAGAATAGTTAGAGAGAGAGGAATTATTGCAGTCATTTTTGGAAAAAAAAAAATCTGTACCCAACCTACTCATTATTCAGCACTCACTTTCTTCAGAAAAAAACAGTCTACAAAGAAATAGAGGTTCACTGGTTTTTTTTTTTTTTTTCCTTTTTCTTTTTCCTTTTTATTTTTTGGAGGCAGGGAGGAGCTTCTAAAGACTTTTATTACTATTTTTTAGTGTGAGATCATGGGCAAATTCTCAGGGAAGGCACGGCCTATTCGCCTTCAATCAAAAAATAAAAGTGGCCGGAGGCGGTGGCTCATGCCTGTAATCTTAGCACTCTGGGAGGCCGAGGTGGGAGGATCGCTTGAGGTCAGGAGTTCGAGACCAGCCTGAGCAAGAGCGAGACCCCGTCTCTACTAAAAATAGAAAAAATTAGCTGGGTGTGGTGGTGTGTGTCTGTAGTCCCAACTACTAGAGAGGCTGAGGTAAGAGGATTGCTTGCTGTGAGCTAGGTTGATGCCATGGCACTCTAGCCAGGGTGACAGAGTGAGACTCTGTCAAAATAAATAAATGAATAAATAAATAGATACATAGATAAATCTCTTTTAGCTAGTGTCATCAGGACACAACCCAATATACACATGTGCCCACATACACACACATGTACACATGGTTTTAATATCCTCCTTTCATACTCTCTGAAAGGGGAAATTCAGAAGAGTAGCAATACAGTAGGCGTTTACACACACACACACACACACACACACACACACAGAGGTATGCAGGAAGGAATCCATCAAACCGCAATAATGATGCATTGCAAGAGTGAGGGACTAAGGGAAATATCTAGTGGTCAAGTTCACAGGTCACCACGGACATTGAGAACTCTTTGATAGGGGAATCTTCATAGGATTGGACGTTGAAATTCATGTCAGCAGAAGTACTATCATAAAAACATTGTAGTTTTCCTCTAGAAAATTTCCCCCTAGATAGGTAAATTTTCATCACGTTTGGTTGGTTGAGTCCAGGTTTATGCTAATTGTTCCAGCATTATAGTTGGTAACAATGGACCCTTTTGTTCTCAAAGTATTTGGATGACAAATTACATGGTTACCCAACCCATAGGCCACATCTGCTTCCCTAGGATAGCGATTTTCCTACATATTAATAATTTTCAAGTGGATAACAGTGTGGCTTCCATGCATATCACTTTATCAATGTCTAAATAGCAAAAATTCCAATAGCTATTAATGTCTGGCAAATTTATAAAGGTGGCCAAGAAATGTTGACTGAATGGTTAAATGCATATAAGTTGTACATTCTTACTGTTCAGTATGTTTTCTGAGTGCTATCGCCAAGTACTGCAGAAGCTATGTTTTATGATTTTTTTCCTCTTATTCATACATTTATGTACATTTAACAGAAGTTGACTGTGTTCCTGTGGCTTATCAGGAAGGGATACTTTGATAAATATGAAGGATACAGATTAATGTCATGATCCATATCCTCAACAATGTTTTCGGAGATCTTACTCTACCCTGTAATCAATCATTGGTTTGCTTGTCTAACGTCCGAGGCTTTCCGAGGGCACAGTAAGATCACAGTCAAGTGGGTCTCAATAAGATTGAGGCAACACAGAGAGATAAGGATTTTTAGGAGGAGGAGACATCCAAGCTGGGTTGGATAGGGGTTATGAGATGAAGGAAGTAACAGTTTAGCGGCACTCTTATCCAAGAGACAAAACCGGGAAAGGAAAGATTATCATGTAGAAATATAATGCATAGGTATGCCATCCACAGAGCTTGATGATGCAAATAGAGATGTTCAGTTCATCCATGGCCCACATATGCCATAAATGAATATAAGGCCCTTTGCCTCAGCAGAGCCCTCAAGAGTAGAAAACTGGTAACTAAAAAACAAGAGGGACAATAATGACTTGTGATAGAGCACAGAGAAGCAGCTCCGATACTCAACTCTGAAAGAAGAAAATCTGGGCTGGTTCTTCAAGGTGAGAGTGCCTAAAAAAAAGTGCATAATTTACTCCAGTAAGGGAAAATGGTCCTAGTCCAAGACAAAGGGAACAGCTTGGCTAGACAGCTAGCTTTTTAAAGGGGAACTTACTGTTACTAGTAGACTAACAAGGTAAGGGGAAGGCTGGCATCAATGCCTAAAAATGAAGCTAGAGACAGACCCAAGGAGATTTTGAGTGATTGCATGGCTAAGGCTGAAGAGTTAAAAAAAAAAAAAAAAAAGGAGATAATCCTTAAAATGATTATGTATACTACAATCAGCCTCAAAAGAGGAGTCAGCCACATACAATAAACTATCTCTATTAGGAAAGAAAATAGTCCAGATATTTCAGTTATGAGTTATATAGATATATTCATTTCTGTCTCTGCATTTTCTTATGTTGGGCAATGATCTTAGGGTCAACATAGGGTCCAGTTAATGAACATGCTTCTTGATATGGGAACAAAACAAAATAAAAGTGCCAGAAAGCTGGGAGATTTATTTCAAAAGTCTAATCGATAGCATCTATAAAAGTGTGTATGCTTGTTGAAGGAGCATCATTATTGCACAATTCTCATTTCTGCAAACACTGACCAAACTCTGAAGATCTTATCATGCATATTGATAAAAATGATGCTCATCCAAACCCCATTTTTCTCATGTGAAATAGGAGAGCTTATAGAGATGGAAGAGACCATTATAGGATCATCTATGTGTGAGAAAACTCATTTAGCAAGAGGGTGTATAACTTGCTACTACTGTGTGCCAAGTTATTCTGGGGCTTCAAAAGCCAGCAGCAACAGAATTGCAATAGGGATCAATAAAGAACCCATTCAAGCCAAGAGAGAGAGAGGAATTATTAACCTTTAGAATCTATCTTTATACCTCCTTCTCAACAACGTCCCCAAGATTAGAAAGCTACTTCAGAGACCCTCTTGACCGAGGCAACCTCATCATCTTTAAAATATGAATACCGCATTGCCAAAATACCAATAGAAATCCTCTAGGACCCACTACTCAAGATATGCCCAGCACACTTTCTTGCTCCTAAACATTCCAAAGTATGTCAACTTTTATGGAATTGTGCTATGAATACAGACAATCATCGTGTAACTGGTCAACTAACATGAAATTGCAAATAGAAGCCTGTCTAAAACAGTGGCTTTTACAGTATGGTCAGACTGTTGTATCCCAACTGTAACATATATTACTGATGTGACCTCGGGCAAGTTAGTTAAACTCTCTAAAACTCAGTCTTTATTTGAAAATGAAAGCATATTAATAAAACTGTCCACATAGTCTTATTGTGATTTATGTTTGCAAAAATCTTCAGAAGCGTTCAATACATGTTTTCTTGCACCAAATACCTGGCTATTATCATCATAGAAGAAAAGAAAAAGATTTTGCAATTATAATAAACACTTAGTAAATATTGCATATTGACTTACAAAATAACAGTTTCACTTTCCCTGCCTCTTTTTTTTCCCCTGCAAAGATCCATGAGGGGATGTTTTTGTTATCCTCATTTTAGAGCTGTAGAATTTAAGATCCAGTAAGGTTGAAGTTAGGGTATTGCCCTAAAGTCATGAAGCTAATGAGTGGTAAGTAACTGGCAGAAGTCGGATTCAGTCTGTGTGTGCATGAGTTGGGGGTGGGGGAATTTAGGGGAGAGAGTGGGGGTTGGGGTAGAGTTGGAATATGACTAATTGTGTACCTCCTCTGGGCCAGGTAATTTATATATCTTATCTCATTTTGGCCTTATGACAATCCTAAAAAAGAGGTATTATTGCTCCTTTTCACATCTGTAGAGACTTGAGTGATGTGAGGGGACTTTTCCAAGATCATAGAATAGCTAAGATTCAAACTGCAGTCACTTTGATTCTATAACCGTTAGTATTTCCTCATGGAATCTTGTTTTGTGTAAGAGAGAATGCAAGTGTCTTAAACTGCCAAATAAAGTAGAGACACATACCCATATATGTTGGAACAAGTTATAAGTCTGTGTTGCAATGAAGCTCTCCCTTTCTGGTCTCCTTTATGTTTCTCACCTCCTGGGTTCTATACTTTAGGCTGTTACCTACTGTGGATATTAAAAGTGTGGGGCTTCTCGGGGAAAGGAGTGGGCAATTCCTGAAATTGAAAGTAAACACAAGCTCAGAAATGTAATCTGGTGCCTGCAGAAACCCTCCAAACCTACCATAGAGCTTTGGTTGATACACGTTTAGGCATAAAATGGGTTTAGAACTTCTTATACCTTTGAAAACTTCACTTTCAAGATAATAAAGACCATTAGAGTTGATGCTGAGGGTGACTTGCACACTAAAGGTAGAAAGAGGGAAAACATCCTTTACACATGGGTTGATGTTTCTTTGTCAATCAACCTGAGGTTCCTCAGTATAGAGTGTCCCCTAGCTGGGGATAGAGTGGAAGGGAATTCAAGCTGTTCAAATCTTCATGTCCTCACTGTCATCTCAGTGGGATAATTCTGCAGAAACTCAAAACTATGTGAGAATACTAGCACTTAAACTTTCAGACCTCAGGATTGCCGCATTTGGGGTTATCCCAGACAGTAAATATATTTCATTTCCTCCAGCTAATCCATGGCCCACCAACAACCTGAAAAAGGAAGTACTCAAAAAAGGAGCAAAACACTTCCTTCTTGAACTCCTTTGAAAACAAATTGCTTTGCAGGCAAGGCTGGGCCCTGCAGGGGGTTAGCACACAGAGAGAATTGCCACTGTGCATGTTTTTTGAGTCCTTATATTCATGAGTAAAGAAAGCTGAAGTCTTTCATTAAAGTTTCCAGGGGCCATGCATGCATAGGGTCACATCCTTGGTTTGCAGCAGACCTGAATTAACAAAATATAAGTTAGCTGCTTGGCAGAGAGATTGGAATGATAGAGGTAACACTGGCATGTGATTTAATGAAATGCACGAGTAAAGACAAATAGTGTGTCCCCCCCCCCTCTTGTTTCTGCCTCTACTGGTCCAGCATATTTTGAGATTTCCTTCTGGGAAGAAAGATTTCAAAGTGCTTAGGACACGAATCTCTTCTGGGGACAGAGAGATTAGACTAAGAAATCCTCTATGTCAGTTTATGGGATGAGTTATTTCACTGTTTTTACTCTTAGTATTCGCATTGGCCAAAGAAAGCTGATGATTTTCTTCATCACTGAGAGATAGGAATGGATTGAAGTATAATGCATGATAAAAATGAATAGGATAATAGCTAAATGAGATGAAGCTTAGAAAGGACTCACTACGGTTCCTAGATTGTAGATTGCACACATTAGCATTTGCTTAGGATGGTACTGTTTTCTCCCTTTTATCGATGATAACACTGAAGCACATAAGGGTTAAACCACTTGTGCATGGCACTTAGTTGACAACTGGAAAGCCACGTTCACACCCAAGCAGTCTGACTCTAGAATGCACTCTCAGAAATATTGGGTTAATAGTTGTTTCTTACAATGTAAGATTAGGATAACAACTCCTGGCAGGAAGATTTTTGTGAGGACTAATGGAGTTGTAAGTACGAAATCATCTTGTAGTGTATTTAAATTGCTAGCAACCTCTTCATGACAATCATTAAGACCTTTATAATCTCCTTCAACTTCATGAGACTAGGCTGTGGCATCAGAAACCCCAGATGCCCATTGCTACTTCTAAAGAACAGCGTGGCTTTTGGAAAATTACTTAGACTATTTGAGCCTGAGCGTCCTGGTTTATGAAATGGATGATTATTGTGCCTGCATATAGAGTGAAGCTTACTGGATAAAAATCTGTAGATGTGTAGTATATGTGCACTATGCATTAAGTAAAGAATTGACTTTCATGAACTTTATGACTCTGAATTTTTTGGCTTAGGAATGGGGTCAGGGCTGAGCATTCCCAGCTCTCTTTTACACTTACATTTGTATCACTTTACTATTATGGTATTAACAGGAAAAGGGAAGAAAAAGTAGACTATAATTAATGCATTATAATCCAGGCATGCTGTTCAATGGTTCATTTAACCCATCACAACCTTTAAGGAAAGTATCAACATAATTTTTAAGTTTACAGTACTGAAGTAAAGGATATTAAGCAATTTGCATACAGTTGTATGATTAAGAAGTGGGGAAATTTGTTTATAGGACCCTTTATAAAAGTCATGATTGCTACTGTCTTCAAAAATACCTGGTCACTGTTCAGAAACATTTTATTCCCTGTTGTTTCAAAAGCTATTTGGTTAAGCGTAGGATCTGCTTTCAAACCGTCAAAGGACACATACAAGACGCAGAAATGTCCTTCTAATTTCCAAACACACACTGCCTAACCTAAAATGCATTCACTCAAATAAATATAAAGAAACACAAACCCCAGCCCTGTCGAGGTTTCCAGCTGCAAAACTTCCAATTAAAAATCCTTCCTTTGCTTTACCCAAGCAGCATTTCCAGCGTAGATAACAATTTTACTGCAACATCTTTAATGCCATTAATGATTTGATCTTTCTGCAGAGAACCTAAAAGCCTTTAGAAGACAGCGGCAGACCCGAGGTAGGTAGGTGGAAGGTTACACAGTAGGAATATCTAGTGATCTGAACATATTAAAGGGAGTGCGCCAGAATTAAAAGAACCAGATGAGGGGCACTTAAAAAGTAACACTTGAACACAAACCAACTGCTGGTTTTTAAAATAAGAACTTTGGAATGAGAAAGTAGATTTTCGATTTCTCTTTGGTTTTATTTTCACAGGCAAAATCAAATGGATAGTTGAGGTAATCAGTACCGGGAAAAGTACCTTGTAGAGAGAGAGTAGGTGACTAAGAGATTTGAAAAATGATTAATTTGGCCCTCAAAATCCTGCTGTTCTGAAAATACAGTAAGATGAATATAAGCATTCCTGGATGAATATTGATCCTTGTATGAATAATTGTTTAAACGTTCAGATTATCTTTGCATGTATATGTGGCTTTACTTTGGTTTTGACACATCAACTTCACTGACACAGACATATTCCAGGATGAACGGCACTTTTTGCTTCAGTTAGTTATAAATGAAAACTGGCAACTTCACATTTATCTGAATGCCTCACATTAGATAACCTGGGTGGACTGAAACATTCATAGTTAATTCCATAAACATTAAAGCTTGCACATAGCCTCGGTGCAAGATTCTTTAGCTATAAAGTCATTTAAGACAAAGACTCTAGTTCTCAAAGGAATTTACCATCTAACTGCGATGCACATAGTATTAACTAAATAAGTTAGTTTCATTCTCAGGTGAGAGATCAAGTTGTGCTTTGCTTTAGAGCCACTGATTATCATCTTCCAAGATAATTATGAGTGGAACAAGACAAACTTATTGTATCCACTGGAAGGGCACTGAGAGAAGAGTGAATAAAAAAAAAGACAATAATACTAATGATAATAACAATATCTTAGATTTAAGTCTGTTATCCATCTTGAATTAATTTTTGTGAGTGGTGAGAGATATGAACCCTGTTTCAAACTTCTATTATACATGTGGCTATCCAATTCTCCCAGCACCATTACTGAATAGGGATTCTTTTCCCCAGTGTACATTGCTGTCTACTTTGTCAAAGATCAGATGGTGATATGTGGATGGTTTTATATCTGGGTTCTTTGTTTTATTGGTCTATGTCTTTATTTTTGAGCCAGTACCATGCTGTTTTGGTTACTATAGCCTTGTAGTATAGCTTAAAGTCTGGTAAAGTGATGCCTCCAGATTTGTTCCTTTTGCTTAAAGTTGCTTTGGCTCTTCAGACTCTCTTCTGGTTTCAAATGAAGCATAGAATTATTTTTTCTAGATCTGTGAAAAATGGCATTGGTATTTTGATGGGGGTTGCATTGAATCTGTAAATCACTTTGGGTAGTGTGGCTATTTTAACAATGTTGATTCTGCTGATCCATGAGTGTGATATGTTTTTCCATTTGTTTACATCATCTGCGATTTCCTTCCTCAGTGATTCATAGTTCTCTTTGTAGAGATCATTGACCTCCTTGGTTAAATATTTTCCAGAATATAGGTATTTTAGGTATTGTATTTTCAATTCCTGGAGTCTCTTGGCTGAATCTTTGGGATTTTCTAGATAGGAGATCACATCATCAGGAAAGAGCAATATTCCCTCTCTCAACACTTCCTTTCTTTCCATTTCCAGATAGCTGAATGGTTGACCCACTTATCTGCCTCACATCTGCTCAAATGTCCCCTTTAGAGTCAAGCCTTCTCCTAGCATACTTTTCTCTACCTTTCTTAATTCTCAAACCTGTTTTCATTTTTTCCATTTCAATTTTTCACCTTCAATGATACCTCACTGACCAATCTCTTACACCTTGTCCTTTTCCTATCCAAACTAAAGAAGCTGAAAGTGGTAGCTTATTTTTGTTTTTCAGAGAGAGTCTTTTAAAGAAAACAAAGGCTTTGCTTACAAATTCTCTCTATTCTCAATTCTAAAATTAGTGTATTGACTAGGGACCTACCAAGAACAGAGAGCATGCTGAATATTTAAAATGGGAAATGTAATGCAAAACAATGATTATGAAGATGATGGAAGTTGCTGAATGCCAAACAATGGACAGGGAGGCAACCTTAAGATTGGCAATAATAGGAAGTTACTACCTTCCCTATGTGGCGGAGGGAAGGAGCAGAATTACTGGGGATCAGGGTTTGGGGTTAGCCAGAAAATTAAATCCACAAGAGGTCAAATTAAAGGAGAGGAGCTGAAGCCATTAAGGAAGTTCAGCTGCAGCCAGAAATGACACCTGAAGTGGAGAAGAAGGAAGATGAATCTTTTTTTCTTCAGTTCTCTAAGTACTAGCCAGGGCTTCCCATTTGTTTAACCCAGCCAAACTCCAGAAGACACAGAAACTGTCAGGTCAGCACCTCTTGCTGTGCAGAAGAGAGTATAGAACAGTCAAGAAATGTATCTGAATGCAAGTAGTCAAAAAACGGGCACAGTATTAGTGATATGTTAGACTTCTTGATAGTTTTAGTGCCCCCTGATATAGACTCACAATGTAGCCTGCACTTGCAACAATTATAATTAATGAAATAGGTGTGTGATTTCTGATGTTATTGTTGTTGTTTAACTGTGTCTCCCACTAGATTATATACTCTATGAAAGCATCTGGACCTCTTTATTGCTATATATATAATGCCTAGTTTGTAGAAAAACTCTCAGAGTTCTTCTCAAGGAATACTTAATAAATGAATGAGAGTGAAGAACCCAGGATTTAGCAACACAGTGATTTACACACATTTTGGTGTTGCACTGCGATAACTATTTTTTTATAGGTTTGGTTCTATTTTTTTATAGGTTTGGTTCTAGTCTTCTCAGCCCCAGAAAGTCAAGAATATACAATAATTAGTTGCAAAGTTTTGAAAAAGCTATTATTGCTACTCTCGCTAAACTATCACTTATGCCATATCTACAAAATCCCATGTATTTATGAGAGAGTAAGGGAAAAAGGCAATTGTAAAGATATAAAACCATAATGATAGGAACCATCTCTGTTGAATAGGAAGGGTGCAATGATGAGCTAATGTTGGAGGGAAGGTATCCTCAAAGATTTCTATGTTTTGTGTTCAATTGGCTTTTATAGAATTACCAAGCACAAACCCTATCCTTCCTCACAGCTGATGAGAGTGATGAAATAGTCTTTTTTCCATAGAGAAATTACAGCTGATCATCCAAAAGCTCAAATGGATTTCAGGATTTTTCCAGCTGTAAGACCCTTAGTGGGAGGACAGCCAGAAATTTGTGAATATGAGCCCTACAAAGATATTAGTGAATACAATGCAAAATGAATTGAATAATATCTAGGATCAGCCTCTCTAAAAAAATACTTAATGGTACTCAAATATCCTTAAATACTTTTAAGGAATGAATATAGTGTATGTTCTAAGGGATCTGGGACCTTTTTTCAACATGCTTGGCCAGACAGTCCTTGATTTTGACGGGTTTGAGCACACCAAATAGAGATAGAAGTTTAAATTTATGCTTCAATGACTTCTATAAGCATGACACTGTATTAGGAAAGCTACATACCATGTGTCATCTGATTCTCACATAGAAGTATAAATTCCTCTTTTCAAAGGTTCATTAATTACATCATGGCTACCATTTATTAATAGTCACTTTAGGTTTTATGCTATGCTATGGTGTTTACATAACTCTAATCTTTCTAAAAGTCCTATAGGGGTTATGTTATGATTTCTTTCTTCATTAAGGAGAATAGATATTCAGGAGATAGAACAATCTTGCCAAAGTCTGCAAAGCTAATAAAAAACAAAGATGTATCTAGGTTATTTATTTTTAAAAAAACTTTTCATTATGGAAAATATCAAGCATATATGAAAGTAGAAAAAGCCCTTTATTGAACCCATATCTCAAATGTTAGCAATTCTGAACCCATGCCTAAGCTTATTTCATTTATTTCCTCACTGATTTCCCCTACTTGTTATTTCTTTGAAGCAATTCCCAGATATTATGTCATTCATTCATTAATATTTTAGCATACGCTATTTAGGTTCTCTATTAATGGAGCTACTTTTTGTCCATATAGATGGAATAGTTCAATGCAGAACCAGTTATGACTTGGGAATGTTAATATCGACCACTTCCTTTCACTTTTAATTGTCACTGGCAAACCATTCAGCCTGTGTGTGGATGGGCAATCACTATTCTAAAAGTCAAGTAAGATCATTACAAATGCTCCACTGGCTCCTTGGACAGAACAAGCATTTACAATAAAACAAACGTAAGCCAACATACATATATTTTTTCCTTAATTCCTTTTCCTTTAAAAGGATGGCTTATGGGGGGAAGAGTAACTGAGGGGAAACTCTATGGCTATAGTGAAGGGGATGATGTAATTGGAGACATTGTAAGGAAAATAATAACTTTAAATCTTGAATACTATTCCACGTAAGGACATGGTAATGAAAGCAATACAAGCACGTGAGCATCACCTCCATACCCCACACTGCTGTGTGTGCCTAGGTGTTGGCAAATGGGTGTTTAAAAGTAAGAATTCAGAGTAATTAGCAGAAAGTCCACATATGACATCTCTTGGGAGTCTTTTCAAACCAGTTTCATTTCTCCTTGGATTTTTAATATTTTCCATTTCAAATTAAGAAGGAAAATAAAATTACTATTTTCTCTAATAAATAAACTCCCATTGCTTTTGATCACTAAAAATTAATGATCTGTTAAAATGCCCAGAGAAATGGTTTTCAATCTTAGATGACTTCTTATAAAAGTAAAATGCTATAACTCTTTTTAGAAGATTGGCTTAGATTTCACTTTTCACAAGGAAAGAAAAAAAAAAGATTGAATAAGCTCTTTTCTGTTACAGAAAAGCGAGTTAAACAGCAGGATCTACTTACTGAGTTGTGTGAATATCTTTTTCAAAATGTGGAATATCTTCAGGAGCTTATCCTTCTTTACTTGGAGAGATTATTTTCGCAGAGATTCAATGAAGGTCTCTACAGTTTTTTTTCAAAGCATTATGAATACTGGTAGCATCATCCAAATTAGCATATGGGGCTCTCCTCATATGCCAACTATTGTAAGCATTCAACCCATGTACAGTATTGCTCAAAAGTACATTCTATGGATAAGCCTTAGGATCATGATTTTGGCTTTGCAACTACTCTTCCAATCTTCAAAGGGTTAGAGTATACAGTGTTCCTGTGTGAATACTAATACAAACGTGGCAATATCCTTTTTATACTTTCAAACATTTAAATAGATTTTTGAGAAATAATTTACATTCCATAAATTCTGCCCATTTTATGGTGCAATTTAATGACATTTTGTAAATTTACTGATTTGTGCAACCATCAGCACAATCTAATTTTAGAACATTTCCATCACCTCAAAAAAAAAAAAAAAAAAAAAAGCCCCTACTGCCCATGTGTAGTCACTTTCTGTTTACACCCATAGCTGCAGGCCATCACAAACCTCCTTTCTGTCTCTATAGGTTTGCCTCTTCTGGACACTTGATATACATGAAATTACATAATGTATGATTTTGTGTCTGTCTTGTTTCCCTTAGCATAGTGATTCTGAGGCTCATTCAAGTTGTGATTTGTATCAGGACTGTGTTTCTTGTTATGGCTAAATCGTATTCCATTGCATGGATATGTCACACTTTGTATATCCATGTACCAGCTGGTGGCCATTTGAATTGTTCCCACTTTTTGGTCATTGTGAATATTGCCTCTATGAACATTTGTGTGTCAACACATTTTCAATTCACTTGGGTAGACATCTAAGAGTGAGATGGCTGGGTCATTTGGTAAAGATTTGTTTAATATTTTAAAAAATTGTCAATATGTTTTCTAAAGTGTACCATTTTTACATTCTTCAAAGCAATGTAAGAGTGTTCCAGTTTCTCCCTATCTCCACCAATTAATTTTATTGTCTGTAAAAAAATTTTAATCATTCTAGTGGGTGTGAAGTGATATCTCACAGTTTCAATTTGCACTGGTGATACACATTTCTAATACCCTTTGTCTTGTACTAAATATTATGCCCAGATTGGCACATTCATTTGTTCTTTCAGCCTTAAATATTTGCTGATGTACCACTCTGTCCGAGCTACAAAGAATAACAAAGAAATGATATTAGACCCATGGGATATATAACCATGAAGTTTATAACCATGTGATTTATAGTGGGAGAAAACAGAAACAAATCAAGTCATAAAATTAATAAATGTAAAAATTATACATGTGATAGTTGCCAGGTGTGTGTGTGTGAGAGAGACAGAGGCGGGGAGAAAAAGAGAGAAAGGAGGCAAGTGATGTTATGCAAAAATCCTCGTTCTCATCCTCCTAAATATATGATGATTGATCTAAGATGTAAAGTATGAGAAGGAATTTATTTAGAGGAGGAAATTAGGGAAAAATGTATAATGCAGAGATTGTTTCATTTTCAAAGGAAACAGGGAGGACAAGAGAATGGTGTCAGTATCAGTATCTGTATTGGGAGGATATTCCAAGTTATCACAGATGATTCTCCTAAGTTACCAGCTATTGCTGTCAATCACAAATATGCATAATGTTCCCCAAATGTAGCTTTATTTAAGGGACTAATGATTAATAGGGTTTGCATGAAGCTAGAGAGGAAAGCATGGTCTGCCAGAGAATGGCAAAACATTCATTATTATAGTAATGGGAAATCACTGAAGTGTTTTAAAAGTGCACATTTGACCATGTTAAAAACAGTTCTCAGGATGGAGTGAGGAGAGTAGACTTGAGTTGGGCAAAAGTGTAGCAGGGAGATGGTTAATAGACAATTATTGGAAATAGCACATGCTTAAGTTTAAGAAAAGATGTGGAAATGTCACCATAACTGTTTCCTTCCATTTGATAGCCTTTAACTTATCTGAAGAGTTATAGTCACAAAGCATAGGATTATGAAAAAGAACAGATGATATTTGCAGAGGAATATCAATACAATTCAATGAGGAACTTTCTAATTATTTTTGGATGTTTAGTCATGGCATAGACTGCAATGAAGTTGTGATTCTTTTATCCTTGAATGTATTCAAGCAGACACTGAAGAGTCATTCAGGTGAAATTATAGTACTTCAGAAACAGAAGTAATTAGAGCCATTAGAACTTGGAGGTTTATTGTAATCAACAGCACTGCTCAACAAGTATATCTAGCTCACCTTCTAAGGAACTTGTAGGAATGTACTCTTAGTCCCTTTTAAGTTAGAATGGTGTGGTTATCTGATTGCTTTATCAAATGAAATGTGAGTAGAAGTGAAATGTGCCACTTCTGGGCTGAAAATATAATAGAAGCTTCAAATACTCAGTGATAGGCCAGGCGCAGTGGCTCACACCTGTAATCCTAGCACTCTGGGAGGCCGAGGCAGGAGGATCACTCGAGGTCAGGAGTTTGAGACCAGCCTGAGCAAGAGTAAGACCTGTGTCTACTAAAAATAGTAAAAATCAGCCCGGTATGGTGATGCACACCTGTAGTCCCAGCTACTTGGGAGGCTGAGGCAGGAGGACAGCCTGAGCCCAGGAGTGTGATGTTGCTGTGAGCTAGGTTGATGCCATGGCACTCTAGCCCAGACAACAGAGTGAGACTCTGCCTCAAAAAAAAAAAAAAAATCTCGATGACTTCGATTTATTTAAGATGTGGATCCCTGCTTTGGCATGGTTTTAAAGGAATTTGTATGCCAATGACAGATAAACATATTGGAAAAGAAAACAATGAATTGCATCTTACTTGAAAAATAAATACTGATTATTTGATATGAAATTTGTGCCTCCCTCTTAGTCATTTTGTGACCATGAACAAATAACATAGTCTCTGTCTAAGCCTTTATTTTAAGTTCATTATAATGGACATTAAAAATGGCTTTTTGCAGAGCACAGTAGCTGGCACATGGCTGACAGATGTTAATGGCATGGTCTATTCAGGAACGTTTTCATAAAGCTTATTCCATTGGTACAATGATAACAACTTAATAATATATGAAAATAATAATTATAGAATTTTAAATGCAGTTTTTCCTGCTACTGTCTTATCTCAGAGATTTGACAGTGGATACAAAATCCGATTTTGGCTCTGAACTAGTCTAGGTCATATGGATATGGCAAACCAACCAACACATCTTAAGAAAAAAAAAAAAGTTGATTGTTCCTCATTGTTTACCTCAAGAGAATTAATTCATTGGGGATTGGCATATGAGGACTTTGATGATCCAGGCTTCATCTCAGTGTGTACTTGGGAAAACTCTAGCAAGAAAAAATGGGATATTGAAATAGCTTCTATTAAATTTTCAGTCTGGAAGTGACA
>CM052442.1:128585039-128602286 GCA_028533085.1 Varecia variegata
GGGTACAAAAGTTCTGCATAGATATATTGCCCATGTCCCTCCCAATCCCCCGAGTCCGAGCCTCAAGCGTGTCCATTCCCCAAACAGTGCACATCGCACTCCTCCTGTAGGTATACACCCATCCCCGCCCCCACCCCCGTCCCCCCCAAGTCAGAACTTCAAGCGTGCCCATTCCCCAGACAGTGCACATTGCACTCAAGATGCTAGATTTCTATGTAAGAATTTCAAAAGTTCAGGCCCCAAGTCTATTAGTGCCAGTTTATAAGTCATCTCCAGCTTATGAAAAGTGGTTGGAGGTAAAGAAGCCAGTAAATGCCAGTAATAAGGACTGCTTTAGACGTTTTTAAGCTTGCCAGGGGAGAGTATTAGGGTATGATTTTCTACAATTCATCTGAGAGTAGGAGAGTTCAAAGAGTGCTATTAGAGGGTATTAACATGTGCCTTGGGGCTTCAGGGACAAAGAAACTGATATTTGATGCACAATTGAAAAACTAAAAGCAAGTAGGTAAACATGTCTCTATTTTGTGACAAAGCAAAGCGATAATGTTGAGAAGAAATTGCAGTTTCTTTAGTAGCAGAATATTTTGTATATTAATATTAAATGCCGAGGTAAATTGCGGCTGGGACTGGCTGGTATCAGGGCAGTAATAGATAGGTGTGCTGGTAAGAGGCTGTAAGTGCAGCCCAACTGTATCTCCAAAGCCGATCACATTTTTAATTTTCTAGCATCAGGTTGTTGCAATGCATCCAATGATAGGTTGTACCATTTTGTAATTTATACAAAGGGGCAATGAACCATAAGCTTATCGTAAAAGAAACCCCGGTCCTAGTAGGGCAGAGGGACCTAGATGGGAGAAGTCTAAGAGCTGAGTTAGGGACTTTTTAACAAAAGGCATCATTTACATCAAATGAATTAAAGTTGTAGGTTGCCAATGGGAAAGTCTTCGAACACATGAAAAAGTCCAATAAGGAAAAGTACCAGTAGTTTTTATCTTCCTTTCTTCGGGTATCAGTGACAGGTTATATAACAGTTATATCAACTGTTTATCAGTTATATCAGATTACACCTTTTTTCTCAATCTGTGTGTTCCCTGAGACAGGTCATGGAGATGTTGCAATCAGATGCAGCAGATACCTAACTGAAAGGGAAAATAAAGCGGTAGACAGAGAAGACAAACAACCCACTTATCCAGGCTGTCTTCCAAGCAAAACCATGCTTGGGGAAGGCAGATGTTTTTAATTAAATGAGTTGGAAGATTTTTAAAGAAACCTTTTCTTGAGGTATTATTAACCTACAATAAACACTCTTTTTAAGTGCACAGTTCCAAAAGTTTGACAAATGCATACACGATGTCACTATTACCATAATCAAAATGTGGAACATTTTTATCACCCTACAAAGCTCCCTTATCCCTTTTTGCAGTCAGTCCTTTGCATACACTTGGCAGCAGGCAGTGGGGGAACTGTAAGGGGTGTTGGAAATGTTCTACATCTTGATAAACATTTTTTATGTTCAGTATTATATTGTCAATGAATAAAGGCAGTTTTTATCTTCCTTTCTAATCTGTATGTCATTCATTTATTTTTTTTTTTTTCTTGCCTTGTTGTTCTAAGTAGAACCTGTAGCAGAATGTTGAAAACAAGAGATCAGAGTGCAACCTGGCTTGTTGCTGATGTTTGGGGAAAATATTTAGTCCTTCAATATTAAGTATGATTTTAAGTAAAAGGTTTTTTTTTGTTTTGTTTTGTTTGTGGATGACCTTCATCTGGTTGAGAAAATCCCTTCTATTCACTTTGCTGAACATTTTTAAACATGAATCAATATTGAATTTTATTAAATTTACCTATTGAAATGACCTTGTGACTTTTCTTCTTTATTCTATTAATCTGATAATTAATTTTCAGAATTAAAAAACAAAACAAAACTATATTCCTGTCAAAAGCACTACTAGGTAGTGTTAATATCATTTTTATAGTATGTCTTCTTGCTGAATTGACCTTTTCATTATTATGAAATATTCTTCTGTATCACTGGTAATACTCGTTGTAAGATCTATTTTGTCTCACATTAATAGAGCCACTCCAAATTTTTTATGATTAGTGTTTTCCTGATTTTTTTTTATTCTTTTACTTTTACATGATATTACTTGTTAACTTCTCTGTGTCTTTATAACTTTACAATTAAAATGCTGTGGGGTTTTTGGTTGTGGTTTTGGTTTTTTTTTTTTTTTTTTTTGCGTTTACATCGTGTTGAGTCTTTTAATTCAGTTATGCCATGTCTGCCTTTTTATTTGAAGATTTAGTGTATTTATTTTTTTAAGTGTTTATCTTTTTTATGATTATTATTATTATTTCAGCATATTGTGAGGGTACAAAAGTTTAGGTTACGTATATTGCCCTTGCCCCCCCTCCTGAGTCAGAGCTTTAAAAGTGTCCATCCCCTAGACAATGCGCATCGCACTCATATTGTAGGTATACACCCATCCCCTCCCCAACCCACATCTACCCGACACTCGATTGATGTTATTCCTGAATGTGCTCTTAGGTGATGATCAGGGAAACCAATTTGATGGTGAGTACATGTGGTGCTTATTTTTCTATTCTTGGGATACTTCACTTAGTAGAATGGGTTCCAACTCTATCCAGGAGAACATAAGAGATTCTGTATCACTGTTATTTTTTATAGCTGAGTAATACTCCATGGTTTACATATACCACATTTTAGTAATCCACTCATGTATTGATGGGCACTTGGGGTGTTTCCACATCTTTGCCATTGTGAATCATGCTGCTATAAACATTCGGGTGCAGATGTCTTTTTTATAGAATGACTTTTGTTCTTTTGGGTAGATGCCCAATAATGGGATTGCTGGATCAAATGGTAGGTCTACTTGTATCTGTTTAAGGTATCCCCATATTGCTTTTCACAGAGGTTGCACTAGTTTGCAGTCCCACTAGCAGTGTATGAATGTTCCTGTCTCCCCGCATCCACGCCAACATTTCTTGTTATGGGATTTTTGATAAAGGCCAGTTCTCACTGGAGTTCAGTGTTATCTCATTGTGGTTTTGATTTGCATTTCCCTGATGATTAGAGATGCTGAACATTTTTTCATGTTTGTTGGCCATTGTTCTGTCTTCTTTTGAAAAATTTCTATTCATGTCCTTTGACCACTTTTTGATAGGGTTGTTTGATGTTTTCTTGCTGATTGTCCTGAGTTCTAAATAGATTCTATTTCTCAATCCTTTATCTGATGTGTAGCATGCGAAAATTTTTTCCCATTCTGTAGGTTGCCTGTTTGCTCTCATGACTGTTTCTCTGGCTGTGCAGAAGCTTTTTAATGTAATCAGGTCCCATTTATTTATTTGTTTTTGTTGTTGCTGTGATTGCCTTTGGGGTCTTCTTCATAAATTCTTTGCCTAGGCCAATGTCTATAGGATTCTTTCCCACATTTTCTTCTAGAATTCTAATAGTTTCACAGCTAAGGTTTAAGTCTGTTATGCACTGTGATTCGATTTTTGTGAGAGGTGGAAAGCTGTGGGTCCTGTTTCAGTCTTCTACATGTGGCTATCCAGTTTTTCCCAGCACCATTTATTGAATAAGGGTTCTTTTCCCCAGAGTATGTATTTATCTGCCTTGTCAAAGATTAGATGGCTATATGAGGATGGTTTTATATCTGGATTTTCTGTTCTGTTCTACTGGTCTGTGTCCCTGTACTTGTGCAAATACCACACAGTTTTAATAACCACAGCCTTGTAGTATAGTTTGAAGTCTTGTAAATGAATACTTCCCATTTTGTTCTTATTGCCTAAAATTGCTTTTGCTAAATGAGGTCTTTTCTAGTTCCATACAAAGCGTAAAATTATTTTTTCTATATCTGTGAAAAATGATGTTGGTAATTTAATAGGGATTGCATTGAATCTGTAGATCACTTTGGATAGTATAGACATTTTAACAATGTTGCTTGAGTTGAGAAACTTTAAATTACATTAAATGATACTTTTTAAACATTACAATGTCTCTTATCGTTAAAACTCACTGATGAAGAATATGCTGCAAATGTCTTTGAAGCACAAGAAAGACCAAATCTTGTGTGTGATATTGACTGTCTCTTGGTAAAAAAGAGTAAATTTGCTGTATGCATGAGTTATACTTATTGTATTTATTCAGTAAACTGTTAAGTACAATAAACAAACAATAGCAATGCAAGTTGAGAACCATGTGTTACAGAATATTGTGGAATTTGGGAGGGGAAATGTTGCATATTCATGTTAGAAAAATCTTGATTCACAGTTAAAGAAAGAAGAATTGGTGTATACCAGACTGTTTTAAAGAAAGAAGCTAGTAGTTTGTCACTGATGAATGAAAAGCATTCTGAAGTGATATGGATGAAATTTCCCAGAGAACACTCAAATTTTCCCCTTAATAGTTGAAAATCTGTGTTGCCAGTCAGTACTGACAAATTACGTGTGAAAATTCTATGAGGAAAGAAGATGAAGCCTCAAGACATAAATGAAGAGATAGAAATATATCAAATGATATCAATGATCTTGAACTTAAAAAAGCATAAAAATTAAGAGGTAATTTAATGCTATTTAACAGCACCTACTGTGCACACAATCTAATGCTAAACACTAGAGCTATTAATAGATGTAAACATTCACCTGACAGTCTTTTTTCTTAGGAATCATCATCTCTAGAGAGTTTCAAAATCTAATTCAGAACTGTAGCATTTTCCTAGTATTTTTTGGCTTTTTCTTAGGTGATGCAGAAAGATGTGGGATCACATGGGCTGTCTTTGATTAAGATAGTTTAAATCAAAATCTGGATTACCCAAACCGTCAACTGATGGATTTCTACTGTGTTAGGTGGAAAATTAGTTTGAAAACCATATTATATTGCATCTGCATATTATAAGAATCCCATATTCCATTCTGAGAATTCTTCCTCAATATGAATCTTGAAGAATCTTACTTTTTTCTTAACATACATATTTTTAGTTCTTTACAATTTACATTATAATCCAACCTTGAGGGTTCCAAATAGAAATTTATTGTAAAGAATGAAAGTGTGAAATCTAAGCATTCTTAAAAGATTGCAGCTGTCAGCAGTATTTTAAATGTAAGTTATCTTACAGAAAGTAATAATAAGTACTATTTATTTTAGGTTTTATTAAATACGTTGCACATGAAAAACCCTGAAAGAACACTTTAGATGGAATAACACAGTTCCTCCTAAGAGACTTTCTGATCCTCAGTTTCTAGTTTCTTAATTAGTGATTTGGGCACAATAAGATTACCTGCTATGACCTTGCAGAGATTATTTAAAAGTGTAACCACGTCAGTAATAAAACTGGAATGCATTCACAAATCTGAATGATTCCAGAGCCAGGGCATTATCTAGTATAATATTCAGAAGGATTCTGAAATATGCATCCTAAAGAAATGGCACCTAAGATAAGCTATTCAGTAGTGAGAATTTTGAAAAGGGAACAAATTCCCTAAACTTCTCTCTATTTGTTAAGCATACCTCTTATGACCGTACAATGTGAAAAATTTGACAGTAGGTATCTTCGAATCACTGCCCAGTGCCAGGAAGTGGCATACATCCATTGTCAGCTGGGATTGGCAAGCTTGGAAAATCAAATATCATCTAGAGAATATTTTAAAAGACTCATCCAAAAAATTCCCTTTTATTTTAAAAGAGAGTATTAAAATGAAATCATGCATGACTTCAAAATGTATTCAGATTTCTCCACAGTGTCTAACAATAGGGAATTTTATCAGATTACATTTTCAATAAAACGAGTTTGAATGAGTTTGATGTGATTTCTGTTTCAATCGTAAGGGTGACCTACACAGGTATCTTTTTTTTTTCCAATCATTTATTTCTGCTCTCTCTATCTGTATTTTAACCTGTCAATATGTGGGTGAATTTGAGGAAAAGCAAATCAGTTTGCCCTTTAATGTAAAGTCATTTTTGTGTGATCAAAACAGTACTATTTTCAATGCTAGAAAGAATGTGGATTTTAAGATTCAAAAGCACGTGTCATTCTCAGCAACCTGGGAGGAATGATAATGTAACCACTGCTTGAATGATAATTTTATCTACATAACTGCCTTCCATCCTCTGGCCTTCACTGTATATTAAGACTTCTGCCCAAAGCTATATGTTTAGCCAAGCTGTTTTAATATAACATATTAAACTTTAAAATGATTCAAGGACAAACACTGGACTTCAGCTCA
The DNA here is from genome assembly GCA_028533085.1 of Varecia variegata. Classification (NCBI taxonomy): domain Eukaryota; kingdom Metazoa; phylum Chordata; class Mammalia; order Primates; family Lemuridae; genus Varecia; species Varecia variegata. The sequence continues at coordinate 128,591,283 of CM052442.1, forward strand.
CTGTAGGATGCCACATTTTCTTGCATCATTTCCTTCCTTTTTTTTTTTTAAGCATCTATTTTACCACTAAACCAGGAAAGAAGGAATTATGCAGGAAAATTGCTATCAGCTGCTACCCCTGCTGGATTACCCAACCCAGAGCATAATAGCTTCCCCAGTGGAGCGTCTGACCGCTTGGGCCAAGCCATTAACCACTGCTAACACCTAAGGGAAGAAATGAAATAGAGTCAAATGGCTCTGAAACATCCCAGAAGACCTTTATGCAAAAAAAAAAATTTATTTGAAATGCAGATGCCCAGGGCCCATCCCCAGAAATTCTTACTTAGTTGATGCAGGGTAAAATACAGCAATGTGTATTTTTAACATGCTCAGATATTTCTATCTGAATTACTGCATGAATTTTTCACTTGTCTTCTGTTTGTGTGAATATATGCTCAGACACAAATGATAATCGAATGGACCTGAAATTTGGAGTGTCAAGGTCAATCAGATGCAGCAGTCTCCACTTATCCATAGTTTCACTGTCCGTGGTTTCAGTTACTCACAGTCAACCACCACCAGCTGAAACTATTAAATGGAAAATATCAGAAATAAACAATTCATAAGTTTTAAATTGTGCACTGTTCTGCAGTAGCATGATGAAATATGCAGCCCTGCCCTGTCCCACTGGGTACCCGAATTATCTCTTTGTTCAGCGTATCCACATCCTTTAGTTATTTGGTAGCTGTCTCAGATATCAGATTTAAAAAAAAAAATCATATATAAGGTTTGGTACTATCTAGGTTTCAGGCATCCACTGGGGGTCTTGGAATGAATCTCCCACAGAAAAGGGGATACCACTGTATATCAGAGCCTGGTATAAAACAGGTACTTATTTCTTTTAATTTTAAATCAAGAAGTAATATTTGTATATGTTTATGGGATACTCTGTGATGTTTTGAAATGGGTATATATTTATAGGCACTTAATTTTTTAAATTAAGGTAATAATAAATGCAAGATCAGTGTTGTATGCTTCTCTCATTGCATGCTATTTGTGTAGGGTTAGGTATGTTTTGGACTTCTCAACGCACTGCTTGTCATGTTGAGTTTTTTGTTACACATCGACTCACTTACATTCACTGATGCCTATTAGGCGTTTATTCAACAAGCAATCAACACCATTATATTTACTTTCCATTTACTTTATAATCAATTCTCCATACATCTCTGGATTAGATACTCCCAGTTCCCAAGGCTATTTGCACCTATTGCCTCTTCCAGAAGAGACGGAGTAAATTTTCAGCTAACTACTAAAGAATAATGGGACTTTGATTGATAAGGAAGATGTGACGTTATTGGATGCAAGGAGAGAGATGTCTAAAATCATACAGTTACAAGTAAGAAATATAACCGAGATTGTTAGAGATGGGAAAGAATAGGCAGTCCTCATTATTAATTTGATGCTTGAAAGATTGCATTTGTGGTAGTGAGCATCCAGGTGGACATGCGCAAGAGGTAAGTGGAGGAGGAATAAGGCTAGAGTTTTAGAAAGAAATAAAGTCTGGTACTTGAAATCAGATAGTGAATAGTGAATCAGAAGTTCCAACAGTTTTCAATGAGGTTAGAGAAAAAGGCTGAGGAGAAAATTCTATAGAGCAGAAACATGGGAGGTGCAGGAAGTTGAGAGAATTCTATTCTTTGTATTTTACCCTAGTAGCAAACCAGCCATTTCTTTTAAACCCAGACCATATGCCACTTCTCTTCCTCTTTTTCTTCCTTCCTTCCTTCCGTCCTTCTTTCCTTCCTTCCTTTCCTTTCTTCTTTTCTTCCTTCCTTCCTTCTCTCTCTTTCTCTTTTTTTTTCTTTCCTTCCTTCTTTCCTTTTTTTTTTGACAGAGTTTCGCTCTGTTGCCTGGATTACAGTGCAGTGGTATCACCATTGGTCACTGCAACCTCAAACTCCTGAGTTCAGGTGATCCTCCTGCCTTAGCCTCCCAAGTAGCGGTGACTACAGGCATGCACCACCGGACCCAGCAAACTTTTTTTAAATTTTTTATAGGGATGGGGTCTTGCTATGTTGCTCAGGCTGGTCTGGAACCCACTCCTTTCTTAAGGCATTCTTTCATTCAGATCCAATGATAGAGATTTAAATCAAAGTACAAATGGCGTAGTGGACCACAGGGTGTGGGAGCGGAGACAGAAGGGCAGGGATCATAGTTAAAGAATGACCCATCAACTGACTGACATTTTGACTAGTTAGAGCCTATTTTCTCCTTCTGGGTCAGAAGTTCCATGAAATCGGTAATCATATCTTCACTTTACCTAGCCATCCATTTGTTCATTCAACAAGAGTCAATTAAAATCTTACCATAGATACTTCTATATAGTGACACACATTACAGACTAGGATACCTGGCCTAAAAGGATAGAATCACTGCATCCAAGAATCTTACAGTTGGTGAGACAGAAAAACAACATACTCCACTGCATTGCACCATGCTGGATGGGATGTGTGTTTAGGAAGCCCTTTCCTCTGCCGGTGATGTCTTGTAGACAGTAGATGCTGAATAACTGAGAGTGGAATTGATTAAATGTGCCAGAGTGGACCTGAAAGAATTAAGATGGAGGTATGCGTGATGGCAAGGAAAATTGGATTTGTACCGTATTTGGTGGCTTGCATGATGAAGCAATATGTCTTATTTTCATGTGTATAAATGCAAAATCTTAAGGGAGATCATGAGATTTAACAAAGTGATGATTTCCAGAGATATTTGACTTCCTTCAAATTAAAGCAAGTTATTTATTTACATGACAAACTACCTTTGCACTGTACTTTCTTTCATATCCTCAGCTCTCCATTCACAATATTTAAAGATTTGAATATCTTACACACACTGCGTACTTCACTTAAACTACAATTTTAAAGCAATCTTACTCTCTGGCTCAACTACCATTTATATCAAAATATTATTGAACCCAAATCTGTAAGCTCCAGTGTGAAATAAATTAATCTCTGGCTGCCAGTTTCTTAAATATTTAGAGGCATCTATTCAGTCAATAGAGATGTGGTAGAGAAGTCAGTCTGCTGATAGTACAAGCTTTCTAATGTCTGGATATTTAGCCCCACTATTAGGTTGTTTTCTGAAATTTTCACAAGAAATTCCACTCAGGACCTTGCTGTTTGCTTGCTTTGTTTTTTCCTTAAGTGCTTTATATGCTAACAAAAATGCATTTTATCCTTCTGAATAAATTCAAATAGATAAAATATTCTGTCCCGATCTATTGCTATTTATAAAAGCTTAAAATTTTCATTCAAACAGAATAGAAATTGATTCTTGGTATAGTTTTCACTTTTGTGGGTTAGTTAATGCAGGCATTCTTCAGATAAAATGAAAGTAATATTCATCATCTTCACCCCTCATTCCCCAGTGCGTGGAGTGGGATGAATCTGCCTTTCCTCTGAGCATTAAGGGATTTGCAAAAGGTGCATGGAACATTTGGAGTAAGAGCAAGCATGCTAATTAAGAGCAGGGGAAAAATCATTAAACACACAAGACCTTGGGCAGGGTGATCAAATCTAGCATGAGACTTGGATTCTGTGATACCTGCATTCCTCTCTGGCACCAAAATTGATCATTCCTTCGTAATTAATTCATGGTTATGCTCTGCTGTGCTATGCTGTGTTATGTTGAATCTCAAGGTATGGGATTTAGAGCTCTAGAATGTTGTATTATATATCTTTTTAGCCCTCTAAAAATACTATACTCTTGTCCACCTTTACCATTTAGTTTTTTTATTGTCTCTGATAAAGGTGTCATGGCAGGGAAACACTTCGCTCCACATACTTTGTGTTTTTGTATTTTGTTCTCTCTTATCCCTGAGCTTTCATAAAAGCTTCTCAGAGCCCATGTTCTCTGCTTTTTGAGTTAATGTTTGCTAAGGTGACAAAGAGAGATGTAGAAAATATATTGGAGTAGGTTGCAATTCTTAACCTTCTGAGATACCTTGAGCAATTCATATTCTCTTTGAGAAACCTTCTTCCTCGTATATGACATGGAAATAAGAATGCCTTGTGCTGCCTCTGTAAATCATACATATATTTAATAAGAGTTGCTAATTGCATTCATATTCTAGGGCTGCCATGAAAAATTTCCAGAAACTTGGAGGCATAAAGCAAAAGATACTTACTCTCTCAGAATTCTGTAGGCCAGAAATCTGAAATAAGTGTGTGGACAGGCCCATGTTCCCTTCAGAGATGCTAGAGGAGAATCCCTTCTTTGGCTCTTCCAGCTTTTCTTGGCTATAGGCATTCCTCGGCTTGTGGCCACATCATGCCAATCTCTACCTGACTGGTCACATTGCTTCTTCCTCATCTCTGTGTCAATTCTCCCTCTTAAGGAACACAGGTTATTGGATTTAGGGCCCACCAGGTAATCTCACATGAACTCCTCAACTCAAAATTCTTAATTACCCACAAAGACTCTTCCCCAAGTAAGATAACATTCACAGGTTTGAAGAATGAGGATATGGGCATATATTTTGGGGGAGTCACTATTCAGACCATTACACTAATAATCTGCCATCTACCTTAATACACACATGAACATCAAAAAACAAAAGGATGGAGATAGTAAGTTTTGTCTTTCAAGACATAGTTTCACTAAACATCATCTTCATCTGATATTAAAAAATACTTTTTATTAATAATTTTAAACTAGTATATCTAGCTTTTTCAAAAACTTTAAAAGTTGCTTATGTTTCATGGGCCCCTTGATGAGCCCTGAGTTTTGCAAAGTGAAAAGCACAGACCACCCTCTGTGCATTTTCCCTGCAAACTGACAACCAGACAGATGTTTCTAGAACTCTAGTATTAGATGATTATAGTGCATGGAGTGTTTTTCTATGTTAAAAAAGTGCTATTTCATTCTGTGTGTAATTGTACATTGCCAACTAAACAGTAAGTTTGGTTTTAGTCTAGGAACTTCCAAAAGAATCCACAATGATGTTTTGTTCTGTTTCTAAAGCCAAAGTTGACCTTGCTCCAATATTTGATGGCTAGATACACTGTATTATTAAATACTAGCATATTTGTTAATGCATCAACACTCAAATATTCAGATTATTCATGTCAGGTGGCATGATGGACAATCTAAAGAGAAAAGAAACGACAAAACAGTGACAAATAAGTCAATGATCTAATTAGGTGACTCAGACTGTTTAGTTGTTTGTGGCAGATTTAGGATGTTGGTACACTTCCAGTGAATTATGTAGGAACTTATGATACTGAAGGAGACTGGCTTCACAAAGTCTTGGTTTTTATTATTTCATTACAGTGTGAGTGTTTCCAACAAGACACAGTATGTAGAGTAAAAAGATATAAACGAAGTGTGGACGTTATAATAATTGCTTCATATTCTTAAATATTGGATACTACTTCATGTATATGCTTCTAATATGCTGAAAGCTCATGGATTTGGTCTCTTTACTGTTTTTCTAGGTTTTTATAAATAAACAATAGACACAATGCAATGATAAGAACTTAATTAAATCTCTTGTCCATACCCACTAAACACGGTGAAACTTTTTTCCCTTTGTTTTGACCTTCCCACCATTTTCATTTCATCTGACTTGATCAAGAAAATTTGAATTAATTTGCAAGTCAAATGTCAGGAGACTTTTCTCAAAAAGGCACAATATCTACTGATATTTTCTTCATCTGTTTATTTTTCATAAATATTTGCCTGGCAAGTGCCTGCATTAACACTGGCTCCTTTTTCTTCTTGTTTGCATCTGAAAGGACAACCAAAAGCCATAGCTCAATGATTTTAAATGCATGAAACCTAGACCTAGTAAAATCTCTGTATCAGGGCAACAGAGGAACTACACTGAAACAGAGAATTTGGATTTGCCTTGCCTGCTTTATTTTATCTGAAAAGCAGACAATTTGGAAGGAGGATGATATACTTAAATATCAGTATTAATAACAGTAATAATAATTATCTTATTTTATAAAAAATACAAAGAAGAACACAGTAATCATCCCCTATCCATAAGAAATATGTTCTGAGATTCACAGTGGTTGCCTGAAACCAAGCATAGTACTGAACCCTGTATATGCAGTATGTACTATGGTGTTTCAATCTGATAACTGAGGTGGCTACTGGACGACTCAAACGTCATGAGTATGCACAGCTTGGATACACTGGACAAAGAGATGATTCACATCCTGGGTGGGACTGAGAGGAACAGAGTGAGATCTTATCACACTGTTCAGAATGGTATGGAATTTAAAAATTTATGAATTATTTATTTCTGCCATTTTCCATGTAATATTTTTAAACCATGGTTGACGGTGGGTAAAGGAAATCACAAAAAGTGAAACCATGATAAGGGGAAACTATTATAAGGTAGAAGACAGGAAAGAAGGAAGGAAGGAAGTTAATACTATGGGAGAAACTACATCAATAAAATTGAAGAGTTATCCAGATAGGCACAGAATTTTTAATTGTTCATGGAGTCTGCAAGGTAGTTTTCCTTCTGAAACCTTTTCTCCTGGCTTGTAGGTGACTGCCATTTGCCTGGGTGCTCACATGAGATCTTCTTTATGTGCCCAGGGAGAGAAATAAAGAAGGCAAGGTCTTTAGTGTCTCTTGTTATAAGCACACTCTTCTTCTAGGATCAGGATGGCACCCTTGTAGCCTCATTTAATCTTAATTATTTCCTTAGAGGCCTTATCTCCAAATACAGCCACACTGGGGCTTATAGCTTCAACATAAGAATTTTTTCAACATTCAGTCTGTAACAAATACCACCTTATGTACTAAACAAAACATTTCTTTTTTTTTTATTTCAGCCTATTATGGGGGTACAAAAGTTTAGGTTATGTATATTGCCCATGCCCCCCTACCCCCGCCCGAGTCAGAGCTTCAAGCGGGTCCATCCCCCAGACAGTGTGCATTGCACTCATTATGTGTGTATACACACATCCCCTCCCCCCACATCTGCCTCACACCCAATTAGTATTATTCCAAAATGTGTACTTAGGTGATGATGAGGGAAACCAATCTGATGGTGAGTACATGTGGTGCTTATTTTTCCATTTTGGGGATACTTCACTTAGTAGAATGGGTTCCAACTCTATCCAGGAGAACATAAGACTTTCTGTATCACTGTTATTTCTTATAGCTGAGTAATACTCCATGGTATACATATACTACATTTTACTAATCCACTCATGTATTGATGGGCACTTGGGGTGTTTCCACATCTTGCGATTGTGAATGTTGCTGCTATAAACATTCGGGTGCAGATGTCTTTTTTATAGAATGTCTTTTGCTCTTTTGGGTAGATGCCCAATAATGGGATTGCTGGATCAAATGGTAGGTCTACTTGTATCTGTTTAAGGTATCTCCATATTGTTTTCCACAGAGGTTGCACTAGTTTGCAGTCCCACCAGCAGTGTATGAGTGTTCCTATTTCTCTGCATCCATGCCAACATTTATTGTTTTGGGACATTTTGATAAAGGCCATTTGCAATGGAGTTAAGTGATATCTCATTGTGGTTTTGATTTGCATTTCCCTGATGATTAGAGATGTTGAACATGTTTTTGTATGTTTGTTGGCCATTCTTTTGTCTTCTTTTGAAAAATTTCTATTCATGTCCTTTGACCACTTTTTGATAGGGTTGTTTGATGTTTTCTTGCTGATTGTCCTGAGTTCTAAATAGATTCTATTTCTCAGTCCTTTATCTGATGTGTAGCATGCGAAAATTTTTTCCCATTCTGTAGGTTGCCTGTTTGCTCTCGTGACTGTTTCTTTGGCTGTGCAGAAGCTTTTTAATTTAATCAGGTCCCATTTATTTATTTTTGTTGTTGCTGTGATTGCCTTTGGGATCTTCTTCATAAAGAATTCTTTGCCTAGGCCAATGTCTATAAGAGTCTTTCCCACATTTTCTTCTAGAATTCTAATAGTTTCACACCTAAGGTTTAAGTCTGTTATCCACCGTGATTCGATTTTTCTGAGAGGTGAAAGGTGTGGGTCCTGTTTCAGTCTTCTACATGTGGCTATCCAGTTTTCCCAGCACCATTTATTGAATAAGGATTCTTTTCCACGGAGTATGTTTTTGTCTGCTTTGTCAAGGATTAGATGGCCATATGAGGATGGTTTTATGCTTATAAGGATATTAATGTTGCGTGAATGAATATCCTTTGATTTCTAACTCCAAACGATTCAAAAGCTAAGTATCAGTAATCAAGGTGACATTTTTCTTAAATTAACCATGAGATACTTATTCAATATGTGTGCCCCTCTCTGAATATAGGACTAATGTGTCCAATTTCAATGCAGTAAAAGAGAATTCTAGTGTTCACCTTCTTAACATGAGATATTTCCAATAGTTTAAGTTTTTTTTTTTTTCTCTCTGAAGACTTTTCTGTTTGAATGTAAGCATCCTCAGTTTATTGCTCACATTTCTTGAGATGAGGCATGCCCAGAGAAAGGCATGAAAACCATCAATATTTCTCTTAAATTTTTATATACAACCCCAGGATATATATGCTTTCCAATAGCCTGAAATTGAACTCTCCCTCTGCTTTATTTGAACCATATATAACCCCCCTATAACAGATAACATCAAAGGAAATGAATATGAGCCCTGCAAACTATAGCTTATGATTAGTCATTTATTTATTCGGTAAATATTTGCTGAATACTCATTATGCATCTTAAATTGGTTATTTGTTACTTGGAAGTTTCCTAGTTTATTTCTGTATCTCCAGTGTTTATCTTATCTTCATCACTATATCATTTCTTTGTAGCAGTGTTTTGATAAAAATATAAAGAGTCTTTTAAGAGCATATAGCTAATTTATATGCAGAGATTGGGGACAATTTGTGAGGAGAGTATCTACAAAGAAGTGGCATTTAGGCACAGATACAAAGAAGCCATAAATATTCATAAATCAAATTATGGCTAAAGAAGGGTAGACAGATCATCAGGCAGAAGAAAGAAGAGATATGAAACCCCTGAGGAAGGAAAATGTTTGCTTCGGAAAAGTCCAGGGTGGATGGGACATACAGAGAAAGAAGGACAATGACAGCCCATGAAGCTGGAAAACTTAGATCTAGATCTAGATCATGCTGTCCCTAGAAACCTAAATTTTAATCTGTAATAGAGGTATGGAAATCCTAAATGTTCTCTCTCTCTCTCTCAATATATATAAATGCACACAGACATACGTAGATATATTGATAGATACTATAGATAGAGATGGATGTCTGCATCTATCAGGAGACTAAATAACATTCCATTTCTATTGATACAATGTGTCTAGAACAGTATGCTTACTGGATTTGTTTTTATTCAGTAACAGGAGTTCCTATAAGATTAGATGAATGGATAGCTATAGATAAATATATAGACATCTACTCATTGCCATTTCATTTTCTAACTATTTTTAATCATTTCTCAGCTCTAATGAATCAGTGAGGTGTTCAGTTCCTTAAAACTAAAACTGTCCCAAATAAAAGTGGGTTAAACAGTGATATCAATGGTATGAGAATTCCTGCTCTGTGCCCAGTCTTGTGCTGGGAGTAGAGCTGTGACTAAGGCAAGTCTGCCTATAAGGACTCATATTGCAGTGAAATAATACACACAAATCTTATTTAACATTATCTATTGTCTTCTGTAATTTCTAGAGACCACTGCATAAACATTCTAAGAGATTAATTTTAAGATGACTGCCTTTGGCGTTGCCTCTTGCAACTTCCAGTAAATGGCTAACAAATTATTTTGAAAAACAAAATTACATAGTCTAGGAAGAAAAGTAAATATTTTTATTCATAATCAATCTGTTTTCAGAATCTGAAAGTTCATACATAATGACATAACTGTACTATGCTGTCTGAAATTAAGCAAGCCTATGTACTTGAAAAGAATTATTCTTCATCTGGTCTCTGCTATTTATTTGTTATATACCTTGCACTTCTCAGCCAAGGAGAAGGGAACTCGACTTTATCACAACTTTAGGAATATTGTCCTTTGAGGTATGCCTTGTGCTATTAGCCCACTTTAAATCTCCATCAATATCTCTCCTTGAACTGTCAGTCATAAACAGAAACAAATGGGTGTGGAGTATGAAGCAAGGTTCTGAAAATGGAGTAAGTCTTGTTCTTTGAGGTAATGTTCATAAGTAAAGAATTTCAAGAGTATGAGAAAGCAGGGAAATCCCTAATTGGAAGAATTAATGGAGAATATAAATGCAGTTGTTTCTTGATATACAGTGGGGCTTGGTTCCAGGACCCTGCATATACCCAAATCCATGGATGCCCAAATCTCTGATATAAAATAGCATAGTATTTGCACAGAACCTATGCACATCCTCCTGCATAGGTTAAATCATCTTTAGCTATTTATACTACTTAATACAATGTAGATGTTATGTAAATAGTTGTAATACTGTATCAGTTTTTAATTTGTATTATTTTTATTGTTATATATTTTTTCTCTTCAAATATTTTCCATCTGTGATTGGTTGAATCTGTGGATAGGGAACATGCTGATATGGAGAAAGGCCAAGTGTATTTGAGTATTTCGCCTATTGAGAATATCAGCGAGCCAGGTGATAAGATTAAGATATATTTCTACCTCAGTGCTACACAACAGCACTAGATTAAACATTAATCTACCCAGTTGAATATTATTCCATCCTAGAGAAGGCCAATTGCTAATGGTCCACTCATTTTTTAAAATAGATCTTGTCAAAATGTTCTACATTTTAGAGAACTCTGTTGTTATATACTCAACTTCAAGAGATTTATGTGTGTGTGTGTGTATATATATATATATTTTTGTTTTAAATCATGCAGTTTATATATCTATGGGTTTCACTAATCATTTCTTCTGTTTTCTCATATATTTTCCAGCTCTAAAATTTTTTTGTGTGTGTGTTTCTTCTAAAAAATTGTTATCAGGAAATACTTTTCTGTTTACCGTGATCAGAAAGATAAAATAAATGCAATAAATGC
>CM052442.1:128610257-128627206 GCA_028533085.1 Varecia variegata
TTAATTATCAAAGATGACGAAGATGTTCGAGAAAACATCATTCGCTACGACGACGAAGGAGGAGGGGAGGAGGACACAGAGGCTTTTGACATTGCCACGTTACAAAACCCAGATGGAATTAATGGATTTTTACCCCGTAAGGATATTAAACCAGATTTGCAGTTTATGCCGAGGCAAGGGCTTGCTCCAGTTCCGAATGGTGTTGATGTCGATGAATTTATAAATGTAAGGCTGCACGAGGCAGATAATGACCCCACAGCCCCGCCCTATGACTCCATCCAGATATATGGCTATGAAGGTCGAGGGTCTGTGGCTGGCTCCCTCAGCTCCTTGGAGTCCACCACATCAGACTCAGACCAGAATTTTGACTACCTCAGTGACTGGGGTCCCCGTTTTAAGAGGCTGGGCGAACTCTACTCTGTTGGGGAAAGTGACAAAGAGACTTGACAGTGGATTATAAATGAATCACTGGAACTGAGCATTCTGTAACATTCTAGGGTCACTCCCCGTAGATACAACCAATGTGGCTATTTGTTTTAGAGGCAAGTTTAGCACCAATCATCTATAAACTCAACCACATTTTAATGTTGAACCAAAAAAAAAATAATAATACAATAAAAAATATATGTTAGGAGGTTATAAATCTTGTGGAGTGTGAATTAAGTATGTGGAGTGTCTAGAAGTCTTTGGATATTTGATATTTACCTGACCACCACAGACAAAGATTGGGATCCTGGCTAATCCTTAGAGAAATGGTTTTAAAAAAGAGGAAAAAATCAAAATTAAAAGGTGCTTTCTTAGGCAAAAAAAAAAAAAAAAAAAAAGGACCCGCAAGGAATCTGCTGCTGATACATGTCTTCTGCAAGGATTTTTATGAATGCAAATGGTTTTTTCCCCTTCACCAATAAGGATCCCGCTACAAATGATAAAGCAATACTTGGTCTGCTGTACACTGTAACTTTTTGGAGTTTTGAGAGGCCTCTTAGATTATACGGTACGGTGACCACACATTGTACATAATTGTTGGCCCCACTCACCAGAGACTGAATAGCATCTTCAAAGATTGTGTCGAGCCTTAAAATATTCTCATGTTCCTAATCCATTCCAGGGTGGGGCTTGCCAACTCAGTGGTGGGAGGAGAGAAATCCCATTCAAACATGCGTGTTTGCTAGAAGCAGGACTCCTCTTCCCTCCGCTTCATCTTCTTCCACAAGGACACAAAGATGATAAACTGTATCACACAGTGGACTGCAAAAGAGACAGATGGTTTTATTGCTAGCGCGTGAATTTATTTGTTTAATCCTCAAAATAAATATTTTATTGATGTCCATTAATGCTTTTATTTATTAAGGTTGGTAATCTATAGATTAAGGGACTATATGGGGGAAAAGAACCTAAATTATATCCATTACTAATCCTTTAGATTGTTTTATATAAATATATACAATGAATGTTTAATACATGTACATTTTGATGAGATGAGTATGGCAGGCAATATTATCAAAAGGAGAGCGAATAGCCTCTTTAGAGTAGAAAGTGTTATTGTAACTGGTGATGGCAGGAACAGCATTTTCCCAGAGAAACTTTTGGACTGTTTTCTATTTTGTTCATAATCCTAGTATTCGGTGTTTTTACTACAAGCACAAACATCTGAAAGTATATTGATTCCTGTGAATATTTAAACTTTAGACTTTTAGATACCTCCCTAATTCCCTGCCCAATAAACATGCTTCAAATTACGCCCCCCGCCCCCGTTTTAGAGCAGAAACCGATTTGTACATAATTTCATCGCTTATGTTTTTAGTACTTCTCACCCTGATCTTCATGGTAATGCACAGAATGTCTTAGACTCCAAAAAAGAACAGCACTAGAAGATGTGAGCCTATTTAATTTGTAATGCAAACCTGCCATTTAGGAGTAGAAAATGTATGATAAAACTCAAGTATTACATGCAGATCATTTTAATTTTCTACTTTGCTTTAATGCAATATTGTTTATTTACTCCATGTATTGTATTCAGAGAAACTCCTGTATTGTTTCCTACTTTGTGAAATATATTTTTATAAATACCTTTGTTGTCATCAATTTTTTTTCAGTCAGTTGAAGAACTGTTAACAGAATAATCAATTCTAACTAAAATTCTAAAATGTTCAACCAAATCATCCCAAGGGTCACTTTGGTTTGTAAGAGTCTTGATTTATAAAGAACCAGAGAACAGAAATGACTTGCCAAATATCACACACCAGGATACTGGCAGGGATGTAAAAGGAACATGGGGCACCTAAAGGCTAGTCCAGCTGTGTCATTTGGGTCCTTCTGGAAGCAGACACATTGAGCAGGGAAAGGCTACAGACAAGTTTACAGACCTAAAACTTTTGTAAATAAATACAAAGGGATCAGCAATCAGGATTTGGCAAGAGAGTCATAGACTGCAATGCAGACCTGGCAAAATCTTTGCCCGCCCAACAGGGGATTCCGGAGTGAAAAATCGTCCATTTGAGCATTACGTCATTGGGCAAGAATAGTCAGGCTGTGGTCCTCTGCCATCTCAGTCATTGGCTTAGGGCTACTAAAAAGACCATGGTTTTGGCTCAAAGACTGAAGGCACCGACTTTTAGAGGTTACCTCCACCGTGATAGAAACAAAACGTTTGAATATTCTCCTAAGAATTTATAGCTATAGAGTGGCTTCATCAACTTTTTATTGAGCTTCTGTTGCCTGAGAATACTTCATCTTTTATGCTTATCACTATGGCTATTGAACACTTTTTCTTGAGGTCAAAGAGATTGTCCAAAGTGATTTTTAAATATACCAGGACTTGGCCCAGTGTCTAAAACAAGTACATGATGCATATAAATTATTAATAGTTGTAGTTATGATCAATAGTAATATTCTAACTATTGTACACATTCTAAACCAAGGTGAGATATTTTTTTTTAACTCATCTCTGGCACATCAGACTCATCTCTAGTATACTTTGCAATGAAGTATAGTGCCCATAGATTACAGGCACACAAATATGTCTAACAGAAAGATTATACCATTTTTTTTCAGGAATATAAAAATCTATATTCTCCATTATTGGCAGTCAATAAGATAATCTCCATATGGTGATTTTTGTGGGCAGGAGATTATGTCTGATGTACCAGTTTCCAAAATCCTGCCTCAAAATTCCCTTTACCCAAGGAAGCGAGAACGAAAGCATGGATCTCTCGTTAATTTTCTCTGCCACCGTCATGCTAGCATTTTGTGCTTCAAAGCTCATTTCCAGTTTTTAAGTGTGGAATCAAGTGAGTAACACCTTGTTTGTTAATAGGGCTGAACTGTACTTTTAGAGTTTCCTGAATTTAACTAAAAATGTGAGGAACTCACTCATACACATACACACACACACACACACACACACACACACACACACACAATTTGGCTTAAGCTTATACTTTAGCATTATACTTTAGGATTTCCCTAACCACAAGATGTCAATGAGGTTCCCAATCTTTGCTAGGAGTTAATTACCTCCTACTCAACCTGTTAGATAACACTTTATTAAAGTGACTGTTTTTATCTCCGTGCATTGTTTTCTGTTCCATCAATATTGACACAGCAGAGACAAGGGCTCTCTGCCTAACTGAGAACAGTTAAGTTGAATTGAAGTGACAAAATGTTCTCCCCCTGCCTACCTCGCAATTCAAGATTCCTATCTAGGGAGCTGATGCCTCCCTGGGTGATTGGACACCACATGGGATCAATTCAGCCCCTACTCTATTATTTCATCAACTCATATTACAAAAATGTCTCTTGAACATTCTTATATGCATAACATAGAGTATTAAGAGGGCATTCCTTACAATAATTCCTTACAATACTTTTTTACGAGTACATTTATAATAAGTTTCTAAAAGTTAACAATAGGATGATTAAAATTTGCTATAAATTAAATTCATGTGTTCACCTTGCCACACAGGATTACGATTTGTAGGATATAAGCTTTGCTGTGAAAATGCTTTGGAAAAAAATGTGTGCGTAAGCATATGTGTATGTATAAAGGAAAAGAAAACTGAGATTCACTAGCATCACCAGTGAAGCCAGGAAGCTTAGAAAAAGACAAATGTGTCTTTGGGAGAGTTTGCTTAATCAGATGCTTAAAGTAAGAGAAGTCTCTGCATGAGACTTAGAAATCTCCTAGGAGCAGCCGGATTCCACACTGAGACTCAGCACAGTTCTGGGCTATGCTGTATTTTGGAGAAGGAAAAGCGAGTGCTGAGAGCTAAGTAGCCAATTACTCTTTATAGCCACATAAAGACTAGAGGCAAGTAGACTCTTCCAACAAGTTGTATTATGCGATCGCTGGCTTTGCAGGGAATCTCACGAATGTATAACCTTCTGATTGCCTTTTTGATTGAAAGTTCCATCTGAGATCAGGGCAGTGCAACCAGTAATAAGATTTCAAAAAATCCCATCACTGGCACTGTCGGAAAGGCTGAGCATGACTGAAATCCTATCATTGTCAGTCAAAAAGATAAGGTAACAGTGGGCATCACTATAAAAGCTCTATAAATGCACAATTTTATCACAAATATCAACATTGAAAAAAATATATATATTCTTATATATATATGCATATACACACATGCATACAATTAAGGTACTGGGGATAATTTGTATTTGTAATTTTTCATCTCCCAATCTCACATACTACCAAAAAACCTGGAATTGTGGCTCTCTGTTTTCCTGAATCTAATCTTGAGTTTGAAAGACATTGGATTGAGGTTAAGGGTTTTAAATGCAGGTTTCTATTTGTGAACAGAATGATGGCTCCTGATATCTGGGATTAAAATTAAATATGTCCCTTGTGAAGCTGAATTTAGATTTTTTTTTATATCACTGTATTTTTTTAAATTTTTAATTCTTAGGGGTACATACAGTTGTCTATATTTATAAGGCACGTGTGATGTTTTGATATAGGCATACAATGTGACTTAATCAAATCAGGACAATTAGGGTATCTATCACCGCAAGCATTTATCATTTCTTTGCATTAGAAACAGTCCAATAAGGAGAAAATCATTGTGGAATATATTTAATATTTTACAAGGAATACTTTTCTTCCCATATTTATTTTCCTTCAATTTCAATACTATTTTATTTGCTATACAAAGTTTTTTTGCACTGTTACTCATTTAGCCAAGCAGTGTTGAATATATTATTTGCTTTCAAAGTTATTGCTTTTTATGATAATGGTAGAAGACAATATCTTCCATGTCTATCATTAAAACAGACATTTATCTTTATCATTTTCTTCTTAGTCAACACACATTTATGGATCACATGGTCTACTCTTAATATTTAAGATATTCTAGTCCTAGTATTTTGGGCACAGTCCTAGTCTTATAGGGGACATACAATTGAAAAGTGCTCTGACTTGATGGACTGAGGGACAAGAATTTTGTCTACTACATTTATTGAGCATCTGTCAGTGCAGGAATTAGGCTACATGGTTGATATGAAAAAATTAAATATGGCGGCATCTCCACTTACACAATGGTGCTAATCAATCTCATCTAAACTAATTGTTGAAACATTCTTTGCCTATGGTTAAATAGTATTCAAATCTGAGTTTAAACTTACATTGGTCTGACGTTAAAGCCTCTGAACTTTCAACTGAAGAATTCTCTCTGTGATTATAATCCGAGGCTTATAATGATAAGACATAGAATCTAAGTTACATATAACGCTACGAGGAGGAAGTAACTGACTCCAAATGGGGAGATTTGAGAAGGCATCAGAGAGAAGTTTTCCAAAAAGATAAGAAACTGAAGAATGAGTACAAAAAAAAAAAAACTCACAAATTTTCAAGTATCTAAAAGGGAAAATTGTAAAAAGCGCTACATTTTAGGATGAATGGCACATTTGGAACATTCAGAGACATCTGGAAATTGGGTGCTCATGGGAGAACTCTAGGTTTGCCTAAATTGTGGAATGTTTTTGGATGAGAAAAATGAAATTCAGAGACTTCATAAGACATTTTCAGGGTTAAATTACATATCTAACAAGTGAGATAAACAGGAATGGAACTCTGGTTTTCTGGGTTGTGACATTGTGGTTTTGCATCTTATTCTTCCTCCTCCTTTGTTTATGGAAGTTTCATCTAGGTCTCAAATTCAGTAGGCATTTGCTGGAGAAATGGTGCCTTTGGGTAATTTTCGCCCAACTTGAGTTACCTGACTCCATCTAATTCACACCTTGAATGCAAGTATTGCATTTATCTCTCCTAATTATCTCTACTAATAGATGATAGATATCTCTTGGGGTTATCTCTACTAATAGATAATACATATCTCTATTATTATTCACAGATTACAGAAGAGGGTTGCTAGGAGGAATATCACCAGATGCTGTCTGAAGAGAAAGACTGCAGAAAGCAATGGCTTCAATGAACTCAGAGGCCAGGACCACAAAAGCAAATGAGAGGTCACTAAAAGCAAATTTTAATTTATTAAAATTTCCTCTGTACATGAAAAGATCTCCAGGGCTATCCCATGACTCCTCAACAAATACGAACAAGATTTTAACAACTATGGTCTAAGATTAAACATGACAATTTAGGAGTCATTGGGATCACTTGCTTTCTCCAATGTATGCTTTACCTTGACTACGACTTTGTCTAATTTTATTTTTTTTTTTAGGTTTTCTTTAACAACCTCTAAAGGTTCACAGCTATTTCATATTTGTCAAGTCTGACTGTTGAGTATGTGAATGGATATTCTTGGCTCAGTGTTCGAGCTATAAATAACAATATTGCCAATAAACTGAAAAAAAAAAGAACTTTCTAACAAAATTTTTTTCTACAAAATATGTTCTAGATACTATAATAATGACAGAAAAAAAAGATATGTCCCACACATGTCTGTTGCCTCTCAAAGACATCGAATAAATTATTACATTAGGTAAATCATAGAAGGAAATAAATGATAAAACATTGATTTGGTTATGCTGTACAAGACCTAAGCAAACAGTGTTTTGAAAGTGCAGAGAAAAGAGTGTCTATCTAGTCCTGCCAAGGCATGGTATTTTACTACAGGCTGTGTTAGAATAAGTATTGGAGGGACACAATGTGCCAGAAGCATCAGAAGATAACGTCAGGCTAAGGTTCAGGCATCTGAACAGGAATGATCATGCTGAGAGGATCTCTCAATGGACTTTACTGCCAGTGTTTCTTACCCTAACAAGTTCTCCATGTCACCAAACTTCCAGTACCCTTATCTATTGAGCAAATATGTACCAAGTATTTTCCATGAATTTAAGTGTTGGGACTATAACATTTAATAGGACAGAAGAGTTCTATTTCTTCAAAGACATGGTGGTGTGGAAGAAATGTAGATGAGTAGAAATAAGAAAAAAAGTGATATGAGAGAACATAAATTGGATGGGACACTAAATGTTTTACTTAGAGTGATACTTAACTTGCCATGTGAACTTGTCACAATCACAGCAAACCATAGCAGAGCGTTTGGGGATATTTGTGTTAATGTTCTCCTGTACTAAACCAATAGCATATACAAGAAATGAAAATTAGTCCAACTCATCATGGATAAAGGTGAATCAGACATAGTAGATATAGAGAGCTGGGCAGAGACCATTTTATCCAGGTTCTTGCCAACCAGGATAAGGAACTTATATCTACTTTATATGAAAGAGGAGGAAATTGAAAGGATCCAAAAGCTGAAGGATGATATGATCTGTCTTATAGTTTTAAAATAATCACTCTAGTCCAGATATGAAAATAAGAGACACGAATGAAAGTGAGAAACCCAGACAAGAGGTTGTTGCCATACCCCAAGGAAGAGATTATCTTGACTTTGTGGAGTATTAATAGAGATAGAACAAATAGATAGAACCCAGATATATTTTGGATGTTAAATTGGTGGTAACGACTGTTGCATCGGATGTGCAAAATGAAGGAAAGATGGAATTTAACGTTAACTCCTACAGTTTTTGGCTTGAACAAACTATGTGATTGGTGGGGCCATTTACAAAAATTGAGAAGTCGGGAAGTAGATTTGTTTATCAAAGGCTGATGTCCTAACTTCTCTAATCAGTTGCAGAAAACAACAGCGGATGAGAGTCATTTAGGAATTCCTACATGGTGTATATAACGGACTGCGCTAGTCGGGGTTCTTCAAAGGCACGGAAACAATAGGAGAGATATGTATATAGAGAGATTTATTATAAGGCAGTGCCTCATGAGATTATGAAGGATGAGAAATCCTATGATCTGTTGTCTGCCAGCTGCAGACACAGGGAAGCCCATGTTGTAGTTCAGTTTGAGTCCAAAGGCCTGAGAATCAGGGGAGACAATAGAGTAGTCCCAGTGTGAGCACAGGAGAAGCTGAGTTGGGATATCTCAGTACGGAAAAAAAGGGGTACAAATTTCTCCTTCCTATATAGGCCCTCAATGCATTAGATGATACCCACCTACATTGGGGAGTGCAATCTACTTTACTGAGTCCACCACTTCCGCTAACCGCCTCTGGAAACACCCTCACAGACACACGCAGAGATCATGTTTAATCTGGGCACCCTATGGCCCAGTCAAGTTGACATATAAAATTTACCATCACAGAGACCATCCAGAAAACATTACTACATGTTGATTTTTCTATATATCAATACCTGAGCCAATAAAGTTCACAAGAGACTGGATAAGTCTCAAGAAAAAAAGGTCCAGTTGGACTTGTAACTTTACATTTTTTAGCTTTCTAGAAATTGAAAAAAAAAAAAAAATAGAGGCTCCACTGCAGTGACTTAGTTCATTCTTGGCTGGGGTATGATGGATTTACTTACTGGAAATGTTTCTTAATGGAAATGAGGAAATGATATCCTGAAACATTTATCTATGCTTCCCTAAAAGGAGGAAAAAAGCACACATAGCTTTATATATACACATAATATGTTGTCTAGGAAGCACTCCTGAGGTATATCCTTTCTCTTTGGACTGAATACTAATTCTCAAGAGAAGAAATATTTGGTCTTTGTGGTTTAGGTATGATAAAAAATATCATTACAAAACACCTTCAAACAAATCTTTTTTTGTTTGTTGATACTGATAAAGTTCATCAAGTTCTCTGCGTGTTTAGGGGATGGGCACTTAATAAATGCTGGGTGCATAGGATTGAGGCGATATCAGGCTGGAGGGAAAAGTCTTATGTAAAGTAAGCATAAGAAATTCTTACATAAAAAGCTAATTTAAAAGAATGCATCTAATTTGTTTTGCACTTATTATGCTATAAGCCCTGTGCTAGATGCGTTAGGCTTGGGCAAAGACAGAAAGACTCAATCGCTCTCCTTGAGAGCTTGTAGTCTTCTCCAGTAGCTTGACACAGCTCTTTTGTTTTATAAATCATAGCATTATGTGTGTGTGTGTGTGTGTGTGTGTGTATGTGTGTGTGTGTATATATATACACATACACACACATCTATGTACACACACACCTATATGTGTCTTTTAGTACTTTCAAATTGCTATAAGAACACTGAATCAAAATAATTAATGCTTAATGAGTTCAGGGATAGGAACATATTTATTGACCTGTGCCACACACAGAAAGTTAAGAAAACAATTGATCATTATGGTGAGGGTTGGGACATACAGACAAAGATGTTATCACAAGTGAAAAGCAGGAGGACATGAAGACCCAAAGACTAGAAATGGCTAAAACTTGGCAGGGATAAAGTAATAACAGAAAACTGCAGATCCATTTTTTTCATACAAACATCAATGGAATCTAATAGTTTAGTAATAAGTAATACTTCTTGTTTTAATATGATTAACCCTAGTAATATAAAGATAATCTTATAGAATAGTTAACTGACAATCAAAAACAAACAAACAAAAATCACAAACATTTCAATAGATGGATTGAAAAAAAGTCTGGTAGCATTGATGAATTACTTCAGATAAAAACCCTCAGAAAACTAAGGCGTAAGTATAG
This sequence comes from Varecia variegata, assembly GCA_028533085.1. Taxonomy (NCBI): domain Eukaryota; kingdom Metazoa; phylum Chordata; class Mammalia; order Primates; family Lemuridae; genus Varecia; species Varecia variegata. The sequence goes on from CM052442.1 coordinate 128,620,250, forward strand.
ATGATAACATCTCTAAATTGACAAAGGGTAATCTACCTAAATTCCACAGCAAATAAAATAGTACGAATTATAAGGCACATCCCTTTAGGATGAAGATAAAAGAAACACTGTCTTCATTGCTGTGGTTCAGTATGATATTCAGAGTCCTGACTAAAGCAACTATACAAAGACAAACAAAAACAGAAAGGAAGTTTTAAACATTTATGGAAAAGAGGAAAACTGTGTCATTACTTGCAGATAATATCATCATAAAGATACAAAACAGAATAAATAGACATACTATTAATACTAAGCAGATATTTCAGGAGTGCAGCTAAATCTGAGTAATGTATCATTGATGAAAGGAAAATCTTAAAGATGTCACTTATACTAACAATTACCGTATCATTTTAATTCTGTTGTAATCAAAATGAACACAAAATTTTGTAAACAAGTCAACATTTTTTAAAAATTTGATTTCAGTGTGTATTGAACTCCATTCTTCCATGTAAAATTTAAGTAAGACTAGTGGAGAGATAAGGAGGGAAGAGATTCCTCACACTACCAGGCAAGAACGACTTAGTACCAAGGTATGAAAAATAAAACAGGGAAATGACAACACCCCCCCCCCAAAAAAAAATAAACAATTTAAAAAAAAACTATGGAATTCCTGCTGCAGGTGCACAAGCAGACCCAAGTATATGAACCAAAACTCAAATTCAGTTTGATTTATAAAAATGCACATGTAACAGTAAGCTATCATTCAAAATCCATCAGCCAGGTGTTGGTGAAAATGTTAAAAATGAGAAGATTCATATACTGCATCTTTCTTTAGATCCAGCAATGCCACATTATGGAGTTCATCTGAGAGAAACCCTTGCACAGAATTGTAAGTGAATACAGCAAATGTTACTCATTATGCTGTGTCTTTTTTTAAAGTGAGGTTCTAGAGGCACTGAATGAGTCTACACTGGGAGAGTGGATATTCTGTCCACTTAAATAAACACTAAGGGCTACTCTGGGGTATTTAGAAGTAATACAATAAATGCACATAGGCCAACATACATCCATTTTGAAAACACTGTCAAGTGAAAAAATGTAAAATACAGAATGGAACTTATGGCACAATAACATCTATATTAATTTAAAAACGCATCCACAGAAATATACATTTTACAAGAATGCACATTAAGAATATTTATTTGTGTACTTGAGAAAAAGAATGGCTCAACTATTTGCACTTGAGGCCTAATAAATAAATGGATGCATAAATAATAATAAAATAAATAAGATAAGGTGTGCTTAGGAAACACAATAAATAACACATTCTTTGGACTTGGTATTTGGTGGAGAAGAGGAAGCATTGCAATGAGAATGGGCAGTATTCTGACTAGGAAAGATCACACGTTCTAAGGAACATAGACTAGGATGGAAACAGCAGCCTACGGAATTGGGTTATTCCAAATGACGGGAATCCATAGTATGTTGAAAAGTATTTTGAGTAAATGTTTTAGATTTTTCAATATATTTTACATTTGGTGAAATATCCAGGCTATTCATCTCCCTTTTAGAGGTCACGATCCACATTTGTGAAATAAAACCTCTTAGAAATCTTATTGTAATAAAAACCTTTTTGTTGTTGTTTATCCCAAGATATCCCAAATAAATTATGATTTTTTTTTCACTGAAAAGCCAATTGCATTTCTCTAGATACATACATTTTGTAAAATAAAATTTGAGCATCACTGTTCGACTCAATAGACATCACTACTGGAATCAAGAGATAAATTGAGAATTTTTAAGAAGCGGAGGGGTATGATGAAATCTAATTTGCTTTCCTTTCTCTTGATGGGGTTAACATTAAGAATATCAACATCTATTTATTGAATATCTACACTGCACATAGCTTGGCGGCCAGTGCAATTGGGAATAAAACTGTAGAATAAGTCATAGACCTTATTCAAACAGTTAATTACAGAGAAAAAACTTAACACATGGAGATAACTAGATGATGTGACCTACTATATATGACATTATGTACAGAGAGGGATAAAGTGTGGGGAAGCTGTCAACTGGCCTTCAGAAAACAGAAAAGGTCAAGGAAGGTGGCTGGAGAAAGCAATGTGCAAGAAGTTGATCTTGTTTGTAAGGCTTGAGTCTCCATTTGGGAGAGGTGACAATTACCGTTCACATAGGTTATTCCTAGAGTCTACTAGATAGTCTCTATGTCCCTAATCTTCTGCCTCTTCAATCTTTGGAAATCTCTTTTATGAAGTAAACTTTCTCAAACACCACGTATAAAACTAGCCATTTTCTGGCAAGAATTTGAAATGGCTTCCTAATCATTCTTCATTGTTGCTTTTACTTTTTAGTTCAGTTTATACTTGAAGAACTTATTATGTACCATGTTTTGACAGAACATAACTCCTGCCCAAAAGAAACTTGCAGGCTGGTTTTAAGGTCTACAATGGAGAAGAGTAGCCTTTTTATATTAAACAATGACCTCCACTCCAACAAAATCCACCTCAACTTATTCATCTAACTTCTTCTCCCTTTGCATTGGTCAAGATAGGATTTTCCCTCTCAATGACCTTTGCTCAAAACTTTCAGAAATGCCCTTCTTCCTAGTGGTACTTATAGACATTGTATGTGTTCCTCAGGTTCCAATCAGAGGAGTGGGCCTGTGGGCACAGAGATCAGATATGAACCACCAGGAGTTAGGCAGCGTTCTAGGAAAAAAATGACAAAAGTGTATAGAGTGAGTTATTTTATAAATAAAGGAAGCACTCCACTGAGGTTTAACTGTTCGAGATGAAAAAGATTTAACCTACTTCAACATCTATACTGTCTTGGGGGGGGCGGCAGCTAACAGAGTACTAACCGAATTGAAGGGAAGCATTAATTTGTCATGTTTATTGAGCACGGGAATGACTGAGTGAGTACTTTGAGGAACACACAAATTTATATGACACAGTCCCTAGATTGTATGCAATTGTCTCTCTTGATTTCAACGTCATCCTCCATAAAACGAAGGGAACTATATGCCACATCACTTGCTTTCAAACTGTACTACACAGACATTAGCAGCAGGTGCTGCTAATGGTCATCAACGAGAAGAAAAATCAGCTAACAGAGCCATAGATCTTCCACGACCCCTACATCACTTGAACTTACCCTCACCCCTACTCTTTGTTTGATTTACTGAGGTATCAAGTAAATTACAGTTGAAGCAAACTTTCTGTTTGGATTAAAAATCTTTCTGAACAGTTAGCTCAATATTTTTCAAAAATCCCTTCCAGATTACGTGTTTCACTCAAAAAACTGCACATTTTAATATGACCACTTTTTCTGTGACAGAAGAAGAGAGTTGAAATGATTTTGAAGTTTGCTAGATGGGATAAAAAAAAGAATCAAAATCATTTTTTTTTTCCCCAGGGAAAAAGAAAAAAGAGATTTTGTTCTATAACATTGTGTCTATCTTATCAGGAAGACCATTTACAGGAACACAGACATTTTGTACTGAGCTGTTGTGGCCACTGTGTGACTGACCTGAAAACCTGCAAGATTTATTGATCAATTTTATCAGTGTTTGCAGTGGGAAGAGGCATTTTCATGTCATTATATTTCTTACTCCTTGAGATGTTCCTGAAAGGCCCATGTTGAATTTATGGAGTACTAGGCTTTTTAGAGTCTATCATTCATATAATTTAGGCTCATATTATTTCTACATTTTTGAACATGAAAATATTCTGGCATTGAAGAATGTAGAAACTCATTCTTCTAGCTGTATTATGATGATTTTTGTCATCACAGTGATGACATTAACCAATGATGGTTTGGTAATCACACTGAGACGTGATCACTCTCTTCTCTTTTATCCAATGCTATTATCTCCAAGGATGATACACACTCAGTACTAAGTTCCTCAGTGAGGAATTATAAACATTTTCATAAATGTGCTTGTGGGACAACGATGAAGATGTCTTCAAGGTTGTTTCCTAAGATGAGTTAAGTACTCCATAGCTGGATGGAGATGTGTAAATAAGATATTTAAACCAATTCTCCACGCTACACTCCACCGACTCATCCCAAAAATCAAACCTTATAAAATCCCCCAGATCAATTAGAGGAGGATGCAATAAGCAATATAAAGTTCAGAGATTTGGGACTGTTTCTTTGAACCACCCAGCTCCCTTGTAACCACAAATGACCACAGCATGGCCATACTCAAAGAGTATGAACCCAACAAAGAGCAATGATAACTATCTGTGATCCCACTCTGAAATTGTTCCTGGTTCACTTTTTGTGATTATCTCCTTTATGGCCCAGCTTGTTGGCTGACTCCCTCATGGCTCAACCTTCTCTGATGTCGTGCTTTGATCCATGAATTCTATTCTGCTTCCTACTCCAAAATTGGATGACCTAGTTCTTTGAAAAAAAATTATTGGCTTCTTCTTGGGTGACCCATTGGATATGAAAATATGGCCTCTGAGTTATACAATGTTTGTGTCTGTGCAATTGGAATGTTCAGTTTTTGATTTCTGGAGAATCACTCCTCTATATTGCATTATTAGGTAAGGAGAGTTCAGTCTGCTCCTACTGGGTGTGAAGGGCAGAGACAGGGGCTGTGGGTCAGTGTCCCGACAGAAAAGATGCAGAACACTCAAATGAGGGAACTAAGGGTGGCTTAATGAGTATATAATTCCAAGTGTATGGGCATAGTTAAGGACAATCAAGAAAGGTATGCAGAATTCCAAAGCTAACAATAGAAAGTAACCCACTAATATTCTTAGACATGACTGGAAAATGAGAATAAATCATTCCTGGAAATTGGAAGGAAAGCTAAAGTTTTATCTGTAGCATGGCAGACCGGAGCAATGGTAAAGGCAATTGTTTCCTTTGATTTTTGTGGAATTTCACCAACTATCAGGGGATAGGACAGGGACAAAGGAAGAAGTAATCAGGAGGACAAGAAGTAAAATACTGTTAAATGATTAATCATTTAAGCATCATGGGATACTATTTTCATAAGTTTGCATAAATGTCAATAAAGTAAGTGCTATTTTTATCATCACACTACAGATTAAAAGACTGGGGCTCCAAAATATGAAGTAACTAGACCAAAATCACAGTTTTACCTGATTACAAAGACTGACATCACAGCCCTTGAGTGATAAATGACCATCAGGTGACATTTCTAGGAGGGACCAAAAACATGATCTCACTTCTTTGCATTAACAGGGTTTCTGCAAGATTCTCAAATCATCTTCATTGTGGCAGTGATCTTAGCAAACTTCTACTTTCAAATAGAACTGAAACATCCCCTGATTTTTATGAAATCTTTAGCCTGCTATTTTCTCTCATCTTTAGAAAAATCAGGCTTTTTTTCTATTACCTGTGAACACTTTCAGAAAAGTTATCACTTTTTGCTGGGGCTTTCTTTACATTCACAGGATAACTATGCTTAGAAACAAGATTTCCAATAATGACCCAGCCTACCCTTTTTTCCTGGGCATACATTTGGAAGAATTTCTCTTTGTAGCTATAAAATTGAATCCAAGAAATAATTTTGGAATGTTTCCATACCTCTTATACTTATGACATAGATAATAAGCAAATGTGACCTCATGCTTCCCAGAGATTGTGAGCCTGTGCTTGTTCTCAACTACTGGGAAGAAATGGTGTTTTCTGAACAAACATGCCAAGCAAAAATGGCATGTACCTCCACCAATGATACTAGGAGATAACAAACTATTAAATTCTCATTCATACATGGGAATTAGCAGATATGTATGTGAACTCATCTTCTTCTTACCCACCTGATGCTGAATACCTTTGTATACTTGTCTACTGTGCAGTGAATAAATAAATAAGTTTTCAAAAACACCTATTATAGAGTTATTGATTTAGCCAATGTTTATTGGGTACCCTCTTCTGCTAGAGATTATACTGAGTTCTGGGTACACAATTACAAATGAAAAGAACATGGTCCCTGCTTTCCTGGATCTCTCAGAGTAGGAGTGTGAGCAACAGCCTAAACGTACATACCAAAATAAAAAATCTATATGTTGTGCAATGCGTTGTTAGTATAAGCCTTCACAAGTGTGTCCTGCACAAGGTGCTCAGGCAAGGAGTGGGGGAAGGCATGAACAGAGAAAGAAATCTTGGCTGACTACACAGCCAAGCCACGTGTCATGGCGTGGGGCTATGGCAGCTTGGAGGAAGAAGTATTATATGTTCACACAGAGAGGGTGACACTTTGCCATCCATATTCTGGAAGAGAAATATTTTTCTAAATCATACAGAGACACTAGAAGAAATAGAGAGCTCTAAATTAGTATGAAGACACATTTTTAGGCTCTATAAAAGAAAATAATAGGCAAGTTTAACTTCATTGGGTTAGCCAGGAGGTCCTCAAATTAAAAAAAAAAAAAAAAAAAGTGTTTGCACTATTTATTTATTTATTTAGGGACAGATTCTCACTCTGTTGTCCAGGCTAGAGTGCAGTGGTGTCATCATAGCTCACTGCAACTTCAAACTCCTGGGCTCAAGTGATACTTCCTGCCTCAGCTTCCTGAGTAGCTGGGTCTATAGTCACATGCCACCACTCCCAGCTAATAAGCTAACATTTAAAAGTCAAGAAAAAGCTAACTATGTCAGGAGAGAAACAAAGAGAAGGCAGGATCACAGGGCAGAAGATCTCCAGGCTGATGATCTTGTGTGGGAAAAGGGTAATTGAACATGAAATGAATTTGGAGAGACAGGTAGTGGAAAAATCCGATGCAGAGAGACAGGAACACTCATACACTGCTGGTGGGACTGTAAACTAGTGCAGCCCCTATGGAAAGCAATATGGAGATTCCTTAAACAGATTCAAGTAGACCTTCCATTTGATCCAGCAATCCCATTATTGGGCATCTACCCAGAAGAACATAAGTCATTCTACAATAAAGACACCTGCACCCGAATGTTTATAGC
>CM052442.1:128627706-128658889 GCA_028533085.1 Varecia variegata
GGAGAGACAAGACCAGACAACAAGGAAGTTTTCTCCTAGAGATAAAATTCTAGGCGCCATCAACACGTAATGGTTATTTAAGGAGTGAATTATTCACATATTGATTAAGGGAAGAAAAGAAGGCCCGATTACTGTATTGAGGAAGAGTGAGAGCAGAGGAGGTGGCAAAAAGACTAGGAATAAGTTCAGAAAAGTAGAAGGAAACCCAAAGGAAGATGCTGAAATAGAGGCCCAGAGAAGAAAGGTTTCAATAGTGGTCTACTTGGCTAAAAGAGCTGAGTAATCTACTGAGGTGCAGACTGAAAACAGCCAGTGAATCTGCCCCTGGTGACCCTGGCAAACACGCTGTCAGGGCAGTAGACTGCATTGACCCAAGTGGATTAAAGCAAATCAAGTGAAAGACAGAATGGAAATTTAAGAAATAGAGACCATACTTATCACATCTTTTACCTTATATTCCAGGAGCCATTTTTTTTCAGAGAACTGATTATAGGAATATTTTGGATCAGAGAATCATATCTAAATTTTTAATATTTTTAATTTAAATATTAGAGACCCTGGATTATATCCTATGTTACTAGGGACAAACCAGTGAATAAATAGATGTAGATGATTGGGGATTGAGATGGATAACCAACCATACTATCAAAATCCTTGACAAGGTGGACGGGGTGAACGGAGGGTATACTCCACGGAAGATGCAGAGAAATTGGTCTTTGACTGACATGGCATCATTTTCTCATTTGTAATAAGAGGGAATGACTAATGGCCTATTCATTCAGTCATTCTCAATGAAAATAAAAGTATTTGTTAACATGTACTATGTTCTAGCCATTGTGCTGAAGGCTGAGCATGCTCAGGTGAGCAATAACAACATGATCAGTGCCCTCATGGGGATTTCATTCAAGTTCAAGTGACAGATAATGAATAAGCAAAAAATAAAACAAAGCAAAATAAAATAAAATGACTTCAAACAATTAAAACTCAGTTTAAATGGAGTGAGAGTGATGAGGGAGGAGAGTTTAAATTAAGTAGTCCAGGAAGGCGGTGACGTTTTCCCAGACACCTGAGAGTGAATATACGATCTGTGCCAGGTCTGGAGAGGGACATGGACAGAGAAGTAAAAAGGAGAGAGGAGCAGAGAGGTGAGACCATCAGGGCTGTTCCTAAACAGAAGCATTCATGTACCGCAGCAGGAGGCAGATGTTGCAGTTACTTGGGGCTTAAAACCATTTAAAAACAAAAACAGACTCTGATGTTACCTTATTTAAGGAAGGATACATTGAAAGCTCACCCTGAAACACTTGACTTCTTAGATTGTACTTAGATTGCCTCATAATGATTCTTTATTATGTGTGTGTGTGTGTGTGTGTGTGTGTGTGTGTGTGTGTTAGCACTTTCAGGTAAATCTCTGCATGGTGTATTCTCTTATCCCCCTGTTGCAATACTGTATTTAATCATTTTAAAAAATCCCCTGAATTTTGTGCCAAACTGGTTCTCAAATATCTTACAAGCATTATGCCAGTCTCCAATAACTGGTAAAATGTTGTAACCTGATGTTTCAGCTGTTACCAAGTTGCTTCGGGAATGTTTTACATTTCATTAGTATAATGATAGAGTTTACAGTTATCTACAGTATGTGATTACATCCATTAATAGTAACGCTGCATTTTTAAGTTAATTATAATGAGAATTAATGGGTGGTTATAAGGATTTTCAGCTACAAGGAAAATTTTTGGTACCGAGTATTATATAGCTAAAGATGAATTTATGCAGAAGTTTACTTTGGTGATTCTTTTAGGAAATTATGAGATGTCAAGTGCCAGTAACCTTGAGTTATGAAAATTATAAAAAAAAAATACACGATCAGAAATTGGAATTTTGTAAGAGGAGGCAACTTGATATGGAGTTAAAAAGGAGACGGACCTGAATTAGAACCTGTATCTGACATTTATGAGCTCTTATTTAAACTCCTCCACCCTTGGTTTCCTTCTCCTCTGTACGTTAGGGCTAACAATCACTGCTGTCCTGAGCTGTAACAATTTAAAAACATAATTTTGTAAATTTTTAGCATGGTGTCTGACACATTGTAAATACTCTACAAATAGTGGTTGTATAGATGGAGAACAGGGAGGCAAGATTTATGAATAAAGACACAGAATATATTTTTCTTAAACATCCAAGACAATGTAAATTCTTGGCTTAAAACTCTCTGAGGTCCACCAGAGAATATGGACCGGTAGTGCAGTGAGGCTGGGAGAGGCAGGAGATGGCTGTGGAAACTGTATTTCATGGCCCATAAAATTAGAGAGGCTTTACAATTTTGAATGGAAGACCAACCACAGTTAAAAAATAAATTCCCTCCTGGTGTGCATATTATCCATAATAAGGCAAAATGAATTTACAAGCAACTCACTGAAACACAGGGGAGTAAGACACTAAAATTCTTCTAGGTGCCCGGGGCTGGTTAAAGGAAAATTAATGTGTAATAGACATTATTACTAATTTAGGACTTAAAAAATGCCTTCACTGATTTACATGCAGTCTGGCTCCCTAAATCTCTTCTCTCTCCCTCCCTCTCTCTCTCTCTCTCTCTCTCTCTCTCTGTCTCTGTCTCACACACACATACACAAACACACCCCCTCACGTTCTTGAAAGTAACCACTTTTGCCCAAAAGATTTGCAGGATACGTTTCTTCATGATACAAAGAGATGGGAACATTTTATACATCTTGGACTAGGTAATTTGCATCTTAATGACCTCAATTTCACGTATTAAATTATCCAATCCTATGGCAACCAACCTGGTGATCAGGCTAGGGGCTACCATTCCCATTTTTGTGTCTGTCAAAGATTTGCCTCGGAACTATCAAACTGCACACTCCTTTTCTCATCCAATTAATCACAAAGTTTTCTCCGTTCTTTCAGACCAGGAAAACAGAAGGCGACATACCTGAACAATCAGTGTGGTCAATAACAATCCTCTGTGAATTTGTCTTTCTCTTATCCACTGCCTCAATTAAGAGCACGTCAGCATTATGAAGAAGAGAAAATACCTGGACATTTTCCAAGTCTTGAGAAGGCACAGACTCATTCAGTAATGAGATTTCCATTCCCTCCTGTATTTTCTACTGCAAGGTGTGTAAATGTCCCATACAGATGGCTATCAGGCAAGCCTGGGAACAATAATATCACAAAACTAAACCTGCCTGATGGAGATAGAAAAGGAACCCCCTTGTCCTCTGCCTGAAGATTTCAAATGACCTCTGCCTGAATGAAGCCTTTGCCTTCGTTAGCAAAAACTTCTTTGCTTCACGTTTAGAGACGTGGGCTCAAGGGATGCAGGCTAATGTTCTCTAAATTAAATTTAAGATTAGACCTCCGTCCTAATATCCAGCTACATTTAGAGTCTTAAAGTACCCTATTTTCTCCAAAGAAAGCCTAATTTAATCTCCCTTCCAGGTGGGCTCTTGGAAATGTGCCATAACAGAGACAAGCCCTAGATCTCTGGCCTCACTTTCAATCTTTCACTTAAGAGCATCCAAATCAGTTTTTCCTCTATCATGAATCAGAAACTGGTGATTTGTGAGAAGATTTCATCCTGGCCTCACACGCTACCATGTCTGTTAGATACATGACCCAATAAAAAGTCTTAGCCCATTCAAGGGAGAACTATTTTGAATTCATTCGAAAAGCCACTGTCTTGCTGAATCTCTTGCCCAACTTCAGAAAACCAACAAAAAAACAAGTTTATATCAATAACAAGAAAGTATGACTATCCAGCTCTTTGATGGAAGAGGGGCCAATTCAAAGGCCAGAGAGCAATCAAATTAGGATTCACGTGGCATTCCAATCAAACAATCTTAAGGTGCAGTTGGAGAGCATTTTCCTTAACCATGCCCCTTTCCCGTCTTGTAGTAAATCATAAAATGGAGGCTTTTTAATTATGGAAATAAAATACTATATGCAATGTAATATCATAAAATTATCAGTGTCCGTTTAAAGATAGAAATGGAGCAATAAGATTATGTAATTTCAATATGTTTCCTTCATCTGTCCATTTATTAACCCATTTAACACGTACTTATTGTCAGCTTATTCCATGGTAGGCATTGTTCTACACAGCAGAGTAAGATCACTAAACAAAAGAGCCACAACCTCTGCCGCACAAATAGTATTGTGAAGGATATAGACAATAGACAATGCACAAATAAAAATATGCTGTTGTGGAGATGTGTATTCACTAAATGTTAACATTATTTTTGTCTTTATGTCAGATTTTCTTTTTCTAACCTCTCTGAATCAATTTTTAACCACAAATTCTTTCTCATAGGGCTTGGGAAAGTCAAATTGATGTACAAGTATGTATGTGTGTGGGGGGTAGCTGACAAAAATGACAGCAATTTGTCCAAATGCAGATATTAACTAATTTATAAATGAGGAAACTGAGGAATAAGATTCCAACCAGGTAAGTCTGACTCTAAAGTCTCCTACTATATTGTGCTACAATATCTCTAAGAAACAACGCAGCAGAAATGAATGAATAAAAATGGAAGTGTGAATTTTTTTAATAACTTATTTTTTCTTTGTGTGAATTCCCCATATCTTGATAGAATTTAATGACCCACCCTTCCTTCCTTCCTTCCTTCTTTCCTTCCTTTCCTCTTCCCTTGCTTCCTTTCTCTCTCTCTTTCTCTCTCGCTCATATTAGAAAAAAAAAAAAAAAAAGCAGCTTTAAGGCCACTGACTCTGCTTAGGTTAAAAGAATTAGATACAGATTTTTGTTTCTGTTTATTGTTTAAAATTTTTGTTCTTCAGGATCTCCAGCTACTTTTATTTTACAGTAAAAGAAGTTAAAGAATTTCCTTTTGTTTTTCTTATTGCTTTTTGCCTTTTCCTATTATTATCCTTGTCTAAAAAAAAAAATCTCAGGGATTCCTTTTAATCCCAGAGCAATGTTCTTAGAATTCTTGGACTTAGAATTCTTGAACAATTGGACTCTAACCTGTACTTATTTTTACATTAAAAAATTTTCTACATTGCAATGAAAAGGATGGTTCCATTAGTCTTAGAAATCTCTTAACTTGGTCTGAGAGTTCATATGCCATTGCTCTTTCTCCGTATTTATCTTTTTGGAAATGGCAACCCTTTCTTCTCATCTTATCTGCTGAATTGCAGCGCAATTATCACTTCCTCTGTGTTGTCAGTGACTTGCTGCCCACCCTAAGTCTGCAGAGAACTTACACTCTTGGCAGTTGTTTACATACCTATCTGAGACAACAGAGTCCACTATGTAAGAGGTGGGGATAAGGGGAAAAATATCTGTAAGAAAGGTAACTTTCTCCTGAAATCACACACACACACACACACACACACACACACAAGTGCATTCTTCAGTCCTGAAAGAGTATCTCTGTGGGATTACTTCTTCCCTCACCCCATGCACAGCTAGGAGTTAGAGACAGTTAATGCTCAAAAAACTGTACTTGTTTTTTTCATATTTAACTTTATTACTGAGCCCGTTTACTGTAAACCTATCTTATAATGAATAATTTTGTCAGCACAAAATAAGCCAATTATAAATAAAATGATTTTCTTATGCAATATAACAGGCCTCAACAATTTTTAGGATTTTAGCTGTTTCTGCTCCCTCGATAATTAGGTATCTGTATATAGCTTTAACATGCAAGTTAGGGGCCAGGAACTCCCACTCAGATTTCTAAAAATGTCTCTATAATATCATTTCCCTAACATCACTATAACCTGAGAACAGAAGATTCCTATTTCACCTGCCTCTTTCTTTCTTGTTTATATTTATCGGGTATATTACCAATTGCCATGTCACTGTGCCCCTCTTCTTTCATATCATATAAAATAAATGCAAAGAGAAAAGTGAAAATCTGCAGACAGGCAAGTGAGCTGTCATATTTTCAAATTTATATAGAAATTCTGTATCAGTGATGTAGAATTGAAGTTTTACACAATGTATATAAAGTCTCTGGTCCGATTTACCACATCATCTTCATCCTTAATAAAACAAGGATCCAAATGAATATCACTTTTACATAAAATTACATCAACTCAATGGTCCAAATTGTCATTTCTAACTCTTCCATACTAATTTCCCTCCACGTGCCCCTCTGCCCACTTGTACTTCTGTGGTTCTGCATATATGCTTTTCTTACACCTTGCATGCTCTAATTACACCTCATTCCTTGTACATATGGTAAATCCAATTCTTTCTAAGAGAACGATGCTATTACAGAAACTTTAACTCCCAGGACCTACACTTCTGCAGACAGAAGTAGCTATGGCTGCATCTAAAACACCACAGTAGTACATCAAGGTTGTAAATACCACAACAGAATGAATACAATAAATTGTTTTTAGACCTGACCACTCGTTAGACAGTTAAATCCTAAAGAAATTAGTCATATTTTTTCCACAGGACCTAACAGAGAACCTCACAAATGGTACACATGTAATGAATGTTGGCTCCATGTTTCACACGGCTGCCTTATTTCTCTAATCTCACCTCAGATGAGAATTTTATTGACAGGAACTACACCAAATGCTGGAGAGTGGAGGGGGCAATTTTCAGAGGTACTACACCATATTATGTACAATGTCCCATATTTAAAAACAACATGCAATGAAGTGGGATGGTATGTTGCATAAATAAGAAAAAAAAATTATCCAATATAAACTATCCCTGAGGAAGCAAAAATTGTACTTACTAGACAAAGACTGTAAATACATTATTATAAATATGTTTTTAAAATAACGAAGCACACTCTTTAGCATATATAAGAATCTTTAAAAAGTATGAGAACAATGTTTTGCCAAATAGAGAATATGAATAAAGACTAATTATAAAAAAGAACCAAACGGAAATTCCTGATTTGATTAGTACAATGACCACAGTGAAAAATTCACTAGATTGGCTCAGTATCAATTATGACCTAGCAGAGGAAAGAAATGGTGAACTTGAAGACAGATTGGCCAAGATTATTTAATACAAAGAACACAGAGAAAAAACAATGAAAAAATGAGCAGAACATCAAAAATTTAGAGCAGCTTCAAAGACATCAACATATACACATTGGAAATATCAGAAAGTAAGAAGAAAGAGAAAGGGGAAGAAAAATATTTGAAGAAACAATGTCTGAAAACTTCAGAAATTTAATGAAAAACCACTAATGTATATATCTAAGAACTCCACAGACTTCAAGATAAAAAACACAACAAGATCCATATGAATATACACCATAGTCAATCTTTCAAAAGGCAAAAGCAAAGAGAGAATTTTGAAAGCAGCAAGGAAAAACAAAATGACTCATCACAAACGAGAACCTGGGTAGATTAACAGCTAATTTCTCAGCAGAATGCAAGAAGGCCAGGAGACAGGGGGATGACATATTCAAAAGGCTGAAAGTTAAAAAAGAAAAATATATATAAAAATAAAGAATTCTATATCTGGCAAAGCTGTCCTTCGAAAACAAGAAACAAATTAAGACATTCTAGTTAAATAAAAAGTGATAAAATCTGTCAATAGCAGACCTGCTATACCAGAAATACAGAAAGGAATACTTCCGGTTGGAAAAAAAAAGAACATTAGGAAGTAGAAAAATCTACAACTGTGAAATAAAGAACATGGGCAAAGGTAACATAAGTAAATATAAGAGACATTAAAGGTGTACATGTTTTTGTAATTTCTTTTTAATCTTATGTGATTTAAGAGACAACTGCATAAAGCAATAATTAAAATGTGTTGATGAGTTTATAATGCATAAAGATTTAATCTGTCTCATGGTAGTAGCAAAAAAGTTAGAGGAAGAAAACAGAGTTAAATTGAAGATATATATATATTGCACTATTGAAATTAAGTTCAAATTAATCCAAACTAGAAAGTTGTAAGGTAAGATATTTATCTTAATTCTCATGGCAACGCCAGAGAAAAATTTTGAAAAGTAAAAAACAAATCAACAAGGGACTCGATATATTATATACAACACATCTATCAAAAATAAAGGTAGTAATGAAGAACTAGAAAAGCAAAATATACATGAGAAATATAGAAAATAAATAGTAAGATGGCAGACATAAATATTAGTTACCAGAAATTACACTAACTATAAATAAACTACGTACTTCAAAAAAGGCAGAGAATGTCAGAACAGAGAAACAAAAAAGATAATCTGTCTATATGTTGCCTATAAGAGACACACTTTACATTCACATATACAAATTGGTTGATAGTAAAAGAATAGAAAATATATAGCGTGCAAGCAATAATCCAAAGAGAGATGGTGTAGCTATATTAACATTAGATAAAATAAACTGTAACACCAAACGAATATTATTAAAGGCAAAGAATGCCATCTTATTGTTAAAACGGTCAATCCATCAGAAAGATTTTATAATTGTAAATGTGTGCCAAAATATACGAAATGAAGCTCATATAATTAAACATATATGTACACAATTGAAAAAATAGCCTTCAATACCACACTTTCCATAATGTATACCACAACTAGTAAGAAGTCAACAAAGATATAAAGGACTTGAACAATACTGTAAAACAGTGAGGCCTAATAAATATTCATAGAACACCCCACTCAACAACAGCAGAATACACATTCTCCTCAAGTACACAAAGAACATTATCCAAGATAAACCATATGTTAGACCACAAATAAAATAAATTTAAAATGATTGAATTAATACAAACAATGTTTTCTCACCAAAAAGAAATGGAATTGGCAATAGGAGAAGAAAATTTGGGAAATTCACAAATATGTAGAAATTAAATACACTTTTAAATAGTCAATGAGTCAAAGAAGAAATAAGATAAATTAGAAAACATTTTGAAACAAATGAATACAGGACACGACATACCAAAATTTATGGGATGCCACTAAAGCAGTATATAAAGGAAAAATTATAGCCATATATTTAAATTTGGCTTAAAGCAATGTTCTTTTAGATATGACACTAAAACACAAACAACCAAAGAAATCATGGATATGTTAGACTTCATCAATATGAGAAACTTTTGTGTGTCATAGGACACCTCAAGACAGTGAGAAGACAGCCTGGAGAATAAGAAAAAATATATATTTTCAAGTCATATGCCTCAGAAGGGCCTTGTACCAAAAACATTTAACAAAAACTGCAACTCTATGACAAAAAGATAAATAACTCAATATAAAAATAGGTAAAGGACTTTAACAGAAATTTCTCAAAAAAGATATTTAAATAACCAGTAAGCATATGAAGGGATGCTCAACATGATTAGTCATTAGAGAAAACAACTCAAAACCACAGTGAGACTCCAACACACACACTGAGATAACAAGGGTTGGTGAGGACGTTGAGAAGTGGAATTCTTATAAATTTCTGGTAGGATTTTACAATGACACGTCCATTTTCGTAAACAAAAAATGTTAAACATAGGATTCATAAGACTCAGTAGTAGAAGTAATAGGTATATACTCAAGGTAATTTGAAACATATATCTACAGAAAAATTTTTATATGAATGTTTATAGCAGCATTATGTATAATAGCCAAAAGGTGGAAACCACCCAAATATTCATCAACTGCTAAATGGACAGATACAAACCAGTATATCCATACAACAGAATATTATTCCGCCATAAAATGGAATGATGTACTGACACATGGTACAACATAGATGGACTTTAAAACTGATTTGATCATTGTAAGTTGTGTGCTTGTATCACTGTAACATGTACTCCATGAATATGTACAATTATTATGTATTAATAAAAAAAACTTAAAAAATCCTGGACCAATCAACTTCATGCAATTTTTAAAAAAAGATTATTTTAATTAAATGATGCAGGACAAAAATGGCCACATATTGTATAATTTCATTTATTTGAAATTCCCAGAAAATGCAAATCTATAAGAGATAGAAAGATTAGTTTTTACCAGATGTGGGGGAGGAGAGGGAGGGGAGGATAAGTAAACCCTGCTAATGTGTATGGGTTTTTAAAATTGGGTCATGAAAATGTTCTAAAATCACACAGTAGTTATATACAACTCTGTGATTTCAATAAAAATCACTGAATTATATACTTCAAAAGTATGAATTTTACAGCATGTGAATTACATTTCAATAAAGATGTTATTTAAGAACACAGCTCGGATGTCACATTTATTTATGTAGTTACTTGATTAATCTCTGATTTCTCCATTATATTAACTCTCAAGGGTACGAATTATTTCTTTTCCCCTTCATCCCACATCAATGTCATTGAATCCATGGTACCTAATGTGCTTCCTGGCACTTGGTAAATAATGAAGAAATATTAAAATAGTGAAATTTTTAAAATGTGTGTTGAATGATGAATATTACATATGGAAACATTAATGCATGCTAAACCAAGTATATCCTGATAAGAGGGATGCCCTTGGCCATCTATGAAGGAAAAATGATAGTAGTCGAATATAATATTTTTATTAAATTCACTCTCATTTTCTGATATCTGAAATGAAAAGAATTCCCTTAATTAACAGTCATGACCCCACATGATATCCATGGTCTGTATCATAAGAGCCAAGTGATAAAATAGATATCTTTTCTAACTATATCAGTCCTATGTGTGTGCTTATTCCATTTTGCTTGATAAATTGCTCAGCTAAAACTTCCTGCAATTGCTCAGGTGACAAAAATCAAGTCATAATTACAGTCACTCATAGACTACTCAGCAAGGGACCTTGGGAAAATGAATGCTTCTAGTGTGCTCTGAAAGTTTTACCCTAGAATGGTGGCAATTACCTTTTGTACTATTGTAGTCTATATATTTTTTGAACCAACATTGTAAAACCACTGGTTGGCAAAGACATGGCTTGCTCGCACAACATTCCTGGTAGTTGATAAATAAAGTTGGCCTTGGAATTGCTCTCCAGTGACAACAGCGATGTCTTACGCTGGCTAGACTTGCAGTTTATTTTGTATTTGCTCTGACTGCAACTTCAGAATCTCTATATCTTAAAATTCTAGATTATTTCCAGAACAGTTTTGGTTACTCTTTTTGCCAAGGTAAAAAGTATACATATTTCAAAATATTACCTAGACTCAAAATAGCAACAGAATTTTTCCTTCATCGTTGCAAATTTGAAGCAGAATAATAACTGATATTTTATACTGTCTATGGCATGTCAGGAACTTTACATACTTGATAAGCTTATTCTCAAATTGCAGATGAACAAACTAAGAACACAAATTGTTGAGATACTTAATTAGTGCAGGAGGGCTTAATAGCATGGTGGAAGGAATTGGACTTAGACACAACTGAGTTTGTTTATTTATTTCCATTACAGCATTTGTTCTCAACTGGGAGTGATTTTGTGATTTTGCCCCCAGGAGACATTTGAAAATGGCTGGAGACATTTTTTGATTAATACCACGGTGGGGCGGTACTATTGGCATTTAGTAGTTACTAGGGAAGGCTAGGGATGCTGCTAAGCATCATCTAGTACATACATAGGACAGCGCCCTACAACAAAGAGCTCTCTGGCTCAAATATCAATAATGCTGAGGTTGAGAAACCACATTATACCAGTGGTTCCTAACTTTGAATGTACATGAGAGTCACCTAGGAGAATTCATAAACATCGATGTCCTTTCTGAAGAGATTTTGATTTAATTGCTCTGATATGCAAGCCAGAATATTGGGATTTTTAAAGACTCCCACCGAATCCCATGTGAAGCCAAACTAAAACATCATGATAGTATATATCCATACACTGTTGCCTCTGCACAAGTTGAGACTAAGACACTACACATCAATTGGAAAAATTCTATAAGGATTTCCTTGACTTATAGAGACAGGGTACGGTAGAGACATGGTAAATGACCTTATATTTCAGGGCAACTGTTTTACCAAAAATGAATTCAAAGACTGGTATGTTAATCAGGTATCTTTTAGGTGGTGGTGGTCCACTTGGCCTAGACTAGAGAACACAACACTAAGAGCAATGTTCACCAATCGTCTTAAGTCCCTAACAACAGAATTAGAAAATAACAGGCTCCTAGGAAATCTCTCAGATTTTGTATCTACACCATGGTTTTCAAGCAGTAATAGTTTTGTGATTTCTGTGTACAAAATCATGGGCACATTCTACCTTAATAATTCTCTGTGGCCTCTCCAAATCTGTTCTCTTTCTTGTTCTTCTCTGATCTGTACCCTGGGAGGATGATCTCTGCAGACTGCACAAACTAGGTTGGTCCCCTTGCCCTCTGTGTCTCTTGCTTCTTAGCTACATTTTTGCAGTGGCTGCATCTCAAGATGATTTACTATGACATCTTTTAAATTGACCCTTTATTAAACTTTTTCTTCGAATACCTCTCTTGAACGTCCTAACTTTTCCTTGCCGAGAAGCTAATCAAAACAAGGTCTCAGAAATAAGGTGCTTGGTATTATCATGATTTTATTCTGGTAGTACTCATATATTTTTGGAATTAAATAAAAAATAAACTCACATTTTATTGTATATATTTCCAACAACCCCATCAAGAAGGTTAAGGTCTTACCTAAATCCTTGTCACCTAGAAAATATTCAGTGAATGTTAACAAAAGTGAGATAATGTACCTTAAGCTTGTCTAAGCTCTAGTTTTCTCATCTGTCAAATGGTGATTAATGTATCTGCAGTTATGCAACTGATAATTCATGATGAAAATATTCAGACTTTTTTTTGACTTCAGGATTTAAATCCTAATTACTATAATATTCCAATCTAGCCATTGCATTTTTAGTTTATTAGACTTCCTTTATAGGGATTTCCCAGAGAGTTTATTTGGGAAGATGGAAGTGGGATTAGAGGTTTTGAGAATATGGGTAGTTTATTATTGAGGGTCCCAAGGTTAAGATAATCTCAAATATGATATTTTCAAAAAAGTTTATTTTCAATGGACTATGCAAAAATAAGTCTTAGAAAGGTACTTTTTGACCTTAACTTCCTACTCTGATCTCTTGCTAAGGGGCTCATGGCCTGTCACAACTAGAGGCACAAGGACAGAGAAACTCATTGGTATACTCACAGATGCTCCTCTTGGCACTAAGATAATGAGAAGGGTAGGAGGCATATTTGGGAGGAAAAGGCAAAGTATTTTGGTACTGTGGTCATTTGGCTACTGGCTACTTATTTATGCACATTTCTTAGCTTATAAAATGTTTCACATGAAATATTTCATTAAATCTTTAGATAAAGCATCTTAGATGTAGCACTTGTGGAAGATGCATAAACAAATATTAACAGTGTATGTTTTGGGGGGCAAATCCCATAAAGTTACTGGCCAGCTATAATCCCATTAGTCTATCCCAAATCAAAAAACATTCATATTTTCTTTCTTCCTACCTTCATTTATAGATATCCATCATTCATTTATTCCTACATTAATTTAACAAAAATTCACTAGGACATTTATTAACTACTATGTGTTAGAACCCAAAGACTCAATTAAGGCTGACATGCTCTCTGCTACTTGCAATACAAGGGGTAAAAATTGGGTCTGAACAAATGAAGCATAGATTATTGGGATATTTTTGAAATATTTTAAATCGATAAGTTGTCTTATCAACTGTAAGCATCATTTTATTCAAATTTTTAAATTTGCTCAGTTTATGCATAGTTTATAAAACAGAGTGTAGAACTCAAATTCCCTGACCCCAAGCCCATTGATTTTCCAAACTCAGTTATTGACTCTGGAATTAATTTAGTCATTAAGATTTGATCATCTTTATTAGTAAATGCTGATTGGTTCTTGCTCTATTTCCTCTCTGTTGTAAAATCATATCTCAGCCTTCACTTTTATCAAACATATAAAATTCAGATTTCTCTTAAGATCTGGGATATAAGTTGTATCATAAAAATCACAAGTAGAAGAATATTCTTTACATTCTTACTACAATTAGCCAAACCACAGAATGCAGATAGTTTAATAGGAATTTCTCAGAATTTGAATAATCCTATAATCCAAACTTAAAACTGTGAGTTCATTCAATTATTCAAGGTAATTATTTTACAATTGTCCTAAACGCTATATTTTGTTCTGAACAATCCAATCTAATTTAAATAAATGGGAAGTATCTACAAACTGTGCAGGCAGAGATTTCTTTTTTTAATAATAAAATCATTTAATAAAGCTTCCAGAGTGGAGTGATCTATTATGCACTTTCTAAACAGGTAATTCTTCCATTATTGATGCTGCCTTCATTTTAATTAATAATCTAGAGATACAAACAGGGACTTCAGAGTCCGTGTCTCGATTTTGCATTTAGCAGTTGACCTGGGCATTACTGTTTAGATGGGAAGAGTGCTTTCCTATATAATATGCCAGAATCCTTATTCAGACAACATGTTAAACCAGCCAAAAGGCAAATAACTGTATGAATAAATACTCCAAAAGTCTGAAAGTGAAGCTCAGTCACTGCAAAGAACCTACTGGCGCCAAGAGTGAGCATTAGACAAAAGCTGAGAATAAGTAGGAGTTGCCTGTGATGTCTCCTCCACTCTGTTCGTGGAAAACATTATTCGACTCCTTAATGTGACTCACTGGATTATGCATAAATTATTCTCTGAAGAGCTTTTCCACACTAACTCCTGCTGCTCTGCACTTAAGTTCTCCACACACACGGTCCGTCTCTTTGTTCCTGGGACAGACAAACCTGTTCATGCCTCAAGGCTTTGTACTTGCTGCTTCCTCTGTCTGAAAGGCTTCACCTCCCAAGGTTGGCTCCTACTCATCATTCACGTTCATCATACACCGTCTCCTCAAAGCTTTCCTTCTCATTTTTCTGTGTTGTTTTTTCTTTTGACTTTGATATTTTATCTGAAACCATTTCATGTATTGGATTACTTAATCGCTCCCTGTCTTTGCTGCTGGAATTAAGCATCGGGAGAGTTGGATTTTTATGTGGTTCATCATTGTTATCCTGGTGCCAAAAATAGAGCCTGGCTTAAGGCAAATGATAAATATTTCACGAAACATTAGATAATGAAAGGCAGGCTAATAGACTGATCAACAGTATAATATCTAGAGCCAGATTCCCCAGATTCAAAATCTCATTCTGCTACTTCCTAACTATGTAGCCTTGGATGCCTCTGTTTCCTCATCTCTACAATGGTTATAATAGTATACACCTTCCTCGTAGTTTTGAGAATTAAATAGGTTTGTGTTTGTGAAGTGCTTAGGATCATGTCAGACACATACTATGAAGAAAAATACCTAAAACGTATAGGTATATAAGACACCATATGCCACATAACGTACCAGGCAAGTGTTAGATGTTGCTAAATGCCTGTATGTAGATGGATGGATGTGTTTCCTGTGTGTGTGTGTATGTGTATGTGTGTGTGTCTCCCCATAATTTCTGTGAGTAGTTTTGTAATCTTTCTCAAAATAGCTATACAGGCGACCACTTAACTTAATGATAGTGCAGTGTCACCACCTAAATTGAAACCTCTTTTCCATTCCTGGTCTGAAAATCTATTTGCTTGTGTGTGTGTCTTTGTTTTCCATCAATTCTAAAAATAGTTTATTTGACTTCTTAAGTAGTTATAAATTAAGAAAATCATGGACATTTCAGAGAAAATATTAGATTCTGATCTAATTCTAATCAAACTATTAAGAAGAACCTTAATACTTTTACAGCTTCGGAGAGGGAAGGTTGGTCCCCAAATGCTTTCTCAATACCCCACTCCCATCCTCACTCCCCCCAGCACCCCTAGAAGCTAACACTGCCTCTCTGGATTCGGTACCTGTGTTCTTGACCTCTCAGGTCTACCACCCTACAGCTGTGTGCTTAGCTGCTAAGATTAGCTGGTTTCCTGTAACTCAGTTGCTCAAACTCCCATTCGAGGGGTTTAGATAGAAAATACAAAAGAACAATTTGTAAACACATGTTCTACAGTTCTGAACACAATGTGGTAGAACAAAAGGTAGTCAGAACTCCCCGATCTAATCTTTAGAATTGTAAAGATGTCATGATTATCTGGACTTATTTAATTTTGTCGTAATGTCATTCCTGCTTAATATGACTGAGGTTTCGTATTCCATGTGTTAATTGTTATAGCATCTTCCTCATTTCATAACATGCAGAGTAATAGAAATAAAATTATTGCATATTTATTTTAGAGGTTTTCCTTCAAATGTAAAACATGATACATCGTTTGACTCATAGGACGGTGCTGAAAAAAATCAGTGAAAATGTATAGTGAAAAAAGCTCTGGGCAAGGAGCTGTGATATATATTTCCCCCCCACAAAATGATATATGTTTTGTGGGGAAAACACAGCACTCTACTTGCTGTTGAGGAGATAAAAAAAAATTTAAAACACAGTGAGATAGAAAGGAAACGATGATGTAGAAAGAGATGCTTACAATAACTTGAGACTGGCACCAACTGGCTTCAAATTTCCACATTACACTAAAATAACATGCTGTGGAATGAAGCTCATCCTTGTTAGTACCTTGTTTGTTGTTTTGATAGTTGGATTTGGAAACAGAGAAACCTAAGTAGAAAGGGACAACTTTGAAATCCTTCTAGCGTCACTTGTCAGAGAGGGACTGAATTTTCTATGTGGGGCTCTGCATTACCATAGGCAATATAATTCTCCTTTTGGGGCCTCAGAAATGTCACTTAAAAAATAATGGGCTTAGACAAGAAATATCTAAAATGTCTTCTATATCTAACAGTTTATGTCTACTAAAACCTGTCTCCCCATTTTCCCTATTCTTTCTCAGCATATTTTTTTTTTCAAATTTGTTTGCTTTCTACTTAATCTAAGGCATAAAAATACTTTTCTAGGCCTTAATGCTTAGAGACATATGTATGCAAAGGGACAAAGTGCTTTTACAAAGGGAAGAAAATAAAATATATTGAGAAAAATAACATAGGAATGCCTAATTCTCAGAGTTTTACATGAGTTGTTTTCTTCTAGGAAAGCATTATAAATCAACCGCATGGTGAGAGTATATAATTTACTTTTCGGAGCTCTTTTGTGAGCGTGGTAAAATAAATTAGCATAGGGTTGTAGAAGAGGAAAGAAAAAAAAAATGATAAACAACAGAAGATGTAGTGTTGTCTTGAGAACTAATTAAGTTAACTTTGCTACTGAAAGGACCATACAGCTGAGGGCCTAAACAGCAACACTTCTCCCATCAGGGTAACGGTTCTAATACAACACACACAGCCAGTAATCAAAATCAATTCTAGAAAATCACTCTTTCAGTGTTTGCAGAAACCAAACGGACAAAATGCAATCTCTAAAACTAGAGCCTGTCACCAACCCATACACCAATCATGCATTAAAAAAAAAAAAAAAGAAAGTCAATTCGATTAAAGCTGTGCTTGTATTCTTTCAAAATCATCAGTAAGGGAACAATCTTTGAGTGATTTTCCATGCTTTGGAAAGTATTTATTTGTTGTTGACTATGGCACATAACAAAATGGGCACATTGTGGATTTTACAGAGCTCATTTTACAATCCAAAGGGGAAGGTATTTCGTAAATAAATTTGGTGGGAAACTACTTGCCCATCATGATAGAGACTGGACTTGGCCAGTGGACTGGTTATTATTCTATTGCCCACATCTATTTTCATCCTTTTTTGCCTTGCTGTGGACCCTGAAGGGCTGATATGTGTGGGTCACATTATCCAGGATCCTTTGGGTACCAGTTGAGTTTGGGCCAATGAGAGGCACCCGCCAGAGCTTGGAAAGTCAGAAGAAAAAGAAGTCTGGATATTTCTTTCTCATCTCTCTCCCTGCACGGCTGTAGTTCTGGCAAGGACTGCCTTCCTTTACCTGGTGCTGCAACTCCTATTAAGCAATTTCTCTTTCAAGGTTCCAGATCTTGCTGGGTTTCAGTAACTCCATTTTACTTCCTTTGCCCTTTGGGTCTAAGGGTGTGAATAGCATCCTGCTTGCCACCAAAAGTTGGATGCATCTACTGTTGCTTTCCTTAAACTGGTTCATAACCTTTGCAAATGTCTCTTCATTAAATTCTCATTATTATATCATCCCAGTGTTCCATTTGTTTCCTGCAGGAACCCCGACTGATATGATTAGCAAAATGAAAAACAGGGTTCAGCCTGGGGTCAAATTGAGTATTCAAAATTAAAAGAAAAATTTTATTTTAAACATATAAAGGTACATTCATCGGTCTTTTGATATAAGGTAAATATATTTTCTTGGAATATGTGCCTGCTGATTAGAATGCAAACTTGCCTTTATAACATGAATCTCACATGGAATACATCACACATAATTCAATCTCTGATTTCAGTTTCATCAAAGTGGGATGAGAACTTACATTTGTAAAATGAGAACGTCATCCATCTCTTCTGTATTGCTTCATGCTCACCTAAAATAGCAACACTTTTTTTTTAATTGTTCTTTATAAAATACTCCATTTTGTTTTCATAAATGGGACAACTCTTTCCTTTTGTACTCTAATTAAATACTACATAAACACAATGAAATACAGCAAATAATTGCAATAAAAAGTACAAATGGAATATGTAAGGTTAGAAACAAACACTATTTATTTGAATAAACAAACAATACAAATGACAGCAGCAAAGTGCCAAGGTTTCACAGAGGAGCCTACTGTCTGTGTGTCTACGTCTTTTTCCCAGAAAACGCACAGTGTTGATTAAACCAATATTTTCTTAAGTATTATAGAAGACGATTACTGGAGTTTTATTTTCGTTTGGAACATTTATAAATAAAATTACTAAAAATATGGAAGTATAAAAGTGGATACCTAACAGCTTCAGAGTGGGAAGGCTAGGAAATGTTCCCAAAAGTAGTATAGAAGTTAATATCTAAAGTATAAGTAGGATTTAGCTAGAAGAAGAGGGAGAAGATGATTCCCCTAGGAAGAATAACATACGGAGGATGTTGATTGACAACGGTGAGCACCAAATTTACAGCAAGAGAGTTAGTTCAATAGAGGTGTAAAGCAAGGCTCACTATGTGAAATTGTATAAAGTGGCTAGGTTTTTACCTGTAAAATTAGATATTAAAACTGCCTCATGGGGAAGAGTGAGGGTTGAATGACATGATTCATGTAAGAAGTTCTCATTACTGGTGGTTCTACTTTAAGTGGTTAATCCATTCTTGCTGATATCAAGGAGAATGGATTTGAGGGAATAATCTAGGAAAGTTCCCTGGTTTTGCTGGAGATTTAGACATCCACATACAAGAAGGTCAATGAACTCCTGGAAGATTTATTGCAAACAGAAATTACCATGACACATAGGCATCTGTCTGGCTAAAGTAGAAGTGGGGGAGAAAGTCTTACAAGCTGTGAGACAAAAGTGTCAAGTAACTACAAAGGAAAACCCATCAGACTATAGCAGACTTCTCAGCGGAAACCTTACAGGCTAGACAGGACTGGGTATCTATTTTTAGTATTCTTAAACAGAATAATTGTCAGCTAAGAATTTTGTATCCTGCAAAGCTAAGATTCATTAATGAAGAAAAAATAAAATCTTTCCCAGACAATCAAACTCCAAGGGAATTTCTCACAAGACTTCTCTTACAGGAAATGCTCAAAATAGGTCTAAACACTTAAAAGAATTGTAGATATACACACCAGTTTAAAAACACTTGAACATAAAATCTTATAGATCCTGTAAAACAGTACCATAAGGGAGAATACAAAGCAAACAGGTAGCAGTCAACATGATGAACACTACCTCACTTATCAGTATTAACACTGAATGCAAATGGTAAAATACTCCACTTAAAAGATATAGATTGATGGAATGGATAAAAAATAATTCAAATATCTGCTCCTTCCAAGAAAATTATTTATCTTATAAGGGTTCACCCCTTTACACTTAATGTAAAGGGGTGGAAAAAAATATTCCATGCAAATAGAAACCAAAAGCAAGCAGAAGTAGCTATTTTTATATCAGATCTTATATCAACAACAGTGAAAAAAGACAAAGATAGCCATTATATAATATAAAGGAAATAATTCACAAGACATAACAGGCCAAAATATATATGTAGCCAAAATTAGAGAACCCAGATTCATGACACAAATAATAACAGACCTAAGAAATGTGATAAACAGCAACATATTAACAGCGAGGGACTTTATCATTCTACTGACAGAACTAGACAGATCACTGAGGCAGAAAATCAACAAAAAACACTGGCCTTAAATGTGACCCAGAATAAATAGACCCAAAAGAAATTTATAGAACATTCTACCCAAAAAGTACAGAATATACATTTTTCACAAAATCAGGAAAGACAGTCCTAAATTTCTTTTGATATCAAAAAAGAGTCCAAATAGTCAAAGTAATCCTAAGCAAAAAGAACAAATCTGGAGACATCACATTACTCAACTTCAAATTTTACTACAAAGCTGTAGTAACCAAAACACGTAGACACATAGATCAATGGAACGGGATAGAGAACCCAGAAATAAAACCATACACATACAACCAACTAATCATTGAAAGCAGACAAAAACATACACTGGGGAAAGGATCCCCTATTCAGTAAGTGGTGCTGGGATAATTACAGAGCCACAGGCAGGGGAATGAAACTGGATCCCATTCTCTCACCACACACAAAAGTTAACTCAAGATGGATTAAAGACATAAATGTAAGACCTTCTACCATGAAAATTCTAGAAGAAAACTTAAGAAAAACTCTTCTGGATGTTGGTCTCAGCAAAGAATTTATGACTAAGACCTCAAAAGGAAATACAGTGAAAACAAAAATAAATGCATGGGACTTAATTAAACTAAAAAGTTTGTGTACAGCAAAGAAATAATCAACAGGATAAATATTAACAGAAAATCTACAGAATGGGATAAAATATTTGCAAACTATATATCTGGCAAAGTACTGATATCCAGAATCTACAAGGAACTTAAACAAATCAGCAAAGAAAAAACAAAGAACCAGATCAAAAAGTGGGCAAAAGACATGGACATATTTTAAAAAGGCATATGCAACTAGCCCAAAACATATGAAAAATACTCAACATCACTAATCATCAGGGAAATGCAAATTAAAACCACAATGAGATAATACTTTATCCGTGTCAAAATGGCCAATATTAAAAAGTCAAAAACAACACATGTGGGCACCGATGTCGTGAAAAGGGAATGCCTATACACTATTTGTGGAAATGTAAATTAGTACCAGGTTTATGGAAAACAGTATGGAGATTTCTCAAAGAACTAAAATAGATCTACCATTCGATCCAGCAATCCCACTACTGGGTATCTACCTATCCCAAGGAAAAGAAGTCATTTTATAAAAAAGATACCTTCCTCTATATGTTAATCACAGCACAATTCACAATTGCAAAGACAGGGAATCAACCTAAGTGCCCACCAACTGATGATGAGTGGATAAAGAAAATATGATATAAATACCATGGACTATTACTCAGCCGTTAAAAAGAATAAAATAATATCTTTTGTAGGAACTTGGATGGAATTGGAGACCATTATACTAAACTAAGTAAACTAGTAGCATTAAACCAGATATTATCTGTTCTCACTTAGAAGTGAGAGCTAAGCAATGGTTATGCATGGTCATACAGAATGACTTAATGGACACTGGGGACTCAGAAGGGGGAAGTTGGAAGGGGGTTGTGGGATGAAATACACCTATTGAATACAATGTACACTATTCAGGTGATAGGTAAATTAAAAGCCTAGAGTTCTCCACTGTGCAATTCACCCATACAACAAAAAACCTCTTGTACTTCCTAAATCCACTTAAATAAAAAGTGAAAAAAAAATTAGTCATGAATGATTTACTTTAAAATATGAAAAACCTCTATAATGTACTACAAATCTGTGGAAAAGGTTAATATCATCCCTACAATGATTATAATAATTGCCAATATAACGTCTATCATTTCTCAGAACTGCTTCAATTGTTTGTAAATACATCTATCACAGGTAAGCAGAAGAATCACATTGTGCAGTGTGACTTGCCTTCTGCCCAAACTCTCCCACAGTCAATAAAATAAGAGATAAAAATCCGATGTTAAACTGCTCTGGATTTCAGTTGTTCACTGCCAATCTCCCCACAGGCCCCTCGTCCTTGCCTCCATGTTAATTCACTAGCTGTGAGAAAGGCAATATCTTGCTTGTGATATTGGGCTAAGGAAAATCTAACAGGCTTGAAAACTAAATATTTGTTTTTGTGGTTTGTTTGTTTTGAATTTTAAGGCAATATACTGTGGTTAATTTTTCACTTCTGAAAAATATTGCTTTGTAAATGCCTGTAAATTATTCTGAGAAAAAAATGGCCGTGTAAATCGCTGTGTTTCTTTTCTTTGCAGTATTACGATGTGAATCAGATTGGATGCTGATTTAAAATTCTTTGGAGTGACGCTGAAGCCACAAGTTCCACATGTATTGTGCCACTGAATGTCCTGGGTATATGTAATAGAAAGAAGGAAAATGTTACATCCCACACTCAACCCTTATCCAAAGAGAAGAACCAAGATCATCTGTTTGGATACGAATTCCAAGAGACTGAAATTTCTCTATGGGAGAGAGGCATTTCTTATAAATGCACACTGAAGAGCTCACAGAGACATTGATGTGATGTCCTGGGTGGGTTTGTCCCTGAAACACGAGTGGGCTTATTTTGATAATTGCTATAGCTAGGTCATAAGTACACTGAGATTCATTACACTATACTCTCTACTTTTATATAAATTTGCTATTTTTTTATAATATTTTTTGTTGTTTTTTTTGTTTTTTCTACTTGTTTTGTCTTGATTTTAAGTTCATCCAGTACGGCTTTGCCTGTGGCTCTCCTCTACCGTGCATGGTCTCAGATTAGACACAGCCATAAAATATTTAACTTATTTCTTCCTTTTTTCCATCCTCCTGTGCACTGGCTATGCAGTGGTCTCAAGTTCTACAGGGTCTCGCAGTAGAGTTTGACTTTAAGTTTAGGAAGATGGTTGCTATGGACTAAATGTTTGTGCTCCCCCAAATTTATATTTTGAAATAGAAACAATAATTAAATTATATAATTACAATTTAATTTAGTGACAATTTATTTGAATAGGTGTATACTATATACCTGAATATAGCCTAGAAACTTATAGTGTCCTACCTACCATGTGTTATTAATCTTGATAAGGAGTACCATATAGGCACTCCAGCTACAAATTTGAGCTTTATCCTCATATTCTTTCAGTAGCCCCATACCCAATCTCCGAATTTTGCTAATTTTTCTTCAACATATGTGAGAAATGCTGTCTCTTCTCCATTTCTGCTCACGCTTCTTTTAATTAAAGCTCATTCTCTCTCATATGGACTATTTTGAGGACATACTTACTAGACTCTGTGTCTATTACCAGGGCACTCATGTTCCAGATTACTTGCAAGGGACAGTCTTCCTAAAGTGCGCACCTGAACGCCTGTCATTCTTCCATTTAAATATCTGGGTATCTCTCCTCTCCTGTCTTTGAAAAACATCCTCCCTCAAGAAAATGGTAAAATGGCTTGTGATAATGGGCACTGTCCCACCTACTAGGCCAGCTTACCTATCATCACTTTCTGTGCTCCAGCCACAGCCAAAATTTGGCCAGACCCCACCCCCCATCAGTGTGACAACACATGAATAAAGGAAAGCTCTATTAATAAAATAGCTCAGCACATACTTGCTTTCTCTCATGTGAATGTGAGCATTGCCAGGACAAGGGAAATTAGTCCCTCATCAAACAATGGAAATGACCTTGCGAAGTAACATTTAGGTGAAGGATTCATCACCTGATGTAAAATTTTCATAGCTAAATATGAGGCAGAAACTGGAACAGGCTTGGGACTTGGAAATAAAGGGATGAATGAAAGCTAGTGTTTATTGATCTTCTGCTATAGGCCTGATCTACTGCTTCATTCAAGATCAATTTCCCAGTGAGTGTCTATCTTGTGCTTGGCATGGAGTTAGGGAGTAGGGTTTCAAAAGTCAACAAAATACATCCAGTCAAGATTTTGCCATCACAGTGCTTACTGACCAAGAGGAATACAAGTAATTATTCATCAGTGCACCAAGGCCTGCCGGATGCTTTGAGAAAGGAAATGATTTGGACATGGCAGAATCTATAGAAACTAAGATTAGTCCTGCCTTGTTAGATCGAACTCACTGGTTTGGCATCAGAGCTATAAAAAAAAAAAAAAAATTGCTATAGCAACTGTGAAGTTTTATTTGTAGACACGTTTTGAACCGAACCGAGGTTCATGCTTGCTAACATACGAAAAGAAAGAAGATAAGATTTGAAGACAAAATGATCAATCTAAGACCCCGCTTTGCCATGTCTCCATTTTGTAACCTTCAGTAAACCACATGTGATCTCTCTGACCTTGAGTTTTTCCAGCTGTCAGATATAACCACTAATACCCAACCTGGCAGATTCTCAGGGCGATGAGAGGCTCAATTAGGATAAGAAAAGGAAAATACTTTGAAAGTCATCAAGAGCTATGTGAATTTTGTTATGAGTATCATTGTTATGTGAAGCAGCCCAGGAAGTCTAAGACTGAACTGGTTTTGTCTTAGTATAATCTTACATGTCTAGACAGATAGATGGTTCTGGTCTGTAATTTTTCAAAAGCTCTATGTGGTTCCACACCAAAGTTTTCCTTTCTTTTTAAGGTTTGATCTTCTCTTCCCTGAGGGATGAGTTTTAAGGAAAAAAAAAACCAACACATTATTGATAGACTTTGTCTAGGACTCTGATCATGAAATTTCCAAAGATCATCATGAGACAGACACTGAAACAAGCTTAGGTATGTTTGGGGGTCAGGAGTGGATATTGTCAAAGCTCTGGCATATCTTCTTTGGGCCTTATTTTGGGTATGTATTCAGAGTGGAATTGCTGGATCGTATGGAAATTCTATTTTTAATTTTTTGAGGAACAGACATACTGTTTTTTATTGTAACTATAACATTTTATATTCTTAAAAAGGAAAGAAATTCTGCCACATGCTACAACATGGATAAATCTTGAGGACATTATAAAAAGTGAAATAAGCCAGTCTCAAAAGACAAAAACTGTGTAATTCTACTTGCATGATGGACTTAGAATAGTCACAAGCACAGAGCTAGAAAGGAGAACGGTGGTTTCCAGGGGCCAAAGGGCAAGTGGATGGGAAGTGGGTAGAGTTTCAGTTTAAAAGATGAAAAAAAAGTGCTGGAGATGGATGGTGGTGACGGCTGTACAATGTCATGATAAATTGCACATTATATGTATTTTACTGCAATGAGAAAAATTGGGGGGAAAGAACCTCAAACAACAAAACAAAGAAAATTACAGAGTTAGACTGTTTGGGTTACAATCCCAGCTTGACCAAAAAAAGAAATAATAAGAGAGAGGAGAGAGACAGAGTACGTTTGTCTGTAGGACAACACTTGTGCTAAAGTAATGCTCATTATTTCCTTCTCTCATGAGTCTCAGAAATGGAAATTAAATCATAAGGTCAAACAAAATATAAATAATGTTTTAGGAGGCAGATAAGGCCACGAGGAAGTTCAAAAGAGGGTAAGGCCACTCCTGCTGTAATGATTACCCCTTCTTAAGGAGAAAATATTTTGTAAGATGCGATTTGAAAGAACATAAAGACAACCCCTCTGTGTATGGTAGTCGTGGGCTTCTTCCAACCCATCAGGCAGTTATCATACAGAAAATATGGAAAACAATCTGCCCGTGTATTGTCGGGGAGAATTTGTTCATATTTTAAGCAATTATACTTAGGATCTATACAGATATTCACAAAAACAAAAGTTAGTTCCTTCAGGCATATTTTCAGAGATTTAAATTTTCAGTAGTTGTTTTAGAGAGATGAAGTTTAACACTCTGGGGAAAAAAAAAAATCTCTGCTTCTTTGATTATCCACTGAACAAAGGCTAAATGCAACAAAGAGGCAAAGGACATTCTTTCAGCTCCCTTGAAGTAAAAAGCCTTTTGTGTATTTTCTGGATTTATTTTGGGGGAAAAAAAAAGAATCAAGACAAGAGATGAGCAGAGCTTGTTTACCCCGATGCCTGTGATGTACCAGGGCCATTTCTTATTTAATAATCCTTATAGAGATACAGTTGCTCTTTCTTCTCATCTCCTTCCCACCAAAGAGCTTCAGACTGTGTCCTGAGAAGAAGATTACGAGACTTTGTCTTTGATTCATGTGAAAGGCTGTAATTGGGCAACTTCAAACCCCATTTAAAACCTTTCAGCGGTACTTGAAGGCCCACTTCTGTGCAAAGGTATACTCTGGGAGTCTGGAAAACCCCTGCGATAGATAGCAACACGTTGCATGTCTCAAACTCACATCCGCAATTTAATTTTATTTGCAAGACAACACTATGAATAAGTCAGAGCAGGCATTTGTTGGATCCCTGTGTTCAATAAGGTTAGAAAAAGATAAGGAATAGGCTAGAATTCAGAAAGCCTGTTTGAATGCAGGGTTCCAGCCTTGTCCCTGGCCCTTGCATCCATAGAACACCCATTTCCCAAGCAAAATAGTAATAATAATAACCAAAACCTCACTTAACCATGGAACTAGTCACTAATAAATAAGGATTTTTTTTTCCTTATAATCCCTTATTTTGTAATCATGAATAACGAAAGGAATGGCGCTGTTAAGCCATCAGGTTCTCTCTGGTCAGATTCACTAGCCATGTAACTGGCCTTTCTACCATCTTCACATTCCTTTATTGTACATTTTCTTAAGTGCTCCTCCCTCTCTCTTCATTCTAGAAGATAGCAAGGGCTATCAATCAAGTAATGCTGTTCTGATACTTTCCTGGCAGTCAGTAATTACATTCGTTTACATGGGATTCGGTAGAGTCCAATACACATTTTTACAGTTCTTTCACCAGAATCATGATCCTTTTACTTTTGTTTATCGCTTGCATTTTCCTTTTCCTTCACCATAACAGATGTAGATAACATTTACATATCATTTTTTAAAATCCCAAAAAGAAAAAAAAAAGAGATTAATCTCAACAACCAAAGATAATCAGTGCTTTCTTTTAAGATACATGTTTTGTGAAGTTTAACACAGCTGAATATTATTAAATATATTATAATGTTTTACTATGAATTTTTCATCAAATATACAAATAATACTTGGAATGGATTTTTAACATTGTAACATAAACAAAATCTGTGTACTACTATATTTCATAAGCTATAAATTTACCAAAATTTGTTTAACCGAAACATCTAATAACAGATGGTTGCCCCATGGTCTTTGTTATAAATACTATTGTCATACATTAAACCTTTCTTGGTGTGTTTGTATTTTTCACATACTGTATATGGTGCTTTCTGTCTTCAAAATGATTTATTAGGTTAAGACTATGACATTTTTAGGATCCTTGATACATAACTCCATATTACTATGAAGGGGGTTTTATTAACATCTACCACGTTTCATAGTGAATCTTCCAGCTATTTCTGTATCTGTTCTAATCACTTCAGTTGAAATTTCTATGGGAACCTGCTTGGGATAATCTCATCTGCTCTGCAAATTGCCTTGGTGAATGAATAAATCCCAGCTGAACTGGCCATGGTAGTGACTTACCAGGCTTGTGTATTTTTTTCATCTGTATTCCTACGTCATCTATTTTGTTCGTGGAACCCCAACCTTCAAGGCTTAAATAATTCTTGTATTTGTACTTTGTTGGAACAACTTTGACACAGTCATACAAACAGACACAGACTGTGTTACATCTCTGCAACTCCCTGTCCACACGTGCCCCTACATAGCCTCGATTTTATCAAAAGTCTCCCTAGATTAATATCCTATGGGGAACACATGTCTGCTTCAGTGCCTACCCTTCAGATAACACAGAGGAAGCATTGCTCAGACCTTGGAGTCTTTATAAAACACTCGTAACAACAGGGTTCCAGGTGGAAGTCGGCCAGATGCAGCTTTTGTTGGCAAGAGTAACTGTTTCATAAGTTATTTCTTCTAAGGAGTATGTGAGGGACTTTATTCATTTCACTATGGTCCTCACTGTTTATTGGGCCTGGGGCAGCTGGAAAATTAGCACCATTTATTTTCTGGAATATCACAATAAACTATATATGTAGAGTATTGCAATGGAACTTTATATATATAGTCATGTGCAGCATAACGACATTTCAGTCAACGACAGACCATATATTTGATGGTAATCCCGTAAGGTCATAATGGAGCTAAAAAATTCCTCATGGTCAAGTTGTAGAGTAAAGCATTATGCATGTATGTGTGGTGATGCTGGTGGACACAAACCTACTGTGCTGGCAGGTGTATAAAAGCATGGTGCATACAATTATGTACAGCACATAATACTAGCAATAAATGACTATGTTACTGGTTTATAATTTACTATACCATACTTGATCATTATTTTAAAGTATACTCCTTATATTTATTAAAAAAACAAGTTAACTGCAAAAGACGCTCAGGCAGGTCCTTCAGGAGTTGTTCCAGAAGGCAGCGTTGCTATCATAACAGATGACAGCTCCATGAACATTATTGCCACAGAAAACCTTCCAGTGGGACAAGATGTGGAGAGGAAGACAATAATTTTGATGATCCTGACCCTGTGTAGGCCTAGGCTAATGCGTATGTTTGTGTCTTCACTTTTAGCAAAAAAGATTAAAAAGTAAAAAACTTAACAAAAAATTAAAACTAGAAAAACGCTTATAGAATAAGCATATGCATAAAGAAAATAATTTTGTATAGCTGTACAACGTATTTGTATTTTAAGCTAAGTGTTATAAAACAGTCCAAAAGTTACAAATTAAAATGCTTATAAAGTAAAAAAGTTACAGGAAGCTAAAGTTAATTTGGTATTGAAGAGAGAAAGCGATTTTTAAAATAAACTTAGTGTAGCCTAAGTGTACAGTGTTTATAAAGTCTACAGTAGTGTACATTATGTCCTAGGCCTTCACCTTCACTCACCACTTACTCACTCACTCACTGGGAGGAGCTTCTGTCTTATAAGTTTCATTCATGCTAAGTGCCCTATACGAGCATACCATTTTTTCTTTTATATCATATTTCTATTGTACTTTTTCTATGTTTAGATATATGTAGAAACACAAATACTTAACCGTTGTGTTACAAGTGCATACAGTATTCAGCACAGTAATGCACTGTGCAGGTTTGTAGACTAGGAGCAATTGGCTATGCCACCTAGCCTAGGTGTGTAGTAGGCTGTATCATCCAAGTTTGTGTAAATACAGTCTGTCATGTTCATGCAATGGTGGAATTGCCTAACGAGGCATTTCCGAGACTGTATCCCTGTCTTTACTTGATGCATGAGAATATGCCTCTATTTCTCTCTATATACATATATGTAATGTATATTAATTATATATAAAATATTATATTGCATGTGTATAATTTATATAATAAAACATATATAAATTTCAGTTCTTTTTCTAAAATATACACTGTTAAATAATAAAGAAACAATAGCAAAGTGTCTAGGTGCGGGTATTGACAGAACTTTTTAAGTGAAAGCTTTTGAAATATCATTAAACTAAATTGCTACCTATCCATCTGTTTATGGCAGAAGATACACACACAGACACGTACACACAAAGCTATTCACTGATATTCACTTATGCATAATGCTTTTGTAAGTTCAAAAATATTTAAGGTAGGCATCAAATTAAAGCATTTCACTTTTTTTTATCTCTTCCTCTAGATTATGAGCTCAAAGTTCTTCAAGAATGGGAGAGTGTTCTAGTTATTATTATCCCCAGATTTGAGCACAAGTCCAGTCATGTAGTAAATACTTAGTAAACAGTTTTTGAAATCCATTAATGAAGCTAGGCACCTATGAGAGTTGTAAGAATGAGGGTAATATCACTGTGAACACACTTGGTAAACTATGCTCTGCTGTAAAAATGTAAAGACTATATTCAGCATTATTCCTTTATAATGAATGATAATTATGAACCATGCAGTGTATTTAGAGTAGCCATAACCACAGTGAGATGCCATTTTCCACTTATTTCACAATGATTAGCATTAGAAACAAAACAAAGTGGCAATCCCAAATGCTGGCAAGGATGTGGAGTGACTGAAACTCATACACTGTAGGTGGGAATACGGACTGGTACAGCAACCGTATTAGTGAGGATTCTTCAGAGAAATAGAATTAGAGAATAGAATAGAGTAGAATAGAATAGAAATACATATATATATATATATATATATCCTCTTTTGTTTTATTCAGGCCTTCAACTGATGGGATAAGGCCCACCCACATTCTGAAGGGCAGTCCCTTTAATCAAAGTCCACTGATTTAAATGTTAATTTCATCCAAAACATCCCTCATGGAAACATTCATAAAAATTTTTGACAACACATATGGGCATCATAGCCCAGCCAAGCTGACATAAAATTAATCATCACAGCCACTCCTATACACTTACCATATGACTCAGGCTTCTCATTCTCAGACATTTACCCAAGCAAAATGAAAGCTAACGTGTATGCAGAAATCTCTATGTAAATTTTATAGTGCTTTTGTTGACTATTGTCTCAAATTGGAAACAGCCCAAATAGTCTTCAAATGATAGAATGTCCATACAATGGCATAATACTCAGCAATCAAAACCAAAAAAAAAATTACAGGTACAGGCAAGTATCGATTGAATCTTAACTTCATTGTGGTAAGTGAAGAAAAAAAAAAAAAAAACAGATAAAAAGACTACCTAGTGTAAAC
Source organism: Varecia variegata (assembly GCA_028533085.1). Classification (NCBI taxonomy): domain Eukaryota; kingdom Metazoa; phylum Chordata; class Mammalia; order Primates; family Lemuridae; genus Varecia; species Varecia variegata. The sequence goes on from CM052442.1 coordinate 128,658,466, forward strand.
TCCATTTGTATGACATTCTGAATAAAAGCAAAATATAAAGACAGAAAACAGAGGTGTGATTAACAGTGGAAGAGGGAAAGTGTTGATCTCAAAGGAAAGCATGAAGAAATTTGGGGGGAGGCTATTTAGCCTGTTCTACACCTTGATGTTTCACAATTATATGCATTTGTCAAAATTCAAAACTGAATTTTACTGTATTTAAATTGCACTTTAATAAAAGTTCCCTCTCCATTACTTTTCAACATAGTACTGGAAGTCCTTGCGAGAGCTATCAGGCAAGAGAGCAGAATCAAGGGAGTCCAAATAGGGAAAGAAGAGATCAAACTCTCACTCTTTGCTGATGATATGATGTTATATCTGGAAAACCCCAAGAATTCAACCAAGCGACTCCTGGAACTGATCAATGAATTCAGTAAAGTCTCAG
>CM052442.1:128659389-128683654 GCA_028533085.1 Varecia variegata
ATATGGTATGTTATGATTTATCCTAACAACTAGTTTTCATTCTAGTGTCCCCCGTACCTGTAACCTTTCATATTCCTGCATTTCTTTACAGGAGGCAGCCTCTGATCGGCTCTTAAATCCAAACCTATTCATTCTATCTATTTCATGTCTTATATTAACTATAGAATTTGATCAACTTCCCTATTATTGAAATATTTTATATATTCTAATTCATCCACTCATTTTATACTCAAATCTTGCATTCTGTTTCTTTGCGTACCTGTGTACTGATAATTGTGCATAGCTCAATCTATTTCCAACTTCTCATTGGGCATCTTACCCATTTGATGGTTGCTCAATGCTATTTTATTTTGTTATTCTATTATTATTGCCATCACCTCTTTATATTGTATTTCTCCAAATAAAAGCGTCATAAATCTATTCAAAGAACCAGGGTGGATAGTTGAAATTGTTTGTTCATAGAGTTTGTAGAGGGATCAACATTCATCAGGCAAGTCCTAATTATCCTTGTCATGGCTTTTTCTCCTTCCTCGGAAGCCTACAGACAATTTCCTGTGGCTGTCACACTAGCAACAGGGGGGCAGCACAATGATTCAGCCATCAGCATATCTCTCTGCTGTCCCGTTTCTTATCCTAGCTAATGAGCCCCCAACTGTGGAAAGAGCTTAGGTTTGGAAAACAGAATGTCCTAAGTTTTATAGCATAAGAAGTGGGACTTTGAGCACGTATCTTTGACCCCTAGTTTTCTCATCTGTGAAATGGGATGAGAGTTCATAGGTTTTAGTGGATTAAATGGGGATAATTACAAAGCAAACACCATAGAGTGCTTGAGATGTGGTTGATATTCAGTAATCATTAATTTCCTGTCATCCATAGGTAGAATAATTCAATGTCTTTTCAAACTCTTTTCCCTGGAACCAATGAGAAGATAAAAATTAAGAAACAATAACAAAAATAATCCTCAAATAATATTATAATAGTTTCTTAAACATTGCCTATTTTCCATCTTGGCAACTTGTAATCATGTCTCTTATGTTTTAAGGACTTTGATTCCTGTGCAGTTGTTTGTATTCAAACTTGAATTCAACTTGTATCTTCTGAATGGTTTGTTTTCCTTACTGAGGATTTGATAAGAGAGAAAGTAGGCATCCATGTTATCAAGGGAAGAGGTGTGGAGTTTTACAGATAACAGAGACTACGGTAGTTTGAATCCTGCCTTTGCCAATTATTATCTGAGCACCTTGGGGACAGTTATTTTCAATTCCTTGAGCATCAATTCCTTTGACTGAACAATGAGAAGTAGAGATATTGTATTTAACACGTGTCACAATATCTGGTATTCTGTATATGCTTAAAAATGCTATTTTTCCTTTTTTATTATTTTCATACTAATGTGAAATAGATGAACCATATTTATAATGACTGAAAAGCTTTTTACTTTGCCATTATTAAATAAGATGAAAACATTATTTAGTTTGTCCTCTATAATTATTGTGATTAATCTTGTCTACATATTAGCAAGAGACCATAGCTCCCAATGACCTTAACTACAGATGTGTTAAGAAAGGTCTTACCCCTCTCTCTTAGCGGGTGTGCATTAGTATGTAATGGGATTATGGTGGGGTTGGTGAACAATATTTCTGGGTGAAACTCTAGGCATTTAGAAAGAAAACTGGAGTTGAGGTTTGGCACATAGGTCACTTTTGAGACCTTGGTGCTCACAGGGAAGGGTCAGAATAATGCAATAAGAAGCAAAAAAGTAAGTAAATATTTCTCTCATCATCATAGAGAAGCAGATCATGATAATAGTGTATAGATCTATGATGAAGCTGTGTTATCTTTAAAGAGACTACATCACTGATAAAAAAAAAATTAACAAGCAGAAGTATAGAAGAGGTCTCACCAGTCTGCCTAGAGTCTATAATTCTCTAAATGTGCAATCTAGAGATGATACAGTCAATGTCAAGATCTGACAATTTGAAGAAATGTGAGACTTTTTGCTACATTACACCTACGTTTGAAGACTCTGCACTGCAGTGGTACATGCTGGCTTTCAAGTTATGGAAGAGGAGAAGGAGCTTGAATGCACAGAGTTGAGAACTTCACTTTTGAGATAAATTCTCCTGTGTTCAATCAAAGAGGTATTTAAAATACTTTATTTTGGGGAAGAATTACTGGAATCATTGTTCCCTAAGTTCTTATTTTTCAGAGCTGAAATGAGAAGATATAAGAGGACTAATATGATCATCACAATTTGGTAGATTTCAAATTTTGCTTTTGTTTTTGATTACAAACTAAAAGCCCAGGAACAATGTAAAGAAGTGCAGGCAGAGTAAACATATCACATAGGAAGTATTCTAAGGACTTTGTGTCTTCTGCTTATGAAGTAAAAAGCAGAGAAGACAGGTGCTTCCATTCTAACAAAGAAAAACTGGATAATATACAAAATCATAGCTTTTTTTGAACTGATTAGAGAGCTGAAATCACAATGAAACCAACTAGCCTGAAATCTAAGGAAAGAAAAGTGCCTCCAAGGAGAGACAGGACATGAACACTGCCTTACCTGGGGCATATCAAGGGAGGACAAATTGAAGTCATACAATTAGGCAAGAAAAAATCATTTAAAATATTTAAGGATCTTAAGTGCTGAGTATGTTATAGCCTATGAATATAGAAACCAGGGAGTGACAGACACAGGGAAGTTAACATTCATTCTCATACTCTTTTCCACAAACCTCAGCAGGTTCCAATGTGAAAAACTGAAGGCAAGGCAGAAGGCTAAAGAAAGCCTCCCTCATGGTATATGCCTGGAGAAGGGGAGCTGACTCGTATCTTCAGTCTCACTTATATCTGATTTAGATGATTTTTAAATAAAACTTTGTACTTGAGACCTGAGAGTTGATGCTGGAAGTAGCTGAAACATTTGGGGCTATTGGGATACAATAAATATATTTTGCATGTGGTAAAAATAAATTTAGGGGAACCATAGGGTGGAATGTTATAGACTGAATGTTTGCGTCCTCCCACACTCATATGTTGAAACTATAACTCCTGATTTGGGCCTTTTGGAAGTAATTAGGTTTACATAACATTATAAAAGGGGGACCTCATGATGGGATGAGTGTCCTTATAACAAGAGAAAGAGACAAAAGCTGTCTCCCTCTCCACTGTGTGAGGATACAGCAAGAAGTAGCCATCTGCAAGTCAGGAAGAGGACCCTCACCAAAACTCAATCATGCTGGCACCCTTATCTTGGAATTCTTAGCCTACAGAATTGTGAAAAATAAATTTATGTTGTTTAAGCCACCCAGTCAATGAGATTTTATTATGGCAACTATATCTGACTATGACAGAGACCTTGAAGATAGATCAATAGACTTGCTCAATGTAATATACAAAGAAAAACTTGTGAAATGACAAATACAATGGGACAATAAAAGCTGTGGGATAATTTCAGATGAACTACCATATGCATAACTGAAATCCCAAATATTTAAATAAACAGTGACCAATAATTTTTAAAAATAAAGATTCGGGAAGCTCAGAGATCTGTAGGATAGATAAATGCAATATTCTTAGACACATCATATTCAACCTGCTAAAAACCAAATATCAAGAGAAAAATCTTGAGGACAAAGAAAGCAAAAAAAAAAAAAAAAAAAAATCAAAAAAAACCCCCACACAAAACAAAACAAACCAAAAACCAAAAACCAACCAACCAACCAACCAAACAAAAAAACCCACTTTCTGTTTACATAAAGAGAAGAAATACAGCAGACTTCATGTTAGAAAATATGCAAGCCAGAAGACAATGGAGTGATATCTATTTAGTACTAAAAGAGGAAAAAAGTATCAATCTGGAATTCTATATTGAGCTAAACTGTCTTTAAAAACTGAAAGAGAAATAAAATATTTCTACATATTAGTCAAAATAGAAACTTCATTAATAGCAGACAAAAATTCTTCAAACAGAAGGAATAAATTACTTGACAGAAACTTGGATCTACATAAAGACTTCAAGTGCTCTAGCAGATATTGTTTGCCTACAGTAACTATTCTACCATTATACTTTTTTCTTTTTTTTTTTTGTTTTGCAGTAGGCAACTTGATACACATCTTATGATGCCCTCATCAAAAGCATTATTACCAAACCAAATATTAATCTAAACATTCTATTTTCTTCCCAGATGCTACTCTTATTCATCCAAATCCTAAATTATCCTCATTATCATTACGTTCAAAAAATTTATTTTTTAAATTATATCTTTTAAATAGTTTATTTATATATCTTTCTGTATTACTAAGCACACTGGATAAGTGACAGAGTGACAGTGATGGCCTGAACTAGCAGAGACTATTGCATTATCCATCTCACTGTTCTATATGACCCTGGTTTACAGATGTCAGTATGATTTTAGGTAGAAAAATAAAAACAAATCTAGGCCCTTCAATTATGTATAGCTACTTGAATTATATGTAACTACTTGTTCACACAAGTAACAAAAGAGATGGAAAGCTCAACAGAGAATAGTAAGGAAGCCCAGAGATTAGCAACAGAGAGAGCTGAGTGTTCAATAGAAGTACTCAGCTCTATCCTAGAGTGCAGGATGCAGAATCCTCCAAGAGGAGCCAGAGCCATGGCAGGGGCTGTTCAGTGGGAAAGGCAACTATGAAGGGGCTGTCTGGTGGGAGTTAGATCCAGAAAAGCAAAGGAGCTTCTGTCAGAGGCAACATAGGAAGTCAAAAGAAAGGTAGGAAATACATTTCTTTGTCTTCTCCAGATTTCAATCAAGATATTTCATTGAATGAGGAAAAGTAGGAATGACAGAAAAAGCAATTCTGGAAGGTATAGTTACCTTGAATAACACAACAGAAGAAGAGAAGAACAGGCAATAGATTGTTAGAGAACACAGTTAACTGGCCCACTCTCCAATCCATTCTACAGAATGTGGCATAATCATCATTTCAACAATTAAATTTGATACTGACATTATCCTGTCAAAATTTTAGTGGATCCCCATTTTCAATGTTATTAAATATTTTGCACAGCCTTATTCCCTGGTTATCTCCATTTTGCAAGTTATAGTTCAGCATTAAACATGTATTTGCTTTTTAATATTTTGCAACCCTAATATGGGTTATTTACAGCCACGGGTAAACAAATTTCTCAAGACAAAAGACTCTAACTTGAAGTCTCATATTCAATACCTCATCCCCTATGTCTACTCTGTAAGTCAAAACAGTCATTACAGAAAGATACAGGGGCACCTGTAAAAACAAACAAATGAACAAAAACCCCATTCTGTAAGTTATCATACTCTTTGGTCAATTTTTCCTGCAATAAGACCTACTTCCCTGACAGGGGCAGTAATTGTGCCTTTTTCATGTCTATATATCCAGTAACTACTAGTCTAGCTTACATGTGTTGGCAACTCAGTAAGTTTATGTGAGAATGATGACTAGATAATAAGATCAAAATGAATAACTTTGAATGTCCTCACAGTACTCTTTTCAAAGTATCATAAATTTTCTCCTTTTTCTCCAAATCCACAAATCCATGCTATATGTTCTAATTATATTATCTGGCCACTTGATGATTTCTTTTATTTTTTTGAAAAGAAAAATAATATAAAAGTATGAGTATTCCAATATGGTATTTAAAGTTTCCCCTACCATGCTAAATTGTTATATATACACCCCAAAACTGTTGGCTTTTTGGCTACAATAGGCTCCTTGCTAACAACTCAACATGAGTGGCTATAATGGCAGTCCTCTTTGCATTGTACTCTCATGAAATCCAATACCATGTGGAAAATTGGGTTGCACTTATTCATGTTCATGTCTCTAACTGGAATTTATGTGAACATAGCATGTTGAATTTCAATTTAGTCAGATATCTCTAAAACGTTATATGCTTAAGCAAACATTAGGAAGCAACTGAGATGACAATCACCTCATCAGCAGTAAGTTTTTATACCGTAAGATTTGTAAGGAAAAGACTTACAAAATATTAAACATAAAATTTAATTGTTTGGGGGCCTTTGCTAGCTGATAAAATTTACCCTCAGATTACAAGTCAATAATTCCATTGGAAAATATCAAAGAAGGCAATACTTATTGTTGGTTGGTGCGGGTATGTGTGCGCGTGCACGCGCGTGTGTTTTTTCTTCTTTCTGATTTTGTCAGGCTAACCTTTATAGAAAAAAGAAATACCCTGGTAACAGTCAAAGCCAATTTTTCTGTACAAATAAATAACCCAAGATAGACCTTGAAAACTTTATACTTAAAATTTACAAGCCTTATTTTAGTGAATGTTTATAGATATTCCACACAGTTTGCTAATTGTTTGTACTTTGTTTTCCAATGTCACTACAAATGGAAACACAAGTCCAGCATGTAGTGTATCCATTAAGCAACATTGTATTTCCTATATCTAAGTTACTTTAAAAAACACATTTACTTCTCTTCCATACCCGCTTTATGTCAGAGGAAGAAAGTGTTGAATAGAGCGATAGCAATCTGGGGTCCCTTTCTTAAGACTTTGCTTATCTTATCTCACCCTCTCTATTGCTTTTAGAATCAACACCACCTTAAAAAAATGATACTGTGTATGGGCACCAAGGAATAAAATGACTATAGACTAATAAATATTGAAATTGTATCTAAAAGAAGAATTTGTCTTTTGGATAAAGATGTTGATCTGGGGAGAAAAGGACATTTATTGGGGAGATAAAGTCATTAACTCTCCTTTCTTTTCTTTTCTTTCCTTCTTTCCTTTTCCTTCCTTCCTTCCTTCCTTATCTTTTTCTTTTTCTTTTTCTTTCTTTTTCTTCCTCCAAGCTGCAGTGTATTTGCTATTCACAAGTAGGGTCATAGCTTATAGCAACCTCAAATTCCTGGCCTCAAGTGATTCTCCTGCATCAGCCTCCCCAGTAGATGGGACTACAGGCATGTGCCACCACACCCAGCCTATTATTATTTACTTCCATATCTGTGAAGCATATATGGGCAAGGTCAATGGCAACTTTTCATGGAATTGGAAGGGAAATGCAGGAACTGTAATATAGGCTGATCTTGCGTGTGTCTGTGTGTGCTGTCTTGACCTAGTTTTGAAGCCTTGGTTAGAGGCTAGCCAGTCAGTTCCCTTCTAGAGAAGCAGATTAAATCTACACGGTCAACCACTTCCCTTGTTGGGCTCGCACACACAAGCCACGGTACACCTACACTAATCTCCCCAGGGCCAAGTACCAGACAGGCAGGGACAAGGCTTATTCCCCAGAAATACTGAAGTTAGGCTGTCCTAAATCTGCTAGTCCTGTCTCAGTCTTTTCTTCCTATAGAAACTGCAATAAAAGTGTTTTCCCACAGTTGCCTTCCCTCTTTCTGCCTAGTGATCAACTCCAGCGCTGTGTTCTCTCCAAAGAACTACGAGCACAACAAACTGTAAAACTCTTCCCAGTTTCTTTCACATCATTTATATCTGGTCTCACTTTAACTCACCCAAGGCAATCAAGTTAAAACAGGAACCTAGACCTTTTGCTTCTGTGAAAGGCCTTTTTACCGGGGAGATGGACACATCAATTTAGTATAACTTGATGATAATAAGGACTTGAAGCATATAATTCCTTTTGTTCTAATTTCATGGTCCCCTAGCAATCAGCAGTTCATTTTCTGCCTTTCATTCTATCACTTATATAAATGAGTATTTATTCAATGACTGTCAAATGTCAATCACAGTGCCTGGCACATAAATGAGGAAGGAATGAGACCCACTAGAGGGTAGGCTCCCTGAGGACAAAGACTCCATGTAACATGTTGGCTTGTTAATAAAGAAGAGAATATACAATTCATGTGCATGTTGCAAGTTTTCTGGACTATGAAACAGTAATTGTTCTCATTGTAAATCAATAAACCAAAATTCTGGTATGTACATCCTTATTGAAGTGAGAGCCTACTTTGGGGAATGACTCATCTCAATGTGTGGTCATGAAAAATATATTTCCTAAGTGGACATATACTGGTTTAAGAGGAAGGGAGGAAGAGAGAGAGAGTGAGAGAGAAAAAGAGAGACAGACAGACACAGAGAGATAGAGACACACAGAGAAAATGATCGAATAAGATAAATGAAAAGAAATGAAGCAATTTGTACACTTCTGGAACATGGAGTATGTGCTGTTTCACATTATTTTATGATGAGAATAAAAAGTGGAGCAAATGAAAAGGGGTGAAGGAGGTATAAAACAGTCTCTTCCTGGAGAAGCAAGGGTACAACATTTACATTTCCAAAAACCACACAGTTAAAATGATCCCAACCAAAATGACAAGGTTATGGTCAATAAATTATCCCAAAGGATCATTCTATTAAGTGAAGTATCCCAAGAATGGAAAAATAAGCACCACATGTACTCACCAGAAAATTGGTTTCCCTGATCATCACCTAAGTACACATTTGGGAATAACACCAATTGGGTATCGGACAGAGGTGGGGGGTGGGGGGAGGGGATGGGTGTATACCTACATGATGAGTGCGATGTTCACTGTCTGGGGAATGGACACGCTTGAAGCTCAGACTCGGGGGGATGGGAGGGGCATGGGCAATATATCTAACCAGATCTTCTGTACCCCCATAATAAGCTGAAATAAAAAAAAAAGAAAAAAAGAAAAAAAAAGAATTGCATATTGCAAAAAAAAAAATTATTCCAAAGGAAATGTAATATCTTACATGTAATTTTATCACCTGTGTATCAGATAAAAAAAAAAAAAACCTAAAAATCCAAATTACTTGTTTGCTCCAAGTTTTTACAGGGTGATGAAACATCTCCCTCATGTTTTTGTTGAAGGAATGTGATGTCTCAGTTTCCATCTTTGGATCAATAAAGTCCATCTGAGTCTAAAGGCAAAAAATAATGTGATTTAAGTCTCTAGTTTCTTCTGAAAGATCCAATTGGAGTAATAATTAAAACCCTATAGCTTTAAACAGGATAACAAGCCTTGAAAAATATAGAGCATTATCTCCTGGACTAGCAACAAATAATTCACCTAATTTGTTCCCTATTAAGTCTAACTGACTCTATTACTTAACAGCCTCGGGGGGAAGGGGGTAGTGGTATGAGCCGGATTAGAAGTATTGTTTTGGATTTTCTTTCTTTAAACATATTGCCAATTAAGGAAGTGTTTCAGGCTATGTAGGGCTATGTGATTATGACTAGTCCTCTCCCTTGGAAAACTAGAAAAAACCAAATTTTTAATAAAATTTGAAATTATTGAAGAAATACCAAGTAAGAAAAGTAAGAAATTAAGGGATCAACTTCCAGGTGGGATAGGAAGCCTTGAGAGCTGAGATTGGTATTTTATACTGCATTATCATCGTGGATTTGATTTCTAAATATCGTCTGAAAGACAGGTGAGCAGAGCTTTTGTCATCCTCATGTGGCTGGGGGAAAGCGGAGTTAGGGGACTCCAAAGAGGAAAGACCTGATAATGCCAGCGGGATTTGAATTGGAGCCCCAAAGGGAAAACTCTACCAAAAAATGACACCAGGGAACAAACCAGTCTTAGAAATATGTGAAACCTAGTTTCAAATCACCTAAAATTTTGACTGGATTGAAATAATATGGAATTACTGGACTCCAAACCCCAGTTTTTCAGCCAGAAACAAATACCATCTAAGAAGAAGTCTTCACAATTGTCCTTCTGGAAAAACATGTTATCAACCATGGTTGTTGAACTGCTTCTGCAATATCTTAACATGCAAGATTCAGCATTTAGTTGCATATGGTCAGGCATATGAGAAAACCCAGACCACATGACATAATGAAACAACAGTCACCATAATCCCAAACAGCAAAACTCTAACGGAAACAGAGACTCAGAAGATAAAAAGGGATGTAACTAAAGATAAGACAGAGCTAAAGAGAGAATCAGTAAGTCCAGAAAGAGGTCAGAAAAAGCTATACAGAATGCAGCATGGAACTTTAGGAAATATATAATTTTCTTTTAACTACTAAAGCTGAACCTATACATACCTACAAAGCAGGAATTTTACTTTTAGGTACATGTACTTACAGAAACATGTGTATGTATACATAAAATTATGTATAAGAATAATTATATTAGTCTTATTGGTAATAGCCAAAAATCTAGACAAAAGTTAGCAGAAGGAGTAGTCAGAGCAAATATATTTTTATATATGTACACAATGGAATAACAAACAATAAAAGACTTCAACAAAAAACTAATATGCATGTCGTCTTGTACAAACATACTTGCTAACAAATCAGCCAAATACAAAGGATACCCTACCATGGGATTCTACTTCTATAAATTCAAAAGAAAGAAAAACTAACCTTTAATGTTAGATAATAAAATGGTGATTCCTTTGGAAAAGAGTGATAGTAAATTTGGAGTGGCCCAAAAGAGATTCCTGAGTGCTAAGTATGAGGGTGTGATTTATTTGTGAAAACACACTGAGCAAACACTCATGATTTTTGCACTATGCAACATGTATGCTTTGTGTAGATAAAATATTTTATTAAAAAATGTAAATGCAAAGTGTCACAAATAGGAGAGACAATCTTGAGTAAGTACGGTTTTAGGACTCACATTTTTGGATAGCAGAACTGTTAGAACTCAAGAATATTGAGACAGAGTTGTGTTGGCCAAGGATAAGATAAAAAGACAAATAGAATAGAATAGAATAGAATAGAAAGAAACCAGAATACCTGGGCACTTTTTCATGACAATGTTGACTTTGCAAAATAGTGAGAACATGACAATCTTTTATTCAAGGTAGAAAAAAAATTTTGATTATTCTCTACCTTGTTTACCTTATGCTACACACACACACATACTCCCTACCTTCCATGCAACTAACTGTAGGTAGATTTTAGATCTAAAACAATAATATTTCTATTAGATAACATGGGTAATGATGTCTATGACCTTGAGGTGAGTAAACTTTGCCTCCCAACAAGACCAGAAAAAAGTCTCAACCCTAGGGGAAAACATCTATAAACTGGACTACCTTAAATTTAACAATGTCTGTTCATTGAGAGTCCATAAAAGTCATGAAAAGATTACCTAGAGTGAGAAAAAGGTTTGTAAAAAATACAATCAAGGAAAGGATTCCATTTTAGAATAAAGAACTTCTACCCAGTAATATAAAAACAGACAAACTATTTTAAATAATAGGCCAGAGATTTGAACATCTCTTCATTAAAGAGACCTGCAGTAGGTAGTTGTGATGATGAATTTTATGTTTCAACTTGAAAGGGCTAAAGGAATGCACAGAGAGTTGGTAAAACATTTTTTCTGGATGTGTTTGTGAGAATGTTTCTGGATAGGATTAGCATTTCAATCAGTAGACCTGGGTAAAGAAAATCACCTTCACTGATGCAGATGGTATCATCCAATCGAAGGCTTGAATAAAATACAAAGGCAGAGGAAGAATGAATTTCCTCCCTGTTTGAGTTGAGACATCTATCTTCTCCTGTGTTCAGACATCAATGCTCTTGTTTCTTAAGCCTTTGAACTCAGACTGAATCATACCACCAGCTTTCCTGGTTCTCTGGTTTACAGATGGCAGATCTTAGGATTTCCTGGCATTCATAGTCATGTGAGTCAATTCCTGTAATAAATCTATCTCTTTCTCTCTCTCAGTATATGTGTTTGTATATATAATTCATGTGTGTATGCATGTATCACGCATATATATTAATGTATGTATGTGTGTGTGTGTGTGTGTGTATATGTATACACACACACACACACACTCCCAACTGATTCTGTTTTTCTGGAGAATCCTAATATAGAACTACATAGATATTTTTGAATTTACATAGAAAAAATTTAATTAAAAGATAAGTAAATAAAGACAGGAACTTTCAGAAATCTCAACAACCTATCTCTCAAATGGCTACCTCTCTGAGACACATAGAAACTATTCCATATTACCTAGGAAAGAATTTTGTATGAAAATGCTTTTCTTGCCAATTGCTTCTGCATTATGTGAATTCTACTGTAACAACCTGGTCATGCACCCTCTGTAAGACATATGTACAGGGAGTCTAGTATCAAAGTTGAGTCTTTATTTTTATTCTACAATCTACTACCTTAACTGATGCCATTTTTTTTCTTTTATTTAAATATACTCTTTCTCTGATGAATAGAACCTTAAATGATTTCTACCTGTAGGATAGAACTCAATGGCTGCTCCACAGGAAGTAGAGTTAACCTTCATCCAACTCGGGTGAGCCATATGGACCCAACCTTCATTGGCTGCCATCATCTTATTACCCATTCTGCAGCAGATGTGAGGTAGCATATTATTAGGTTGTAGGATGCTGTCTAGAGTCAGGCATATTATTCTGTTTTTTTTACTTTTTGTCAAGGACTTGAGAAAAACAAAAAGCAAAAAAGTTTGCCTCCTTTGAGCATAGGTAGCTTTATACAAATCAGTAGCTCCTGGAGATTCAATTATTATGAATGGTAATTCAAGTACAGAGTAAGAGATTTGCCAAGTTGATCTCTAGGTTACCTCCCAATGTTGTGAGTATGTATTTTTATTAAGAATTAAGTCACAAAAATTCTGTTATGTGTCTACGTGGTCTCTTACATATAAGAATGCAGATACATGTGTAATAACTCTAGAAATATTTGCAAACAAAAAATACCCTTACCATCTGATATTTGTTCAATGATATAGCCCTATTATATAGATAATTCAATTATAGGAAATACATAGAACTTTCCATGTGACAGAAGAATATACATTTTTTTCTCTAGTGCACATGAAACATTCTCCAATACAGACCAAATGTTAGGCCACAAAACAAGTCTTTACAAATTTAAGAAGACTGAAATTACATCTACTATTATTTCTAACCACAATGACATGAAACTAAAAATCAATAACGAGAGGAATCTTCAAAAATTCACACGAGTAAATTAAACAGCAAGCTACTGAACAACCATAAACCAAAGAAATCATAAAAGAAATTTTAAAATGTCTTGAGAAAAATGCCAAAGAAACACAACACAACAAAACCTATGGGATGCTGTTTTAAGACAAAAGTTTATAGCAAGAAAGGCCTACACTGAATAAAAAGAAAGAAACAAAGAAAGAAAAGCCCCAAATAAGTAGCCTAATATTTGCATGAAGGAATTAGGAAAAAGAGGAACAAATGAAGCACAAAGTTAGCAGAAGGAAGGAAAAAATAAAAATCAGAACAGAAATAAATCAAATAGAGAACAGAAAACCCATAAAAATCGATAAAACTAAACACTGATTTTTGAAGAAATAAAGTTGACAAACTCTTAGCTAGACTAAGAAAAAAAGAGAGAAGACTTAAATATATAAAATCAAGAATGAAGACATTACAATAAATTCTTTAGAAATAAAAAGGATCATAAGCAAATATGATGAACAATTAATTACTGTATGTGCCCCAAAATGAATAACATAGAAGAAATAGATAAATGCCGAGTAAAATATAATCTACCAGGATTGAATCAGGAAGAAATAGAAAGCATAAACAGACCAATGACATAAAGAGATTGAAGAAGTAATCAAAACCCTTCTAATAAAGAAAAACTCAGAATCAAGTATCTTCATGTTGAATTCTACCAAATATTGAAAGAAGAATTAATACCAATACTCCATAAACTCCTCTGAAAAATAGAGTTTGAGGCCAAATTTTATGAGGCCAGTATCACCTCGACACCTAAGCCAGTCAAAGACATCACAAGAAAAGAAAATAACAGGTCACTTTCTCTAACGAACATTGATGCAAATATCTGCAATAAAATAACAGCAAACAGAATTCAACAAGAACACTCATTCACTGCTGATGGGAATACAAAATGGTGCAGCCACATTGGAAAACAATTTGCCTTTTCCTCAAAATGTTAATCATAGAGATAATACATGACTCAGAAATGCCATTTTTAGGAATGAAATTAAAACATATACACACAGAAAAACTTGCATATAAATAATCATAGTGACATTATTTATAGTAGCCAAGAAAGAGAAACAATCCAAGTGTTCATCACTGAATGAATGGGTAACCAAATGTTATGTATCCATACAGTGGAATATTATTCAGCCATGAAATGGAATGAAGAACAGATGTGTGTGACAACATGAAAATATTATTCTAAGTGAAAAAAAGCCAGTGTCAAAAAGTACATATTGTATGATTCAATTTAGATAAAATGTCCAAAATAGGCAAATTTATAGTGACAGAAAGTAGATTAGAGTTTCCCAGGAATGTGCAGGAGGAAGAAGACAGGGAGTCACTGCTAATAACTATGGGGTTTCTTTCTGATGAGAATGTTTTAAATTTAGATTGTAGTGATCATTGCTTAACTCTGCAAATGTACTAAACACCATTGAGGTGCATACTTTAAATGGGTAAACTTCATGATATGTAAATTATTAATATATCTCAATAAAGCTGTTTTTTAAAATTAAAAAAAAACAAAAAGAATATACATCTTGACTAATTGGAATTTGTCTGTAGCATGCAAGGCTGCTTTAATATACACAAATATATCAATGTGATATATTGCTTTAAGAGAATGAAAAATAAAAACCATATGATCATTTCAATTGATACAGAAAAGCATTTGAAAAGAAATTCAACATGCTTTCTTGATTAAAACTATCAACAGTTTAGGTAGAGAAAGAAAGTTCCCCAGTGTAATAAAGACCACTAAGGGAAAATCCACAACTATTATAATCAATGGGGAATAACTGAAAATTTTTCCAATAAGATACTGTACAAAGTAAAGAGGTCCACTCTCTCACCATTTCCATTCAACATAGAGCTGGAAGCCCTAGCAAGAGCAATCAGACAAGAAAAATAGCAGACATCCAAATCTGAAATAAAGAAATAAAATTATATATATTTGCAGATGATATGATTTTATATTTAGAAAACTCTAAAGATTCCACAAGAGAACTGTTAGAACTAATCAATAAATCCAATAAAGTTTCAGGATACAAAATAAACATACAAAAATAAGTAGTATTTATATATATATAAAAACAACCTAGTTGAAAATGAAATCAAGAAACAATTCCATTTAGGATAGCATCAAAAAATAAAATACCTGGAAATAAATTTAATCAAGGTGGTGAAATATCGTACACTCAGAACTATAAAACATTAATGAAAGAAATGAAAGACACAAATAAATGGAAAAATAATCCAATGCTTATGGATCAAAAGCATAAATATTATTAAAATGTCCATACTACCCAGAGCTATATGCAGATTCACTGCAATCCCTGTCAAAATTCCAATGGCATTCCCTACAGAAATAGAAAAATTAACCCTAATATTTGTTTGTAATGTAAAAAAAAGCCCTGAATATCCAAAACAATCCTGAGAAAGAAAAAGTAGAGGCACCATACTTTCTGATTTAAAATTATATTACATAGCTGTATGATCAAAACAGTGTGGCTTTTTATCATGAAGCGGTGCTGGATTTTATCGACTGCTTTTTCTGCCTCTATTGAGATGATCACATGGTTTTTGGTTTTAATTCTGTTTATGCGGTGAATATTTATTTTAGAAGCCTCTTCCCAGAAGAAGTGAATCATGTTTATTGATTTGCATATGTT
Source organism: Varecia variegata (assembly GCA_028533085.1). Lineage (NCBI taxonomy): Eukaryota > Metazoa > Chordata > Mammalia > Primates > Lemuridae > Varecia > Varecia variegata. Next base: position 128,675,018 of record CM052442.1, read on the forward strand.
GAACCAGTCTCACATCCCTAGGATGAAACCCGGTTGATTGTGGTGAATTATTTTTTTGATGTGCTATTGGATTCGATTTGCTAGCATTTTGTTGAGAAGTTTTGCATCTATATCCATGAGGGATATTGGTCTGTAGATTTCTTTTTTGTTGTGTCCTTTCCTGGCTTTGTTATCAGTGTGATACTGGCTTCACATATAGTGTCTTAATTGATATTGGAGACTTAGGAAGAATGAGGGATGTGGGCATTGAGGGAGGAGAAATTACCTATTGGGTACAACGTACACTATTCAGGTGTTGGGTAAATTAAAAGCCTAAACTTCTCCACTAAGCAATTCATCTATGTAATAATAACCCATTTATATCTTATAAATCCACTTTAATAAAAAAATGAAAAAAAAAAAAAAACAATGTAGTCTGCCATAAATACAGACACATAGACCAGTGAGACAGAATGGGGAATCTGGAAATAAATGCAAATATATATGATAAACTAATTTTTCACAAGGGCAATAAGAGGACATAATGGACACAGAGGACACTAATAAGTGGTGATAAGAAAAGAAAATTTTCACATGCAAAAGAATGAAGTTGTACCCTTATCGTACACCATACACAAAAATCAACTCAAAATGGATAAAAGTCCTAAACATAGGACTTAAAACCATAAAACTTTTACAAGAGAACAGCAGAAAATCTTCTTGACATTGGCCTTGAAAATGATTTCTTTGATATTCCACCAAAAGCTCAGGCTTCAAAAGCAAAAATAAATAAATGGGACCATATAAATCAAACAAATGAAGTAGAAATCCAAATTTAGGGAAAAAATTTGTAAATGATATATATGATATGATAAAGGATTAATACCGAAGTTAATAAAGAACACATACAACTCAATAGTAAAAAAAAAAAAAAAAAGACACAAAACAAAAAACATTAATGGACAAAAGTCCTGAATAGATATTTCTCCAAAGAAGACAAAAAGGACCATCAGGTGTATGAAAAGGTGCTTAACATTATTAATGGGAAATGCAAATCAAAACGCGATGAGATAGCACTTTCTACTAGTTACTGGTTAAGATGGCTGTTTCCAAAATGTCAAGAAATAACAAATGTTGGAGAGGGTGTGGAGCAAAGCTAACACTTGTACATTATTGGTGGGCATGTAGATTGGTGCAGTCATTATGAAAAACAGTATAGAACAGTACAAAATTTCCTCAAAAGAATTAAAACTTAGAACCACCAAATGATGCAGCAATCCCTTTTCTTCGCATATGCCAAAAGGAAATGAAATTAGTAGCTCATAAAAATATCTATACCCCCATGTTCATTGCAGCATCATTCAGAATAACCCAGATATAGATAGATACAACCTAAGTGTCCATCAAAGAATGAATGGATAAAGAAATTGTGAGATACACACACATACATACATACACACACAATGAAATATTATTCAGCCATTAAAAAGGAGATCTTGCTGTATGCCACAACCTTAATGAACCTGAAGGACATTATGCTAAATGAAATAAGCAGACATAGAAAGCAAAATATTGCATGATCTGATTTATATTTGGAATAATAGAAAAGTAAAAAAGAGTCAAATATCCAGTGATAGATAATATAACAGTAGTTATTAAGGGTAGGGAGTGAGGAGGAATACGGGAGGTATAAGTTAGGGGTTACAATATAGTATATAGGATGAACAGTGTAGAGATCTAATGTACAGCATGGGGACTATAGATAATACAAGATTTTACCTGCTCTTGCCACAAAAACAAAACAAAAAAATAGGGAACTATGTGAGATGATGGGTATATTAATTTTCTTCTCTATAGTAACAATTTTACTATCTGTATGTCTTCCGTAATGTCATGTTGTATACCTTAAATATATAAAATAAAATTTATTTGAAAAATTATAGGGAATTATATTTTCTTGAATAGCATGAAGAAATCAATGACCTCATTATAATCTACCATTTTTTTTCATTGACAAACGCAAATGGTTACAACATTCATTGATTAATGTATTAAAAAAATTAGGCTCAGATATTTGGCTAAGACCACAAATATTATGTGGCAGAGGCCAGATTCAAAGTCAATCTTTCTGAGTTGCAGGTTATTGCAATTTCTTATTCCACTATTCTGCTTTTTTTCCCCAGAAATTGAGAAGAACAGAAGAAATGCAATGATGATATACTCCATTCATTCCATAACTAACTGAGTGATTATTCCCCAGGTTTTTAGATTTACTAACAAATATCTAAAGACTAACTTTATTTTTACTTTTCTAATCCTCATGTTTCTGTTAGTGGAGAAAAAAAAAAAACATGAAGAATTGAGATAGAGAATGAAGATTGGAGAGGAATGCACCAGAGAAAACAAAAACAAAAAACAAACCAAAAAAACAATAGCCAGATAATCCATAAAATGAAACAATCAACCTTTAATTGAACGCACATGTGTAGACTGAGATGGTTCCCCAATAGTGAGGCAGTAGGCAATGATTAATGACTGGAAGAAATCAGTAAAGAATTCTTCTGAGCTCTGAATTGTGCTGTAAATATAAAAATCTGCTGGAACAGGTGACACGTTGCCAAGGGTTCCAACAAGTAGACCGAAGAAATTACAGATCTGCCAACAATTTATTTCCAAAGACAGAGAGAAATGGTGATGTAGCAGTGTCACATAATAATGAAGAAAGCTTTTTTTTTTTTTTTTATTTTTTCTTCTGTCTGGAGAGTGGTAATCCAGACTATAGTTTTATTATCTGAGCTACAGGGAAAGACAAAATGCAATAATTAAGAAATTCAATGACTGTCATAAAAGACAATATGAAGCTGAAAGTTGAGCAATTATTTAAAGTGCTCAAAAAGCTCAGCTCAGAGCTGCATTGTTGTAAGTATTTTAGGAGGAAATGAAGAGTTATCTCAGGAAGAGAAGAATCTTAAATTCTTCAAAAAATCAACATGAAAACAAAAGAATATTGATTCAGTCATCCATTAAATATATACTGAAACACTGCAATGCCCCCAGAGGTAATTTCTGAGACAGAAAATATATGACCATACTGTTGATGGTTTCATCCCCATCAAATAAATGTGTAAAAAATGACTAATGAATGAATGGATAAGTGGATGGCACTGCCCTCATGGAGCATACAAAGCAGCAAGACAGATATTTGCCATATTTCTGGACTTCTCTTGTGATTTGTGTAATTATAAAGGAGAAGTTCATGTGCCTGGTCACAAGACAATATATAGAACAATTACTCTCACACCTGTCTTCACACTGGAGTCACTTGAAGAGCTTTGTAATATTATACAGACCTACCCCTCCACTGTATGTGTCTGATTTAATGTCTGGGTTAGGGTTTAGGCATTAGTATGGAGGATTCTAATATTCAGTTAAGGTTGAGAAACAAAAATATGTAAAGAAAGGATTGACCTAAAGTAGAAGATCTGAAGGAAGAGGAAGGGTTAACTAAGGCAATTGTGATAGATGGAAGTATACCATGCCAGGCCCAGGAAAGAGCAGGTGCAAATACCTTGTGGCTAGAAGAAAGATGGCCCAGTTAACACTGACAGGGCAAATGTCCATCACACAGAGGACAGTGGCATGGGATGAAGCTGATGTGGTAGGCAAGGCCAGAATACACAAACCTTTAAGTCTTTGTCTTTAAAACCTTTAGTGGCTTCTTCGTGTTCTTAGGATAATGAACGTTAGGGAGCTGATAGGAGTAATTTTGCCTTTTAGAATCATCACTTTTACAGAGGTTTAAAAAATGAGAGGAACAAATACTTATGGAGGGGACAGTTAGGAAATCATTGCAATCTTCTACATAAGAGCTAATAGTTGCCTGGATTAGGCAGAAGAAGGAAGTGTGAGCAGTACTGCCTGCTGTTAGACCCATCTGTAGTCCAAAGGCTTGTGAAGGGGTAATTTCAGTGATAGAGAGGTGGATAATGTGATGTAAGGTGGGGTGTTCATATATATGCACTCTAGTCTCTTGGGTGCCGGTTAGAGGTTGGGGTGGCAAGAAAAGTAAGTAGGGCTGGGGGTCCGTGCCAGGCTAGTGGCCAGCACGTTCTACACGCAATTTTGTTAGAGACCCTGCATATATTAGGGGTAGATCTGGCAGCGAGGAGAGAGAAAAATAACAGATAAATGCAGGGTACATGATCTTGAAATTAATAGCTGGAAAGGACAATAATACACCATCAGTTGCAGCTTCTGAAATAATCATATATTTTAAAGAAAAATTCCAGGATTTGTAATATTCCAAAGCACATTCTTATTTATTTTTTGAATTATTGTCACAACCGTTCATTTAGTTGGTCAAAATGGGTATTATTTCTCCCATTTTAAAATGCAGAAATTTGTATTTACATAGAGTAGAGGTTGGCTATTTTTTTCTATAAAGGGCACGATAGTAAATACGTTTGGCATTGCAGGCTATGTATGTGTTGCCTGTCATCTCTGCAATTGTAGCTACTCATCTCTGACATCGTAGCTCAGAAGTAGCCATAGACAATATGTAAAACAATGGATGTGGCTGTGTTCCAATAAAACTTTATTTACAAAATGACACAGACAGCCAGATTTGGCTCATGTGTAGTAGTTTGCAGATTCTTGATGGAGGTTGTCATAAGCTGACTGCAAGTAAATGGCATATGTGGTCCCAGAAGTCAAATCTTTTGGTTTCTGGTTCCGTACCGTGTACTTCAAAATGCTTAAACGATAGACACTGAACACTAGTGTCCAAGGGGTCACCTTATCTGAACTCATTCTACAAATAGGAAAACTGAGGACCAAGGTCGTTAAGTGAGTTACCCAAGGTTGCAAGGCTCTTCAGAACCAGAGCTATGACAAGCATTTCAAATTCTGCAATCCTGCCTGCATTCTTACTGTCTGTAGATGGCAAAGTCAATCACCTCCATGAAGTAACTTGGCCCAGGTCTGGACTTCCTGTTATGTTTTCTTTCGACGATGTCTCCTTAGAGGAGAATGATCCAGAACCCCCTTCAAATTATAGCAAAATAGCAACAGCTTAGACAACGTTAGGAAGTGCTTTTTTAGTACCCTCCAGGTTCCCAAAGTAAATAATTCTAGTTCTAAAATTTCTAATTAAGCTACTCGTAAAAAAAAAAAAAAAAAAACCAAATCGCTTAGCAAATTATGTCAGATTTCTATTTCATTATATACCTGCATTTTACACTAACTTATGTTATCCTGATTGTAGTTGTATTTTCCTGTTACTATTGTGATGCTTGTGCATGATTTCACTGAATGAGACATAGAGACATTTACATAACCTCCTTGAAGCTGTCAACCACTTCATCTAATCTTAGGGCAGTGTCACATTCCAGAAAACACAACTAAGAAGCCAAAAATCCTTTCAAATTGGCTCAAGTGTTTTGCTTCCATTTATTGGGCATGATGTAGTGGATCTTCTTACAAAAAAAAAAAAAAAAATCACCAGTTTGTTCTTATCACTTTCCTTCTTCACCATGGCAGCTCATGTGTCTATGCCAGCTCCTTAACCTTCATACTTCTTTTCTTCTTACATCTTTTCCAGATTCTACATCAAAAATATCAATAGGACACAACAGGCAAAATACTTTGCAGAGAGTAGGGATGAAAATAAATGGCGTAAGTTGGTAAAGCCATAATCATTTTTACGGTAGAGAAAAGATAAAGGACAGAATTACTCATACCTGAATAATGTTTGGCCAGACACATTCGGAAAAAAAAAATCCTCTTACTAGGAATCCATCAAATTTTATAGTTGCATTAGTGAATGTACCAAAGGCCCTTTTTTGGGGACAAAGTGTCTGCTGGCTGACAGAGTATTTGATAATTAAACTTGAACATGTCAGACAAAACTGAAAGCCTTCCTTGACTCTTGGTATAATCAGAAACCAATTCAGAAGACATAATTTATTTAGAGTTTAGTAAACCATTGAAAAAAGTTCTGTAGAGAAATCTAATGGAGAAATTAAAAGCATTCTGTCTGATCAAAACTAGTGTCTATCTACAAAAAACTAGCTGACAGACAATATAAAAGGTAATTTCCCATAGTACAACATCAAACAGGGGATAAATTTAAAGGATTAGGTTAGAAAGCCACCTGGGAAGGCAGAATTTGGAATTTAAAGTGCACTCAGAGCCAGACAAGTAACCATTTTAGACGACGATTTTGTAGTAAAGCACTTTTATGTACTTCACTTGTATTAGGAAGTGAAATGCATGAAAATACCAAGAAGAATTTGTTCAAGGTCAAGGTTTATCTTAAGAATAAAAACTTTAAAACGATGCCAAGATAAAAAACTGTATGCAAGTTTTTGTACCAGCTTTATTCATAATTGACAAAAACTGGTAACAACAAAGATGACCTTAATAGGTAAATGAATAAACAAATCATGGCATATCCATACAATAGAACACTATTCTGTGATAAAAGGAATGAACTATTACCAATAACATGGATGAATATTAAATGCATAAAATTAAGTGAAACACCCAGTTTGAAGAGTACCTATTGCATGATTTCATTTATATGGCGTTCTGAGAAAGACAAAACAGTAAAGATGGCCAACTGATTAGTGGTTGCCAAGGCATTTTTCATGGTGGTGAAACTATTCTGGATGATTCTGTAATAGTGATTAACATGACACTATATTTGTAGAAGTCCATATAAATTTACGGCAAAAATTACAGCCCAATATATGGAAATTAAAACAGAAATTATTTAGAAGTTTGGGGGGATCTCAGAATGGAATGCAGAATATGACAAAGGATACAAACTGTATTACAAATATACGGAACAACCTCACTGAAAGGTAGAGAAAAGGATGCTGGCCTAAGTGACTTTGGAAGTAAGTGGAGTCTGTAAGACTAGAGGAATACAGGTCTGTACATAAGCACTGTACTCTATTTGATAAAGGAATATTTTTTTTCCTCTCTTCTTATATTGGTACGGGTTCATACTTCTGAAACCCCTATACAAGTAGACTGGAATTAAACTATTAAGTAAGTGAATGGTATATAGTGGGAGCCAGGTTTCCAACTTTTGGAATGCAAGATTAAAAACAAGCGAGGGAAACAGGCTAGAATGATCCATGCAGGATGGGTTACAGTCAGAAACAACTGTATAAGCTCATGTTTAGCTCACGATAGATATACAAATATTCATTTATATGTGTGCATGTATGCGTTAGTGTATACACATGCATCCCTTTGCTCTGTCTGCTGAGAGATCCCAAAAACAGCAACACCCCCATAACAATGAGCACATCTATTGCACAGATCTTAGTATCTACTGCCATTTTCCAAAAACAGGACCCAGAACTCGTTGAAAAAAAAACTGGTTATTCCAGACCTGGGACAGAAAATATGAAAAAGAACCCTGGAGCATCTTGTAGTACCAGAAAGGAAGGAAGTGCTCACAACATACACACAAGCACACACATTCACACACATGCACACACAACGATGGAAGTGTGTCAAAGGGAGATAGGCACCAACTAGAAGAGTTTCCAGCGGCCAAAGCTAGAATAATTTAAACAACAAAGTAAATAAAGCACTATAGGATTTTAACCCAAAGTATAAAATAAATATCCACAAGTCCATACTGTAATTAATCAAAGATAGAATAAAAAATAAACGGGGAAGAAAAATCTCCTATAAAGAAGCATTCTAGATAATGTATATTGGTACTTTCCTTAAAGGAAACAGAGCAGAATACCCACTATTTTATTGTTGATTGTGCATTGATCCTTCCTTTGGACTTTAGTTGATAATAACGTATCAACATTAGTCAATTGTGACAAACATACCACAGTGATATAAAATATTAATAGTTAGGAGGACTGGATATGAACAATTCTTTTTATAATCATCACAATTTTTTGTAAGTTTAAAACTATTCTAAAATAAAAAGTTCCCTAAAAAAACTGTAGACGATTTCAACTAATATTTGTATTTAATAACCATATACAATGCCAGTCGCTAAAGGAATAAAGTAATAAGTAACCTGTAGACTCTCTTGATATCACTTGACAATTTGATTTTATAATTTCTCACATCTTCTCATGCTAGACATAAACTATAGTGAAACATATCTTATTTATTTTTATGTTCTCATAGTATCACATTAGTTTGCAAATATAAGGGCTCAAAGGCTTTTGGTAAAACCAAAGTAACATATATTAATGAAATGGTTAAGTCATAGTCCTCAGTAATGAATGAGTTGGGAATAAAATGAACAGGAGCGTTTATAATTACCGTGAGACAAATCAGAGGCATTCATATATGCCAACAACAGTCAAACGGAGAACCAAATTAAGGACTCAATACCCTTCAAAATAGCAACAAAGAAAATAAAATACCTAGGAATATATTTAACTAGGGAGGTAAAGGACCTCTATAGGGAGAACTACGAAACACTGAGGAAGGAAATCGCAGAGCATGTAAATAGATGGAAATCCATACCGTGTTCATGGATCGGAAGAATCAACATTGTCAAAATGTCTATACTGCCCAAAGTGATATACAAATTTCAATGTATACCTATATGATGAGTGCAATGTGCACTGTCTGGGGAATGGGCATGCTTGAAGTTCTGATTTGGGGGGG
>CM052442.1:128684154-128709497 GCA_028533085.1 Varecia variegata
GGGTGTTTACCTACATGATGAGTGCCATGTGCACTGTTGGGGGAATGGACACCCTTGAGGCTCAGTCTCGGGGGGTTGGGAGGGGCATGGGCAATATACTTAACCAGAACGGTTGTACCCCCATAATAAGCTATAAAAAAAAAAAGAAATTAAAAAAAAAAACCAATATAACAAAAAAATAAAAAAATAAAAAATAAATAAAATAAAATATAATTTCCGTGAGATTTAAGATACATCATTCGGGAAGCAATTGTTGAACACACAACATGGACTTAGTGTGCAGAAAGTATAATTCATATTTTTGGCAGAATAAAGAATAAAGATCAAATTTCAATAGGTACTTGAAGTTGGAGTCATAGTATGAGTGGCACTTCATAGGCTCTCAAGAAGAATCTTGCACTTGCATAAAACACTGGCAAATTCTTGATATTAGAAGTATGTACTATGTGTGCTCAGAGTGTCTTGATAAATGTTTGCTCAAATTAAAACACAGTAAACTTTTATTTAACATTCATATATTTCACAATCACCATTCCTACTTTTGGAAGTGACTGAAAAGATGTATAATACAAAGTCAGTTTGAGTCCAGCTGATGCCTTTGTACAACGACAAATCGTTTTGTGGTTGGTGAACAGAAATTATTTTGCTAATGACGGGGCCTTTCTAAACACCTAACATCTCCATGTTAAACTAGTTTTCTTTGTGTTTTTAATAGTCACAGTGCATACTACCCCCTCCACTTATAAACTCTTTTCTAGTTTATTTCTTTAGATCTTAAGAAGTAACGGTTAAAGTAAAATTTGCACAAAATAAACATTTAAAAATAGAACATCAAGGTGACTATAGTCAATAACATGTTATATGCTTCAAAATAACTAAAAGAGTGAATTTCAAATGTCTCATCATAAAAAATAATAGGTAAGGGAGATGATGGATATGTTAATTATCTTGATTTAATCATAAGACATTGTATACATATGTCAAAACATATTGTATCCTATAAATATATATAATTATGGTTTGCCAATTAAAAAAAGAACAAAAGTATATTCAATGGAAACTAAGACTATTTCCCAAAATAGAACCTAGTATTTCTAGATATTACCACTATTTTTCATAATCCCATTCCACCCATGAAAACTTGCTTTTTTGTCCCCCTTTGCACATAATAGCTATGCTTTATTTTTTTCATAAATAGAATGTATTCTTTTGAATTGACATGTTCTAGTTTATTTAATTATGCTCCTAGTGATGACAATTTAGCTTATTTTCATTCTTTTGCCCTTATCAATAATGTCATAAAAGCTTTACTTACAAACATGTACAGAAGTAGAAAACATTTTATATCTCGGCTGTACAATTCTTAAAAATGTGTATGTGCATTTTTATCTTGACTACTTATTTCCGAACTGAACTCAAAAGAGATTGTACACATATATTTTTCTGTAAAGAGTGTCTACTTTTCCTACATCCTTACCCAGTCAGTCTTGTCAACTCTAACTTAGGTTTAAATGTAGACTGTATAGATACGCACATGAAACAAGTAATACTTATTTGAAATTATATGATACATGTGTGTATTGGTCCTGGAAGAAGCAGAATCAGAACCTACAGGAAAAAAAAAAAAATTAAGAAGATGTTGAAATAGGCCAAAAAGTGTCTTCTGCAATAGACCATGTGGCAGAGAATATGAACCTAAAGAAACAAGCTGGACCGTAAGAGAGGAGTACACTGCATTAGGGAGAGAGTCACATATGAAAACGAAGATGCCAAAGACCATGCCTGAGGTACAGGAGAGGACAGCAAGACTACGAACCAGCTTTCTGGCTCTGCTTCCCATAAAGCCTGCTGGTACTTCTGTTCCTAAGGCTATAAAATATTATGGAAGCTATATTCTCACATATATAATTGAGCAACTTCATTGGGTTTCTAGTTTTGCTATTAAAATAGATTTGACTGATCAAGTTTTCTGTGTCCCTAACTGACATTTTCCCTTATATCCCACATTTTGGCAATAATAAAATTAATACTTCACCTATCAATATGGCTAGGTTTCAGAAAGCTTTACAACGTGTTTTTAGAAACCTCAGAAAAATGTATGTCTTGCAGACACCCCCCACACAAAGCAGAAGTGACTTTCGTTAATGAAATATTGGATCCAGAAACTGCCTTCTATGAAATTAGGTATTCCCTGAAACTGTTTTCTAAAACCCAAAGACCTGATGTGTTTATTTATTTATTTGTTTCATTGTTGTCTGCAATGTTGCATTATCAAGTCCTAAGAAACTTTTTTTTTTTTTCCTGAAGACAGACCCTTTCTAGAAGTATAATCATAGAATCCAAAGGCCTTAATGTCTTCTAACACCATGTGGTCATTGCAAATGCTCAAAAGCTTTGATCAATTCTCAAAAGCCAGATTAGACAGCCATGTTTTCAAGAACTCTAAAATCATTTAAGCACAAGCACTTTGGAATCCAGCCACCGTTCCAAGTAGCTATGATCTAAGAAACATTACATTTTTAGAATATTTTGACCATTCTTCAGCTGGAAAGTAAAGAAAGGCTTCAGATTCTAGACCCTTTTATTCTTCTCCTGGGTTTATACTAACAAATAATAGGGTGATTTGGAGAAGTCTGAAACACTTCTGCAATTTCATTTCAAATACAAAAAAATAGAAAAGTTAAGAAATTAAAATAAATGAAAGAAAAGGGAAAAAGAAATTTAGACTTGGGAAGATCCTAAGGACTCTCAAACCACTTTCTAACATCTTCCTTTCTTTCCCCTTAAACATTCATTCAAGAATGATCAAACAAAGGTTGAGAGAGTGAAAGAGTATCCTCCCAGGTCACAAAACTAATTCTGATGACTGTATAGACCTGAAGTCCATAGTATCTCGCTTTATGGTATCATTAAGAACACACTGAGGTCTCAATCATGCCTGGATGTTTTGCACAGGCACCATTTGAAATAGGTGTGTACACCAGTCAGTCAGCAACCCCATCCCTAGAGGAAAGTTTGCTCAGTTAGAAGTCTGGGACTAAAACTTATCCAACTACCTGTTGTTATCTTTTGTTTGCTTTTGGTCCACACTGTCCTTGAACTATTTTCATTTGGTCCTTGATGATAAAAAAAAAATGGAAAGATCGCTCCTAAAATTCTGGATTTCTGGCATCTCATTAGGATGAATAAACACTGTCAACAGTTGGCCAGTATTGCTGCCTTTAAAAAGGATATCATGATCTCATTCTCCTCAGCCCCCAACCTATTTCATTCATTTCAGTTACTTACTTATGGATGTTTCCATATGACATAAACATGTACATTTCTTTCCATACAGAATTCTTTCATATATAGTGCACCACATTATAATATAGTAGCTAAGAATATGAACTTTGAAGTCACAGTACTTTCATTCAAATTCTGGCTTTACCAGAATTATTCTAATTATTTGAACTTGGGCATATTAACTGCCTCAGTTTTCTCACCTACAAGATGGGGCTAATGACACTACTAAGCTATCCGGGTTATTGTGAGCATTAACTGGAGTTTAGGAAAAAAAAGAATAGATTTGCCTGAAAATGTTACATATTCTTTTACATGTAAGTGTTAGCTATTATTATGCTATCTGTTTAGATCCGAATATTGTTTTATAAAATACAAATGTGATTCATGAAAAACTCAATATTGGATATGCTAGAGTCATTTTGTCTTTGCTTTTAAGAACATGCGCTCTTTCGTAATTGAATGATTCTTCTACTGTATGTTTGATCCTAATAACCAAACTCATTAGGTCCCAGTGAGTATATCAGGATTTTAACATCTTTGTTCCTGCACTCTATTCTGATATAATAATAATGTAATAGGAAAAAATGATTTCTTGGAAATAATCTTTAGAACATTCAACCAGCTAGAAATAAGTCAAATAAACCAGTAAGTCTGAATTTCTTCTCTCTGTCTCTCTCTCCTTCTCTCACGTTCATGTATGGTAAATATCTAATATCCATACAAATGTTATTTAATCCTGTGACTATGGCAGGAAAAACTAACCCATCATGATACACTTTCTCAAAGGGCTTAAATTTGGCCACACATTTCTCATCAGAATGGTTCAGAGGATAATACTATCCTATTACTGGAGTTTACCTATCTCTTGAAAACAATTGTTTGGCTATTTTCCTATTTGTTAACTATACTATCATTCTGCCACACAAGTTCAAAACTTCAGAGCTATTTTCAATGTCAGTTTCTCTCTCAGGAGAGCACATTATTTTCAATATTCTGTCCATTATACTCCTACAATGGCTCTTGAAGCTGTCTGTTCTCTCAGTTTTCATTGTCATTGCCTTGGTTTGGACTCTCATTGCCTCTCACTTGGGTAGAAGCTCTAGCTTCCTAATAGTTTTCCTGCCTCTAGTTCCCTCCAGGTGAGTACACAAATTGATCTTCTAAGAGCAAAGCTTAAAACATGTCATTCCTTCTTTGTGACCCTTCAGTATCTATTCAATGTTTAATCGCCCTGATATTCCAAACCTCCCAAGATCTGTCTGAAACTTCCATCTACAGCCTTATCTCTAAATGTCCTTTAGTATAGCCCCAGAGTACTCCATTTCCTCAGAGGGGTTTTTAATTTTTTGTTCTGTGTTTTCTCATGCCTTGTCTTACTATAACCACATTTAGAGTATATATGAGTCCTTCTCATACCTACTCCTCTATAAAGTACACCACAAATGCCTTCATTTAGTAAGGATTATAAATTCCATGGATGTTACAGTGTTTTGTATTTATTTCCTCATAAGTACACATATTCTCATTGTGTTATAGCTAGTTGTGTGTGACTTGATTCAACTACAAAAACAAATGAATTATGTTTTCGCAAGAATTTTTGAGCACTTATTTGTTTTTACCTCCATTCCATGTACCTAATATATGTGCTACACACAAATGAAGGCAGGAAAACAGCAGAAGAGATAAAATTTAACTATATTTTTTGCAACCTTGTGGAAATTCTACATAAAAATGAGATGGAAGAGAAAATTAAGACTTTGGATTGAAAAGAATTTTCTGTATTGTCAGTAATTTTTAAGTACTCAGGTTCTGACATTTCTCAGAACAAATATGGAATTAAATGTAATCTAATAAATGAGGTAATTATCCACATATATTTTTCTTCACTATTTACATTTTTGTTTAATATTCTTAATTAAAAGCTTACCTCAGTATGATGCCAATAAGAAGTGCCAATTTGAAACCATTAGTGGAATCACCATTTGTACATTTGGCTGAGGACAGCAAGTGGTCTCTAGTCTTCATTTCAGCATTATGAGGGCAAATGCTTGTCATTTTCAATCACTCATTTTGCCTGCTGTCCCTTTAGTTTAATTTAAAGTAGGGCAACCTATAAAGAGAAAGGGAAATATAAATCAATAGCTTGCAAACTCTGGTATTGCGTTGCAATGACATTTTACATTCTTTACATTTAACATGGCAACAAAGTGCGCAAATGAGTGTTGTTTTTTTTTTCTTCTAGCAATTGAGAAACTCTGTTTTCTCAATATTTTTTTTCTAAACAATTTTGACACACTTTGTAAACAGCATAGATAGTCTTTAAGGTAATTTCTCAGTATTTGTAAATAAGTAATAAAATTATATTTCTCTAAATCCCAAGGTGGTATGATCAAATAGGAAGGTAGCTGGATTTGGTGTTAGAAGACTATGTTCTAGTTCAGATACCTCCTAGCTGTGGGAACCTATAAAAGGACTGGCATTCCAGATGGATGCTAAAAGCAAAGATCTCATTACTGGAACTGTTACAGACAGAAAAGGGAGGAAACCTGTTATTCAACCTGTACTACAGGTAGTATGTGAATAGTTTAGCTGTGAGGACAGGAGGGAGATGGATTGGAGAGCCTTGACTGTCACTTACTATGTTGCTGATACACACATACACACACACACACACATACATGAAGAGATTTCCATAATACATACCACACATTGCACAGAACTAAACCTTCTCCTTTGACAATTACACTACTGAACAATAGCATCCATTATAGCTTTTCCCCATATTTCCTTTGCTTATATCCTCCTGGACTCTCTTTGCTTTCAAAAAGGAACGTAGGAGAATGTAAGATACTAGTTTCAAGTCCTTAGTTCAATGGATTGATCAGAAATGTATAATGAATTATAATTTTAACAAAATAGACACAGTGCTCATACAAATGGTACCAAAATGACTAGAAGGAAAAAAATTCTAGTTTATTATTCACAACGAAAAGTCCAGATACTGTGTATATGCAACATAACAATAATGAATTGATCTTGTTCTAAATTTGTGTACATTTTTGCAATTGACATTGGATTGCTGGCTACTGTGCTTACCAGGTAGGTAGTTCATGCAAGAATATATCAATTGTGTGGTGAACTCATTATAATTTCAGCAAACAGAGTTGGGTACTCAAGTCACCAAAAAAATCAAGACAGTTTTTTGGCTAGATAAGGTGTTCACCACTTGAGTGGATACTGTCACAATCTAGTGAGCTCAGAAAGGCAATCTCAAATGCTTCTTTCTCGGAGTTACAACCAATACAATATGCAAGAATTGAAAAAAAAAAAAACAGCAACATCAAACTGTTCACTTCAGTGATGTCCTCAGGCTGACAAAATTCCTTAGCTTGCCAACTTTTGTCAGTCTGTTTCCTTCATATGCTTTATAGTTTTGCCGTTCATCATAAGTTTATGACATTCATTAAGTAGTCTTGCTACAAATCAGAGACTACAGATGATATTTGAACATCCCCACTACCTAGTACTTAAAATGGTAATTCATTCTTTCCCAGGAGCAACTGGAACATCTGGTCCCACTTCCAAATGAAATCACTGGTGCAGTTCACCTTTTGAATGGGAACGTGATGGGTGAGCTGGAGGCTAAACCAGTGGCATGTGTGACAGAAAGCAGGCACAACAGAAAAAGGAAGGGAGAAACATGTTTCCTGTCAAAATGTCTGGAACATCCACTAGATTCTTATTTAATTTGCAAATAACTCTCATCCACTGCAAATACCATTTTGAAACTTTGCCCTATGAATATTGAATAAGTCAAATTATTCCTTGATTGGTGATGGGGAATCCATCAAAAATATCACAAGGTGGCAATTTGTGTATTTTTCATACCATATGGCTTGTCACCACACTGAAAGTTGGACACTTGAGTTCTAACTCACTAGACAAGCTTTAAGTATTAATGATTACAACTCTGGAATTATGCATATTTGTAAAGAAAAGAAAATGCTAAGAGACATTAATATAAAATGTATGAGGCATTGTAGGCAATGTCAAAAATAAGAATATTTTTGTTGTTAAAAACTCACGAATGCACAATATTATTTAAGACAGAGTGCAGTCAAGAAGAAGCATGACTGTTCATGCAACATATATCACAAGTTGTGGGACTTAGCCTGTGGAATTTTGTAAAAATCTATTAAAAAAAATCATTCTATGGCTCAGAGGGAGAAGACAATCTTTCTGAACTAAGAAGTGAACTTGTCAAAGCCCATGGGGTTAATGTGGCTTTGAGGGAGAGAACGGTCCTCTTTTTGCAGATTTTTGTCACATTCAGGACTGCAAATTTGAGTTGAGATTCTGAAATCCTTAGAAAATGGGCTCCTGCCAACAACATGGGAATCACAGCTTTAGCAAAGTCATCAGAAGTTCTTACCATTTTTACCTTTTCTTTTACAAGTTTTTTTTTTTTTAAATGAAGATGAGGTAAAATAAGACTACCCCTCTTTTTCTTTTGTGGTTTAGTTTAATATATTTTAGTGTACTTTATTTTCTACCTATAACACTATAATGTTAAAATCTCTATAAAATCAGAGATTTTTGTCTCATTTTTATTCACTGCTATGTCACCAGCATCTCAAACACTGCCTGAAACATAGTAGATCAATGGGTGACTAAACGTAACATTTACAGAATTGTTATCAGGAAGTTTTTTTTTGTTTGTTTTGTTTTTTTTAACATAAGGAAAAATAAGCTTGATTTAAAATGTAGAGAACTGGTTCAAATTTAAACTATGCATAAATGGAAACAATATGGTAGTGATTAAGGAAACAGGCTCAATAATCATCTTGCCTTTAGAACTCATCTAGTCTCTGCTGAATTCTACTTCTATCTCTTATTTGCATTAGTTTCCATATCCTTAAAATGTGGATCATTAGAATACCTAGCTCATAGGGTAGCTGTGACATTTCAATAACATAATCCACTTTAAGAGAGTACTGGCCATATAGTAGGTGCTCAGTAAATACTAAATTTTTTTTTGTCTTGGTTTACTTTTAAGTGGACATACATCTGTATAATAAATGCTATAAATGTTAATCCAAAGGACTAATAATAATTGCTGAGGCTCACTGCTTCTTTTCTGCTTTTAAGGATTGAAGGTGAAAATCAAATATAATGAGATAATAAAATGGTAGAAATTCGTTCACCAACAGTATCACTGAAATTTGGTTATCAGTTTAGCAACATTACTCACTTTTTGTGAGTTGCCAAGGTGAATGGTATCAGATTTCAATAATAAATAATGTCTGATGCCAGCCCTCCTGTTCATCATGGCTTAACTGTAGACAATGGACTCATAAGAAGATAAATGTCAATTCAGAGTTGTATATACAAGTGTTCACTGAGTAATACAGGGTTCAAAACTGAGATTTTAGAAGGCAGAACATTAAGCAAAGAGTTTTTTAAGGCAGGATGTGTGAGGTCTTAAAGAAAGTCATGATGAGAAAACGCAAGTTAAACATTTAAAATGTATTGAAGTATATATACCAGTATATACTTATTTATAAGTATACTCATATATAAGTACATATAAGTATATAAGGAATGGTATGATTAGATTTCTAGCACTCTATTTCCTTCCAACAAACCAGAAAGTACTTTTTTTTTCTTTTCTCCCCCAAATGAACATATTTTGTATCCCACTTCCTCAGATCCTAAAATTTTCATGACTAGGTACACTGGAGCTATACAGTCTTAACACTGTAGAAGATTAAAGTTGAATCAGAATATGGTTACATTTTGCAAGTTTTATCATGAGCAGTTTGCTCAACTGAAAAACTGATACATTACATCTATCTTATAAGTTCTTTGAACATAATAATTAGACAATGCACCTAAGTTGTTTGGCCCAGTGTCACCTATGCAGATATGTCATACATAAGCATTGCACTTTCTGTAACTTTGTTAGGTAGAAAGATCATCTCTACTGTGCTTCTGGAGAGACAAAAATTAAAAACTGACACTGTCATCTCATTTCCAGTTATTTGAATCCCTGTCTCCTTAAAGAGAGTGGACTAGCCATGCTGGCAAGGACTCTGCTGCACATAAGAGTCTGCTGCCCCACAGTTACAGGTGATGATAAAATCAAGGAGATGAGAGGAATTGAGTAAAATGGGCAGTGTGTGAGCTATAGAAAGCAGCACAATGAAGATGCGGCCATAAAAAGCTTTGGGGTAGATCAAAGGAATGGAAAGATAAATAAATGAGAGTAGGAAACAGTGGACAAGGCATTTGGTAAAAGCAGACTTCTAAGAAACAAGCATTGCCTTCATGACTTTTGTGGTATGAATGAATTGACTCTGTTGGAAATGTTAGGGATAAAGAGAATATTTACTAAAAATAAATGTAATTACAGAAAATAGTGTATAGCGAAATAAAGATATACAGTAACTAGTTGGAAAATTACAGTTCTTCATGGCTGTGAAATGCTACATTGTAGCCATAACTCCCCAAACATGCTTAGGCATGTTCTGTGGCTCAAGAGTCTCAGCTAAAGCACCTTCTCCAGAATTTCTAGAACCTACTGGTAAATATGTAACCTATGTCACAGCCCTCTGCTCATTCCTCAGAGCCTTCTGTCTAAGAGAAAGGGAAGAAATTTGTCTATTCCCAATAGGACATTTGGCATTAAATAATTCTCTACCTGTTGCCATCTTGTTTTGCCCTTTTTATTGCCATGAATAGTTCTTTGTAGGCCATATTGTTTCCTTTCCATTCGGGGGACTTCTCTTTTCAAGTCAGATTTCTGGTACACCTCTGTCTATAGAATATTCTTTTATTATAGGCATGTTATTTACAATAGATGTTCACAAAATGTTACTTCTTGTTTCCCTTTCCCAATTCTTCCTCCTTATTTTTCTTAGGTATATCTGGAATGGGTGGATCAAGAATATTTCATGGAGGCTGTTAAGAAAAAGGCTTCTCTGTGTAGCCAAGAATAATAACCCATATGAAATTTTCCAAATTATATTTGCTTAATACCATATATTTTCACTTCTCATCATACTTAATATTTAGAAAAATTCAAAATTATGAGATTACATATTTATTGGCAGAAATATAAGTATGTAACGTATTTATAGGTCAGCCAATGAGTTCTTAAGCCACATACCACAAGCTCATTAACGTTCAAGAGAAATACTGGATTTTGATATCTATTAACAGAACATTGCATCCAGTATATTCAATTGATCTTATTTTTCAGTACAAGATAGTAGCTAAAATTGAATATTTAATCATGGGGTTAAAAAAATCTAGATTTTGGAATCACAGTCGGGTCATATTCTAAGATCTGTCACTCACTGATTTGTGACCTTAAATAGATTAATTAACCTCCTTTAAGCCTTAGGTTCTTCATTTGTGGATGTCAGGAAAATAGTTTTGAGATATTATATATAGAAAAAAAGAAAATATTTGTCATTTCCTCCTTTCCTTTTCCACCATCTAGGCATAAGAATAGTTCTCTATTTATGGCTTGTGGGAGGCATGGGACAAGAAGGAAAGCAGAAAACTCTCGGAGTCAGCTGTTGTTGGTTTTCCTAAGATCAGCCTATTGGGGATATTATTCTATGTGGCTCTGAGACTAGAAAAAGAAGAGAGAGTGTGATTTTAATTTGGAAAACAAAATGAATGAGCGAAGCTTAATAGGAATTTGAGGAACTTATCAACTTTATAGATAAAAGGCTTATCTCCTACCCTAATCACCTAGGGTGGGAAATGAGGGTGGGAAAGGGTAGCTAAGGTGAGAAAAGAAGATTAAAAAGGAAGAAAAAATTAAAAGTCCTCAGAGAAGTTAAGAGATATGGATTTATCATGTGTGCAGGGACAACTAGGAAAATCTCAGCAACGTTTGGTCAGGAATTTGGGTTAAATCAAATTCTGTAGATGGTTTAGCCTTTCCCACACAAGCAAGCAAGCTATTCTTTACAATAGCGACCTGTGACTTCAGGAGCCAGCATCTTGCTTGTGATACCCGGCACAGAGACAATAGTCCCAATCTGGGATTTGGGAAGAGAGAATAGCCTATGGACTCAGTCATCTACAGACCCAGTAAGGTACTGGTGCTTAATACATCCCAAAATATGTCCTTAACTATTGTATACAGGGAGAGGAGCAAGGGAAAATTTCATCTGTAAGTGAGTTAGTGCTGTGGGAGTAGAGCTGGTTCAACCCAGCTCGAGATCTATACTGAACTGGTGCAGCGGTTGAATATCACTTCTCCATCCCCATCACCTTCAGTAAGCACATGTAAATGAGAATGAGAATACCAGCCTAATTAAGATTAGTATTAGGATTGCATTATATTAAGAGATAGAAAAAAGAACTACAGAAATGAGCTAACATTTGTATGCTGTGTCTAGGTAAGTGCCTGGCACAGAGAACATGTTCAACATATGGCATTTCTTTTCTTGAATAAATTATCCTGCTCTTCATCATCATCACCACAGATAAGAAGACTAAGGCCCTCAGAGGAGTAAAATCACCTTTTCAATGGCACACAAAGTATCAGAATGCATGACACAAGTGCCAAGTGGTAAGAATAAAGATCCCTGGACTGGATGTCCAGATACCCAAGTTCTGTTCTGCTACAGTTGATTGCTTGAGAAGTTACAAAATCTAGCTTGGCATTTATGCAGCCTCCTATATTGAAAAATAGGACACACCTCTCTAAATACAATCAGTTGTGCTTTATATTTGTTTTTTTCCCCCTGATGATAAGAATTGATTATATTCAGTCGTCGTGCCTGATGAATGCCAACATCTGCTACTATGCATTTAATTTTCCTAAAAGGAAAAGCTCATCTGTGTTCCATGGTGTCAGAAATGAGAGTACAGAGTATGTGCCTCTGAAAGAGAAAACATGACCTTTTCCTCTCTGACTAGAACCTTTTTGATTGTATATTCAGCCCATAATGGGCTGTGGGTCAGCTTGGGGCTCTAGTACAGCAAACCTCTCATGAATTTAATCAGCAAGATGGTACCGATTCTCACAAACAAATTGAGATAATAAATACCAAAGTGCTCCTCAGCTAACTGTGAATTATCTATATTGAGAACTGTACAGCCAGACTGGGCATTGATTGCTCATGCTCACTGAGAATCTTTTAAAAAATACTCCGCATATTTTGAAGGCCCAGGTGTGGCCTCCAGTGAAGAAAAAAAAATAATGATATCAAAATTTTTAGCTTCCCTTGCAGCTAAAATGTGGATGTGTGATTTAGGCTCTGCAGATCAGTCAGGATGGCATAAGCTTTAATTTGAAGTGAATAAATAGGCATAGTAAGGGTTGTGGCATAGGTGGCTTGGTTCTGTAGCCTGTGGTATTGGCAGAAGCTTCCAGCAGAGGCAGTTATTAGTGATGACAGCAGCTCCATGAAAGGTTTAATCTGATGTTGTTCCTGTTAACTCAGCTTATAGCAAATGCCTGAAACCTTCCCAAACAGGCTGTATGATATTCCAAATTGTATTAAATCTCTTCCTGTTTGCATGCTAGATTCTTCTGTCTACAAAGAAGAGTGCTAAAATATGCAATAGAATAGTCTTAGAAAGATCTATCACTTAGAAATTTTGAGTTGAATTCCTTGTATTTGCATGTGGGGAAGGGACTGATTGCAGCCTTCTGAAATTAGGGAAAAAAAGAAAAGAAAAAAGAGAGAGAGGGAATATAACGTGTCTACAATAAAAACACTAGGGGATAAGTGACTTTCACTCTTGCAGAATCCAGAAGCTCAAACTATGTCATGGGAATCAATATCTCTACACATTTCAGCTATTCTTATATTAATACTTTCAACATGGAAGTTATGAGGCCCCCAACTGAACAGAGCCTACCTGTATTTTCACAGCTTATCAACCTCAGCAAGAGAGGACTTAACCTTCCCAGAAGTTCGAATAATGGTATAAAATTGTGTTCCTTTGGTCTCACCAGTTACACATGCCCACTTCTGAACCAATTCAGTGTAATCAGTGGAGTAGAAAGATATGATCAGTCAGACGTGAAGCACAGTTTCACACAAACCATTTGGGTTGAGGGTAGAGAAGCGTTTGTTCCCCAAGGAAAATCAGAGTTCCAGTTCCAGAAAAAGGGGAACTTGGAGTTGAGCAGATCTACACTGATTGATTCTAAGTGTATAAGGGTGCTCTGCTCCCATCTTGAGATAGCCATAATGTAACCAGGAGAAGACCTAATCTCCCTGAGCACATTCTCCAAAAGATGGCTTTTCAACAATTTTTGAAATTTTATGTTCATCAAATGCTTTTTAATCTGTGATTTAAAAAAAAAAAAGACATTAGAAAAAACATCTTGAAAGCGTGACAGTGAGGCACATAGAGAATGTGGATGAAGGATGTCATTTTCTATAGCAGCAGTCCCCAACCTTTCTGGCACCAGAGACTGGTTTCATGGAAGACAATTTTTCCACAGACCAGGGTGGGGGGTGGGCGTGGGGGGTGATGGTGAGGGGAGGGGATGGTTTCAGGATGATTTAAGTGCATTACATTTATTGTGCAGTCAAACCTCTCTGCTAATGATAATCTGCATTTGTAGCCACTCCCCAGCACTAGCATCACCACTTCAGCTCTACCTCAGGTCATAAGGAGCGTGCAACCTAGACCTCTCGCATGCACAGTTTATAGTAAGGTTTATGCTCTTATGAGAATCTAATACCGCTGCTGATCTGACAGGAGGCAGAGCTCAGGTGGTGATGTAAGTGATGGGGAGCAGCTGTAAATACATGAAGCTCCGCTAGCTCCCCTGCCACTCACATCCTGCTGCCTGGTCTGGTTTTTAACAGGCCACTGGTACCCATCAATGGCCTGGGGGTTGGGGACCGCAGTTCTACAGAATAGCTATCCCAACAATCAGCAAGTGTGGCTCCATCCATCCCTCAGCATCACCCCCATGCTTCCCAGATGTTAGAAGGAGAACCAAACCACTCCCTTTCTTCACTTCTCTTCTCAAATCACCATAAATCCCTTCCTCTTCACCATGAAAATATTACCTTTGGAAACAACGCTGATTAGTAGGAACAGATCTATTTAAAAATAATGGTAATTAGCTCTAATTACACTTCCCTTAGGCTCACAAGGTTTGAGATCTTTATTATTATTGTTAATTTTTTTAAATCATAACCAGAAAAGACAGATCAAATTTACCCAAGAGGCCTTTGTGTCTAGAAGTTGGAGCTTGAATTTATTAAACATGTATTTCTATACAAATACACTCACATGTACAGTTGCATACATGGACCCACTATACATGATTGATCATATGTTTCAGTCAAATCTCTTAATTATTCAGAAGGAGAGGAGCTGCTCCAGGTAATACAGCTAACTTATGACACCATAACACTTACTCTAATTTACACTTTACAAACAAGCCTAAATATATCCTCCCCTGAGCTAAAACAGTAATTCAGCTTGTGCTCACTGTGGAATTTAAGGTAACATTTTCTTTCTGAGGTTAGAAATTATGCCTAATATATGCAATGTTTCTCTTTTGTAATGCTAATTAAAACAAAGACTGAAAGAGACAACCAATTCAGGTTACTTATGCTGAACTACTTGCACTGCCCTTCATTTTCATCAAAACAAAATAGCAAACTGGCTTTTGTTTGCATAGAGGGCTACATATTTTTTCTTCCATTTTTATATGTAATATTTTAAAAGAGGAATATTTGAACATGATGTTAATTAAATGTAAATTGGCAGGTTTATTTTCTTGCTATTGAGTTGCTGGAGTTTCTTGTATATTTTGGATAGTAAACCCTTAACAGATGTATGGCTTGCAAATAAGTATTTTCTTCCATTTTGTAGACTATCTCTACATTCTGTTGATGGATTCCTTTCCTGTGCAGAGCTTTTTAGTTTGACATAACTTCATTGTCCATTTTTACTTTTGTTGCCTGAGCTTTTGGGGCCATATTCAAAAAATCATCATTTAGAACAATGTTATGGCACTTTTCCCCTAAGTTTTTTTCTATTAGTATTCTAGCTTTAGGTCTTATGCTCAAGTCTTTAGTCCATTTGAAGTTGACTTTTGTATGTGGTGTGAGATAAAGGTCTAATTTCACCCTTCTGCATATGGATATCTACTTTCTCAACACTATATATTAAAGAGACTGTCCTTTCTGCATAATCTGTTTGTGGCACCTTTGTTACTGATTTTTAAAAAAATGGGCAAAAGACCTGAATAGACATTTTTCCAAAGAAGACATACAAATGGCCAACAGGTATACAGAACTGCATTATGTTATATCCCAACATTATTAATTACTGGGGAAATGCAAATTAAAATGACAATGAGCTATCACTTCACAACAGTTAGAATAATTGTTCGTATCATATGTTAGACCACAAAATAAGTCTCAGCAAACTCAAAAAAATGAAAATCATATCATGTATCGTCCACAGTAGAATAGAACTAGTAAAAAATCCCAAGAGGAACTTTCAAAACTGTGCAAATAGATGGAAATTAAACAAAATTAAACAATCTATTGCTGAATAATCCTTGCATCAATGATAAAATTAAGACAGAAATCAAAGACTTTACAAATTGAATGACAAAGATGACACAAGCTTCCAAAGTCTCTGGAATACAACAAAAGCAATGCTAAAAGGGAAGTTCATAGCTTTAATGACTACATCAGAAAACACACACACACACACACACAGAACAAAACAGAATGATCACAAATTAACAGCCAAATGTTACACCTCAGGGAACTAGAAAATGAACAATAAACCAAACCAAAAGCTAGCAAAAGAAAAGAAATAACAAAGGTCAGAGCAGAATGAAATGAAATAGAAAGCAAAAGAGAAAAAATGCAAACGATCAATGAAACAACAAGTTGGTTCTTTGAAAAGATAAACAAAATTGATAGACCACTAGCAAGATTAACCAGAAATAGAACAGAAAGGACTCAAATAAGCTCAATCACAAATGAAAAAGGAGACACTATAAATGATGCCACAAAAATACACACACAAACTAAACACCAGAGGAAATTGATAATTTTTTGGAAAAGCACACCCTCCCAAGCTTGAATTAAGAAGAAATAGAAATATTGAACACACCAATAATAAGTAGCGAGATTGAAACAGTAATAAAAAAATCCTCCTCAGACAAAAAGTCCCAGACATGACAAATTCACAGCATAATTCTACCAAACTTAAGAACTGGCATCTATCCTACTGGAATGTTCCATAACATTGAGAGGGAGGGAATCCTCCCTAACTCATTCTGTGAAGCTAGTATCACCCTGATACCAAAGCCAGGAATGGACAAAACATAGATATCAACAGATCAATATTCCTCATGAACATGGATGCAAAAATCTTTAGCAAAATACTAGCAAACTGAATATAACAGCACATCAAAAAGATAATTCACCATTATCAAGAAGGTTTCACTCCAGGGATACAAGAATGGTTCAACACATGCAAATCAATAAAATGTGATTCAATACATAAAGAGAATTAAAAATAAAAGCCACACGATCACCTTAACAGATGCAGGAAAAACATTTGATAAAATCCTCACTCTTCATGATAAAAACCTCCACAGACTTGGCATAGAAGGAATATATCTCAAACTAATAAAAGCCATGTATGACAAACCCACAGCCAACATCATATTGAATGGGGAAAAGTTGAAAGCATTTACTCTAAGAACTAAAACAAGACAAGGATGCCCACTGTCACCACTTCTATTCAACATATTACTGGAAGTCCTAGCCAGTGTAGTCAGACAAGAGAAAGAAATAAAGGGCATCCAAATTGGAAAAGAGGAAGATCAAACTATCCCTGTTTGCCAATGATATGATCTTATATCCAGGAAAGAGTAAAGACTCCACCAAAAGACTCCTAGAATTCATAAATAAATTCAGGGAAGTCCAAGAACACAAAACTAATGTACACAAATCAGTAGCATTTCTATATATTAACAACAGTCATGCTGAGAATCAAATCAATAACTCATTACCATTTACAATAGCAACAAAGAAAATAAAATGCCTAGGAGTATACCTACCAAGGAGGTGAAGGATCTCCACAAGGAGAACAATAAAACACTGATGCAAGAAATCACAGATGACACAAACAAGTGGAAAACACTCCATGCTCATGGCTTGAAAACATCAACATCATTAAAATGTCCACACTGTCCAAAGAGATTTACAAATTCAAGGCAATTCTCATGAAAATACCAATGTCATTTTTCACCTATCCAGAAAAATTAATCCTAAACTTAATATGGAACCCGAAAAAGAGCCTGAATAGCCAAAACAACCCTAATCAAAAATAACAAACCTGGAAGCAACACATTATCTGACTTCAAATTATACTGTAAGGCTATAGTAACGAAAACAACATGGTACTGGTATAAAGATAGACACATAGACCAATGGAACAACAGAGAACCCAGCAATAAAACTGGATAGGTATGTCCAGCTGATTTTTGACAAAGCAAATAAAAATATATGCTGGGGAAAGGACTCTCTGTTCTATAAATTGTGCTGGGAACACTGAATAGCCACATGCATAGGAATGGAACTGGAGATCTATTTCTCATCATATACAAAAATTAACCAAAAATAAATTAACGACTTACATGTGATACCTGAAATCTTAAAAAATCTAGAAGAAAACATAATAAAATCTCTTCTGGACATTGGCATCGGCAAAGAATTTATGAACAAGAACCCAAAAGCAAATACAACAACAACAAAAATAAACGAATGGGACTTAATTAAACTAAAAAGTTTCTGCACAGGTGTGGAAATAATCAACAGAGTAAACATACATCATACTGAATGCAAGAAAGTATTCACAAACTGCACATCTGACCAAGGGCTAATATCCAGAATCTACAAAGAACTCAAATCAGCAAGAATAAAACAAATAACCCCATCAAAAAGCAGGCAAAAGACATGAATGGATTTTTTTCAAAAGAAGATAGATGGTCAACAAACATTTGACAAAATGTTCACCATCACTAATTATCAGGGAAATGCAAATTAAAACCACAATGAGATACTACCTTACCCCTATTAGAATGGCCATTGTTCCAAAGTCAAAAAAGGAATAGATGTTGGCACAGATAGGGTGACACTGTTGATGGGAATGTAAACCAGTACAACTGCTATAGAAAACAGTATGGAGATTCTGCAAAGAACTAAAGCAGACCTACCATTTGATCCACCAATTCCACTAATGGATATCTACCCAAAGGAAGAAAAGTTGTTTTATAAAAAAGACACCCACACTCAAATATTTATCACAGCACAATTAATAATTGCAAAGATATGGAATAAGCCTAAGTGCCCATAAACTGAGAAATGGATAAAGAAAATGTGACATACAGACACACACACACACACACACACACACACACCATGGAGTACTACACATCCATAAAAAGGAATGGAAAAACAAACACCACATGTTTTCACTTATAAGTGAGAGCTAAATGAGGGCTCTATATGGCCATAAAGTGGTGTAATGGATATTGAAAACCTAGAAGGAGAGGGAGTGGGACGTGTATAAGAGATAAAAATCTGCCTATCAGGTACAACATCCTCTATTCTAGTGATGGGTACACTGAAAGCCCTGATTTCCAACATGATGCAATCCATCCATGCAACAAAAAACATTTATAACTCCTTTTTTCTTGGAAATAAAAAAAAAGAATGCAAAATAGGGAACACTGCCAAGTCTTAAAATAGGCAGACATCTGGACTAGGTAAATTTTAAATAACCATGAAAGATTACATTTTAGAGCTTAATCAGATAAGTTTTATTCTTTTCAGTATTCAGCTTTACAAAAATTTAGAATGTGCTGTATTTCATATTAGCAAATGCCTTACATCTCCATACTTTACTGAATATGAATACCTTATGAATGTGCAATTTAAAAATTCAACTAAGATGAAGAGTAGTTGACACAATCTATCACCTTACCCAAGTATAAAATTTGGTTTTAATTACACTAATTAGAAAAAAGACTCAAAAAGCTGTGCATAATTTTTAACAGGCTAGGAAGAGAACTTTTTATGTTTCATAATCCATTATAGAATTGTGAAATTCCCCATTTGTACTATTGTTAATTTATAAGCCTCATACTTATAAACTTATGTTATTCTTTAAAAAACAAAAACAGTAAAAACAATACACAGACATACACTCACATGCATGAATGCCTTTCTGTGTGTAATACACAGGGATTCAGGGATGACTATTCAATGTGGACTCTGTCATTTGTGTTCACTCTGTAACGTAGTAGAGTCCTGAAAGCAGTTACCTGTTGTTTGAGAATAATGTTATCTATGCTTTCAGCATGTTTTTTATTGCTACATTTTATTTTACATATTTATGGGGTACAAGTGAGTGTTACATGCATAGAATGCATAATGATCAAGTCAGTGTATTTGAATATCATTTCTATGTGTTGCTATCATGTCAAGTCCTCTCTTTCAGTTACTTTGATATATACAAATTATTGTTGCTAAGTATAGTCTTTCTATTCTGCTATCGAACACTGGAACTTATTTCTTCTATCTAGCTGTGTGTTTGTACACATTATCCAACTTCTCCTTACTCCTCCCTCCCACTCATCCACTCATCCACTCTTCCCAATCTCTGGTATCTATCATTCTATTCTCTATGTCCATGAGATCAAGTTTTTTAGCTCGCATGTAGGAGTGAGAACTTGCAGTGTTTGTCTTTCAGTATGATTGATATTGACTCAAATCCAGTAATATTGCCAGTTTTGATTATGCCGCTATATAAGATTTTTATTTCTCTCAGCCATGCTCTTTGTTGAAGCCATCAGCATCCATGGACACATGACCAATAAAATTATGTAAATACTTAAAATCGTAAAAATTAAACAAATATCTATTTATTTTTTATGTCCTAATGAGTGATGATATCCATATCTCTATGCAGTATAATTATTTCAGCCAATTTTGATGGGATCTTTGAGACTGGCTGAAAAATATGTATGTTATAAGACACACACTGGAATTCACTCTAGTACAGTGGTTCTCAGTATACTAGAGAGTCAATTTTGCCATTTAGAAAACATTTAGCAATTTTTTAGACATTTTATGTTGCAACTGGAGTGGAGGAATACAACTGGCATCTAAGGATGCTGCTGAACATTATATAATGCAAGGGATAGTCCCACACAACAAAGAATTATTTTGTCTAAAATGTTAATAGTCCTGAGGTTGCAGAAACACTGTTACAGGAACCCTTTATACATCCTAAATAAATAGTTTCTGTTTTGGCTGAAGACCGAGTGAGATGAAAGGCCCGTATCTTGTAGCAGCTGACTGAAAACTTACGGACAGGGAACACATGATGGTTCCAGATATGAGCAACTTGGAGACACAGGGCTCTCCAAATTAAATAAATTATTTTGTGATCAAGTGGCTTAAATAAATAAATTCATAACTTCTGTGAACACGCTTGCTCATCTTGCATAACTGAAACTGTATACCCATTAATATCCCTGTTTGCTCCTGCCCCATGGCTACTGCCAATAATCACCATTCCATTCTTTAAGACTTTCCAAGAGTTTGACTATTTTAGATACCTCACAGAAGTGAAACCATGCAGTATTTGTCCTACTGTGACTGCTGTATTTCACTTAGCATAATGTCCTCAAGATTCATCCATATTGTCACAGATGGCAGGATTTTCTTCTTTTTAAAGGCTGAATAATACTCCACTGCATGTATATGTCACATTTTCCTTATCTATTTACCTATCAATGGACATAAAAGCTATAGTCAGTAAAAGAGTATGGTACTAGGATAAAGATATCCATCTGTTTTTTTAACTTGCATTGGACTCTTGTTTCCCTTTTCTTTCCAACCACGTGCTATGTGACAACTGATGATTAATTACCTTAAGGCATATTTCTTGTTGGATACTATCTGTCTCCAAACATATATTTTTCCTTCATTTATAGGAGTCTCTGAAATTGATATGATGTATTTTTTCATAGTTTACATGTGGAATAGATTCTAGGCATTGTGTGTGTGTGTGTATGTGTGTGTGTGTGTGTGTGTGTGTGTGTATATATATGTATATATACACACTAAAGAATGAATAAAGTAAAAGAAAAAAGGGGTGTTGGGGGGGGAGGGGATGGGTGTTTACCTACATGATGAGTGCGATGTGCACTGTTGGGGGAATGGACACCCTTGAGGCTCAGTCTCGGGGGGTTGGGAGGGGCATGGGCAATATACTTAACCAGAACGGTTGTACCCCCATAATAAGCTATAATAAATAAATAAAAAATAAAATAAAATTAAAAAAAAAGAAAAAGAAAAAAGGAGATCTGATGTGTCACTGAAGAATATAATGGAAATACAATTACTCATTTCTAAAGTGTTTCAAATATAATAAAGAGAAGTTGCCACTTGACAATTTAATGATGCAGAATAGAATAAGTTTAGAGAATTATCATTTGAAAATGGAAAATTCGGGCTTTATAAAAAATATTATATGATCCTGATTATTATTCAGTTCTAAGATGAATTCATGAGGTCTTTATTAGCCTGGGAATTCCAGATGCATACATTTTGTTGATCTTCAAAGAAATTCAGTGTATACTGAAATCTGCCCATACCTGGAATAAGATGTAAATGCTTCTTCAGTATTTGCTTCATGAGTTTAGCTGTGATTCCCTCTCAAGTTTCTTTCCTAAAATTTTCTCAAGGGAAAAACCAACTATTCTGTATGTTTAAGAATAAACATTTCTCAGAGAGTCTGTTAAAATTCATTTGAAAATTTGGATAAAGAGCCATACTCGTTTTTGTAACTTTTAAAAGTGCTGATGATAACAGAGTAAGTGAATTGCACTGAAATTCCTCCCAAACAAGGACCACGTAAGAAAGTTTCATGTCAGACTGTGAGGAGGAAATGATCCTGATTGCTGCTTCTAAACACACTCTGATAAGATAAACACAGGGTCATCAGGTGCCCATAGGAGCTTGATATACCTAGATTAAAAGTTTAACATCACAGGAATTGGAGTAGCTATGTAGCTGTCATGCCGTTAAGATTCAGGTAAGTGATCACTTGCCCCCGTTTGCCTGGGTCTTTCCCAGTTTAGCACTGAATGTCCCATGTCCTAAGACTATCCTCAGTTCTGGGCAAAACAAGACAGTTTGCCATGTTATCCCCACACCAAATATAAACTAAAACATCATGGAGACTTGTAAAAAGAAGTGAACATAAAAATAACCCCTTGTATGTATCCCACTTTACATCTTTATTATTAACAGCATCTTTATTATTGACTGGGTGTTGTGGCTCACATTTTGTAATCCCAGCACTTGGGAGGCTGAGGCAGGAGGATTGTTTGAAGCCAGGAGTTCGAGACCAACTTGCGCAGCAAAGTGAGACCCCCTTCTCTACAAAATATTTTTTAAGAAATTATCCAGGCATGGTGGCATGCACCTGTAGTCCTAGCTACTTGGGAGACAGAGGTAGGAAGATCATTTGAGCCTAGGAATTCAAAGCTGTAGTGAGCTATGATACTGCCACTGCACTCCAGCCTGCAGTGGAGTCCTCCAGTACAGAGCGAGACCCTGTCTCAAATAGATAAATAAATAAGTAACTTCTGTGAACACGCTTGACAATTTTTATAATAATACAGTGTCATACAGATTATCATCTTAGTTGTATGCATGAGACAGTTTTGATGATTATGACTAAGGTATCACAGTTTGTAAGGAGAGCCAGCTCTCAAATATAAGTATCTTAGACCCCATGGGAAAGAATATCCATCGTCTTCACCCTGATCAAAGGAAGCAGACTCAGTCAATAGTGTGGGATCTGATTAAATTAAAAAGCTTCTGCACAGCCAAACAAACTGTCACGAGAGCAAACAGACTACCTACAGAATGGGAAAAAAATTTTCGCCTGCTACATATCCGATAAAGGGCTGATAACTAGAATCTATTTAGAACTCGGGAAAATCAGCAAGAAAAAAAATCAAATAATCCTATCAAAAAGTGGGCAAAGGACATGAACAGAAATTTTTCAAAAGCAGACAGAAGAATGGCCAACAAACATATGAAAAAATGCTCAACATGGCTAATCATCAGGGAAATGCAAATCAAAACCACAATGAGATATCACTTAACTCCAGTGGGAATGGCCTTTATCAAACAGTCCCAAATCAATAAATGTTGGCATGGATGCAGAGAGATGGGAACACTCATACATACACTGCTGGTGGGACTGTAAACTAGTGCAACCTCTGTGGAAAGCAATATGGAGATACTTCTAACAGATTTGAGTAGACCTACCATTCGATCGATCCAGCAATCCCATTATCGGGCATCTACCCAAAAGAACAAAAGTCATTCTATAAAAAAGACACCTGCATCCGAATGTTCATAGCAGCACAATTCACAATCACAAAGATGTGGAAACATCCCAAGAGCCCATCAATACATGAGTTGATTAATAAAATGTGGTATATGTACACCACGGAGTGCTACTCAGCTAGAAGAAATAATGGGAATATAGCATCTCTTATGTTTTCCTGGGTAAGCTGGAACCCATTCTACTAAGTGAAGTATCCCAAGAATGGAAAAATAAGCACCACATGTACTCACCATCAAATTGGTTTCACTGATCATTACCTAAGAGCACATTTAGGAATAATATTAATGGGGTGTCGGGCAGATGTCAGGGGAAGGGGACGGGTGTACACATACATAATGAGCACGATGTGCACTGTCTAGGGGATGGACACGCTTTAAGCTCTGACTCAGGGGGTGGGGGGAGCAAGGGCAATATACGTAACCTAAACTTTTGTACCCCTGTAATATGCTGAAATAAAAAAAAAATAGTGTGGACTCTTCTGTGAAACAAAGCAAAACTGGTGTTTTAGGTCTGGAACTGGAAGGGAGAATTCCGGGCAGCATGAAGTTTAAGGTTCCATCTCGTGACATTAGGGATAAGGAAAGGGTAAGAGGTTTTAATCAGTGATCCCACAAGCCCAGATATTCTTATCTTCCAAGCCTCAAAGATTGAAGGAGAACAATGACCCTCTAATGCCATTGATCTCTGTCTGCCTGTTCTGGGAGGGGCTATTTTTGGACTCAAATGAGGAATAATGCATTTGGTGGGGAGAAGAGAGAGAGAGAAAGAGAGCGAGTGAGCAGAATGTTTAGAGGGAAAAAAATTATGGCATGGGGTTAAAAGCACAAAAATTACAAACAAACAGAAATCGGTTCAAGTCCCTGTTGGGTTACTCTCTAAGTAAGTGATATTGTGTGTATTTCTTCAATTATTTGACTTTCAGTATTTTTATTTTTTGTAACATTTTCTTTTTTTTTTTTTATTTATTATAGCTTATTATGGGGGTACAACCGTTCTGGTTAAGTATATTGCCCATGCCCCTCCCAACCCCCCGAGACTGAGCCTCAAGGGTGTCCATTCCCCCAACAGTGCACGACATTTTCAAATTTGAAATTAAATATAATAATAATACCTGACATGGTTTCTCTGAGGATTTATTAAAATGATTTATAAAATATTTAGCAGAGTGCCTGGCCTTTGGTAGTACTCAAAAACAGTAAGCAGCTAATTTTGTTAAGACAGATGGTAAAGTTTTGCTTAAAATTCAATATACATACATATGTGTAAATGTGTGCACACATGTACATGTAACCATTTCAAAGAATATAGAAAAATTATAATTATTATCATTTTTATGGTTGGACTTTGCATTTCCTTTTTTTTTTGGCTGGGGGAGAGGGAGAAGCAAAAAAGCAAATCAACATTTCTTTTGAAAAAAAATATTTTTAAAAAACAATTGAGGCTTCTCAACAGTGGCAGATAGGAGACATGTGGTTGTGACAAAGCTTATGTGCTTCAGTGGTATTTTCTTTTGAAGGTAGCATGTAAATATTTAGTGAGAGTTTAATTAATATTTACACATTTATTTTAATTGAGAGATGTATCTATTTATTCAG
>CM052442.1:128709597-128719880 GCA_028533085.1 Varecia variegata
GCACGCTTGAAGTTCTGACTTGGGGGGGACGGGGGTGGGGGCGGGGATGGGTGTATACCTACAGGAGGAGTGCGATGTGCACTGTCTGGGGAATGGACACGCTTGAGGCTCGGACTCGGGGGATTGGGAGGGACATGGGCAATATATCTATGCAGAACTTTTGTACCCCCATAATAAGCTGAAATAAAAAGAAAAAAAATAAAAAAAAATAAAAAAAAATAAAATAAAATGCCACGTTTGAGAGGGCCTATGGAAAGGGCCACATGGTATAAAACTCCTGGGGCTTCTAGGAGCTGATGTGGCAGCCTGTGATAGGCAGCAGGTTCTCTCAGTTCTATAGCAACAGGAGATAAATTCTGCCAACAAACTGTGGAAGGTTCCAGACAGATTTTTCCGCTTTGAGCCTCACATAATAACACAGCTCAGACTACACCTGATTACAGCCTTTTAAGACCCTGAGCTGAGAACCCCAGACTCCTGATCCATAGAAGCTGTGAGAAAGTATTTGTATGTCACATCTTCTTTTAAAGGAGCATTTAGAAATGAAGTTAAAAAGGCGGAAGAAGCAGTAAAGATTGCTGAACTCATGTTGAAAGAAGCACAAATTGAAGTAAACCAGTCTGACAGAACCTCTTTGTCTTCTGCCAAGGATGTATTACAGAAAGCTTTGGAAGATGTAGAAGCAAAGCATAAGAACCTTAAAGAGAAGCGAAGAGAATTAAAAAAAGCAAGAACACTCTCCCTATTCTTTGGGGTGAACATAGAAAACCGAAGCCAAGCTGGAATGTTCATTTACAGTAACAACCGTTTGATCAAAATGCATGAGAAAGTGGGCCCACAGTTGAAACTGAAGTCCTTACTTGGTGCAGGAGTGGTTGGAATTGTTAATATACCCTTGGAGATCATGGAACCATCCCATAATAAACAGGAATTTCTCA
The DNA here is from genome assembly GCA_028533085.1 of Varecia variegata. NCBI lineage: Eukaryota > Metazoa > Chordata > Mammalia > Primates > Lemuridae > Varecia > Varecia variegata. The sequence continues at coordinate 128,710,536 of CM052442.1, forward strand.
ATGTCCAAGAATATAATCATCTACTAAAAGTCATGGGACAGTACTTGGTCCAGTACTGTAAGGACACCGGGATCAGTAATAGAAATTTAACCTGGTTTTGGAATGAATTTGGATACCAGAATAGCAAGGACATGGATAAACCTTTAGATTCTATTCAATATCAAAGAAGACAAGCCATGGCCATCCCATTCATCATACAATGTGATCTTTGTCTTAAATGGAGAGTCTTACCTTCCTCTACTGATTATCAGGAAAAAGAATTTCTTGACCTCTGGATTTGTGCTAATAATCCTAACCTCTTGGAAAACAGGTAGTTTTTGATAGTTTTAAAAAAATTCTTTATCTATTTTTAATTCCTAGATTTCATATGCATGAACCTGGAAAATGTCAGTTAGAGATAGATTTTAGCTTAGTAGCTTGTATCTCTTCAAACTCTTTCTACCTCTTTGTTACCTGTGAAAAGATTATTTTATTGGTGTGCTTTTCCATCAAATAAAAGAGATCTGGATATAAAAAAAAAAATAAAAATAAAAAAATAAAAAATAAAAAACAATTGAGGCTTCTCAACAGTGGCAGATAGGAGACATGTGGTTGTGACAAAGCTTATGTGCTTCAGTGGTATTTTCTTTTGAAGGTAGCATGTAAATATTTAGTGAGAGTTTAATTAATATTTACACATTTATTTTAATTGAGAGATGTATCTATTTATTCAGCTTTAGGCCAAGCCAAGCCAAAAGGTGGTGTGATTTCTGACGGTTATCTGTTCATGCAGCCTGAAGGGGCCTAATTTGCTGGGTCAGCCCTTGGACTTCAACGACTACTGCTTCTACTTCCCATTTGGCCTTGCACAAGCCAATTTCCCCTTGGAATCTCAATTTCCTGTCCTATAAAATGTGAGGATTAGAGTAAATGGGCTTCACAGACTCAGCTATGCCATTTTGTTTTGTTTTTATATTTTCATGTAGGAACAAATTTCAAATTTACTTATTTATACCATCCGAGAGAAGAGCAGGGAAGTGGCTCTGGGGAGGGATGGAAGCAAAGAGAATAATAAAGGTCCCATAAATCATAGAAAACAGAACACACTGCTAAAAGGCATTGCAATGCTCTGGACCACAGAACTGCCCTTAGTGTGGGCAGGATCTGAACTTCTACGCTTTGCTGAGACATCAACTTCACATCTCAAGTTCATAGAAAAACATAATTCCTCCTGCCTTATGTGAACATTCTAAAAATGTGTTAAGCCCCAAGGAAACGGGGTTGCCACTGAGGTGCAGAGGTGCCGAGGGCCCAAATGTACAGAGAAACAGAGCTGACTTAGCCAAGGCTGAAGATGGTGATTTGCAAAAAGATTTATTGAAATGTGGGCTAAAGGTCTTTTTACAATGCCATGCAAGTTCAGCCCCCTTTTTTTTTTTCTTTTCAAGTCAATGCATAACAGAGACATAAGATGAGGATGGAGGAAGAAGGAAGGAATCAGAAGACTGCAATTCCAGCATATGGGAAATCATCATTGACTCTCAGAAGATGGGAATACTCCACAGCTGTGGTTTGCTTCTGCTAAAAGAGTACACTTACACTCACAATTCGCCACCTGTCAGATAAGAGAGAGGGAGATGTCCTGGATGTACACAAGTATTAAGAGAAGCTTCTGATCATGACTGGATAAAAAGGGATATAGGACTACATGGTCTCTTCTACATAATAAAAGATAATAAACTAAAAAAAAAAAAGAAGACTGCTGACCCATGTTGTTGGAGAAGCGCAGATCACACATTACAGTGGAGGTTCCCCGCTCGTATATATCTGAAACTCATTTATTTGTTATTCCAGTCATTCGACAGAAACATTGATTATGTTCTAGATATTGCGGTAAGCACTAAAGATACAGAAAGACATCGAAAAATTGGTGGGAGAAGCGAAACAGCCAACGAGCATTGTTACCCTGATACGTTGTAAAAAGCAGGGGACATAAAGAATTTGGAATCTGGAGAAGAAAAGGGAGTTCAGTGAATACGAGTTGCTGTCCAAAAGTTGTTGCTTTGCAGTTGTAAGATGGAGAAAAGGTCCAAGATACAAGTGGTAGAACCAATCGTCAACTCAGGCAATTTGCTCCTAAATTCACGTTCTCCACCATTCCCCTCTGCTGCTTCATAGTCATCAGTGTCTGTCACTTACATGACAGTAATGACAACAATAGCAAAAACACATTGAGCCCTTATATGTCCACTCACTCCGAACTGTCAGATTTAGTCTTCATTACAATTTCATAATGCAGGCACCATTTTTAATTTTACAAGCAAGAAAACAAATTCAGAAAGATGAAAAACCTTGCCCAAGGGTCACAAAGCTGCAAGTCACAAATCTAGGATCTCAGCCCGGTTCTGATTAACATTAGGAATTATGGTTTTAATCATCTACTTATGTTATGCTGCCGGCATGCCACTTACGCTATTCTCCCAGCATAATCTACGCCTCCTTCTCTCATATTGATCATAGGTTTGGTGGATATTTCAAATGAGCCAACATTTTTAGAGAAATATTAATACAACTTGGCAGTATTTTATCCTACATTTAATCAATTAATTATGCTACTCTTCACAAAAACAGTACATTTTGTTCTGATTTTTCTTTTCAATAAAGCATTCTGTGAATGGAAAATACGTAAAATCATTAACAGATATACATGATGGCTGTGAACCATCATGAACCGCCAGAGGGCTGACATAAGCCATCATGAAAGGGCGAGGAATAGGTAGGTTTTTATTTTTAATCCATAATTGCAATATATAAATAAGGCATCTTCACGTGCCCTGCTCCACCTGTCACTGTCCCTGACATGCACCCCAGACCTTCCTGAACACCTGCCAAAGAAAACGCTCCCTGCACTCACAGTTCATTATTCAGGTTCTATCTCACTCACATAACTGAAAATGCTCTCAGGGCAAGGCCTATCTCTGATTTGTTTGTAGATGTATCTCCAGCATTTAGCATAGAATATGATCCTTCTCAAAGAGGTTTTACATTTAACCACATCTTACCTCCTTCCCATCACCATCATCTCTCAGCAGGTCTTTGCTTCTACCCCGACTCTTCAACAATCTCTATTCCACGGAGTATCCAGAGTGGATTTTTAAAAGCATAAAGCAGATTGTGCCACCCCCTTAAAAGCCTCTAGTGACTTCTATTTGCACTTGTCATCAATGCAAGCTTCACAACCTGGCTTGGCATAGAAGATCACCACCTGTCCTCTTCAACTTCATATCCTACATTGTTGCCTTGGTTTCACAATACTCCAGCCGTATTGATTCCTCAAACAGAACAAGCCCATCCTCATCTCAGAACATTTGACCCTGCTGTTTGCCTTGAAATGTTTTTTTTTTTTTTTTTTTTTTTCAGGATAGTCCACTTTATTGAGTGCCTTTTATCCAGAACTTACCTTGTCTCTCCAGAGAGTTCTTCACTGACAACATTTATAAAGTCATCACTCTCTATGTTTTGCTCATTTGATCTTATTCATGTCATGCATGTTTCATAAACTAAGCAAATAAGGTGATTTTTGATAGTGATATTTCATTTCACTGGAACATACTCTGTGAGAACAGAAAGTTTGGCTATCTTCTTCTAAGTATTAGGAGTTCAAGGGTTAATAATGACTAGCGTATAGTAAATACTTAAATATTAGTTGAATTACTGAAGTATGAATGTACAGATATCCTAGAAGGTATGCCTAGATGAAGTGTCATCAGTAAGGAGGACCAGGTGAATAAGCTGTACTGGACAATGTGTAGTATTTGGCTTCACGTGCCTGAAATACCTTATTGCACAGATGGGCAGTATCATCTCTTTGCCTAGTCCCTGTGACTATCTGTTAACTGTAATAACAATTAATCTATGTACTTATTTTCCCTAGGAATATAGATATGGATGGACACACACAGTTACAGAAAGCAGTTAGAAATAATCCTTTGGTGGCACTGAGAACCACAGACACTCCCGGACTAAGATGCCTTCAGCTAGCCAGTGTATTCTTTCAGATGCCCTACCTTTCCAACGCATGCCTTCTACTCCTAGAAGTTTGTCAGAGTTGGTTTCTACGACTAACAACTAATGCACAGGTGGGATACGACATCAAGAGCACAAGGTAAAGAAGAAGTGTTGAAGTAACAGGAAAGTTGAGTTGGAGGAGCAGGTGGACCATAGGAATATCATCAGTGGTATTCCAATGACACTAGCATATGTTTAGAGAGTTTGAGTGTGATCTGTGTTTGGGGGGCAAATTAGTTGTATTTAAGAGGCAGTAAAGTGCTAGACAGTGGGAGGCATGGCAGTGGCCTCCAATAGGAGTGCCAGATGTACTATGATTTTTTTAAAAAAGCAGTAAGAATAAAAATAAGTAAACAAAGAAGGAAACGTCTTTATCCGATCTCGTATTATTTTGTGTCACTCTGACATTTCAAATATTGCTTCTGAGCAAATTTCTCCCAAGGTGTTATATTTATAGTTTAAAGAGCCGAAGTATGCAAATATCTCTATTTTGTATCTCTAATGATTTATGTTACACAATAAGATGAGGTTTCTTGGGACCCTTCTTAAACTTCTTCTCTTCTCCCTGATATGTATACGCTTCCCAAAAGTCTGCCTATGATTTGGGTCAATTGATTATTGACAATGAATCTCTCACTTCCTAAGATGGGGATTTGATATAAGCAGAGGTCAGTTAGAACAAAGGCAACTGCATTACACTGAATAATTACACTTTTAGATATAATTGTCCCCATTGGGATCTCATGAAAGCCTAAAGTAATAGAAATATTAAAAGGCAACGGACAGACCTTTATTGATTTTTAACAAAGAAAAAATGTCTATCATAAATGAAAATGTTTTCTTTCATTAAATGTCTATAAAACAATGATTTTCTTTTTCCCTTTCTTTTACCCCCTTATTCAGTGTTCAATTATTACCCAGTGGCCTAAACCCATTAAACCTATTAATATTGTTAGGCAATGGTAATTCATTTAACAGATATATACATGTATCTATACACACACACATACATACATGTGTACCTCTCTCTGTAACTGTCACATGAAAGATTGGCCTGCAACATCAATAGTATTAATAACTAACATTTCTATAGTACTTTCTGGTTCATAACGTACATTCGATTCTATTTACTCACTTGATTTTCCCCAATAACCTATATTGAATATCAACATGTTCATTTCACAGATAAGGAAAATGAGGCTCAAGAGTTAAGCAACCTGCACATGGTCATACGGTCAGCAAAAAAATAAATAAATAAAACAAAACAAAAAACACATATATTTGAGGCTCAATTTGCAGGATTCCCAAGTCCACATTATTTTCCTGAAAGCATAGGAAAGCTATGGTCATGAGAGGCTAAACACTATTTGTGGAGGGAGAAAAGTAGTCAATGAGCCAATTCTTCCTCCACTCTAAGAAAAAAATAAATAAATTGCTATTTTGCATTAAAGTATCTCATCCACTGTTTTTGTAGAACACTGATTCTGATGCCCTGTTCACAAATACTCACCTTCAAATTGACTCATAGTCTTTAACTTTTATCTCATCTTGTTATTAACATTATTATCAGTATCAGTGGGTACAATATTCAAAGGTGGGTGTTTTCTCACAATAATCAGGCACAATGATGAGTGTGTTACACTTACTTGACTGACAGGCAGATGAAACCTGGGAAACAAGTTAGCACACTCTACTTAATCATGCTGTTCCAAATCTCCACGCTGACTTTCAGCACACAGCAGATTCTAGTGGTTCTCAGGAACAGAACAGTAATCCTGAATGTTATAAATAGGTTGTTTGGTCAAAATATTGACAACCTAATTGAAAAATATATATCCTGCTGTTTCGCTGTTTGCTAGCCAGTGAAATGAGACAGAAACCCTGAGGAATCACAGAAGGCTTCATATGACCTGCCACTTTGACTTATGTAACTGCATTACCCCTGTGAATGAAAGACCTTGTTTATTTTTAGTTTCTTATTTTTCCCCATCAACTTGGTCTACGAGGCAACTGTAAACAACCAATGTGGAGAGGACAAAAAAAGTTGTTAAAACTTTCTGAGCTTAAGTCTTCATTTGGGTTCTTCTTAAAGAGACAGAGAACAGAATTCTTGTTGCTCTTTACCCTGCACCAGATTCTCAGGATTGAGCAGTGAACATTTCTATGGGTGGAAATACAGTATTTCACCTCCTGGTTAATAAAGTTGAGGTTGTTCAGTGAGATGGAGGTTTGATACCCTGCTATCCTGATTGCTTTATGATAAATCATCCATATCCACATGTATTACAAAAGTGGAATCTGTTGACTTGACTTTATTGTCATTATAAAACATATATTGAGCACTATCTGGAACCAGGTACTTGGGGGGTATTCAAACTTGAAAGAAAATGCTAGACATTAATACTCAATGAGTGCCTGCAAGATCTTGCTGCTCCAAGTGGGGGCATGGACAAGCAGCATAGACCCATTACTTCATTTTCCTAAGCTGTATTTTTTTCTTGTTAACTAAAGATAAACTACATTGACTTTCTAGTCTTGTGGTGAGACAAACACAGCACAATATTCCTAGTATGTCACCTAGTTCAGCCCTTCTCAATCTTTAACTCACACCTAACTAACCCCAAACCTCACCCTTTTTTCACCACACCACTTCTTTTTTTTTTTTTTTTTTTTTGAGACAGAGTCTCGCTCTGTTGCCCGGGCTAGAGTGAGTGCCGTGGCATCAGCCTAGGTCACAGCAACCTCAAACTCCTGGGCTTAAGTGATCCTACTGCCTCAGCCTCCCAAGTAGCTGGGACTACAGGCATGCACCACCATGCCCAGCTAATTTTTTCTATATATATTTTTAATTGGCCAGATCATTTCTTTCTATTTTTAGTAGAGACAGGGGTCTCGCTCTTGCTCACGCTGGTCTCGAACTCCTGACCTCGAGCGATCCACCCGCCTTGGCCTCCCAGAGTGCTAGGATTACAGGTGTGAGCCATCACACCTGGCCCACACTACTTCTTAAAGTTGATAATCTTAAAGTCCCCTGGGCATGGCTTTCCATTCTCTCCTCAGCCTGCTTGCATATATGATCTTGTGGTAGAGACTACTGAAATATTTATTTTTCTGTTTTGTTAATTCATGATTCCTGAGTTTTTAGAGGAAAGTAATGTGCTTAATTAAAACAAAACAGAACAAAATAAAAACAAATAAAGAAAACACTACATTTTAAGGATTTTAAGGAGATTTGCTAGGAGTCCCATCCAGCAGCTCCTGCTTGCTTTATATTGTCCAGAACTTAGTCACACGCTCCTGCCTAGTTGGATAGGGGAGGGGAGATACCAGGCAGCAGATAGACTATTTGGCGAGTGCCACCATCTTTGTCACTTTAACTGAGACACGTGTTCTCAACTTTTACTTGAATAAATAAAAAAGAGTTGTGTATATTTCAACACAATAAAAAGAGAGCAAAACTAAAGTAAAAAATGCACAAAGTATTGAAACTTGAGACCTTCTGAAGAGAAATTGTATCTCCTATGAGAAATAGATATTTTAAAAAAGAGAAACCTTTCTGAAAAGAACATCATCATTCACCTTTTCCCTCCCGTTCTGTATAGAATGTGAATGTGATACTAGAAACACACCATCGTTCTTTTTTACCATGAGCCAACTAGAAACAGGAAAATTCCAACTATCTTGCAGAAGTGTTGATCCTAACATCATTGGTTGTAGAACCAACAATAGCAGCTGCTCCTACATAATGCATGTTGTATGGGCTATAAACCTCTATTTAAGCTACCAGCTCCTTGAGGTTGAAACCATTCCTGATGGATACACTTAATCATTAGGGCTGCTGTGGATCCTAAAGGAACTTCCAGTTCCAGAAGCAAGTTCCAGTCTCTATGATGCACATCTTACATTGTTTATTTAACCTTCTCTTTTCCTTGAAGCCTTGCAGTGAAGATGCCTACCTCTCTTCCCTGTTGATTATTTCAAAAAGCCCCAACAGGTAAGAAAATTGGAAACTACTAGATTAGGTATCTCTCTAACTCTGAGCCTATGGTTCTACCCTTTCGGTTCCAAACCCCATAGTGTGCATTATAGTCACAATAGTAGAGAAAAGATAAAGTTCTGGTTAGTTATATTGTTTTATGTTTTTTTTAACTGCTAATATGTATTTCATGTTACTATTACCTGTATAATTCCTGTGTCATCTGGGGTCATCTGGTCCCTTTCAAATTGATATATGTATCTGCTGAATCTCTTCTTTTAATTCCTATGTGAAGCCAAACCCCTCCAGTAGGTATATTTCAGCAAACAAATGTTGGGGAGACCGTGGGGAAGGGTAGAGAGCTGCTTTCCCTTTGTCACTTTGCTTCTGTACCAGCGTCTGTGTGTGCCGTCTCTGTTCTGAAAAGTATCGCATGAATTCCTTTTCACAGGTCCCTTAAAATGCCCTTTTTGCAGAAAGCGTTGTGTAGTGTAACAGAATTAATGGAGTATGGAAGGATGGACCTCTGCTGGGATTTTGGGAGTTGGGGTACAATAGGAAATTGGCTTACATCATAAAAAAAAAAAAAAACCCTACAAAATGCATGGTAAGTATATGGCCTTTAAAATAAACTTTTTTTTTTTTGTTTTCACAACATGAAAAAATTTAAACTCTTTTCCAGTCACAATCACCTACTTTCATAGCCCCTCAAGACATTCACTCTCTGTTCCCATTTCTCTTCTTTCTTCACTCCTGCACGGATTGCCAGGGAGTTACTAGAGTCCTCTTACTCAGTAAAGAAGAGTGATTCACTTCCGCACTCTTTTTGCTATAATTGGCTCTGGGCCCACCTTCATACTTCCAAACCCAGCAGCACAAGGACATTTTTCATGTAACAGGATCCACTTTCCTAGAAACCACACTGGTTGAAAATAAGGCATTCTACAATAAAGACACCTGCACCCGAATGTTTATAGCAGCACAATTCACAATTGCTAAGATGTGGAAACAAGCCAAATGCCCATCAATTCATGAATGGATTAGTAAAATGTGGTATTTGTATACCATGGAGTATTACTCAGCTATAAGAAATAATGCTGATACGACACCTCTTTGGTTCTCCTGGATAGAGTTGGAACTCATTCTATTAAGTGAAGCATCCCAAGAATGGAAAAATAAGCACCACATGTACTCACCAGAAAATTGGTTTCCCTGATCATCACCTAAGTGCACATTTGGGATTAACACCATTTGTTTTTTTGACCGCGGTGGGGGGTGGGTGGAGGGGGATGGGTGTATACCTATATGATGAGTGCAATGTG
>CM052442.1:128720380-128758877 GCA_028533085.1 Varecia variegata
AAAAAAAAAAGAAAATAATTATGTTGTCTTTATTCTATGTATTTTATTTTATCCTCAAGTTCTATGTTCCCGTAATCACATGAATCATATGAGTATTATGTCATATGGGTCATGTTTCAAGTATATAGAATTTTGGGCTCCTTGTCATTTAAGCGTTTTGTCACGAGTAGTTTTTCAAAGGTATTTTGCCCTTCAGTGCCCCAGTGTTTCTTTTAATAACCCTCTTCCCTGGTCCCAAATGATTCAGTATTTCAAGTGGGCATTCAAACACTGTGTCAAATCCATTTGTAAAACCTTTATTAAGTTTAACAGCAAAATCTCCTAAGTTTGGCTTGGTTAATCTATCAATTTAAGGCTCATTAAGATAAGGAATGACAAAGCTGGAAGTGAATGCCTCTCTTTTCTTTGGAAAAAAACTTATAAAATCAAGCACTCAGCTGTTTCCTCATTGTGTGCTGCTTTGGAAATGTCAGGCTAGTTTGAACTGTCAAAACCATCAAAAATACTGCTGAAACTGCAAAGGAAACAATGACGATCTAGGGAAAACACAGTAAACTGTAGGACCCAGGAGGCTGCTTTTCCAGTGGGAAGAGAAATACATTTTGAAAGGGCAAAGTTAGAAAACCAACTTCTTCCATATGAGGTCCACAGAAGCTGTCTCAGCTGGGGGGCTGTGGGCTGAGGGACAACACGCTGCTACAACACAACTGTCTCATAATGACCTCTCCTGCCTCTTCCCTGTTTCTTCTCCAGTCTGCCACCCTCTGCCAGTTGCTTTTTCTCACCTAAAAGACTTCAAAAAGTCTCTTCTAGTCTTTACCCAAAACCTTCAATTGCCTATGGGTGAAGAGTTTCCCTGGTACAGTTCAAAGAAGATGGGCATCTCTGTGAAATAGCAGTTAAGTTCTGAAGACGGGCCTGATTTCATGTAAGGAACCTGAGAAAAATTATCCAGCTGTCTTGAGTATCTTATAGTCTGCCTGAAAGCAAAGCCTGAGAAAAGGACTTAATTCCCATTGTCGATAACTGGGGCCGAATCATGCTGGTGGCTTCCTAAGTACCATGTAGAATACATCATTTTGAAGGATGAGACATAGAGGCAATTGTCCATAATTCCCATTCTCCATTGCTATAGGCTGGCCACTAGGCATGTGAATTCTCTTGTACATTTGAGCTATGCAATACATCAGTGAACAAGCTTCTAAGCATTTGGCAAAAAGACCTGAAGCAGAAAACCAGAGTGATCTGGCAGACACTTCAGGTGCAGTACGTTTGCAATGTGTGGAAACTGTTTGCCATGACTGCAGCTGAAATCAGAGATTGCCCTGGGAGGATGTGGTATAGGTAGATCACCAAGTGTGGCTACTACAGACTACCTTGATATTTATCCAGTGTAATGATAGTGAGAAAATCTGTATTTCACTATAAGAATTAGGGCTTTTTGCCAAATGTTTCACACAATAAAAAATAATTGGAGGTTGCTCAGTAAAAACTTGTTAATGTGGTAAGTTTGGAATTTTGAACATGACGTTGAAATTCTTCTGCTAGCTAACATCAATTGCTTTTCCTCCCTTATCTCTTGTTAGTCTCTTTAGTAAGGTCTTCTTTGTTCTGCCAAATTAATCTGTTAAAAGCCCAGTGTCTTTCTCCTTGACAATATTCACAGGTCAAGTTTTATTCTAATCAAAAAGCTCTGGAAATCATGGGATTGATCCATTGGAGGGGAAAGGAGAGAGGACAGTTACAAGTAGCTTTATTATATAATGTAATGTTCATAATTTCTGTCTATGTCCTTATTTTTGTTTCAAACAGTTATAAATCTCTTTTTGTTAACATCAAACGACCGACATAGCACCCGTCCAAGTTACCAAAATGGTAATGACTGAGAAATGGAATGTTTGTTTTCAGTCTCTGCCGATGTGAGTAGTTGGCTGAATTTGATGCAGTTGGTTTCACATTTTTCTTTAACTGTTCCAGTCTCACTCCATTTTACATGAGGCATTTTATTTCTATCTTACCACTCTCTTTGTTTTCTTTTAGGTCTCTCTCCTTAGCCTATTCTTTAACACTAGTGTTGACTGGGTTTCCATCCTTGGCCCTCCACTTTTCTCTGGAATTCCTTTTCTAGACATTAAGGGGAAAAAAAGAGATCATCTCGCCGGCAGAACATCAGCAGATTTCATTGTAAACTGTCATATGCTGACAGTAATGTATCAAGTGCTTAAACTGGTTACCTACAAGCTGAATTCATCAAGAAATATGTTTTATTTTAGCCATACATGTTTCTAAAGACAAAGAAATATATAATTAAGGAATCTAGATTTTTTGTTTCTCATAAAAAATTAGACAACCAGGAAAAACCAGCCCACCACCTCTGCATATAACAACTGGTCACCACCGAGTGACAGCCTTACCTTTAGATCAGTGAGCTCCTGAAATACCTGCACACATTCCTTTCCTGCACACCTGGGCTTCCCTCCTGTCCCTTGTCACCCTCTCCAAACTTTAAATGGAATGGTGAAGAGTAGAAAGCAAGACAACATTCTATCAAATATATCTTCAGTCCATTGTCCTATCATTTCCTTCACTGTCAAAATAGCTATTTTTAATTAGAACTTCTTAAAGTTACAAGTATCCTTAGATTCCTTGACTTTATCTTTTCTTCCTAGGTTTGCATGTAACACTGAAAAGGCTTTTTCTTAATCTTCTTCCCTTGTTTCTTTCCTAATGCTACATCCTTAAACGTTGACTTTCAAGTTTCTTTTTATAAGAGAGTCTCTCTCTCTCAGCTAAGATTTGGGGAGACAGCACTTTGAAAATATCTTTGGATTTGGGATAATAAGTTATATGCCTTAATCTTTTTTGTGCCAGTAAATACAACCTTTGGAAATCACTTTAGTCCTCTGGGCCTTTGCAAATGTGGAACCTGAACATTGAACTAGATTGTCTTAAAAGTCAAAATTGATTAAATAGTTCTAATTATTCTGCCTTTCTAACCTAAGGAAGCCAAATTCTGAAAGCATGAAGGTCTCCCAAGTAAATTCTGACCCAATTTATTGTGCAATTTATTGTGCTTTTGACAACCTTGTATAACTTTACATTTGAATTACTAATAGCCTCCTTTTAGAGTATACTGACAGTTCATTTATTTTGAAAAATACTTACACTCTAGTAAATATGACTGGCCTGATATGCTTTTTCAAAAACTCCTTTTCCCCCTCTTTTATGCCTGGGAGAAATTATCTTAGAAGTGAAATAGAGGTCTCCAAGGAATCTGCTAAATCTTAAATGCCGAAGTGTAGCAAGCATTTTTTAACAGAGCTAGAATAAGCTAACAGCTGCCTGTTTCTTTCTTCTCGGTTTCCCCAAGGGGTCAATCTCAGTATCTGAGCTCGGCTCCAATGGTACTGACCTCTCTGCCTTTCAACTGCCTTTTTGATGCTTGTGGGAAGAAGGCAGTAGACATGGCTCTCCAGGGGTTAAAATAACGCATACAACATACCTGACACAACATTGGGCACAAACTAAAAACCAAGTCCATGCAACTTTGATTGCTTATTCCTCACCACCCTCCATGCTACCCATGAGATTTGTCTTTAGTCCTATTTTAGCCAATGACTACTGAGGTCTATTGGCAAGTTGCGTAGCATAATTTCAGAGTTTAATAATATTCATTCCTAGGTGTTTGTGAAGATTCAGTCCAAGGATTAGCACAGGTCGAACAACATATATCAACTCTGGAACCTGGGTAGCTTAGCTATGTTATTTGGGCCTTGGTTTCTTCATGAGGCAAAATCAGACATTTGGAAAAGAACGTTCATTCTACTCCAGGCTTTCTTTAGTATTCTATGATTTTAGCATATTATTTCAGGAGGTTCTCTCCGGGCAGGTAAGAAAGATTCATGCCTCCATTTCCTATTAATCCTGAAGTTCTATGATTTATTCCCTCAAATTTTATGAAGTAATTACTTGCAAGAGCTCTTTCTTGTATGAACTGTAATAAAAATGACTTAAGAAAAACGGTTAGTCCTTGCATAAAATTTAGCAGAAATTAAATTAAAAGGCAGGACATCTGTTCATTTCACATCAAGCCTTTGAGTATGCTCCCAGTGAGCTGCAGAGATTATAATGATAAGAAAACTGGGACACATTTTGAATTCTATAATCCACCTCTCCTGTCTCCATGGCATGGATCTCTCTATTGCTTATTTTCTGCCTGGTGTGAGCCAAAATCTCCAACTATGACATAGGAAGCTCCATCAGCTGATGAATCAACTGGCTCAAGAGGCATCTTCCCTCATCTGCAACAGAATTATCCAGTAGAACAGAGGGAAATATGTGTCTATATAATGTAAAGATAACGAAATATAATAGTAACTATTATTTACTGAGAACTTCATTTATGTCAGGAACTGTACGCACATTTATAGTCATTATTTTGGTAAATCCTGAAAACAAACTGGAACATAATGAAACAAGGACAGAGGGTTGTTTTGAACTGTGGAGTCATTCCTTTTTTATAGAAACATACCAAAAGACTGTGTAAGAAATATCAGGTAACAGAATTGAAAGCTTGCTGGGCACCTACTAGAGAGACATCAAGTGGTATACCAGATGCCTTGGATCTAAGGGGTCTTTCTAAATCTCAGACAATCCTATATGGAGTGGAGTACTAATCTCTATTTTATCAATTAAAAGGTAAGATTCCAAGAAGTTAAATAATGAGGACAAGATATGGAGTTCTAATAGAGTTAAGGGGTGATAATGAATGATATCTTTTGCCACTTCAAGTTCAGAAATAAGAGAATAAACACAGATATCATAGTGTTTTCCATGGGAGGAAGGTGAATGTTCCCTAATGAAGACATGAAGACATAGGGTGACATCTCTAATAAGCTATACAACAAAACACTTGCTCTCATGATCACACTGTATAATTTCTAAGACAGACAAACAGATGAACAGTGATCAGAGTATACTTTTGAAACTGGTGTAATTTGGAAGGAAGTGAAGACAAATGTGAAATTTCCATTGTATTTTAAGATAAGTAAATGAGTATGACTTACTTATAAATCAATTTTTCTTTTTCTTTTCTTTTTGTAGAGACAGGGTCTTGCTCTCTCACAGAGGCTGGAGTACAGTGGTGCAAGCACAGTTTCTTGCAGCCTTAAACTCCTGAGCTCAAGTGATCCTCCTGCCTCAGCCTCCCAAGTAGCTGGGACTACAGGTACACACCACCATGCTTGACTTTAGTCTTTTTTTTTTTTTTTTTTTTCAATGTGTTTCTTTATTTTGCCCCAGAGTCTGAGGCAAAACTAGGCCTATTTTCCTACAGGTCAGGAAACCAAGCACAGAACCACAGATGAGGCAGTGTTTTTAAGAGAACATCAACCAATTTTACAAATTAACAATGATTTTAGAATTCCATTCCTTTTTACTAATGTACTCTGGAGAAGAAAGATGGGTATACCAAGGGACTAAAATGGCAGAGAGAGAGAGAGAGAGAATAAATGACTTCAGGAGAGAAAGAAAATTTCCTGCTAAGAACCCTGAGAATGTAGGTAATAATCTGGTAATGGCCACTGTGGAAGGATTAATAAAAAAAGCATCTGGTGGGGACAGGTGGCAGCCCAGCAGAAAGGGAAACAAAGACTTTTGGTGTAAGGAAAAAGGAACAGAAGTAAAAACACTCATTATTCCACTCTTCTGTTTTTAAAAAGAATGACTTGGTGCATAGGAATGATAATATTTTCATTTGCAGTGAGAATTGGGATTGTGCAAGGCTTCAGCCTCAATGTGTTACCCTTGTATAAAATTTTGCTAAAGAAAGTGGTGTAATCAAAAGCGTAGATGTATAACATGAAATTATACATAGCAGGCATTTCTACAAGTTTTGGGAGAAGAAAAGTCACATTAAATAGAGAATTTCAGAAGTTGTGACCAGGAAAAACTGAACAAAATGGACTGGAGGAAGTTTCACATCATTAGTAAACTATGAAAGAGAAAGGTGTTTTACTTTAAGGAAACACACTGTCCACTGACAGTCCAATGTCAAGTGTATTCCTGCCATCACTAGAACAGAGGTGAGCTCTCCTATTCTCCTCATCATTTCTTAGGCTTCACCACTGCCAAAGGTAAGTGCCCCTCAGTATTTCCCTAGTCCCTTTTCCTGATAATACCCTCCCCTCAGGTAAATTTCTAAGTACAAATTTAGCTCTTCTATCACCTTAATTTTTTGTTGCATGCAGTGTAAAAGAGAAATAAATGGATAGAGAGACAATGAAATCAATTAAACTATCAAGATGAGGGTTCTCTGTGGAGGGGCACTGATAATGTAAAGTGTAAATTTTTACATTGGCACCCAGTTTACTATGGCAGTACTGGGATAAAGTGACAGCTACCTTGAGCAAGTGTCTTGGAGCTTTCGTAGATTTTGTTTTGTGAATGCTTGTCCCCACCTTTTAACACTTGTCCAGTATAAATGTATCCAGGCTCCCAAGTAATTCTGGGAGATCCCTGGGGCTCTCTCAAATGTGCTTGCTGTTGATTTTTCACTTTTATTAACATTGTTGCAGCATCCTCTTGTATGTGGATAAACAGAAAAAGATTTGAATATATAGAAAGTCACAGAAGAAAAAATCCAACATTCTGCTTTCCAGAAATAACCAGTGCTAATTGTTGATTTATATTATTTGTGCCTGAGCTAATGCTCTTTGTTCTGATTCCATCTCTGGCAAGCTATTTGCTACTCTTTACCACCTTACTCCACCCCAAACACACATGCACACCAGGCAGAGATGATTATAATGACCAGGAATATAAAAATTAGCATTTTAATTAGAACTGTTAAGTGTCAAATAGGTTAAAATACATGTTAGTTTTAATATATACTTGGATACACATATACTCACATAGACTATAAAAGAATTTTTTAAAGTATTGTACCTGTCGTATATACATATATACACAGAGAAAGACAGAGACAGAGTGAGCGAAAGAGAGAAACAGAAAGGAATTTGAATATATAGAAAGTCACAGGAAAAAAAATACAACATTCTGCTCTCCAGAAATAACCAATGCTAATTTTTGATTTATATTATTTTTGTCTATATTATTTTATGACTTTCCTTTTTTGTTTTTATTTCCAATTTGCAACATATTGTAAACCCTTCGTGTCATTAAAGATTAATTAAATCATGGACTATTAAGGAACTATTGAAAATACGGCCGTAGCATAAGATATTTAATTCATTTCATATTAATAAACTTTCACTAGAAAATAAATTCATTCATTTGAGTTTAATGATTGTGAATCTTGCATGTTAGCTATTGAACTATTTCTAGTCCTGCTATGTTGTGGATAAGCTCTTGAATGGTGACCAACATGGCATGGGGCATACTCCACAAAGAAGATCTTATGAGCAGCCAATCCACAGCCCTCTGCATCCCTTCTTTTACATTTGAAATCACTGCATTGGTTAATTGATTTAAAACATGACCTTGTCTGCCAATCATGTGCTAAGTGGTCTTCTAGGTATAGAGGATACAACACTGAAGAACACAGACTATGAAGTCACTACCTCCTTGGAACTTGAACATTGGTGGGAGACTTGGCTTATATAAAAAGCAAAGCAATTCAAATTAACAGGAGAGAATTCAGACCTATATAGACATTATGCACAGTGATGGACAAACATGATAGTTTGGCCATGTGGAAATCGTATTTGTGTTTTCTTCTGATCACCTGCCTTTATTCTTCCAATTCTCTTCCTTTGTTTAAGCTCTCTCAGGCCACCCTGAGTGGGATGCACAACAGGCTTTGCATGTCCTATTCCTGCTGCAGCTCTGGGAAATGCATGTTCTTCACCAGCTTGCAAACCATGCACAAATTTGCTCAGGAAAAGTTGATGGGACTTACTGCAGTCAACCACAAAACTTTTAACATGAAGTGTTTTTTTCCCCCAGCCAGAAGTGCCTAACTGTCTTTAAATGTTCTTCACAGAAACAATCAGATCTAGAATTCCTATCTTTAGAAACGCAAGATCCTCTTTCATTCTTTCCTCTTTCTCAAAGCAAGCCAGGCGCGTGAGAAACATTCTTGCAATAGCCAACCCGCTAAGCCCTATAAAACTGGAACATTATCACTTGTGTCTTTGTAGGCATTTTAACCTTTAAATGGTGATACTATCATTTTAATTAAAAATGAAGTTTCTTCAGCATTCAGCTTTAAAAAAGGCTGCAAGTCCCCATTCTACAATAGAAACTAAATCCTCAGTCCATAAGTAAAAAAAAAAAAAAAAAAAAAAAAAACTGTATGCATGGAGGTAGGCAGAGTTGGAAAGGCTTCAAAATTGGATGATGGGAGATTTGCTAAGCTCCCTTTACATAGGCAAAACAAAGACATGACCTCTAGAACTATGAAAGTTATACTAGTAAAACTCCCTTTATGAAGCAAAAAATACGATATAGGAAAAGATAAACTTTCAGGTCTGTATGAGGAGTCACATAAATAGACCAGGCAGAGAATCTTAGTCCATCCTTTTTTTTTTTTTTTAAATCTGAGTGATATGAATAACTTAATTTATACACCCTTTTTTTACATACTGGACGTAGAGATATTGAGAACCTCAATCCATACACTCACAAAATAAATACTGGGAAATAATACCATATATTTTATTTAACATAAATATTATATATGATAGTTTCACCACATCAATGCTATTAACATTTTGAACTGAATAATTATTTGTTGTGGAAGAATATCCTGTGCATGAAAGAATGTTCAGGAATATCCTTGGTCTCTACACACTGGATGTCAGTAGCACCCTCTTCCAGATTGTAAGAAACAAAAGTGTCTTCAGACATTGACAAATGTCCTGGGGGAGTGAGGGTGGAACATGAACATTATCCCTGATTTAGAGCAATTGATACAGATAAAGTATCCCTCATAGTGTCAGTTGCATATTTCTTGCCCTACACCAAGACTATTTTATGGAAATAATAAAAGCAACACCCTTTCCCTATTTTCGATACAATGTGTGTGTGATTATACATAAAACCATACTAGCTAAATTCTCCCTTTTTTACCCTCATTTATTTTACTTACCATGTGGTCTATCTTCTATGGACATATTCATTGAGTTCATTTGATCCTATTGAGGAAGCAACTTATACACCTCAGTCCTCTTACAAAAAGGTTCCTAAGATAGAAATGGATCTATCATACATAAAGGTCAGGCCTTGATCATTGACCCTAGACTCTAAAACTGTACAGAAAAGCTCCTATAGTGTCTGAATGCTATTGAATTTGATTAAGAATAACTTGGTGTTACTCATAGATTGCCTATAGGGGAAGAATGTGTTGGAAGCTCTTGGGAACATCCCAGTGTGCTTGGTAATTCCATGGACACAGAGAAGTTTTAAAATTGGTATTTTATACCATGTGTCAATGTTCTAATAAATTATTTAGTGTAATTGTCACCCTTAAAGATTCATCATTCTTGGACACAGTATTGCCTTAAACCAGGGGTGGAGAACCTGTAGCCTTAAGGCCACATGTGACCTTCTAGGTCCTTAAGTGTGGCCTTTTGACTGAATCCAAAATTTTACAGAAGAAATCCTTTAATTTTTATTAATACCTTTTGTTCATCTTTTATATTTGTATTTTATTTTTAAAATGAATGCATTTAAAATACCAAAGAATAAAATAAGTTTTAATGAAATAATCACCCCAGATTGACCAGCATATTTAGAACATTAGTAAGCCATAAGAACTAAATTAATGGCTGCTAAGCTCATGATTTTTAGTTTTAACTTCTCCTGCCTGATAGGCACCATACCACATGAGGCTGGTTAGTGTACACTGGTGTAACAGACTAGTACATCAGTCTGTTATCAGCTTTTGACAACAGTGCACTGTGTTTCTGTTTGAAATGGAATTTGTGAATAATTGCACAGCCTGACAGTATTTTTAATTGTCTGCTTAACAGTCACCATGTCAAAGAAGACCAAGAGAACACTGAGGAAAGAAAACAGATTTTTTTTAATGAGGACTGGAAACTGCAATATTATTTTGTTTCTGCTAAAGATAAGAATCAGCAATGTGAATTAGTGAAAGAAGATTTTTAAAGGAATGAAGCATTTCTGTGTGATATCATGTTAAATCAGAACTATTTGAATATTTCTTTGCAAGGTGAAACTAAGTTCATTTATGATATGTGGCAAAAAATCCAAGCATTTTGAAAAAAAAGCTATCTCTTGTCAAAACGATTCTTTTTCAAAAGAAAATTTCAGATGAACATTTTCCCCAATTAGCAAAGGTCAATGATGATCAGGCTTATATATGCAAATCATCTGAAGAATACACAGCTGTTATAGATCTATTAATTGAAGAATACAATGAAAGGTTCACTGACGTTGAGAATCATGACATCACACTCAAAGTAGCATTTCAGCCTCATCTAGTTGATATCACCAAGGCACCCAAAAGCTACAGATGGAATTGACTGAGCTCTCAGTAGGTGACATTATAAAGTCATTGTTTGATGCTAAGATCCAATTGAAACATGGAAAAATGCAGAATACCCACACACCTTCAGCAACATGTTCCAAAAAATGCTTTCTTGCTTTTCAACCACTTACTGCTGCAAATCTACATTTTCCTACATAACCCAAATTCAGATGCCCTTAAGGTCACAAATGACTAATACCCATCTAGAAGATCAACTGAAACCTCAGACCTCCATGCTGCAACCCAATATTCAAATGCTTTCCAACAAAAAGCAGATGCAACAAAGTCATTAAAAGGTTAGTTAACTTTAAAATTAACAAAGTTTTCATTTTTTGAAATTATTAAGTACATAATAGTAAGATTTTTAGAAAATAATATAGATTTTTAAGTATATCTAATTACAGTTTGTTGAATGCACCGTTATTTGATTACAGCTATTAATAAATTAATGTAGCCTTCCAACATGAAAAGGTTCCTCACCCCTGCCTTGGACCCAGCCGGCAGGGCCTATATTTGGAGCCTTTGTGCCCCTGGGGCCTTCATGCTTTACAGTATTTTCTTAAAAAAAAATTTAAACCTCCTTTGTTGCTTGGGAGACCCCATGGTTGTCAGTGAACTATCACACTGATTAATTAATTAAAACTATAATGTATGGATTCCCTTAAGCCTGATGCAGAACCCACCTTGAGTCCAGTGCTCAAGGTCTCCTATACTTCAGAGATGGCCCTGTCCGAGTATGTGGCATAGGTGAATATAGACCCCTTCAACTAAGTACCTGCCTCCATTTCTCTTATGAATTTTCTCTGGGTTTTGGTGGTTACAAATATTACCTAGAGACGCTAGACCAATTACTAACCTATAAAAATTTATTAACAGGTAGAAATAACTGTGAACATTCATTAACTGATAAATAAACCAGGGGTTCTTTATCTAAGGAACAGTATTAGCTTCAAGATGTCTCTGATGCAACTGAAGAAATTTGTGTGTGTGTGTATATATATATCCGTATACGTGTTATTCTTGGAAAAGTGTCTATAGATTTCCTCAGATTCTGAATTAATCAGAAATACAATTTCCATATTACTCTTAGAATAGAATTTGGGTTTGGAAAATGCAAGTTCACTCTGAGCATCCATACACTTATATGCTGGCCTTACAAAGGTGTTTACCTTCCAGAAATTTCTGATGACTTCTCAATTTTTCTGCAAAAGTTTTCTGAGTTTTGTGGACATTTATAAATTACATTAAGACTCTGCATGTTTTAAGGTAAGTCAGATAGCTCAGGGTTGAAAAGATATATTTTTTTAATCTTGTTTATACCAGGAAAAAAAGCATTATTCTAACCACTATTTCAGAAACATTCCTCATCTCCTTGTCTCTTTCTGAAAATATCCCACTTTGCTGTAGTTGGCCTTACAGCATATCTTCTTGTGAGCTATTGGTGTTTTGTATAGCGTATGTGCTATACATGTTAAAGATCTTAACTGGGTCAGACAATATTTGCTTTTTAAAATTTCAAATGCCAGCCTGAGCAAGAGTGAGACCCCATCTCTACTAAAAATAGAAAGAAATGATTTGGACAGCTAACAATATATATAGAAAAAATTAGCTGGGCATGGTGGCACATGCCTGTAGTCCCAGCTACTTGGGAAGCTGAGGCAGTAGGATCGCTTGAGCCCAGGAGTGTGAGGTTGCTGTGAGCTAGGCTGACACCACAGCACTCACTCTAGCCCGGGCAACAGAGCAAAACTCTGTCTCAAAAAAAATAAATAAATAAATAAAAAATTTCAAATGTTAACGCTTTATTAAGAGAGGTTAAATTAAAGTTTTTATCCTAGACATTTTGTGACAATTAGGTATTTGTACTTCTTAATCCATGATATTCTCTTTCAGCATATTTATTTCGTGAAAGATATGTCTTTAGTTTTCTAGCCTTTACATGATACATTTAAAATGTCATTAGTGTTCCATGACTAAATCTACTTAAGTTTTTATTAACTCATTTGTAATAAAGCATCATTCTGATTTTAACCCTATGGAATGCCTGTGGTCTTGCATGATTTGCAATGTGCTACAGTAAAGATAGAAATGAGATATTAAAAAAATAAAAACCTGGCGTTGGAAGGAAAACTAACATTTAGAAAACATCAACAATGGGCCACACAAAAATGCCGTTCATAGTTTATAGTAATTCTTTGCTATAGGTACCAGCAATCCCATTTTAAAGGTGAAAAAAACTAAAGTTGAGAGTAACACGCGAATACTTCTAAATATAGTAGCAAAATTCCAATCTATATGTTACCAAAATGCATATTTTTTCCCTAGGATACTTTGAGATATTTCAGAAGACAGAGGAAGTAATAAAAGGGTTCTGCTGGTGAAATAAAGGTCAGGAACCACAGGACCATCTGGTTTGGCCTCGCAGACCCATGGAGTTTATTAAATAATAACTGGCTTCCAATTTAATATTAATCAAAGGCATATAAAACCCATAAATCGTAACCCTTTTTGTTTATATGAGAAAACCAAAGTTACCAGGCCAATCTCAAATAAGACCACATATATTAACAAAAATAGGAGGAAGCTTTGCTTTGGCCAGGATTTTATCCCATTACATTTATGGTTCTTCATAGATTTTGTAAATCTATTTTTTTAAAATAGGCTAAAGACTCTCACTGTTATCTTTGTAGACTTTTTAAAAATTTGAGAACTTAATTTGGAAACAATGAGTGGCTGACCTTCTATCTATTTGAGTCAATGAGCCATGAACCTTATTTTCAAGACAGATTAAAGGCAGAGGCAGGATTAAAACCTATGTCTCCTGTCCTTCAGATCAATATTCTCATGATAACTTGTCCCTTTCCCTCTTCTTTCATGACCGAAGTATTGTCTAACATCGAGTCTATTTTATTCCTTCACCTTCACTTTCTTTTTTTTTTAATGTTAATAATAAGAATTTTTATTCTAGTGTATAATTCTCATATTAGAGGAAATATTTGATGTCTCTTTTTCCCTTAGGCTCTCTAATTATTTAAAAATGTTTTTATTTTCTTTCTTTTTTTTTTTTTTAGTTTTTTTTTTATTTATTATAGCTTATTATGGGGGTACAACAGTTCTGGTTAAGTAGATTGCCCATAAACATCCATATTTCCCCACAATGGGTTTTAGTGTAAAATTTCAGGGAGTTGGTTAGAGCGACAAAGGAGAAAACTAACAAAATGACTCCTAGATATTTATTTTTGGTTCATTTTGCTTAAGCCAGTTTAAGTTAGATGGCCTGCTCTAAGAAATCACAACATAATGATTACTTTAAGCAAGTTATATGGGAATAAAACAGAAAGGAAGAGAGAGTGAGCGACTTACCTGGTCTGGCTTCTGTAACTGAGCAGTTAAGAGACGCCTCACTTCAGAAGTAGCAGGATCCGGGTTCTCTTACAACGTGCTCAGGGCTCTGCACTTTCGTCTGCAGTTCCGGGTGCTGCTTTCTTCCGGGCAGGCTTCATTCTCCAGCTGACCTTACTCATGCAATTTGAAAGACGACCAAAAGTAGTACCAGGTGTCAGTGGGTCTTGACAATTGCTATCCAAGAGATACCAGATTGAGTACTTTGAAACGGCTTTGCTGAGGACTGCTGCAGTCACATCTACCACGCTTAGATCCACAGCTGTGAACAGAGCAGGTACCATGTTTAACCAAGCCAAATGACTCATTTATGCTAGCAACCAGGTAACCAGAGGGTACTGGGATTGGTAGTCTGAAAAAAGCCATGTGAGAGTTGGGACCAGGCGATTTCTTAAAGTAGGAGAACCTGGGCAAACAACTTTTCATTACAACCTTCCATACAGAAGGTCACTGAGCTTTTAGAAAAGGATATTTATTTGACAAAAATCAGAACCACAACAGTATCTCTCTACAGTAACCCACATTTTCCATAAAATATGAAGGCTATGTATTTTGTATCCTCACGCAGTTAGAACTTATAATTCATCTCCTTTCTTTTTTTTTTTTTTTTTTTTTTTTTGAGACAGAGTCTCACTCTGTTTCCTGGGCTAGAGTGAGTGCCGTGGCGTCAGCCTCGCTCACAGCAACCTCAGACTCCTGGACTCAAGCAATCCTCCTGACTCAGCCTCCCGAGTAGCTGGGACTACAGGCATGTGGACCATGCCCGGCTAATTTTTTCTACATATTTCTAGTTGTCCAGATAATTTCTTTCTATTTTTTTGGCAGAGACGAGGTCTTGCTTTTGCTCAGGCTGGTCTCGAACTCCTGAGCTCAAACGATCTGCCTGCCTCGGCCTCTCAGAGTGCTAGAATTACAGGTGTGAGCCACCACGCCCGGCCCATCTCCTTTCTTAATGAAGTAAATTGTTCGGGCCTGTTCTTTCACATAGTAATGATCACGTCTATGATGAACATAATAAATATCATTATCAATGTATCTTGTGCAAGAGCAGTATCAGTGAGTCTTGCATCTACTCTCCAGATCTTTTATTTCTTAGAATATGTAGCTTAAAGCATGGAAAGGCCACTTTGCTAGGTCAAAATCACCCTCCACATGTGGTTTCTGCTGCACTTGTTTCAGATTCTCTTGTATTGATAGATAACAAGGAGAATATAACTCCCCACCCCTAATTCCCTGGAGGAGAAGGAGAAAATAATTTGCATTTTAACAAGTACCCCTTTGTACTAAGCGTCTGGAATGAGAAATAGTGAAACCCAGATGATTAATTACAGATTACCTGTCTTCCTCAACTTTTAGTCTTGTCCTTATGTTCACTCATCTCCATTTATTCATCTCTGTGTCCCTAAGCATCTAGACAGCTTCAGGCATTTATAGTAGTTCAGTAAGATGTAGTCATTTCCCTTAAGGAAAGACAGATAAACAAGAAAAATCAGTGATTATGAGGCAGAATATTAAGTGCTTTGATGGAAGAAGTAGAACAGAGAAGAAACCACTCAAGCCTCAAAAGAAGCCACGCAGTGTTTACAGAAGATACTGGGAGGGCGTCTACCACCAACTTCCTAAACTCCTACACATCCTTCTGAACTTGTTGAAATTGTAAGGCCTTGATCGTTCCTCCACCCAGGCCACTGTTCAGGATTGTTTAATCAATAAAAACATTATGAAAATGATAAAACACATTGCAGGAATGTGCTGTGGAAAACTACACTGGACCTGGTCTTACTCTGTACAAATCACGTGCTTGCTTTCATATTCTAAAGGGGGAGGAAATTTATCCTAAAAATAACACCCAACAATACAAAACCAAATAGGCACAAAGTAATTTATTGCAGCATTATTTATAATTCTTTGCAATCTCTTACATGACCTTACATAAGGAGTGGTTGACAAAAGTGTGGTACATCCACAATATGAGTACTATCTACCTGCAAATTAAAAGAATGAGAAATATTCTATGAACAAATATGGCAAGAAAATCTAGGACTCGGATACATTATTAAGTGAAAAAGCAATGAATAAAAGAGTACCTTTAGAATGCTAACTTTGTATAACAAGAACAAATAGGATAACATACAGGTATCTGATCATTTTTATATAAAAATGAGGGGGAAAAAAAAAACAGACTAGCAAGACTGTAATTTACCTGCAAGGGGTGAGTGGGAACAGGTGACAAAGATGGAAGTGTAAGGAAGGGAGTGAATGATACTTCTCTGAATACACCTTTTGAAACCATGTTAATGTTTTGGACACCTAATAATAATATTTTAAAAAATTGATTAGGCTTGATAAAAATTCTAAAACTATATAAAAACAAATGAATAACATGAACTCATTGAAGGGAGGGGAACACAAATTTTTGAACGTAATATTTATAGATTTATAAAACACATTGAACTCTACTTCACAGGTTTGCTTTTCATAGTGGTATACATTACTGCTGTGGTTTGAATGTTGGTGCCCTTCCAAAATTCATGTTGAAACTTAATTCCCATTGTGGTGACATTAAGAAGTGGGGCCTTGGGGGACTTAAGTCATAAGGACTCCACCCTCCCGAGTGGGATCAATGCTCTTATAAAAGAGGCTTCAAAGAGCTGCCGGGCCCTTCCTCTCTCTCCTCCTGCCATGTGAGAACACAGTGCTCCTCCCTTTTGCCCTGCCCCCCTTCTGCCATGTGCAGATGCAGCAAGAGGAGCCATCTATGAATCAGAGACCAAGCTTTCACCAGACACCAAATCTGCTGGCACCTTGACCTGGATTTCCCAACCTCCAGAACTGTAAAAAATAAATTCCTATTAGGTATTTTGTTATAGCAGCTGGAAGGGAATAAGTTACCAATTCTGACATCACTTTCTGTAATTCTAGGATTAAACAAATTAGTAAACGTAGCATAGATGTCAACAATTTACTCTCAAATGATGCAGAATAAAAACTCCAATTGTGTGTGTATGCGTGTGTGTATTGCAATGGCAAAGACAAATTTAAAACAAAAGCCTTAATTTTCCTGACTGAAAATAAGGATACTTCCTGTACTTTAGAAAATGTGTAAGTTCTTTCTCTGTCTCTTTGAAAGGTACAGAAATATTTTTAAAAGTTAAACATACCTCTTTCTAGCTTTATGATCCAGAATGTCTTTCTCAAGGATCTGGGAACTATCTCCTTGAAATGTAATCATCAAGAAAGATAGTGTCCTTATCGCCTAGGTTTTGCGGTAGGGGATGGAGCCTAACTTTGGTGGTCCCCTCCCCCTCCAAGTTGTAAAACTATCTCTAATCATAAAGACATGATGAGTTTACTTTTCCTCTGGATAAAGCCAATTTGCTAACACTAATAGTCTCCCCAATTATCAAGCGATGTTAGGATGAACTATATGTTACTAACGGTGCTGTCAAGTTCTCTTATTTGAAGACTAAGGAATGTTTATCTTGAGAACAACTATGTAATGAATTGTATCTGCTTGGCTGTAGAAAAGGGTGAGATTTCTTTCCGTCTACACAATCTCTTAATAAATTGCCTGTTATGTGCATCATATTCTTGTTTAACACTTAACAATGAAGTTGTTTTCTTTCTTTTCAGAAAAAAAAATAGATCTATGCTATAGATTCCTCTCTGTGGTACATTCCACTGCATGTGCAGGCTCCACCTAATTATTTGCTATCATTAATATTATGATAATTGGTTACATAAATATGATTTTAGTATTGACCTATAGGTCAAATTGAGATATAAAGTTATAATACTTCCTTAGGGAAAATGTCATAACATATGGATTTATATACAAAAATAACTCTTTCAGAATTAATACATGTAATTATTTTACTAGAATAAACCACAAGAGTGAGAAAAGTACTGTGAGGCTTTATAGTATAGCAGTTAAAGTAGGGAAGATCAGTATTCAGCATTTCTGCATGTAGATTCTTATAACCGCTGTGACTTAATATCTCCTCCTCCCAGATATATTGCATATAAATTTCTTGCATATAAATTGGGAATAGCAACAGCTGCACCTAAATTATGGTTGTAAAGATTAAATTAATTAATTAGTTGACATAATTAGCTAAAATGTATTGAGAAGTTTCCTAGTCATAAGCACTGTGTTATCATTAGTGTTATTGGTATTGGTTGTCAGTTTTAAAAAAAAAAAATTACAGTGTCTAGTGCCCTACATAAAATTTTTACTTTTGTTGGCATTTTAATCTATAATTCTAATTTGTTGCTTGAAATATATGAAACATGTTTGAACTACTTTTGTTTCATGCTGAAAGGGATAGAAATCCCACACATTCAACTAAAAAAGGCCAGCGATTCTTAATCTCAAAGGAAAAGATACAGTATGAGCATTGTAGTTAGTATCCTTAGCGCCAAACATAGTACTTGGAACATGGAATGCACATAGTATTTAAAACCTTTAGAAATATGGTCCATATATTCATCGATTAATTTATCAAACTTCTCTTTGCAGTAATTGATGTTTACTGCATAATGTTCTCATTGTAAATTTTGTTTTGAATATTGTAAACATAATCTCACAATTCAGTAACATTTAATTTTAACATTTTAATGCTTATACAGGTAAAAAAGAAAATTCTCCGTCTACTCATTGCACTTTCCAGGATTAATGCTTCTAATTTACATAAAATGTACCCAGTGTGATTATTATGAGGGTTACATTAACAGAGGAAGAATCTGATGCTCAAACACATTGGATGCATTTGTGATCACATACTTAGTAAATGGAATCAGACATTTAACCCCCAAAATTTAATGGACTGCTCTCTTAGACATCACCCTATAACAGTTTCTCTTTTATGAGTTTTATATATATATATATATACACACACACACACACATATATATATATATATGCAGTCATCTTTGTCAGTGAATATAGATGTACTTCATCTTTATAGGCTATATAGTACACTATTGTTTAATGTACCACATTTTGTTTAAATGGTATAAAACTTGAAAATAGTCTAAATGTTCATTAACAGATCACAATTACAAGCAATGCCACAATAAATATCTTCACACATTTAGTATTAGAGATGAACAAAGATGTCTGCAGGGTACATCTGTATTTGCAGAATTGCTATAACACAAAGGTTGCCTGCACTTAAAGTTTGGCAAATATATCCCAATTGCCCTCTGAAAAGGTTGAGTGAAGATATATTATCAGCAGTGATATATTAGCATTTATATTTCAGCTTATCTACTTCAACACTAGGTATTAAATGACCCTTTTCTAAGTAACATATTAGTTGGGCTTATTTGTATTGATCGATTTCTTTTAAAAATAACATGGAAATACTGATTTAATAATTCAATCAATAAGTAACTCTTCACAACAGGAAAAAAAAAGCCTTGCAATTTTTTTTTTTTTCTATCAGATTTTGAGATTATTTCTTAGCAGGAAAATCTTTGAGATCTTCCACTGATCTGTTTATATATGGTCTGGAGTTTTTCTCACTCGTAAAGCAAGAAGCAAGTAAATATCACTTAAACAGCCCTTTTCAAATAAAATAGCATAAAGTATAAATAAATGAGGTTTTCTTTCAGATAGAAGCAAGCTGTCCGCCCAGAATACGACCTTTTCTCTGAACTTTCTTCCCATGCCATCCCAGAGGGTGATGCATGAAAGAACAAGGATTCTGCAGGAGAGTAGGGACGATCGAGGATCAGGGGTCGGATTCACATCTAAGCCAAGAAAGACACCAGACAGCCTCTTTACAACTGGAAAATATCAGCTTCTGGGCATACATTTAAATTGCAATCATGAAAAAAAAAAAATGCCTGGAAGCCACACTGATATGTAACTATGTCACAGAGCTCTCTTATGCCTTGTGCCAAAGATGTATCTTATGATGTGTGGGGGCATTTAAGAATTGGAGAGACCAGTTACCACAAATTAGTTTTGCTTAGGATTTGCTTTGATTATATTGATTCCTTGAGTTACCTAAGACGACTTGCTGAATTACATTATTTACATCGTTTTGAAAAAGAGAAAATGCACACCAAATAGACTATTACTATGTGCTACAATTAATGATGTTTCCTTTCTAATTTATTTTAAGCTTCTCTAAATAGGTGAAGAAAAAATACAGAAAAATGGGCTCTAGTTTTTTTTTTGTTTGTTTGTTTGTTTTGGGGGGATTTTTTTGGTAGAAAAATAAACAGTTTCTGGGTGAGTGTAATGCTGTGAAGCATTCATCAAACCCAGTTACATATAAAAATGAAGGCAGACGTCAGATGTTTGTCCACTGGCTCTGGAGCAGGACATAGAAAAATCAAAATTGAACACCTGTTGTGGGCTAATGCTATAGGAGCAGAAGCCAAAATGCCCTTTTATCTTGGACTGACTTTGACAGGTCTTGAATCTCCCTTTGCCCTTCCGCTCTTTTAGTATCAGAATGGAACGATTTCAAGAAGTGAAGTGTGGTGAGTTGCCGGGTCAAAGTCAAGCACAGAGGGAAAGTCCTACATTTCTCCACTTTCTGAAACCAAACCACTGATCATAAGCCAGGTTTAAAGCAACAGAACCGCCTCCCAGATCTGACGTCTAGCATGGCTTCCTCAGCTTTAACATCTCTGATAAAACTGAAATTTCAAATATTGTCAGATCTCAGCCACTTGGTATAAATGCCCTGTCTGCTGTGCCTCTGGCTCCTCTCTATCCTTCTTTACTGCCCTCGTTGGCTGCCTTTTCACACGGTCTGACACCGCTGTTATAAAGGGCATGTGTCCAAAGAGGAAAAGAAACATGTTGAAGAAATAAAAATATTGATGCTTTTCTATTTTTGAAGTTGCTGTGAGTTTATTCTGCCAGGCTCTACACTAAGCAGCTAACTAAGACAATATGTCAACTCCCAGATAATGACCCTTTTTTTAAAGTCAGCCCCACAACTTATTAGACTGTGTATCCATGGACCAAGTTTAGTTTTCTATAAAGGGATGGTAAGTCTATCGCATTGGAAATCATCCTGTGGACTTTAAGAGGTAACAATAGTAATATAAAGAGTTGGTATTTATCAAGAGCTTCCAATGTTGCAGGCAATGAGCTGAACTCTAAAAAAGGCTTCATAACTGTAATAATTATGCTGTGAGATAGGTGTTATATCATCCCTATTTTTTAAGTGAAGAAATGGAAGCTCAAGGAGTTTCAAGTGACTAAGCCTGAATCCTACTGACAGTAAATGATTAAGATGGCGCACAAGCCCAACCCAAATATTAATCTCAAAACTACAACCCTGATCTTGGACTAGATGTTTTATCAGCTCAACTTTCAGGAAATTTCCTTGATATTTCCAACAATCGTTATATGCATCTTTGGGATGACAGTTTCATGCTAATGTCTTTTTATTGTCTTTAGACTGGAAGAGAAGCAAAAACTACCATTGTTGTTCTCAAAGATAGACTTTCTAAAATTTTCCTTCTTAAAGTTTAAAAAATATTGAATGTTTTCCATATTACCACTAATTGTATTAATAGCTATATGGAAAAAGAGTATTCATAGATATGTGGAAACAATGTAATGGCTTCATGTAGTATTAATGTACTAATGGATGTACCAAGCTATTATTGTCATTCAAATTGATAGAGTATTTTGTCTTTAATGGCTTTGAGTGTTCATCTTCTTGAGATGTTTTAGAATTCATGCTGGTGTTTTAATATAAGCCCTTCCTGTTGACAAGACATTTCACAATTAAATGGAAAATTCTCTGTAACTAATGTGTTTAAAAGGTAGCGATCACTATCTCGTTGAATATAATAAGTTACAAGTTTGGAGCATGTGTGTTTGCTGACTTGCAGTTGTCAAAGTGTAATAGTATTTAATTAGGGAGTGTGTCTTCATCTGTGACATGGAAATAACTTTTCTAGGGGAATGCAGAAACTACAATAATTGTTGAAATTAATAGTTTAGTTTTACTTTTTATGTGAAACAAATATTGCAGAAGTACTGGAAGAAGATGTAGAGATAGACACAGGCAAAAACAAAGAAACAGAGAA
The DNA here is from genome assembly GCA_028533085.1 of Varecia variegata. Taxonomy (NCBI): domain Eukaryota; kingdom Metazoa; phylum Chordata; class Mammalia; order Primates; family Lemuridae; genus Varecia; species Varecia variegata. The sequence continues at coordinate 128,742,360 of CM052442.1, forward strand.
AGAGAGAGAGATAGAAGTTATTAATAAATTGGTTAATATGGTCTCATTTTCTAGTAGCTATCAGCTAATCCTACAAGCATAAGAATGTTTTCGTATTAAAGCTACTCTATAAAAATGTGCCAGTAAATTTATTTTTCTTCTTTTGACCCTATCGGCCATATTGTATATTGATGACATATTGGCTAAATATAATGTAATATCATCTATAATAATTAGACTAATATATTCTCTATCTTTCACCCCACCTCTTTATGTCTTTCTCTGTGTGTCTGTCTCTCTTTGTCTCTCTCTCAATTGAATTTCGTCTTTAAGAGAAGAATCATCTCTATTTCAGAAGGTAAAAATTTGCATCTGAGCTTGTTTTATAAAACCAAAATTACTTTTAAAAATCCATTCAAATGCCAACTATGTTAGTATTTTAGAATATTGATATCAAATATTTATACACAGCTTGAAATAATGTTTGGGTAAACTACATCCAAGTTGGATACATGTAAGTTTGATACATATGAACTATATAAGTTTCCAAAAATGAGAATTGAAACCTATTGGAAATAATTCTCTCTAAATCATCTATAACTTACATGTAAAGAATTTGCTATTTTAGTTGACTTTCAATAATCTTCTCATGAAATTAGCAAGTTTTGAAAATATTGTGGTCTGAATACCAAACACATAACCATTAGCATTCTCTTTCACATATAACATGTTTATTTTTTTTAGAACGCTGGATACAAAAGCATTTTCCCCAACATGTGGCAAAAGTTGAAATTAATATTATAATCAAAGATACTTAAAAACACTCTTCATGCACGTTAGAAGCACCTCCATCTTCTTGCATAGTTAATTCAGATTTCTCTCCACTGTTGACCATGGTGGTATTCTTCCCAAGAATTTAAGCTTAGTTCAATTATCAATGTCTGACTGCTGAATGGCACCTGCCCCCTTCTCAAGGGTAGGTGCTGGGGACACAGAGATAAATACCTGAAGCTGTGTTCTTAGAGACCTTAACATTTGGTTGAGGAAACCAACAAGAAAACTAACAAGTTGTAAACACTATGGTCAGGAAGCCAACAGTAAATTTACAGCAAATACTCTCCAAGTATCCTCTAGAGCAGCAGTCCCCAACCTTTTTGGAACCAGGGACTGTTTTCACGGAAGACAATTTTTCCATGGACCGGGGGTGGGGGATGGTTTGGGGATGATTCAAACACATTACATATATTGTGCACTTTGTTACCATTATTATTACATTGTAATATATAATGCAATAATTATACAACTTGCCATAGGTTGGAGACCCCTGCTAGAATTTAGAAGAAATAAGTTCTGACTTTTCCACATGCTTACCTGTCTTGACCTTGAGCAATGACCCAGTCAGGAAAGAGAACTGATGCTAGATGAACAGGGGGAATTTAATATTCAAGACTGTTTAGAAAGATGTTGGAAAAGATGATAGGATAAAAGAGATCAAGGGGCCGATTAAAAGAATGGTATCAACAGGAATCCACTATCATCCTTAAAGCATGAAGGACGAAAATGACAGGTAGAATTACCAGGGCTAAGTTGAAGCCAGTTGGCATCAGTAGGACAAGGGAGGAAGGGGTTGTTCCATGGGCAGTGGACCCACTGAAGGATTGCAGCCACTCCTGAAAATACTGTACCTGGGATAGATAAAGAGGGGAGATATGCTGGCTTTTTTTTCCCCCATTCCCAACACTTCAAACTCCTGCAAGAGTCTCCCACTGTGCAGAACTAATTGGAAATCAATTGGCAAAGGCGTATAGAAAATGTAGTTTTCAAGACACCCTCCCCCCTCGCCAGGACAGGGAAAGTGCCAGAAAATATCAGAGAGCAAGTAGAGACATGACTATGACTTGTGTGAGTAAATTATTAAGATCTCTGAATTCTGCTAACAGTCATCCAATGGCTCTCTATGGCATTTTCACTAAAATATGAACCTCTTATCTTGAGAAAAAGTTTTCTATGTATCCAGTGTTGCAGATTTCCACAGCATCTTCTCAGTACTGTCCTCTGCACTTACTGCACCTTTGGACTTCATTCTTTTGTCAACTCCTTTTTGCTCAAAGCCCATGGATCTGCTCTTCCCTCCTCCAGGAATGGAATTCTCCCTAATCCTGCTTGGTTGATTCTTTATTGTCGTTAAGATCTCTGTTTAAATTGTATTTCCTAATAGAATTCTTTTTGGACCATCTGGTCTAAAGCAGTCAGTCCCCTATCCACTAAGGCACTCTCAATCACTTCCACATATTTCAATTTTTGCATAGCTCTTTTGCTATTTGACATCAAACACTGAATTATGAAGCAATATTAAAACAGGTAAAAACAAGAAAGTCTGTCTATTTCTAATTAAATATAAATATCATGCAAGCAGGGACCTTACTTTTTTTACTCCGTATCAAGAGAATACCTCTGTAATAGTTGCTCCTCAAACTCTATTTTTTTAATAACTAGATGAATCAATGCTGCTATGAGAAATATCAACTTTGCTTTGCAGATGAAGAAATTGACATTCAGAGAATTTAAATGCAGTAAGATATGTGGACTTGTATAGTAGGTGCTTTTTAAATGCAGACACTAAAATAAAGAATTATGTAGTCAGAAGAAATTTTATTCCCTCTTCATGCCAAGGCAAAAAGAGGAAACCAGACGCATATGTATAAATCTGTCTTGCTTTCCAGAGAGAGTGGAGAATCACATCTTTAAGAGTCTGAAAAAAATCCCTCAATAAAAATATATTTTATAATAGTACTTCAGAGGAGGATAAAGGTTTACTAATCATAGAAATTTATTTGATTCATTATATTATTAATATTTACTAGAATCATGTTGATCATTATGACTTATTTATGTGGGGTGTTGATATTGTAAGTGGATGCATGGCATGATGTGTAGATTCTCTTGAATATTTACCAATTGCCAGATTGAAAAAGTTCTTCTGGTTTTTCTGACATGAAATCCCATTATTCTTTTACATTCTCACTTTTTATCTTTGACTTTCTTTCTAGTCTCTTCAGTTTTTATCCACAGAATGGGTCTACATTGGTTTCTTTTTTGGATGAATGTGCCTATTTACATTTTAAAGTAATAAATTGTACTTCCCTATTAGAAATGGTAGGTAATATGACAGAACACTGCTGTTAAGAATTTAGGCTCTGGAGTCAGAAGAACTGAGTTAGACTTCCAGCTCTTAACCTTTTTTAGGATTACAACTTTGAAAACGGTACATCTTTTTAAGATTAATTTTCTCATCTTTACTTTTATGTTAGTGCTGATATGAGAATTAAGTGAGAAAAAGTCATATAAAACTTTTCAAAGAGAACTTGCCACATAATAACAACAACCTTAACACAACAGCAGAAATAACAATAATATCATGCTTTTTTTAAATTGGGGTATAAAACACATAACATGAGATCTACCCTCTTAAAATTTTAAGCATGCATTACAGTATTGTTAGCTATAAAATTATAAAAGCCATATATAACAAACCTACAAGCAATATCATACTGAATGGGGAGAAGTTGAAAACATTCCCCCTAACAACTGGAACAAGGCAAGAGTGCCGACTGTCACACAACTTCTATTCAACATAGTGCTGGAATTCCTATGGAGCAATCAGGCAAGAGAAAGAAATAAAGATATCCAAATCAGGAAAGAGAAAGTTAAACTATTGCTTTTTGCTGATGATATGATCTTATATCTAAAACTCCCCATAGACTTCACCAAGAGACTCCTGGAATTGATAAATAAATTCAACAAACTCTTGGGTTACAAAATCAATGTACATAAATGAGTAGCATTCCTATGCACCAATAACAGTTACACTGAGAGTGAAATCGAAGACTCAATACCATTCACAATAGCTACAAAAAAACCCCTAGGAATATATTTAACCAAGGAGGTGAAAAATGTCTACAAAGAGAACTACAAAACACTGAGGAAAGAAATCCAGATGACACAAACAAATGAAAACACATATCATGATCATGCATTGGTAGAATCAACATTGTTAAAATGTTCATAGTACCCAAAGTGGTTTATAGATTCAATGCAAGCCCTATCAAAATACCAATGTCATATTTCACAGATCTAGAAAAAAATAACTCTACATTTTGTTTGGAACCAGAAAATAGTCCAAATAGCCAAAGCAATCATAAGCAAAAAGAACAAATCTGGAGGCAGCACATTACTATATTTCAAACTATACTACAAGGTTATAGTAACCAAAACACCATGGTACTGGCACAAAAATAGAGACACAGACCAATAGAAAAGAACAGCGAATCCAGATATAAAACCAGCCCCATACACCCAATTAATCTTTGACAAAGCAGACAACAATATTCACTGGGGAAAAGAAGCCCTATTTAATAAATATTGCTGTGAAAATTTGATACCCACATGCAGAAGAAGGAAACAGCATGAAAATCTCTCACCAAGCACAAAAAATAATTCAAGATGTATAAACTACTTAAATGTAATGTATGAAACCATAAGAATTCTTGAAGAAAATGTAGAAAAAACTCTTCTAGATATTGGCCTAGGCAAAGAATTTATGACTAAGACCCCAATGGCAATCAAAGCAACAACAAAAATAAATAAGTGGGGCTTGATTAAATTAAAAGCTTTTGCACAGCTAAGGAAATAATCAACAGGGTAAATAGACAACCTAAATAATGGTAGAAAATATCTGCAAACTATACATCTAATAAAGGGCTAATATCCATAATCTACAAGGAACTCAAACGAATCATAAAGAAAAAAACAAACAACCCCATTAAAAATACGTAAAAGACATGAAGAGAAGCTTCTTAAAAGAAGACAGACAATTGGCCAATAAACATATGAAAAAATGCTCTAATATCACTAATCATTAGGGAAATGAAAATTAAAATAACAATGAGATATCACCTTACTCCTATTAAACTGTCTTTTATTAAGAAGTCCCAAAACAGTAGATGCTGGCATGGATGCAGAAAGAAAGGGATGCTTATACACTGTTGATGGGACTGCAAATTAGTACAACATCTATGGAAAATAGTATGGAGATTCCTCAAAGAACTAAAAGCAGACCTTTTAGTTCGGTTCAGCAATCCACTACTGGGTATCTACCCAAAGGAAAAGAAGTCATTTTATCAAAAATATATCTGCATGCAGATGTTTGCTGCAGCGCAATTCACAATTGCAAACATGTGGAATCAACCCAATTCATGAGTGGATTAACAAAATGTTATATATATATATATGTACACACACACACACACACACATATACACCCATATATATTATACAATTATATATACATATATATATATATGATGGAGTACTATTCAGCATAAAAAGGATGAATTAATGCCTTTTGCATCAATTTGGATGGAACTGGAGACCATTATCCTAAGTGAAATAGCTAAAGAATGGAAAAACAAACACCGCGTGCACTCGCTATTAAATTGGAACTAATTGATGAGCACACGTGTGCACAGAGGGAAGTAATACTCAGTGGAAATCAAGCAAGTAGGGGCAAGGAGCAGGGGATGGGTAAAAATCTACATAACGGGTATAACGAACACGATTTGGACACACTTATAGCCGTCACTAAGCATTACAAAGGTGATCCATATAACCAAAAACATTTGTACCCTGTTAATATTTTGAAATAAGAAGTAAATAAATAAACAAGAAGCTCAAACAAATCAACAAAAAACCCCAAAACTCATGAAAAGTGGCCAGACAGCTTGAACATTTTTCAAAAGAAAATATGAAAATGACCATCCGAGATATGAATAAATGTTCAATATCACTATTCATCTGGAAAATGCAAATCAAAATCACAATGAGATACCACCTTACCTCAGTCAGAATAGCCATTATTAAAAAGTCAAAAAACAGATAAAGAAACTCTTGGGAGGAAAATGGCGGAGTAAGGTGACCTCCTGGCTCCCTACGACCAGAGAAAGAGGTGAAGAACTTGGTCTGCTATGCACGAGTGGATCGCTCCCCTGCAAGAGCAGCATTGTGAAACTGCAGAGAAACAGCGTGGGACACACAGCACAGGGGAAAAAAAAAAAGGTGAATGGGAGATAGGATCAGGAAGTCTGGAGAGTGGGAGATTAACAATAGGGAATAGACAGGGGGACGGCTGGGCCTGCCCGGCCAGCAAGTGGGATCTGACCCACAGGAGAATGTCCTGCTTCCCACTGACCTCCACACCCACGCAGACAGGGACCTGCCTGAAGTCGGTGCAAAATCCCAGCAGGAGTTGTTGGGCTCTGTGGAGAGGAGACAATAGTGGGAAGCATCTAAAGATTAATTGTTGATTTTTTTAAATGCAAGTGTCAAAAAAGTGTATAGTACAATATTATAACCTTTGTGAAAAAGTTGTATTATAAATCTTATCTTGTGCATATATAAAAGTAACTCCGATGGAATTTACAAAACCCTGGTATTTTGATTATCTCTCAAGAAAAGAGTAGGTATCAGGCAGTGGGGACATTGGTAAGATGAAACATTTGGCTTCATTAATTTAAAAAATGTAATAAAAAATCACTTTAACATAAACGAATTCACAGATCATGAATAAAATACAATTCTCTAGCATCTGTCCAGTGATTAAATTTTTTTCACAAAGTTTATTGGCAATTAATAGAAAATGAAGAAACAACAAAAAAGTTGTCACCCTTCCCTTAGTATGTGGGCTCAGGATCTTTGCTTAATTTCTTACCTGCCATATTCTCATGACCCCAGTAATGCCCAGAATACATTAAAGGGTGTATTTAAAAAAATAACAGAATGAACAAATGGAATATACAATGGCTATTTATATCTACTTCATTGAGTTATCCTGAGTATTAAATAAGCTAACATATATGAAATTGGTAGACAAAAAAATACTTGTTCAATAAATTTTAAAACTCATTCTTCCCCTTGTAAAATATAAATACTTGAGCTATATTGTGGTGACAAGCATAGTCGTAAGTCCTAATAATGGCAAAAACAGATCAGATAGAATCTGGTCAATCCATTTTCAAGGTAAAATATGCCAGAAATTTTCAAATCAAGCCTCATCTTCCAGGTGTGATCTTTGGATATCCCTAATAAGTCATCTTACTTTAATCACAAAAAGTTTTAGTCTGGGTTACATGATTTTGTGTTTCTTTGCCAAAACTATTTCTATTTCTCAGAATGTAAGTTCTAAACTCTACCCTTTGCCTAGAATTGGAATTTAGGTGACTCAGGGGGATGGGGGTGGGGGAGAGGATGGGTGTATACCTACAAGAAGAGTGCGATATGCACTGTCTGGGGAATGGACACGCTTGAAGCTCAGTCTTGGGGGGTTGGGAGGGGCATGGGCAATATATTTAACCAGAACTGTTGTATCCCCATAATAAGCTATAATAAATAAATAAAAAAAAAATGACATGTGAAATACAAAAAAAAAAAAAAGAAAAAAGAATACAAATAGAAGTTTGTCTCCAAAGAGGATCACCCACAAACCTCCCATCCATACATGGGTATTATGCTTCTCCTCCCTTCAAGGGGTGAGTCTATTTCTGGCCCTAGAACTTGTTTTCCCAATGAAATGGGGCTGGAGTAACATGGTGCCAGTTCTGGGCTCAGCTCATAACAATTGGGTAGCTTTTGATTTCGCTTTCTTGGAACTCAGCCACCATGCAAGGAAACTCAGGCTCATCTAAGAAATGATGAGAGGCCACGTAGAGACAGAGGTTACATAGACAGAAAGTCCTAGCTCCCCAGCTGGCTGCAGCAACAGTGCCCCAGACATGTGAGTGACACCATCTTGAATGTCATAGGCTCACAGTTGAGTGAAGCCACATGAGTGATCCCAAGTGTAGTATCAGTTAGTGAAGCAGAACTGTCCAGCTAAATCCAGACAATCTACATAACTGTAAGAAATAATAAGACATCATTATTTCAGATCACTACATACGGCTTGTTATATAGCAATAGATAACTGAGGCAGTGGGGATGTTCACATTCTCAGGTGCAGCTGGGTCAGATGCAGGATGGAGGTGAGATTAGGGGTATATATTTCACATATAAAATCAGAAACCCTGAATGTCTATTTTTTTAATTAGAATCCCTTCTCTTTGGGGGTAAAAATCCTGAGACTTTGTATAATATAGAGAATATTTACCAAAATTTACTGTGGCAGTTCAACTAATATAATTCATGGTGTCATATTTTCTTTTTTCAAAATACACACTTTATTAAGTAGGCTTTATCTGACATCTGCATTATGAAAATTAAATGATAAAATCTGAATGACCTTTATTATTTTGCATGGAGCTGCTCTCATCAGCTTATCTCAGTTTTTCAAAAGGTCATCAACAGTTGTACTATGGGTTCAGTTAATAATGTATTAATGTTTGCTTTGTAGGCCAAGGAATTATCCACAAATCAAAACACATAAACATTATGAAAATGAAGTTTACAACTATTTGAAGCAACTCAAGTGGGATGGGTGTGCTATTTTTATATAGGTTTATCGCTTAGCAGTGACTACAGGAGATTGATGACATGATATAAAATGCTACCTCCTTTACTGCACAAACCATGTTGAATAACGTGGTGGGAATGGTGGTTGGGACACCGGACTAAAGCTTAGGCGGCCTGGACTTGAGTGCAATTTCTAAACTTAACTGTATGACTGGAAACACACTCCTGAGCCTTTGGGGATTTAAGGTCCTTATCTATTATACAAATGAGAATAAAGCTCTTTCTTAGCTTGACAACTGTGTTGCTGTGAAAATCAATTGCAATAATGTTCAGAATGTTTGTGGCCTACAAAGTCCTTTATTTCAAAACGTTCTCAAATCGAATGAATATTCTTTGTTCAGTTGAGGTTACCACAATCCCTTTTTATCTTTTTAATAGACACATTGTGTGTGTGTGCGTGTGTGGTGATGAGGCCAGGCAGAGCTGGTATTGAACTTGTCACCACCAATTACTAGCTGTAGGAACTCAGGTTGTCCCTCTTTCACTCTGAGTCATGATTTTCTAAACTGCAATACAAGATAATCTTATAGGTGTGGTAGGACCTAAATGGGGTAAAGCATAATGCAGGTTCTTCTCCATTTCCCCTAACTACCACAGTCCCCTCTCAGTCCTTCCCTTTACTGCTCCATGTCCCAGAAGGCTGACCTCTACGAACTGCATAGGATGGGCCCCCATGCCCTCTAGCTTCTTGTTGAGTCCAATAATGGGAAGCATCTCCAGGAGATGGTTGAGTAGGAGGACAGAGAGATGAGTTTTTATTCTCTGGCAATGTCTGAGTTCCTCTGAGGCTAAGACTCCTGATGGGCAGCTCCTTTTCATCAACTCCAGCTCCCCCTGGCCTCCAACACCTGCAGCCTTCATTCTTCAATCTCAGGGGTGTTAAGGGCTTCTCATCATGTCAGTCCCTTAGTGCCGCAGCATCCTTTGTTCGTTCCTTCAAACATTTAAATTCCTTTAACTTTTGTAAACAGTTCATTTATTTTTAGATAAGCCCTTTTGAGTATTCCATCTGTTTCCTTGACAGGACCTTTAAAGCATCCAATCTTAGACTGGTGCCTGTCACATATTAATCTCTAAAAGCTGTTAGCATATATGATGATAATTGTAATAATTTTGGTTAAAAAATATGTGACACTTATGAACACGTCCTTGGGTTTCTGTTCCTTCTAACTTTTCTGTTGTTTGTTTTGGGGGGAGCATCAGATATCTGAAATAATTTTAAGAAAGGAAAATACAGGCACAAATTCGTGGAATACAACTGTTTAAGATAAAAAAAAACCGGAGAGGAGCATTTGTCTTCACAGAAAAAGACAGAGATGTTGATCCTATGACATCTCAAGTGATTGATGTGAATGATTTGTTATATGTATGACTGTAATAAAAGTGTACTAAATAGTTTGATCAAAACCCAAGTTTCTGTTTTCTCCATATCAACTTTAGATTGGGGATTGTAGCAGAGACGTATCGTAGACCAAATCCTGTCTGCTCATACTCAGATCCAATGTGCAGTGTTGATGAAGATTAACGACCTGTGTTGCCCTTTGGTTCTATAGTTATATTAAAATAGCTACATTTCCTTGAACTTTTTATTGTTCTAAATTAATTATTCCAATGCTTTATTAAAACTAGTAATTCTCTTCATAATGCTCTGCATTCATCAGGTAGAAATATTAAATTTAGACAATAGTTATATAGATACACAGGAAATACATAGAATGGTATTTGGCTAGCTAGTATATTGGATGGATTTACAGATAAATGTGTGGATGAATAGATAGATGTAGAGAGATGATAAATAGATATCTAATATCTAATTAAGATTCTAGTAAGGTGGTATATCTTCTTTCTGAATATTGAAAAATGTATTTCAATTCAAATGGCTTTGCATCACAACCCTATTAAGAAAGAAATAAACCTCCTATCTCTGTTAAATTTTTTTTCCAGGCCACCATACTGCTGTTGCCATGGGTTATTCAGTCAATGTTTTCTTTCGAGTATATAATTTTCAGCCTCTCCATCCCCACACCCCAACCTTCCTCCAAATGCCCATTAAATATCCTCCAAAACGCCTTATTTTGACCCGCCCATATATTGGCTCCTTTCTTTTTGTTTGCATCTGAAATGGAGCAGACATCTTGTTTACTAGAGACTGTTGGAAAGTGAATTCACTTATTGATTGACATTATCAAGCAGGCAGACAGACACTGTATCAGGTAAAATTGCTTTTTTTGTGTTATTGTCTGCCAAACTTTAGCAGAGAAAGTGATGTGCTTTCACCAGGCAGGGCTACTCCACAATCAGGTAATGGTTCTTAAAAATGCTGCAAACATTAATGGTGTTAGATCAATAATATTACTACCACAGGTAAAATGCTATTACATATATTATTAAGACATTGCTCAAAATGGAGCAGCTCAAAAGACTTGGAGAATGTATGAGTAATTGCTGTATAATAAAATGCTAATGGAAGTTTTGTCATACAACATGCTGGGTATATTTTTTCTGCAATACTTCAGAATAGTTTTGCATTAATGCATGATACAGACCCCCAATTGCTCATCACTGCCTCATCATCCTCCTAAATATGAGCTACTCAGAAGGCAGAAGATGCTATTATTTCTCTACTCGTGCATTTAATTTTTTCCAAATAGCTTATGAACTGAAACCCAAACAGTATCATGAGCAATCCTTATCATTCTCTATTTTTCTAAATATTTAACATATGAATTAAAAAACAGTGGTCTGAATACCTTCTTCTGAGATGGATATAATATCAAATGCTAGCTCCCAAGAGCATTGCAGATTACCACAAAAATCCTTTATTTACTAATTGATTCCAAAAATAAGTGAGTATGTTCTTTCAATGAGGCTAGAAAAACGTGAGTTAGACGACTTCAGGGTATTAAAAAATGTTACTTAAAGCCTATCGTTTCAATTAACTTAGTCCCTACATGTTTTATTTGGAGAACATAGATATATTGATAAATATGAAATTAAATAGATGCTTAGAGATAGGAATAGATAGGAGAGAAGGTCATGGATAGAAATCATGTAGCTCTCTTTCTCTAACTCTTTTTACATTGCTCTGCTCATTTTCATTACTTTAAATAGTCATCATTTGATTCGTTTTTATTTTTCTTAACTGAAATTTTATCATGTTGAAGAAAAAGGTAAACATGATGAAACAAAAGAAGAAGAAAAGAAAGGAAAGAAAGAATGGAGGGCAAGAGAAAGAAAGCAACAGGAAGGAAAGAAGGAAAAAAGGAGAAAGAAAGAAGGAAAGAAAGAGAAAAAGAAAAAAAGAATGTGAAGACAGGAAGTTTAAATAAGGGGAAAAACTCACTTCCATGAATATAGAGACACAGGCCAGATATGGGTGACACAGTCTTATGGGCATTCAGGAAGAATGTTTTCACCCTAACTTATATTCAATTCTATTTTTAGCTCAAGCAACTTGAGCACAGTATTTCTGGTATCAATTTTAGCTTGTGCAAAATACAGCTGTCTAATTGCTAAGAAGGGAAAATATATTTTTTCCTCAAATTTCAGATGATTTCTATTGGTTTCTAATCCTGTCACATCTTTATTTAAAAAGTACATCCCTTTTGTCTTTCCTAATAATTGGATGAATTTGTTATTGGAATAGATTCCTATTATTTGAGTATTCTAAATTATGGAGCTTATAATACAAAAGAATACACTGCTGGTTGGTAGAAATGGAAAATGATTTTTCAACTTTTCGAAGGTCTCATTTTATAAAATATCAATGTAGATGTGTGTCTACTCTTTCTAAAAGACAAAAGCATGAAAAGACGTATTACTCTGTGCAGTAGGCATAGCCGACTTCTTAACTTGAAGAGGTGTCCTTGAGGACTCAGCTTCAGAACTGATGGATTGGCCCCATGTACACTCCAATTTCATGTAGGGTAAACCCAAGTTTACTACGGAGATGCCCAACCCAGGAAGTGGAAACACACAGTGTCAGGTGCCCACAGATAAGCCAGATCACAAAGTTACCGAATTTGAGAAAGGGACAGTGAGAAAATATGTGTAAACCCAGACAGGAAGCCATGGTCAATCAAACTGTAAGTTAAAGTAGGCTGGGAAGGGAGCCTACCAGCTGGGATGACAAGGGCTGCCAGCATGTCGTGTATATTCCTACCGTCTTTGTGGCTGCTGGAGTAGACAGATCATCCTTCGAGGCATTTGAAGACACAGATGAGGATCAGGGACTCTATTCTCATGTCTGTTGGCTTTTATATTTGTTCCCGTATTTATACACATTACCTTAGCCCATATCAAATTCTTTCTGGAAATAAATACTAGGAAAAAAAACAAAATGAGAATAAAACTACATAACTTAGTCATTAACAAAGTTGGGAGGAGGAGGATTCATACAGTAAGAACGAAAATAAATTAATAAACGTGGTTTGGATTTAGCAGACATTACCTTGAAGGCACTGGCTGGCCACAGGGAAACATGATGGGACACAGAGCTTTTTTCATAAAACAAAGCAAATAAATCAGGTCACTAAGAAAAATTTTTTTTTTACAGTTTGAATTATATTAAGATATGGATTCAAGGATAAAAAATACCTTATCACATACCTATATATTATTAACCCTTTTCAAATACTTTTCTTTAGTATTGAGATGTGCTCAATACCTTAATAATTAATGATCATGACTTCTATGTTGTATGCACTTTGTGCTCAATTTAACTTTTAAATCAAGTCAATGACATAGGTTTGAAGGAATCTCCATTTTTAAAGGTGAGGTAACTCCTTTTACCTAAGGTCACCTTCTGTCTGAGTATGCAGAGCTGAAATTTAAACCTAAGCTTAGCTAACACCAATGCAGAAGGACTTCACATGTTCAGTAGAAAAGGTAATTCTCCTTACTGGTATAGAAGAAGATGATTTGAAATTCTGGGGATTATTTAGCCAGTCCAATGTGTAGATTCAGTTTATGGATCTGTCCAAAGACCAAAAAATTATCTACATTTGCTTTAAAAACACAACAGTGTTTATATGTTTTTAAAAATAATAACTTTATTTGCATGATTTAGCTTTAATATAGTTAATAAATTATTACACATAGCTTATCTATGGAAAATAATTCAGAATATTATCTGGAAAATGAATATCCTTTCTTCTCTGTACTCTACATGGGGCCATTTTAGAACAAATAATGCATTTAAGTGTTTGTAATTATTAAGTCTGTCCAGGGACAACTGCCATTTCACACAATTGCTCTCTTTATACTATCTTCTAAATGTTGCTTGTCTCATTACTTTAATTATTTTTGTAATTGATTCTTAAATTTTACTATTAGGTAATTTAATTAATGATTCCATTGATAACTTCATGGTTGTTAAAATACTTTTTAAAGCAACCTTTCAGTTTTGGTTAATGAACTCTGGATTTGAAATTTTGTTATTAATAAGTATGAAATTTGTACCCAGAATCCACGAATGACCCTTGGGGGATTTCCTGTTATTGTAAAGTAAATAGCATTGAAAGAACTCTGAGCATTGATCAAGTGGAACAGTTCTGTGATTAAAGCATCAATGAAGATAATTCTCAATTCCTCCTCAGATGGGTAAAAAGGGGAACAAAAATAATTAAGTCAAAAGAGTGATCCTAACCATTAAATAGTTCCCACTTGTAAGTAGGTTCATATCAGAGGGAGGAGGCTACCAGCCATTGTTTTCTTGCAAAGCATGAATGTGATCATGTCAATCTTTTGCTTAAAACTTTTGAATGAGTTGCCATTGCACCAAAGATGAAGTTGAAAATGCTTCATTACCTTATAAGACTCTGCCTACTCTGCCTGCCAACCTACCCTGGTGCTTTCTTTACTTTCTAGTTACAGATTCCTTCAGCCCTTCATTCATAACCATACTTCTTCCTGCCACAGAACATTTGTATTAATATTGCCTCTGTCTGGAAAGCCCCGTCCTCTTCTTCTCACTAAGTCAGTTTATTCATCCTCTTATAGGAAAATCAAACATGACCATTCACATAATGTCAGAATTTCTTACTAGTCCCAGAGCACTATGCATAACTCATTTGTAGCAATTAGAGTTTTAGCTTATATTTATGTATGTGACTATGTGATTAAAGTATGTCTCCTCCATTAGACTATGAGCTTAAATGGGAACAAAGGCCATGTCTATTTGTACTCACAAATGTATTTCAGCAATTATAATGGAACATGGCACATTGTGACTATTCAACAGATTAATGTGGATCAATGAATAAATGAATGAATGAACAGATAGTGAACTTGTAGACATTTCAAGAATATAATATAATCTATTTTAATTGAAGGTTAATAAAACATATGTGCTTTAGATATGTTCAAGCTAGGCCTCTTCAATGACACTGAAATAATTTATAGAGTGGGCATGAGAACATATGGGAAATTTTGAAGATTACATGAGTTAATTTTGTTATCGTGCTTCAACCAAATTTAGCTAATTAATGAAGTTCCATGAACCTAGTCATTTATTGATTCCTTAATCCAACAAATATTTATTGAGCACATATTATAGCATAATACATTCTCTGCTGTGAATTTTAAAGCTAAACCTTTATGGACTATTCCCTGCCTTTATAAAGCTTTTTTGATCCTATACTAACTATAATATCACCATACCTACCAACATAATTAATAAATTAAACCAAAATGAGACACATTGATATTAGAATGCAAAATGGTAGCACTTTAGATCCATAAGCATGAAGGAATATTGCATATTGTGCCTTTGTTTGATGTTAAAACTATTTTCTTATTTTAACTTTTGGTATCCTGGGGCTTCTTAAATTAGGTGAGATCCAAATATTGAATGTGTTACTATGGTCCCACA
Organism: Varecia variegata; assembly: GCA_028533085.1. Classification (NCBI taxonomy): domain Eukaryota; kingdom Metazoa; phylum Chordata; class Mammalia; order Primates; family Lemuridae; genus Varecia; species Varecia variegata. The sequence goes on from CM052442.1 coordinate 128,757,772, forward strand.
ATTTGATATTTGAATAACTCTTATTAGAAATTTACTTAGCTAGAACAGTATGTTTTATTCAGTTTCTCTTGATTGAGGGGCTATATATCAGTACCACTCACAATAGGGAGCGGAAGATTGATAAGTAATGTAAATTATTTCCAACAACCTAGTGAAAAATGGAATGACCAAGATTTAAAGCACAAAAATGGCAAACTACACATAGACTGGCAACTGCTAACCTTAGAATCCAAGGTAGTTCATTTGCTTATAGTAGAAGAAACAGAGTCATTATGGTGAGAAGGTCACAGAATTTACAGCCAATTTTACAGACTGAACTTTGTCACTTTGGATAAGGATTTATTACATGATTAGTTCCTCTTATTTTATTGTTTTGAATATAAAATAATTGTGCATTAATCCTAAAATATACTTATGGGACACTATGGTACATTTATATAAAATCAGGCAGAATGCAAAGTAATATCTGAGGCTTTAAATACAACATTTAAAGTGAGATTAAGAAAAGAAAATATTGGCTACTCAATTAATTGTTCCAGACACTTTAAGTGCAGAATCACCAATAACCATTAGACATGCATATTATTTTTCCTCATTTTATAGGTAAGAAATTAAGACTCAAAGATAATAAGTAACTTGCATAAACAGTATGGTTAATTAACTGTAAAACTATTTATTTATTTATTATCTGTTTCTCTGGATAAGAATTACACCTCTATTAAGATAGAAATACTGTTTAAATCACCAATAAATTGAGGAGTGACATTAGCAAGATAGCGACAAAGGAAGTCCCAGTCATTCTTTCACAGAAACACTTATTTAACAGTGATGTGCAAATCAAGTACCTTTACGAAATATACATATTCCAGTTAAAAAGCTGTAATACCCTAGATGAGCATAAAACTGAAAAAAGCAGCATTGAGATAGATAAGTGACAATTTTACTTGACCTGTAGCATCAGCTTTTCCCCCAATCTGGCAAAGCTCAGAGCTGAGAAAGATCACCTTGGCCCATGAAGTCTTTCCAGGGGGAATGAGAGGGTGAAGCATGTGTGCAACATCCCTGGCCAGATTCTGTCTTGCCTCTCATGTGGGACACTGATGGAA
>CM052442.1:128759377-128772943 GCA_028533085.1 Varecia variegata
CTCCGGGAGCACGAAACAAGGAGGTCACTACCACTCCGCCATCTTCTGTTCCTCCCAAAAACAACTTTCTTAATCAAGGCAGTCTTTCAGATGTTTGAGAACAGCTGTTATTCCCATTTATGTTCTCTTTTCATCTAGTTAGTTCAGAAATTCCTTTTCTAACACTGGTTTAATCTCCTTAACATCTTGAATATACTCTTTTTAGCCCTCTACATTACCCTGCTGCTATATAACCTTATTAAAAGATGCTTATCAAAGAGATGATACACAAAAGAAACCCCAAATTTGCATTTTTATAGACACTGTCATTCTTTTTCCTGGAGGATCAATCATATCCATTTTACAGAACAAAAAATATTAATAAGATAATGGATTAAAATAAACATATTAGACAATCCTCTAGAAACATTCATAGAGCTAACACTGGACCTTGGAAGTCATCTTAGGGATAACACATTACTATTTCCCATTTTAACCAAAAAGACCCTGTGGTCTATCTTAAAAAGATGATCATGAATTGCCAGAGTTAAAACAGTGGTATACAGAGAAATAACCCCTTGACTCATAGAACTCTTTTTTAAATAATCTCGTATGATATTTTAATTAATTTTGCTAAATTGGAACTCTCTTAAAGTAGGGAAAGTAAGTAATAAAAATTTCAAAAACCAGTTACGTGGTAGATATATACGTAATAATATTTGGGGAGGATGCACAATAAACTTGATTCAAGGAAGATATATTTTACCATTAATGTGCATGAGGGGCTATGATTCAATAAAAAATTTAAGCAAAGAGCAAGATCCAGTTCTAACCACGTATTATGTTACACTGATCAACATGAACTTTGCCAGCCTGAGCAAGAGCGAAACTCCATCTCTATTAAAAATGGAAAGAAATAATATGGACATCTAAAAATATATATAGAAAAAAATGAGCTGGCCATGGTGTCACATGCCTGTAGTCCCAGCTACTCAGGAGGCTGAGGCAGAAGGATTGCTTGAGCCCAGGAGTTTGAGGTTGCTGTGAGCTGGGCTGATGCCACGGTACTCTAGCCCAGGCAACAGAGTGAGACTCTGTCTCAAAAAAAAAAAAAAAAATGAACTTTGAAAAATGTACAAATTGGGATTACTGTGGCCAATCAGAAGCTTCTAGTGCGGCATAGATGCTATTATTAACAAAGAGTTTTTTTATTTTCATTGAATATTTAGTGAGTGCCTACCATGTGCCAGGCACCATTTGCTCATGAGCTGGGGATACAGTAATGAACAAAGTGCATCCCTGCTCTTGCAGATGTTACATTTGAATGGGGGGTGGCACACAAGGAACAAAGCAATATGTAAAACGTGTAGTGTGTGTTATGATAAGAGAAAAAGAAAGCAAGTTAAGGTCACTGGACTGGTGGGAGAGAGATCCCTCTTTTATAGAGTAGATAAGGAACTCCTCACTCGCAAGTTAACTGAGGGAATGAAAAAAAACAGTATGTACAGATGTGCCGATGCTGGAGCTTGCCTAGAATGGTCCAGGAACAGCAAAAACACCATCACCAGGAGTAAATCGAAAACAGGGAAGAGTTGTAGGAGTCAAGGTCAGACACGTGATGGATCTGAGGTTGAAGGGAAGGTCCATCATGTGGAGCCTTAAAAATTAAAGCACTTACTCTTTATGATATACAAGGTCCTTGAGGAATTTTAAACAGAGGAGTGATGTTTGATTTACATCAACATCATTAAGCTGCTTTGTAGGGAAAGAGGCTATTCAGAAATGATGGAACAATAAAGCACGTAACATTTCCTTGCTGTGTGATGTGTATCAAATTAACATATCTACATTTCTGTGGCCGTATCTGTAAAATGGGGATATTAACACTCCAAGATAACCACCAGAGTATTGTGACAATTTGCTTGCGTAATGCATGTGATTTCATAGTTCAAACTCTAGCCTAACTTTGGAGGGAGAAGTAAGGGCAAAGGTCTAATTGAGCTAAAAAAGAAAATAGTCATATGGACAAAGCCTACAAACTCCACAGGAAACCTCTGTGTATTTCTAATTCTTGAAATTACTACTATTAAAAAAAAAAAAAAAGAAAAGGATAAACAACTCACGAGTAAATGGATATCTAGTTAAGGCCACATATTCAGCCTGGTCTCAAGTGTTTATACGTTTAATATTTATTTAACAAGCAATCTATAGTTAGTTAATTAGATAGCATGCTTAATATCTCATTTTCTTTAGTTGTACGGGTAAATGCTAATTAAATTCCTGAGCATTTCTCACAAGTGTAATGTAATAATAGGAACGTCGTCACACACTTATTGGTTCTGCAGATTTGAATTAATTACATTGCAAGTAGATTTATCTTTCATATATTTATACCTCAATAGGTGCTCTTCCCTGACAATCATGGGGGATTTAATTTCCATACCACCACCTTATTAGTTCTAAATTAAATATGTTTAGTAGGAGTTTAATACTTGCTGAAGCTCTAGTTAGTGATATTTCTTCCACACATCTGGATTTTGAATTTTAGTGCCTGAAATTCATGTCGCCGTATGCTGCCAAGGAAAGAATAGGAACAATTAATAAGGTAATAAGAAAAGCTACAAAATTTAATTTGGAGACATGCCAAGGCGTCTGCTTCACCAACAGCTTGGGGGACATAGCTTGCTGTGTGGTGGACCATTTTCCTTTTTCTCTACTTCTGGGCCTGAGATGAGACTTTTATTAAAATATATACATATATATTTTCATATATTTCACCCTTGCTCTCCCTCTACATTCATACTGATGCTGCAGCCTTCGTTATGAGCTTCATCATCTCTCACCTGAACCATTTTATAGCCTTCTTTCTGTAACCCACATATCAAGTCTAGCCTTCTTCCATCCATTCTCTACACAGCCACTAGAATGATCTTTCAGGTATTCACATCATGAGTCCTCCCCTGGAATGTCTTATCTCCAGAGTATGTTTAACATTCTTTACCAGTGACATGTAACATCTTGCTCCCAACTACAATCTCAGTCTTCGCTTTTGTTCCTGGCACTTCCCAAACTTAACTATTACATGAAATTCCCAAGGCACCGATTCTTTCGTGTGTCTTCTTGGACCTCCTTTCCCTGCCTAACTTTAACCCATATATCAAAACTTAGCTTTATCCTGATTGAATGGAGAAAAAGTCATTTCTGTTGACCTTGAATGACCTAATATTGAATCTGTTATTTATTTAGATAGTCCCCAAAATAGGGATTGTAAAAAAAAAAAAAAATGGGAAGATTTCCTTCCTCCCATAAAGTTTTTTTTTTAATTTGTTCCTAGACAATTTTCCTCTATCATAGAAATGATCACACATTTTCCGTTTTCTAATTTGTCATACCCCTTGAACTTGGAGACTGCCCTATAAGTGTTTACTACATTTATTCAATATCATTTACTGCGTGCCTACTGAATACTAGGAAGTATGTATGCTATACACTAGAGAAAACATGTATCACGTGACAGATGCAAGCAATGGACAAATTGACATCCAAGAGTCATGACAAGATTAATTCTCTCTCTACAGACTTTGGGGTAGTAGTTAAGACTAAAGGCTCTGGACTCATACAACTGAGTGAGTCATTCAATATCTCTAATTTTAAACTCTTCCTCAAAAGGGGAAGCAGAGGAATACTTAGGGGAGCTGTGAAGAACAAACAAAATAATTCAGGAAAAGCACCTGGATGATCTATCCGCCACACACGCTATTCAGAGAGTGCCTGTTTCAACTATCTGATGAGTTGAGAAAGTACTCAATTTTAATAAATTTAAATACATGACCACAGTAGGCACTCATAAATATTAGCTTTTATTATGCTAAACACTTTGCTTACATTGCACATGAGGAAACAAAAGCTCAGTGTCTTCTTCCACGGTTTATACTGTATAAGAAAGATAACAATGCCTGTCCTTTTATCTACTTATCGATAAATAAGAAATGAATAGGACCGGTAAATAAGCAAGAAAAACATAACTGAGAGCCTGCAGTTTCAGCAAGAATTCATACATTTCTCCAAGGTTGACAGAAAATTTATTTTTTTCTATTTGATAATATTGATGATGCTGACAGTCAAAAGATTTTGAAGAAAATGATAGATATCTCAAAGGGAATAACTGCAAAAGAAATGATAATAATTTCAAAGTGCATATATCTATGTGGCTAAGTTGTGAATTTTTGCAAACTCAGAGAACTAAGGGGCCAGGAGAGGAGCAAAGGGCAAGGTTGGTTTCAGACTAGTTTTCTCAATAATACTGTACTTAGATATTTGCAATCTTAAAATAGCTTTCTCAAGGATTACTGTATTTAACACTGAGGATTTGTAGGAAGGGTAAGAACCTGTGCTGCAATGAATAAGGAAACAGAAGCTTAGAAAGAAGAGAAGCAACTCACCAAAAATCACAGACATGGTGGTGGAACTGGGCTACCATTTTGTATTTCTATTATTTAATACTGGATTCTTTTCACTCTACCATTTCCGTACTTTCCCTTCTTCTTCCCTCCCAAGCTCTTTGGAAAGTGTTCATTTTGGCCATCTGCTAAGTTTGAGAAACATTTGTTTTCATAAATGTAAAAAATTTAAATATTAAGACTCTTGTGTTAGCACTTATTAAAGAGATTATTCAGAATTCAACAAAAACGACAAAACCCTGTATGTACTTAATAAGAAGGTAACATGTGCTTTGTTGTCTATTACTAAGGGAGTCTTTGTGTGTTTGATTGACAGAGGAGGTTCTGGCATTGGAGTGTGGAATCACTGTGTCTAAACTAAGCCTCCACAACTTGAGGTCCCTCTAAGACCAAGTAGAGTCCTTTGCTCCTGGCCTGTCTCTGTCCATTACTGCAGAGCTGCAGTCTCTCCTCATTCCTTCTCTGATGTCTTATTTAGCTTCCTGGATTTGGGACAGTATTTGTATTCTATCTCTCCAAGGCCCATTTCTTGATTCACTCAGTCTCTCCCCACCTCTGAATTATGCCCGAGCGTGATTACTCACAGCATGTCCCCTGAGCCTCTCCTTCCCCACTCTCAGCTTCAGCTTCTGCTCTCTCTAGTCAAAGTTTCCAGGCCCTCACTAGTCATCTTTGTCCTTGTTCCTCTGTGATGAGGCAGCGGTGTGTCCACGTGGGATACATTAAGTGCTTTGGGTATTGAGCATGGCAGGGGCGGGGAAATAACAGAGCTTGTCCTGTCAGCCCTATGATTGGAATCAATGGAATGCCCGAGCTATCTCTCACATCTTTGATGTTATAATCCATTTAGACTTTCTTTTATTCTTCTTCATATACACTCTAAATAATCTGAAATCATTATCTGCTCTTTAAGCCAGTGTTTCTCAAACTTTAATGTGCATGAGTATGAACCAGAAGGTTTGCTAAGACACAGCATCCTGAACCCTGTCCCTGGATGTTCTCATTCAGTACGTTTAGGTGGGACCCAAGAATTTATATTTCCAACAAGTTTCTGGCTGCTGCTGCTGCTGCTGCTGCTGGTGGTCTAGGGTACCACACTTTGAGGATAAGTGTTTTAAGCATCCTTTGATCCTTTGATCTTCAGGTGTTTGTCCACCTGAAACACCTTTGAACTCCATCTCCACAATTTCAAACTAACATGTCCACTGTTACTCTAAAACACAGCCTTCATTCACGTATCTGTTAACTGAATATTTATTGAGGTCTCCCTATGTGCCAGAAACTGAGTTTTGCCTATGGCCTCGGGACGATTAGATTACAAAAGCCATTCTTAATCTCCCCAGCTGGAAAGAACTGACATCTTCCTTATAGCATGACTACCATCCCCTACTACCTTGCAACTCAAAGCGTTGTCCTTAAAGCAGCCTTATTGTCATCACTTGGAACCTGGTAGAAACACAGAGTCTCTAACACCTACAAGAGCAAAATCTTCATTTTACCAAGATCCCAGTTGATTCATACGCAAATTAGAATTTGAGAAATGTCATTTTACTATACTATGACCTCCTTCGGGTAAAAACCCAGGTTTTATTCAGCTGTGAATCTCCAAAAATACCTAGCAAAGTATCTGGCCAGTGATGGATGTGAAAGGAGAGAATAAGCAGGCAAAGAATCATTGCCATTTTGTCAAGATTTATTAATATTTAGTATACATAAAGCTTTATTTCGCACAGTGCTTGATGTGAGCTCATTTAATCTTTACAACAGAAAATAACTAATGATTGCTTGTTGTGTTGAATCAAATTGACTTCGCTTGAGTTTGTCCCAGAATAAAAGCAAACTACAAGCATCCCATCAAAATTGTAGAGGATACAGAAGATATCTAAAATCCTAACGCAAAACACATGGCTTTCAAAATCATATTTCGCTCTCTTAAGAAGCATAGTTATTATGAGCAATAATAGCCATTATTTTTGAGCAGTGTGTTAAACACAGAGTTAGGTGTTTTATTTGACAGGGTTTTGTCATGATAGTTCACTGAGAAAATGTTATTTTCCCTATTTGTTTAATAATGAAGGTGAAGTGACAGAGTCAAGATCTTGCAGCTTTAGGATACAAATCTAAATAATAAAATAGCCCAAATCTGAATGCATCAAAGGAAATTTCATTACCTTGGCAGATCAATATTGAGTGTTAAGAAACTTCTTGAGGGTGTAGGGTGAAAAGTAGTATCTTTTCTTCAACCATGGTGAGGTCCACAGCTGACACTCCTGTAAGAGAAGACAGATTAACAAGAGAAAAGCATCACAAATCTATTTAACAAACTTTTACATGACACAATAGGTTTTAGAAATGAAGACCTGAAGACCCAGGGAAAACTAAGTGTGAAGAAAGAAATGATTAGCTGTGGAGAAACATGATTGGGAAAAAAAGGATATGATTTAATAGTCAACTGGGGAGAACCTAGCAAGGCCCATTTGTTCAGATTCTTCTTGGCCTTTCTGAATAGTATTAATGTCCTCCTTTATACAGCAGGACACTTGTCACATGAGGGTCTCCAAGGGAGATGGGAAAAAGTCAGAGTGACAGTTTTAGGTTTAATGGCTTTCTTTGGGAGAGAAATTCTAGTTTTTGTGACTCACCCTGGGGAAGAGGAATTCTGGTTTCTATAACTTGCTTAATGGGAAAAAGAGAGGAAAGAGACAAGATGGTGGGAGAAGGTTCAGGAAACTTTTTCTTCTGAGGCTCTCCTGTCTCCTTCAGCTCAACATAATTTGGGGTAATATTTTCTGAGTCCCAACAAGAGCCATCTAAGTTTTTACTATGTTATGAGATACACTTTTATCCATGACTCTGGTTGTAGACCACATTCCAAAAAACTGCATTAACCTTCTTGATGACAAGCTTCATAAAAAGTGTAAGTTACAGTTGGTCTTCCGTATCACCTAGCTCAACAGTTTGCAATTCTTAACAAGAATGGGAAGAAGTATTTTCCATCCACAGGGGACATATGGTAATGTTTGGAAATAGTTCTAGTTGTCACAACTGAAGGGAAAGTTCCACCGGAATCTAGCAGACAGAAACCAACGATAGTGCTAAACATCCTATGATACACAGGACAGCCCCCTACCCCCAACACACACACAACTATCTGGCCAATAACATCAATGTCTCTGAGTCCGAGAAATTCTGATGTAACATAAATATTATACAGAATAGAATACAAAAGCAATATTTATTGAATCAAATAATTGGAGAGCAGAAAAATGCTTCTGAAAAAAATACAACATACAAATAAACTAATATTTAGAGAGTTTGAATCACTTGATCAAAGACATAGAGATAAGTTCTAGAGTCATCACTTAAGTCCACTTTCTATGGATTCAAGCTTATGACTTATCCAAGATGTGGGACACACAACACCCCCACACACTTCTGACTGATTGTGATGTTCTTTTCTCTTATGATATAACACCTCTCTTAAACCACAAAGCAGGGGCATGCTGGCATCAGATTGCCTGAATTTTAATCTTGACTCCATTAATTACTAGTTTTGTAATTTGGGGCAAGTTATCTGACTTCTCCTTTTTCTCCTCCTCCTCCTTGTCCTTCTCCTCTTTTCTTCTTTGTGTCATGGGGTTATTGTTGATATCTATTAAATGAGAAAAATAATATTCAGTCCTCAGAACATCACTAAAAATCATAGCATAGTTTCTGGCACATAAAAAGCACAAACACGTATTGAGAGCTTACTTTCTGCCATGGAATGTGGCCAGTGCATAGAGCACTTCCCATTCCTGACTTATATCCTTTCCATGAGCCCTTTAATTCCAGCCTTGGCCGTGGCCGGCTGCACATAGAAACGTGAAAGTGCAAAGGATTTCGATAACCTTCCGACAACCTTTGAACGATAGGGAGTCTAAGCGAGTGGGTAAAACTCTTGAATTCTGTCTCTTGGGAGGACAATTCTGAGGGATATTCTGCTCAGCTTCTCAGAAGTCCCACCTTAAAATTGAGCCGTAGTTGCCCACAGTGTGAACCAAATTAATAAAACTTTTTTGGATTAGATTTTCCTCCTTCTTTTGTTATTTCATCCTTTTCCTCCATTGCTGCTCCTTGAGACCACTTCTCAAATAATAACCTACCAGTACAAAGGCCATTATGGCAGGAATATTTTGTGGAAAATTTAAAAAACAAGCAAAACCAAAAGCAAACAATCAATAACACAGGCTAAGAAAACAAGGTTCTACCCTTTTTTCTTTTCACCATGTTACGATTCAGACCTGATGATTTAAGCCCTCTGAAGTGTCTTAAACAACCAAATATCAGAAAAATGCTGTGACATTGCGGATGGCAATTGTAAAATGCCTCATGCTGATAAGATGAAGTCTGTTGTGCTTTCCTAATGTAAGAAAATTTTGAGAAATTCAAGCTGTGGGCATGGGTGAAAAAGTCCCTATATTAAGTGTCATACAAAACTGAAAAAACACGCACACACAACTACTAAGCCAGTGGTAAACAACGTATTTCCCATGCTTCATCTGTGTCTGTGTGCTTCTGTGTGTATTTTCTTTCTTTCATGGTGTTTGGAGAACATTATTCATCCATATACTGAGAGTTTGGCACTAAAGATACAAGTTTTTTCTTAGGTAGATTGAAATGCAGCATCAAGTCATGTAGAAATCCAGATTTAGTCTATTTTTGTGAACTTTCAGGAATTCGGACAACACTGGGAACAATCATCTGTTCCCATTCAGTCACACATTCAGAAATCAGCAAGGCCAGACCATCTACCCCGTGCCTGGCAAGATGGCAGTCATCCAATGTCAAATAATATAGATACATCATGTTTCATTGCTTAGGTTATTGGGATGAAAAGAGACAGGATTGAGTTTGTACCCCATATACAGGACACTGGTGGGAAAATAAAAATATTAAATAACAACAAAATCCATATTTACCTAGAAGCCAATGTTAAGTTTTGAAAATGTACTTTATAAGATTTTGGGGAAATGATTTATTATAACATCATTATAATAAAAATCAAAGAGTGTATCCCAATTTAGAAATGTTTTGAATTATGATCACAAAAGAGATATTAACCAAAAAAGCAGACCCACCTGGTTCTTCATTGATCATTAATACATATGTGGAAATTGAACATCAGCTGTGTTCCAGCCTAAATATTTTTGGAAGATATTTGACTTTTGCAAAATTAAAGAAAGAAATTTGTAAGATGAGAGTTAATGAGTGCCTAAATTGGAAGAAAACTTACCGTTTATCTTCCCCTTTTGTCTCATTTCATTTTACAGGTGAGAAAATTGAGTCTAATGAAAAGCAGAATAACTTTCTTGAGGTCAATAACAGCTTGATTGGAACTAGAACCCGGGTCTTTAGTGTCCCACTTCAGTGTCCTTTCTGCTACGAATTCAGGTAGACTGGACTAACCCAAGACACTAAGTAGGTTCTCTTCCATCACCCTCTACTGCTCCATTACTTCCACTCAATTACCACCTCTCCAGCTCCCTGCTCGTCTTTGTTGCCACTCTTGCTGCCTTTTACTGCTGTGGGGAACTCTTGCTTAAAGCCCAAGCACAAGACTGCTTACGGGAAATTTCAGGCCTGAATGTTTCAGATGCCTGGAGGATATATTTGGTTATTGATGCCCTGAGAAGCCTGAGTGGTATTCTTCTGAAATGGACAGATGATGACAAAAGCTTTTACTGCAGTGGCATTTTCTTCCCTGAGGGCTTAACTGCAGGAGGTATGTGAAATATAAAAGGATTACTTCATTTTGTTTATTTATTTATTTAGTCTTTTTACAATCTGTGGTCATCGCCTTCTCTCATCAAAATCTGACCCACAAATTCAATTAGAGAGCTTTCCTGGAAGTTTGCTCTTTCTTGAGGTTCACCTGCAGGGTCAGGAAGAATATATGTTGGCCAGAAATCAAAGACAGTGCAAACATCCTCTGCTCAAATTACTTTGAGTCCATATTTCTATTAAATTTCCAGTAAAGTATGCTCAATAAATCATAGCGTTTGAAATTAATTGTTTCAATGAGGCATTTAATTTTGCACAATCCATTGCTCTGGGTGTATATTAGCTAAATATTTATGAGTTGATTATTTCCAAAGCAGTGAGATTTGTTAAGGGTGGAAGATAACTATCTTCCCGTATGATTTGTCCAATTTTTTTTTTCCTCTAAGTAATTACTAAAATGTCAAAGTTGTAAAGAATGTTTGTACATTTTACAAAAAATGTAGTGTAATGGGTTAGATTTTCAATTAATGTCCCAGGCTGTTTCATAAAATGTGGTGTGAAGTGTGGCAGTTTCAAGTTATCTCGTACATATCTATGCACCGAGTTCCACAGAACTTAACAACTAAGAGTGCCTCCGGCAAGCAAATTGTTCATCGCAGGGACACAAGCCAACCAACGTGGTTCCAAAATTTAAAACCCTGGGTTCCAAAAGGAATGTAAAAGTGTTAAAATGTGTGTAACAATGCAAACATTTTAATACTATTTTCTGCACTGCTGTTCTTTAAAATTCTTTAAAAATTTTATTTAAAAATGTTTATTACCTATTTGCTCAGTGCTTTTGTGATGAATCAATTAAAATTCTTTTAAATACTCAAAAAAAAAAAAAGAAAGAAAGAAAACTCTGTCAAGCTACCAGGTATTCTTACCATGAAGCATTTAAAAACTAACAGAAGGAAAGAAAATAATTGTGCCCAGGTATATCATTTCTCAGTCAATGATTATTAGTGAATATATACTGAAAAAACATAAGGTCACATTAGAGAATTACTGATAAATCTCCTGGTACAAGCTGCTGTTTGCTGCTTCATGAGATTATAAAGACAATAACTTTTCTTCTCATCCCTTCTCCTTTCTCTAGTTGCAAATTCTTCAAAAGTAATCAGAGTGCGTTCTGTTCAACACTCCAATTTATGTTGAAAAATATTTATTTGGTATCTGAACATGAATACATTTTGGAATTGATAGAAACAGAGGAGTGTTTTAAAAAGTAGGATGGCTAAATCAGGGGGAATAAAGGTGATAGCCAGTGGGCTGGAAATTGATGGCCCAATCAACAGAACAATACAGGAAGACAGAAAGCATGTGTCATGTGCGTAATTCAGACTATCAATCCATAAAGGCGAAACATAAAAATTCACTTAGAAAAACAAAATTCAAAGGACTACAGTATTTATGCTTCAGAATAAAAGACTTGACAAGAATTAAAAAGATTTCCCATTTCTCCTCTCTCCTCTGCAGAGTCAGACATACCTAATCACACTGACGAAATGGCTTGAATTATCTCCCATGTTTTCAAACAAAAAAATATGAATGTGCAAAAGATATTTTAACTTTTGAACCATGCACTTTTTATTAACATACTGATCTGTGCACTGATAATGAGGGTTCCACTACTACTCATGTGGAAACTCAAGGAACAGTCTAAATTTCTCTTTCCTTTTCCCAACCACATAAAAGAGGTTACTATCTCATATCTAATAGTAAAGCTATTTTCCATTTGTCCTCTCCTCATCCCACAGGCACTTTCCTAGTTCAGATCTTCGTTATTTTCTGCTGTCAGTGTTTTCACCCAGCCTTTTGCAATATCCTCCTGGCTGAGCCCCTCACTGCCTCCTAATTCACTAGCACTCCTCCATCTAGGCTCCCCAGGCTACCAGAGTAGCCTTTCCAAAACGCCAGGATGATTAGCTCAAAAGCTTTCATCGAGTCCTCTCTGGTAACACAGTGAAATGTGAAACATTTAACATTGCGCAAAAGGCCCCCTGAAACTTGACCTCCAGCCTCCCGCTCTAGCCTCCTCCCACATCCTCTTTATCAGCCACGCTATGCTCAAGATAACAGAACTCCACAAGTTTCTTGGCTCTCCTTTGTTCTCAGGCTTCCAAGATACGGCACAGGGTAATATGTCAGAGAATTCCTCGAATTCTCTCTCCTTCTTATTTCTCTGGTGAATTCCTTCTCATCTTTTAGGATTCATTCCACGCATAATGTTTGTCTACTGTGAGGTATTTGTGATCTTGAACATACTCATAATTCTCTCATTCTTTGTCTATTTCTCTTTCTCATTTGCCTCTTTTTCTATCTTTTATCATTGTCCTTATTGTTGTGTCTGCACAGAACTCTTTTTCTAACAAGTTGTGTAGCTATAAGCAAGTCACTTAAGTTTGCTACTTTATTTAAGGATTATAGATCATGCATTAAAACATCAAGTAAGGTGTCTGTCATATGGAGTGATCATTTATTAGGCAGTGTGAAATTTTGTTGAATGAAAGATTAGTCATTGTTATTAAATTCCTCTAGGTCTCCCCTGAAACTTGTTTTACCTCCAAAATGATACAAGTGTTTATTTATATCTCCTGAGAGAATTTAAAATTTAGGAAAGTTTTGGGTTTAATATTCTACACGGTAGGAAAGAAGCATGGCCATCTCCTTGCTCTACACAGTTAAGCATAAGTACTAGAACTTACTCAGTCTTCATCCCTATATATTTGAATGAAAAAAAATTATGTACCTTGTATAAGTCTGATATCTGTAGTGATTAGAACTAAGCTATATATCTCACCCTATACATGAATTTCATTCATTCATTCATCCATCCATCCATTCATTCATATATTCATCAAAATGCATTCATGTATTTTTGCAGGACATTTAGTTTAACTTCCAGACATATTTAAAAAACCTAAATTGTCCATATGCCTTGACTATAAAATGGGCTAAGTGAGCACATTAATGACAGCAACATAACGAAAGGGAAAATGCATCTGAACTTATTATTGTCTACATCCATTATTTGGAAATTAACATTTTCTCTTTGATTATTGTTGAGGTGTCTTCCTTACGCAGCTAGAGATGTAGAGATACAAATATCAGAGATACAATAAGCACTACAATGTTTTACATTTACTGCGTGCTTGTATATTAATTAAGCAAATGTTAATTTAATGACAACTATAGGCCAGAAACCTCACGTGGAACTGAAGATTCAAAGTTGAGTAATACATGGGCATTTCTGTGAAGTATCTCCCAGAAAGCCTGGAGAGAAAAACAGGTTGTCATACAATTAGTTAATTGTATGCAGTGT
>CM052442.1:128773043-128794296 GCA_028533085.1 Varecia variegata
TTAATGACGACATTTGTAAAACTTGAGAAATTTTCATGACCTAGGCAAGTCACATTTTCCCTATCTAAGCCTCATTTATAAAAATCTGGCAAAACGCTTTGTAGTGACACAGAACTCTCTTGAATTTCATCAGAATTAAATGAGGCAATCTATGGAAACCATTCATAAAGTACAGTGTCAAATGGACATTAAATGACTGTCATTTCCTTATCTTTATTGCTTATAAGCAATGCCAGGTGGAATGTACTGCTATAGACCCATTAAGATGTGTCCCCAGGAGTGTTATTTAAAAACAAGTGATATTATTTGTTACTTTTCTTATTGTTATTTTTCTTATCCAATTGATACTTTTATATCCTAGATTAGACTCACAATCAAGATCTCACATCACTTATGGTCTTGGTCATTTCTGGTGAGGAAACAACTAGGTTATCCTACAGTTCAGTGGACCGATAAGTCACCCATGATTTTTAGAGATGAGAGTGGCAGTAAATGAAATTTTAGATGCTAATTTCTTCAGTGTTTAACAACATGAACTATGAATTTATAGGCATTAAATAAAGTTAGACTTCTGGACAGAAATTATAGCTTAGATATCCCCACTGAAATCTTTTGAATCATCAGTCAGAGAAAAATTAGTTTTATTGTCATCATTATATAAAGAGGCAACTTTGGCCTCACAGGATCGCAGTGCTCTCAGGAGATGATGACAGTTGTTTATCTCACAAACACACAGAGCTCACCCTGCCTTTCACCTTTCCACACTTTTTTTGTCAACAGCAGACATTTATTATCTGCAGGAAGAAAGAGATTACCTTAAGCATTGCTTTTACTATGATTAATGTGAGGAATAATCATTGAAGGGTACAGTTTCACAAAGGAAACAAATGTCTGTCTTTGTGGATTATTGAAAATCATAATGTTTCATCTTCTGTAGGAAAATGAAATGATCAAATACCAGTTTGCAGTATTCAAAGGAAATATAGATACCATTTAGATATAGTCAGTGTTCATCCATAAAGCGGGCAGAGCATTATATAGTATTCATGCATGCATTAAGACTATTCAACAAGATGCATTGTGCTGCAGAGGACGGAGTTGGAAGCAGAGTCGAGCAAACCTGCTTAGAGCTCTTGATATGGCAGCAGACATGAAATGTCATGACAGTTTTTTTTGAAAAGCTTTATATTCATAAAACACTTACAGACTCGTTATTTCATGTGACCTTCTTAAGATCCTTCAAATAAAAGTGGAAACTTATCTTTGCTACACATACATTTTCTTTCATCAAGTCCTAGCTGCTGTGTTTATCTCAAAATATATCCCGGAGCCTATCCACTCTATCTATCTCTATTTGTTTATGTATATCCACCTTAGCTCAAGGCTTCTTCACCTCTGACTTGGACAATTCTAACTGGTCTATTTCAGTTTGAATTGCTGAAATCTAGTCTCCACATGAACAGAGTAATTTTTCTAGCGCACAAGTGGTACCATGTCATTCTATTGTTTAAACTAGAGTGTGACTACATGGTGAACGTAGAATAAAATCTGTTTTCCTAATGAAGACCTATTAATTTTATCTGTTCTAAAGTCAAAGGGCACACGCCCTGGCACCTAGTATTCAGCTCTCGATCCAGGAATTCTCCCTGCCCCATCCTTAGGCCATTTAGGAGACCTTGAGGTTTCCACTAATAGTCTTTTTTAGGCCTTTTACATTTTCACTGTGTCCTTACGGTTCTCCCAGCTTTTACTTTCTACTCAGTCGCCAAACCACACACTTTAGGTTTTATTACGGCAGCATCCTACCTCCAGGTATCAATATATCTTCCTAACATCGGATGCGTGTAACAAATAACCACAAGATGTGGTGGCTTAGAACAACATTTATTTTGCATAAGAATCTATAATCTGGACAAGATTTGGCAGAGGTAGCTCATTTCTGCTGTGTTAGGTACTGTCTGGGACATCTCAAAGTCTGGGGATAGAATGTGTGTGCTGCTTGTGCAGAAAGACTCATATGATTGAAACTGGAGTATCTGGGACTTCTCGGGCACTTCCCACTATCTCTAAGGAATATCTCCTTATGGTTTCTCCAACATCATAGTTCAGGATTGCCAGACTTCTTGCATGGTGCTTCACTCCTGTGCTGAAGGATCCCAGCCTCAGTCTTTGAGCTGAGACAATTAATGTTATTTTTCGCTCCTAAATTTTAGGTAATTTTCTAGGCAGTAATAGATAACTAATATTAATACATGTTGCAATAAAAAGTATATCATTCCATGTATAAAGTCTTTCCTAAGACAATAATATAGGCTCAAAAACCATTTGGAAATCACTGGAATTGGAACAAGTAGGCAGCTTATTTAGGTGAGTCCTTTACCTGTAGTTCTACCCCAGCCGTCCATCCACAAGTATGCTTTTGGCCCCCCTTTTTTTTTTTTCATTTCTCAAATTTTTAATAAGTATAGCATTTCCCTAAGCTTTTGAAAGGCAGACATAGGTAATAACACTACAGGTAGCTTTCTATGTTCATTTAATTAATATGATGGATAACCTAACAAAAATAAAATGAAAAATGTCACCAAAAAATTATGGATTTGTCCTTAATTCACATAACAATCAAAAGAGATAAAAATCTTCTGACACTGAAAGGTTAGGGAGAAACAATTGGCCCTGCTTCATTATAAATTGAATTATAAAGGCCTCAGCAAATATTAGGAATAGTGATCTTCAAGGAAACAAATTATCTTTTATTTGTGATAATTATGGTACACACACACACACACACACACACACGTGCACGCACACACACTATGGAGTACTGCTTAGCCATAAAAAGGAATGAAATAATATCTTCTGCAGCAATTTGATGGAACTGGAGACCATTATCCTAAGTGAACTATCTCAGGAATGGAAAAAAAAAAAGAAAACACCACATATACTCTCTAATAATTGGGAGCTAAATAATGGGCATGCATAAGCACAAAGAGATGTAAAGGTCTTTGGAATCCAAGAAGGGTGAAAAACGAAAGGGCGTGAGGGGTAAGAACTTACTTTTGGTCCTTTAATACACAGGCTTAAGGAAGTGTAACTGACATACCATAAGCTTCACATATTTAAAGTGTACAATTTGATCAGTTTGATATATGAATACATCTGTGAGACCATTCCCATAATTGATAATGAATACATCTGTTATCCCTCCCAATTTGCTCATTCCTCATTGACATTCCATTCCCCTTCCCTCCTTATGCTACCTGGTACACAGCCTACCATTTATATGCCATCACTTTATATTAGCTTGCGTTTTATAGAGTTTTATATAAGTGGACTTATACTGTGTGCACTACTTTTTTGTCTTCTTTCACTCAGCATATCATTTTTAGATTCAGTCATATAGTTGAATGCAAATAGTTCATTTGTTTTTATTGTTGAGTAGTATTCCACTGCAGGGATATACCACAATTTGTTTATTCATGCACCTGTTGACGGAAATATATGTTGCTTCAAGTTTTTTTCTATTACAAATAATCTGCCTTGTACATATGTATACAAAGACTTTATGTATACACATACTTTTGTTTCTCTTGGGTAAATATCTAGGATTGAAATGTCTGGGTCATATAACAGAAAAATGTTTAACTCTTGGAGAAACTACAGAACTTTACAGAAAATGTTCTGTAAAGTGGATGCATCATTTTACATTACAACAAACAATGTATGCACGTTTCAGTTGTTCTACATTCTCATCAACATTTGGTATGGTTAGTCTTTATTAATTTTAGCCACATAAGGTAGTACCTAGCAATTTTACTTTGTATTTCTCTAATGACTATTTTTGTACCACTTTATGTATTTAATTTCTACCCATATATTCTCTTTGTCATACCTACTTATCTGTTCAGCTGTTCTAGTCATTTTTAGTTGGGTTATCTTATTGAGTTGTAATGGTTGTCTATATGTTCCAAATACAAATCCTCTAGGGTATATATTACAAATATCTTTTTTTCCTCAGTCACAATATCAACACTGGAGAAAAAGCAAGTAAGAAGCACTAGCTAGTATTTACTAAGATCCTGTGTTTAAGCATTACACTTGCTACTTTATATACTTTATCTCAATGATTCTTATCTCCAACAGCAAATTACAACCACTGGGGAAGATGTAAAAAACACTGATGTCCAGTACCCCCTCATTTCAATTAAGCCAACATTTCTGGAGATGGGGCATAGGGTTAAATCTTTTTAAAAAATTTCCCAGGCACTTTCAATGCACAGTGATGGTTGAGAATCCTGCCTTACTTATCAAGGTTGCCGGTCGGATGGATGAGAAAAGTTTTCTTATTTTTATTTTATGGGTGAGGAAACTAAAATTTGGAGAGGCAATACAGAAATTGACAGAGGTAAACCAGATAATAAGAGCAGAGGCTGGGATTCAAGTCAACGTTTACTTACAAAGTCTTTGCTTTTATTCATTCTCGCTGGGCTGAAAGTGGGGTAAAATTCATATCATGAGACTGATGAAAAGAAACTTACCCAAGGTCAGCATTAAGAATAGCAGAGGGTATTCAGAAGCAGACAAAGAAGGATACTCATGCTAGGTACACAGTAGTCAGTCAGGGTTTGCTGAATACCGTGAGAACACGGGACGTGAGAACACCATATCAGGCAGCCTCATATACATCTCAACCCCACACTAATGACAGCTTTCCTTTGAAGCTTTCCAGCCTGATGCCTTTCTTGAGTTTACCAAGAAAGCAGGATTTTCACTGCTGTCTCTTCTAATCTGCCCATCATTTGCTCAGTCTGTGGAACCCCCTGACAGCTAGGGAAGTCCCACTTGTAGAACTGGCTATATAATTTGTCTGAGAGAGAATCTCATTGTGCATTAGGACAATTTATCATCTGCTTAAGAAGGTAATTGCAACACACAGACCCACGTGCCGAGAATGCCCTCTCCTCTCTGTCCGTTCAAATCTCGCCTGTATTTTCAGACCCAGCTTCAATTCCATCTCCTTTAAAAAGGCTTCTCTGACCCTTTTTCAAATACTGTTGTAATTATTGTCACTGCCACTCACATGGTAATCTATCAGGAGCTGCCTGATGACATCTAGTCCTATTATTTTCAAAAGTTATTTTATATTCTGCATTATTTTTATCAGAATGTTCATATCTCATTTCTCCACCAATTATTGGAAGGAATCTTCCCCTACGTGGTGGCAATGTGTGGGTCACATATTTGTATGTGGAAAGACTATGCTTGCAAAAGGAGCTCACTTCAACATAATATTACATATAGTAGTGGACATTTTCAGGAAAAAATATTAATACTATGGAAAAATTGTACCATGAAATGGATGATTTTAAAGATTTTTCAGAAGTTTAGTTGAACTGTCTTGACAGATGCTGGTATAGCATAAATTATATCACCATATCCAAGGAAAGAATGGGTCGACAGACGAAGTTCTGAATTCTGGGGGGGTAAATTGTATAGTTTATCTTGCATATGTGTCTCTATTGTGGAGATTTAGGGTACGAATCTGAGAGCCTGATGCAACTAACATCGCTTGCTCTCACACCAGGCACACCAAGTGGGTTTCTAACAAGGATATGACTTCTCTTGGAGTTTGTGTGTAGACATGGATTGTTCATTCATGTAAATCACTTCAATGATCATACCACCGTATCACCAGTTCCTTCAACATATCTTCTAAAACCTTTCATCTGTCCCATAATTATTAACGCATTTCTGGCTTTACACCCTCCTCACTTCTACCCTTATTCTATAACACCAAAAACTCTCATGTGGTTGCCAAAAGATGTTCTGCTACTTAGGAATCCAAGCTCTTCTCTCAGCCTGAAATATACCTCTGTGGTTTAATATCATATCTAAGTGATTAGATTACACAATATGTCTTCCTTAATGTTATCTTGCAAGTAGGGCAGTATGTATAATAATTTGTTGAAAAGAGGAGGTCTATCATGGGTTAGGATTTACAGGCAGTGGTGTCCTACCAAATAGTGAAAGCAACGCAGGCAGTGATGGGATAAGAATGGAATAAAATGGAGGGCAAATCCCAGGGGCCACTGTGCACCATATGCCAGACTCAGATTTCATCTGACTAAAAAAGGAGAGCTATTAAAAGACTATAGGCAAAGGAAGAATGCATGTTAGAAATACTTTGATTTTACGTAGAGAATGCTTGGGGTTGGTCAAGACTGATGGAAGGTAAGAAGATTATCTATAAGGTTATTGCCACAGTTAGGTGAAAGAGTAACGCCAGGCTGAATGAAGACAGTGTCAATAGGGAAGGAAAGGCAGTCTGGATGCAAGATATATTTCGTAAGCAAAACTGGAGGGACTTGGTATTCGAGTACATTCAGAGAAGCTGTGTTGGAGTTGATGCTACATTGGACAAAACCAGATCTAATCTCTGACCCTTGCCTTGAAAACAAAAATAGTACTTTTGGGGTAGTTGTGGGTATTTTCCCAATACAAACTCTAGTAGTAGTTCCTGAATTGGTTTTCTCACAATGTAGCAGTAATGATTTATGACACATCTCTCTTTTGAGAAGGGTTAAATGAAAAAGGTTGCCTTACACCATGCATCATATAATCATTCTCATAGAGCCTAATGTTAACATCCTTGAGATTTTCTAAGCATTGGTTAAATACTTTAATGTCGAAAGTAATTGGCTTCAAGAACTTGAACACATCAATATTAATAGAGAAATTAGGCTTTGACGTTCCTTTACAAAAAGAATAATGATAAAAATAAATCCAAGGCGTATAGTATAATGCGTGCTAACGAGAGAGAGAGTGATGGTCTGAACTCAGCTCTCAGTCTCCAGCAATAGCTGATTAATGGATGCGTGTGTACTTCCGATTGAAATGCAGATCCAGGCGTGTCCCAGAAAATGAGATCTATGGTGAAGAAAGATGAGGCTCACACGCTTTAACAGCTTTGGTTTTTCTGGATCTAAAAAATATCGGAGTCCCTCTCTAGTCCTCAGCGATTAGGGAGATCAGAGCCTATCACTCAAAGACACTACAAATTGCACAAGAGACGGTTGTAAGCATGTGGTTAATTACTCTGATACGTGATTATACTAGGTCAACCATGCAGTGATCAACTATAGGATTTTGAAGGAAAGTTGGCAAAATGCTTAAGGAGAGAACTCCAGAAGTAGGAAAGCTTAGACAATATTTAGTTACTTTAACTCCTTGTCCAATAAAGAAAAGGAGACTCAAAGAAAATAAGGCACTTGTATAAGATCAGACAAATAATTAAATTCTTGTGTCTATCCATGGTTCTGACACAAATGCCAAAGTACTTTTCTCTCTGTTATATGTATATACAATTATCTACTTCTGGAGATTAATAGGGAAGACCTATTTAAAATACATATTAAAGGGATAGAGGCTCAATAAATGATCATTTCTCCTTCAATCAATTTGATGTTGAGGAGGTGCCAAGCTTTTAACATTGCCTGCTTCACAGTGCCTTTCAAAGACTCTAGGTGATTTAAATGGCAGCCTACTTGATATACCCCATTTGCTCTTCTTTTCATGGTTTTACCTGGTATGTATGTCTCCATTCCATATAATTTTCCCCATATCTATTTTCAATCTCCTCAGACCAGTTTCACTTCTTGCAAGGGTGATGACAATAAGTTCCTAACCAGACTCTTTGTATCCACTCTGGCCCTATTCTATTATAGTCTCCAAACAATAGCTCCAGACATTTGCACACAAGGCAAATGTGATCATGACCAAGTTTAAAATCATTCAATGCTTTCCAGATACACTCTACAAAATCTTTCTTATGTGCCCTGAGACTATTTCCCTACACTTACATTGTGTTTCCCCCCTTTGAGATTCATCCACTCTGGTCTTTTTAGTGCTCAGATATTTTGTGCTCCTTCCTGCCACTGAGTTTTTGCACATATTCTCAGTTTGCCTGCACTGTACTGCTGCCACCACCCCTTTCCGGAACCTTCTGATTGAGCATCTTCTCAGATTATTTCATGTGCCACATCTTCAGTGTCCTATAGCTTAGACCAGGTCACTTTATTATATACTCCCTTAGAACCAGTTCCTTTGCTTCTTTGTAATTTTCCCCATTGAAAAGTATATGTGATTTATTACTAGTTTCTCAAGGTGGCCCTGAAATCTACAAGGGTGTAGACAGTGCCTTTCACTGGGCTTACCACAATGACCAACACGTATGACACACTCAACATTCACTGATTTAGCATCTGTTTGAATTATACAATCATTTTTGTACAAGTGTCTTAGTCCATTAGGGCTACAAAACAGAAAACCATACATAGGGTTGCTTATAAACAATAGAAATTTATTTCTCACAGTTCTAGATGCTGAGAAGACCAAGATCAAGGATCCAGAAGATTTGGTGTCTCGTGAGGGCTGACTCCCTAACACTCACATGGCAGAAGGGTCAAGGGAACTCTCTCTAGGATCTCTTTTATATGGGCACTAATACCATTCATGAGGGCAGAGCCCTGCCAGTCTAATCACCTCCCCAAAACCCCATCTCCAAATACTATCATATTGGGAATTAGATTTCAACGTAAGAATTTGGGAGTAACACAAACATTCAGTCTATTGCAGCAAGGGACCTAAGTGTCTTTTACTTCACAGCTTCATTATAAGGATAAGAGAGTCTAAGTCCAGAGACAAAAGATTTCTCAAATCTGGGGATTACATCTAGTTCTCCACGTCCAGTGGTTTCCCTAATTCTTTTACTTAGTTCATGTCCTTATACTTCTTGTGTACTTTACGAGAGTTATTTATCCCTAATGAATCCTTATTACTTTTTGTCTCTTTCTGTGAGCCTTTACCTAAAGATTATAAACATAAGGAATATGGGTACCCAGTAGTTTTTTCTTTAATGTAAAGAGAGGTTCTTATTGATATATACATGGCTTCTAACATAGCTCCCAAAGTGAAAGCCTGCCTGAGCATATTTCAGATAAAATAATATAGAAATGATTTCCATTTTCATTTTTTTCCTGACTCCACACTCATTTTAGATATTACTATCCCTTACTGATTTCTTTAAGCAGGGTTTTAAATGAGAAAACTGGAAATCATAATACTCCAGAGACAGCTGAGTGCATTGGAAAGCAGTTAGGCTTCTTCTATCTTTCATTTCTTCTTGGCCAGACTCTGACTAATTTCCTTCGCATCTCCATTTATATGTACACCAAGGACTGGGAAGGTTCACATCTTTCCAATCAGAAGTGCTGCATGGATCACTGACTTTGAAAGGGAAGTCAGGTACTCAACCTCTCTTTCTGCTCTGTCAGGGGAAGGAAAGCCTTTCAATTCAATCTCCAGTTATCTGGACGCTCTTCTCTGTAGCATGTTAATTGACTGTTTCAAAGGACACTGGTTTAGAAAAAAATAAGACTAAATGTGATAGCTGCTGACAATCCACACATTATCACCTTACGCTTAACCTAATTAGACTGAGTCACTAGTCAGAAATTTTGACCTTCAGAGACAACACTGTTACTGCCTTCAGTCAACCATATATATTTTCCACCCAATATTAGATCTAAGGAAAGAAAGATAAATTGTTCACACAAAGCACGAGACTCGGGAATACTCTTAACTCAGCCATTCCTATTTGTACGAGAGGATGGAAGAAACAATAATAATGTCCATAATAGTGTATTAATATTAACAGGAATTTTTCTGGTTCTTTAAAATTTGCATAGCAATTACACAAACGTTAGGAAGTTAAACTACTCAATTAATGAGGCCCTGAGCTTCAATTTTCTCATCTTTATAAAGTATAGAGAGAGTTGAATTATAGAAAAAAAGAAGAAAATATATTGTGTCAAATGCTGCCATGCTACAAAAAGGTGAAGGAAAATCAGAAACATGTATAAGACATGGCCCCAATCAAATAAGGCATGTCCAAGCTCTTTTGTGCATTCCCAAATAAATGGAGTCTAACTGGCTAAGGGAAAAATGGTACTTCTTTTCTTGGATAATGAGTAAGTACCCAGTGATTGGTACCAGGCATTGGGAAGTCCCATGGCATGTTCCTCGGGGAAGGGCATCTCAACAGTTCACGTGAACAGGGTAACTTGCAAAGACCAGGTACAGCTTGGGAAGAAAAACTCCTAGTGGAAGTCCTTTCCCAAGATAAAAGGTCCATCCCAATCTGAAGTTGGTTTCAGACCAGCCAACTCTGTTTCCTACACCTGAACTACTTCCATATCTATTCTATCTCCTTGGGTTCCACCATGTTTATAGAACACTCAGAAAGAGAAAACAAGGTTAGGGAAATGGAACTCACTAGAGTCCACGGGGAATGATGTCATGTTTAGTGCCAGCACAAAGTAGCGTACAGTGCCTTGCACATAGCACACAATGAGTGACAATTAGGTTATCATAATTACTATATCCCTCAGTGTCGATGTTTCTCAAAACATGGTCCTGCTTAGCTTACGTTAGAATCACATAAAGAGCTTGTTAGGAATTCAGATTCCTGGGCTCCAATCCAAACATACTAAATCAGAATCTCACTGAGCAAGGTCTAAGGATCTGTTTTCTTTCTTTCTTCCTTTCTTTCTTTTTTTTTTTTTTTTTAACAAATACGATCCTGATTCAAACAACTGAGACACACACTTTCATATGCTAGATATTTTATAAATGTTATTTCATTTTGCCCTTAACAAGAAATCTGTACAAAAGAGAAAAGAGGGGCTCAATAATTCTTATAAATACACACAGAGCTGACATTCCAATATAGTACTGCTTGAATTCAAGCCTTTTGTCTTTTCAACTATTTGAAGCAATGAGTTATGGAAAAAAAAATCTGTGCTCCTAGGAATTACTGCTCTGGGAGGGTCTTGGGCATTGCTTCAGCTCAGCCACAGGAGAGGAGGAAAGGAATTAGCAACATGGAGACTGCCCACTACATTGGGGCTGAGGAAGACAATAATTTAGTGCTCATCAAGGAAGCAAATAATAGCTAGCACTCTCAATCCCCCACATTTATATGGTAAGCCTCACTTCAAAGTCACCCTGGAAAATTACATGACATTTTTATCACAGTCATTTTCAGACTAGGTCATTATCTTTAACCAAACATTTGTGCCACATTTTGAACAGACACATATTTCAGGCAGGCAGTAGATTGCGCTAGCAAACTCAAGGGGAGACACTTCCACAGTCTTTTCGAGGTTGTCAATCAGGAGATGATGGTGATAAGAGGATGAGGGAAAGAAATGTCGGAGAAAAAAGTGTAACCAACTGACGAGCCCAGTTATCAACCCAAGAACTAGGACTGGGGACTGGGATTTTAGCTAGGTGGTCTATTTCTGTTGGCATAGATGGCTAATACTTAAGAGATAACTCTAAAACGTCTACCCTAGGCTGGAATTCCAGGTCTTCCATGTTTTAGTTGTACGAACTTGGGTAATTCATTCAACCACTTACCATACCATCTCAGTCGCTTAATGGAGACAAGATATAACTTAGCTTATCTCTGTGTTGTGTATAAATTCTTCTCACTTTTTTTTTTTAATCTACTAGCCTATGTCAAATGTTTGTCCTGAACCTTTGGCGTTCCTGAACTGGTCTCTAACTAGGTGTGGAAACATCTACTAGTTCTTCTTAGGCCAGGATCTGCCTGCAAATCCAGTCTGTCCTGTCACATTCATCAGAAGAGTTTAAAGCAAAAAGTACTTTATTTAGAGCCAGAAAGTCTAAGTCTAAAACTGGCTTGAATACATTATTCTCTGTAGGATGTTAGGTGGGTTGTATCCCCTCTCTGAATCTTAGTTTCCTCAATGTAAAAGAAAGATAAAAATATTTAATTTCCAGGGTTATTATATGATAAATAATGAGATACCGCAAAATTGTTTACCATGAATAGTGCCTGAAGTAGAATACACACTCAGATTGTCACCTGAGAATAGATCTGGCAGTCCTACTCTTTCAAAATAACGATTCATAGTGACTCGCTACAAGCAAAAGCATTTGAGTTTTATTAAGTCGGGTGAGAACAAACCACCTCTTCTTGCCTGCCTGCTCCTTCCTAGAAGAGATTTGCAGATATAGTGGCTTCAGCCACTTGCAACTTTTTTTTTTCCTCCCCAGCGGATATTGCCGCAACCTATTGCAGAGTGTTGACATTGTACAAATGACTCCAAGGTGGTAATTTATGGTGTGCTGGGAACAATTTATTTTTAGATGTCCAATGAAGCAAGGTGTCAACAGTTTATCAATATCAGACAAAAGGATATAGATCAAGCTTTTAGGAAATACAGCTGTGTATTCTTAAGGCGGACTCAGGCATGCATGAACAGTTTCAGGGGTATAGAGGGACCCCCACCCTCCTGATTGAATGGCAGAAGCCAAAGGGAGCTCTGTGACTACAGACTTGGCTCCAGTATTTCATACAGGACATGTCACTTCATTCAACAAATATCTGTTGATGTTTACTTGGGCTTCAGCACAAGACCTAGAGTTGGACACTAGGACTACAGAGAGGAATATGAGATGACTCCAAACATCAAGCAACTCGTATTTCAGTAAGGCTGTTAATGATTTGATCATTGAGTGGATGAATATATGTAGAGGAACATAAGTAGATCACAAGTAGAGGAACATATGAGGTGAAACAGATGAAGAGGAAGAGAGATAGATGCACCCTACGCACTGTTCTTGACTCTAGAAATGCAAGGATGGACACTTCAGTTATGCCTGCTACTGTCATGAAGTTTACAATTGGAGGTGAGCTCTGGTATCAAACAAGCAAGCACACAACTAAATGGCATCATTTCAAATTGCTTAAAGTATGTGAGGAAAACACACATGGGTTGGAAGGATAAAATATTTTATATAGGGTAGTCATGGAATGCTTTTTTGAGATGATGAAGATTGTTAGAGGCTAAGGCCGTAAGAGGCTTTTATTCAATCGTCATGCAGATTCAGAAGTGACATTGTCTTTATTCACCCCTGCTGGTAAAACAGATGGATATTTTCTTTCCCCAAATAAAAAGGCTGGGATAAGCAATTCTGGGTCAAGGCAGTTAGGTATAAGAGTAAGCAAGCCCAGCTTAATTAAAGTATCTATCTATACTGAATAGTTTATTTCATCGAGATTTATTCAAACAGATATTTGTTGTTAATCAAAAGCCAATTGATTTCTAAAAAATATTTATTGAGACTTAACTCAGTTATGTGTGTTGTGTGGTTGTTAAGGTCTCAATAAATCTGTTTTTCCAAATCAATGTGAATTTAATTAAAATGCAAAAAAAAAAAATCCCTATCTGGTTTGCTTCAAATACTTATTTTATACAATTAATAGGATGCTATTAAGAGACTGATTTAGTGACTGTAGGGCAGGGGGAATTTAATGTCCATAAAAAAAGTAGCCTGTGAGTACCAGAGCAGCAGGAGGGAGAACTGGGAAAGACAGCCAGCAAGATGTCTGCTGAGGGAGCTGCCAGACAGCAGTAGGGGTTAAGCTGAAATATTGCAAGGTTTTGACAGACCTTAAATTCCAATTAGTCAGGACACAGGCATCCTGATACATACAGGTCGAACAAAAGGTAGGTCACACTGATTTCATTCGAATCCTTGCTTTATTACTGTCTTAGTGAGCACAGACATTGTGCTGGGTTGAAGAGTCACCCTGCACGGCTTAACATTTCCTGTTCACCTGGAACTTGTGAATCTGACCTTACTTGGAAATAGGGTCTTTGTAAATAAAATCAAGTTAGGGGAAGGTCGTACTGGATCAGGCTGAGCCTTAATCCAATGACTGGTGTCCATATAAGAAGATGGGAAAAGGCCATGCAAAGTGGAGGCAGAGATTGCAGGGACACAGCTACAATCCAAGGAATGTCGAGGACTTCCGGCAGCCAGTAGAAGCTGGGAAGAGGCAAGGAAGGATTCTCTCTGAAGCCTTGAGAAAGAGTATGGCCCTACCAGCACTTCAATTTTGGACTTTTAGCCACCCAAACTGTGAAGGAATAAACTTCTATTGTTTTAATCTGCCCTGTTTATAGCACTCTGTTACAGCAGACCTAGGAGACCAATACAGGAATAAGTAGACCTCTTGGAAAGAAGTTAGCCTTTATCACACACATCTGCAGCTCCAGTCATACAAGAAGTTCTCAAGAAATGTGAGCCCATGGCCTCCTCTCTGTCGAAAGCCTAGAAGGCCTTTTCCATCAAGTCTTTTCCTCCACTTCCTGCATGTTTACCTTTCAAAGCCAGTTCATTTTCCACCTCCTTAATGAAGCATTCCCTATAGATTCATGAAGAAGGGACTTCTTCCCATGAATTCCTGTTTCATGCTGATTTCTTCTTTCAAAAGACAAATTCTTATTAATGCTGTAATTGAGTCATGCCACCACTGTCTCTATGGAAAATAGGTACTATGTTTCATCTGGGGCTTTTGTGAATTCATTCAACAAAATCGTACGAGATGCCCGTTATGTGTCAGGTACCGTGCTAGAAATACAAGACGCCGTGATAAATAAAATAGACAATCAAAGGTCTAATGGCTGCATGCTTGTAATTCTCAGACTGCCCACAAACCACAGTTACATGCACATAGGACGTACTGAATAATCATTTTTGCTTTAGCACACAAGGCTTTCCACGTTCCCATGGACAAGAAGACATAGCACAAAGAGCCCAAAGACCTAGGTCGATTCTAGGCTCTGCCATATCACATTTTGTGGCAGAGAACACGTCTCTTAACATTCCTGAGTATCATATGCTTGACTTCTAAGCTGGAGATCATAACATGGGTTGTCTGGAGTCCATATGAGGACCTATTGAGATAACAACTGTAATGTAATTTAAGAAATATTGGTTGCCCTTCCAGGCTTCTACAAGCAACCCAGTCTCACCTTCCATCACTGAATGACATTTTCCTGCTTCCACCTGCACTTTAAGAGGACAGGGAATAAAAAAGGTCCTGGAATACCAACGGTTCCACCTGATCCCATTCCGGCAACAGAACTCTTTCTTATATGAGCATCCTAGAAAGCTGATATCAGATACCGACTTAAAAATAATAAGACAATAAAGCAGGTGAAGGGGAAGAATGATCTTTTGAGCAAAGTCAGCTGGAATCATTAGACTGGGTCACAGAAAAGCATTTAACTTCCAGTTGTTCTTAAGTGTATTGATTTTCCCTACCTTGGAACACCTATGCCAGGCCCAATGGGCAGCTGACCTCTAGTGCCCTGCTATAGCAGCCTCTTCTGCAGTTTAATAACTGTCAATGTCTTACATTTTGCTCAGAGTATGAGCTTTGGGGATGGAAAATGAACACTGAAAATCTCTCCAAATTTTCCTACTTGATAACCTTGTGGTGCCTTTCCAGATTGAGCTCATCTGCACAGGGATTGATGAAAGGAGAGCAAGTGGCATCATAAATACTCTGGTGGGTCAAATAAGGGTGGGGATACATGCCATTGTGTCTAATTAAGTTTTACAGTGGAAGGAAACTGCTTCCATTACACCCATGCCCTCTTCTACAAATATACATTCAATTTATGAGTCTCCCCAAGGCCCTGCTTTGTCTCTTTGTGGTTTCTACACTAGTTTTCTATATTCTTGTGCCCATGTCCCCTGTTGGGTCATTTCCCTTCTTCTTGTCTATGCCTTTACCTTCTGTCCATTCTTGGGGCACAATAGGGAGCACAGGCATGTTAAAATCTCCCTGACTGTGGTTATAAGTTTGTTTATGATCACTTAGAGACTCCCGGGACAACTTGTTGAATTGTTCATTCTTTTAGTCATTCCATTAGTGCTGACTTAACACTGACATATTTCAGGCACTGAGCTGTGTGTCAATAACAGAAAGATAAAGATCCCTACTCTCAGGGAGTCACCAATTCGATGGGAAAAATCAAAGAAGTTACTTTCGGAGAATAGCAAAAGAATTCCAAATTGAAATTACAATTACTCAATTTTTAAACCATATTTCAGATAGCTTATTTTTTTCTCAGTGACCCGCTAAAGCAGGAGGTTATAATTCCATGTTATAAATAAGATGTCTCAGTCTCTAGTATTTAACAACACAGGTAGAGTTCTACAATTAAGAAGGTAGACTTTAAGCCATATAACTTTTTTTAAGTCATATAACTTTAAGTAAAATTCATCTCTACTATTTATAAGCAGTATGACATTGAGTAATTAAGTCCCATTAATTTTTAGAGAGGAATGAAGTCTATTTTCCTCAGTATAATGACAGGCGTATAATTTGAAGTCAATCCCTAATCTCTCGATTTCCCTCTGGACATATTTTCTTTCTCACTTCCATCTTTATCCTCACCCCTCTTGCAGCCATGAGTTTCTCTGTTCATGGTCCACAGGCCAAGACTTGCCCCACGTGCACTGGATGGTTTGCAATGCCAAGCAGGAATCATTGTGCATTGCCTTTTGGGCTCAGCTCTACTTTTCCGTCTGGAACTAAGACAATGGTTTATCTATAATTTACTAAAAATATGTGTGTATGAGCAAGGGAAGGCTTTTTTGTTTGTTTTGGTTTTGGGTTTTGTTTTGTTTTGTTTTGTTTTTAGATGGAGTCTCACTCTGTTGCCAAGGCTAGAGTGCCATGGCGTCAGCCTAGCTCACAGCAACCTCAAACTCCTGGGCTCAAGCCATCCTTCTGCCTCAGCTTCCCGAGTAGCTGGGACTACAGGCGTGAGCCACCACACTCAGCTAATATTTTTCTATTTTAGTAGAGGTGGAGTCTGGCTTTTGCTCAGGCTGGTCTCGAACTCATGAGCTCAAATGATCCTCCCACCTCGGCCTTCCAGAGTGCTAGGATTACAGGCGTGAGCCACCGTGCAGTGCCCCAGGGAGGTTTCGTGAATTGTGTCCCTTAAAATGATAGATTGAAGGCCGGGCGCGGTGACTTACGCCTGTAATCCTAGCACTCTGGGAGGCCGAGGTGGGTGGATCGCTCGAGGTCAGGAGTTCGAGACCAGCCTGAGCAAGAGCGAGACCCCGTCTCTACTAAAAATAGAAAGAAATGATCTGGCCAACTAAAAATATATATAGAAAAAATTAGCCGGGCATTTTTTCTGGCGCATGCCTGTAGTCCCAGCTACTCGGGAGGCTGAGGCAGTAGGATCGCTTAAGCCCAGGAGTTTGAGGTTGCTGTGAGCTAGGCTGACACCACGGCACTCACTCTAGCCCGGGCAACAGAGTGAGACTCTGTCTCGGAAAAAAAAAAAAAAAAAAAATGATAGATTGAAGTCCTAACCCACTGGCACTTGTGCATGTGACATTATTTTATAAATGAGGATTTTGGAGATGTAATGATGTTAAGATGAGGTCATTAGGGTGGACTCTAATCCAATATGACTGGCATTCTTAGAACAATGAGAAGGCCATGTGAAGATGAAGACACAGGGAGAACACCATGTGACAGCAGAGGCTGCGGTTGAAGCGATGCAGCTGTAAGCCAAAGAACGCTAAAGATCAATGGCCACCACTGGAAGCTGGGAAGAAGCAAGAAATAATTTGACCCAGAGTCTCAGAAGGAACATGACCCTGCTCCCTCCTGGATTTTGGACTTGTTGCCTCCAGAACTGCGAGAGAATAAATTGCTCTTGTTATAAACCACCTGGTTTGTGGTACTATTTTACTGCAGGCTGAGGAAATGAATACAGGAGACCTCAAAAATTCCTTCGGAAAATAATCATTTGGAGTGACCAGTTCAAGTGGTTGCCGTATTTGTTCTATGTCTCCTCCTGCCTTTTACCGCTGCAGGTAATTTGCTGAGCGGTGCTGTCACCATAGATTCATACGCTGGTTGAGCTGGAAGGAGCATGGTGGTCATCCTTATGACTGATTTGTTTTAGCCATGAGGGAATTTTGGCCCCAAAGAGACAAGTGACTGCTCAAAGATGGGGTGGGAAAAAGATTCCAGTTCCTCCTTCTCCCAGACCTGTGCTCTTTCCTTTATCAGGATTTTTCATTAGCCCTTATGATAGCTCCATTGCTTAAAATAGAAATCTGTGGGCAAAACCCAAACATAGCATTATACTGTCTCATCTTCCAAATTTATAAAATGATTCTTAGGTATAATAAATATGATTCCAGGAAGGATAAATTTGGCCCTTTTGCCTTTAAATCAGAACATTTTCATACAGAGGAGACCTTTCAAATTTTTGAAAGTAGAGAAACATTGATACAAAAATTAACAACAAAGAAATAACTAATGACCACTAAAGATATTGATAAATTCATAAAGCTATAATTCCAGATATGATTAATATTCTTAATACTTATAGTAATGATTTATATAAACAATATACTGAAATACTTTCAGATTGGTGATTGACAAGTAAAATTTAGACTCTAAGAAATCAGTGTTTTATAAATATATGGGGCCGGGTGCAGTGGCTCACACCTGTAATCCTAGCACACTGGGAGGCCGAGGCGGGCGGATCATTTGAGCTCAGGAGTTCGAGACCAGTCTGAGCAAGAGCAAGACCCCATCTCTACTAAAAAAAAGTATAGAAAGAAATTAGCTGGACAACTAAAACATATATAGAAAAAATGAGCCAGGCATGGTGGTACATACCTGTAGTCCCAGCTACTCGGGAGGCTGAGGCAGTTGGATTGCTTGAGCCCAGGAGTTTGAGGTTGCTGTGAGCTAGGCTGACGCCACAGCACTCTAGCCTGGGCAACAGAGTGAGACTCTGTCTCAAAAAAAAAAAAAAAAAAAATATGGAAAATCATTAAACTTTATAAGATATTAAGTGTAAAAGCAAATTAAAATAACATAATCTTCATTATTTCTGCTATCAGATCATTGCTTAAGACAATAATACAAAATTCTAGCAAGTTTATGGCAAAATAAATAATTCTATACACTATGCTTAAGATTGCACATTAGAAAATAATTTGTCAATGTGAATTAAAATACATCTTTTGACCCTGTAATTCTAGATCTAGAAATTTATATTCATAGAGGAAACTTAAATATTGTAATTTCTTGATCTAAAATTTATATGTAATATTTTATAAATATGATTAAGTATAAATAAATATGATGGGATACTATGTGGCCACCTAAAATATCTACAAAATATTTTTAATAGCACAGAATGCTTAAATTATGTTAACAAGTAGAAAAAGGCAGGGTAAAAACAAAGATATAATAGCTAAACAATGCAAATTTAAGCCCATTACAAAAAGATGCAAAAAATAAACTTCCCCAACCACATTGCTATAAATTTGGTATCATCCTTCTCTCCGACCAGGCCCCATACATGCTCACAGATATGGATGTAAATATTTAGGTACATATTTAAGAATAAAAAACAGAAATGTTGTAACCCAGTTTCTTTCCCTCTCTCCATTCCAACAATTCATTCTTTTCTTAGAAAAAAGAAGTTACCAAGCAGTGACAAAATAGAGAATTATCAGGGTATAGAAGAGGAGACATCTAAGCTATCCTGAAGGGTTGGGATATAAACAAGTCATCTTATTAGGTTTGACACCTAGGGAAGGTCTTGACAGATAAATGAAACTTATTTCTTTGGGGTTTAAACTCCTCTCTCTCTTCCCCAACACTCATCCTCTCTTGTTTTTTGGAAATTGTCCCTCTCTCATTTTAACCAAAAGTGTTCAGCTGGATCGCTCAGATTTTTATAAGACCTTGCTCTTCTCCACTCTATAGTTAATCATTCCAGCAGTTAAAGGGCAAATGATCCAGGTGGGTCCATTTCAGTGGTATGTGTGTGTGCGCGTGTGTGTGTTTTAATGAAACTATAAAAGAGAGTGACTATTTCTAGTGACAGAAGCTAAAGACCGTGAGATTCTGCATGTATTGGCAGCTCTGGTGCTCAGCACACCACATGGGAGAAGTCAGTGTTCAGTGAGTGAATGAGGACGATGCCAATAGACGGTGGGAGGCAGAGACTCATGCCAGGAAGAGACCTGGCAGGATTTTCAACTCTGGACCCAGTGGTACTTTTGCCTTTTGTATGGGTTGGTTACTGAACTTTCAGTTCAGTAGGAACTCTAGTATCTTTCTCAGGTGAACTTCTATTACCTTAAACTGGCTTGACTTAGGTTTCTTTACAATGTAACAAAAAAGTAGGTACCATGAAGAAAAATAAAATTTGCAAAAGATAACATCATGCTCTAAAAAGGGGTAGAATGTACATACTGGCTATAGAACAGGAAAAGATGTTAAGAGGCAAAATTAGAGAGGTGGCCCAGGACCAGATGATAAAGAACTTTGATTGCCATTCTTAATAATTTAATATGTATACTGTAGCCAATATAGAAATTTGGATAGAATTTTATATATATATATATATATATATATATATATATATGTATATATGTAATTTCAGAATATTACAGGGGTACAAATATTTAGGTTACATATATTGCCTTTGCCCTGCCCAAGTCAGAGCTACAGGCATGTCAATCCTGCAGATGGTGTGCACCACACCCATTAGGTGTAAATATACCCATCCTCTCTTCTTCCTCCCAGCTGTCCGACAGCCGATGAATGTTACTACTATATGTGCACATAAGTGTTGATCAATTAGTACCAATTTGATGGTGAGTACGTGCGGTGCTTGTTTTTACATTCTTGTTATACTTCACTTAGCAGAATGGCCTCCAGCTCCATCCAGATAATACAAGAGGTGCTAGATCACCATTGTTTTTTGTGGCTGAGTAGAAGTCCATAGTATACATATACCACATTTTATTAATCCACTCATGTATTGATGGGCACTTGGGTTGTTTCCACATCTTCACAATTGTGAATTGTGTTGCTATAAACATTCTAGTGCAGATGTCTTCTTTATAATTTCAGCAGAGGACTAACATGATTGATTTATGTTTTCAGAAGCATCACTCGAGTGGAGATGTGCAAAAATGTTTGGTACATGGCAAAACCAAGAGTCTAGCTATTATAAGAATGATCATGAGATAATGAAGACTAGAAGTAGTGAAGTACCATAAGGCACATCAAAGAGGCAACTGAAAACAGTAACTATGGCAGGCCTTACAGATCTGGCTGTGTGACTTTTTCTAAGTCTGATCCATATATTCCCAATGTCATATCTTAAAAGAACAATCAAAGGAAAAGCTATGGCCCTTCAGTTGAATTTTTGTTGCCTAAACTTTAAACATTCTTTATTTTTCAGGTCAGTAGGCACAAAATGCAGATTTCTCTCCCCTTGTAGACATACAGTAAGTCTACAAGTCT
>CM052442.1:128800754-128824555 GCA_028533085.1 Varecia variegata
CGAGAAGCATGCATTCTTAAATATGATTTTTTACCACCTCTCATATGTTCATCCTCACAGATGCTGAAAAGTTGTTCAATAAATGCTAATTCCTAGAATAACTAATGTGCTCCATCATGGTAATTTTTTGTTCATTTTTAGCCTCATAAGAAAACCAATTGGCTTATATTGCTAACTGATAACTTTATCGGATTCTGAGCATTATTACAAAATCATTCCAAAACTGTAGTTACAAAGAAATCTTTGTTAAATGAGTTTCCCACTTGTCAGAAATGACTTTGGATACAGTACACAGTTTTCATAGTTTTCGTAACTCTTTTGTATTATATAAATTCAATTTCACATTTACAAACTATTCCAGATAGCACCTTCTAAAATGAGTATTACGTATATGGGCTCTTTAAAACCACTTGTCCTTCAGTTTCCTACCCCCTCCTAAAGAAAATTATAAACCTGTAGGAATGACTGCCTGTTGAGTTATATGGCTGTGGACTTCCACAGTAACCCTGTTATTCTTACCCCACAAGACATTTCTATGCAGTACAGTGTACCTGTATATTATTCTTACAATGCAAAATCCTATTAAAGTCAATGGCGCATGTATCCATTTCATTTCAATGTGACTTTGTATAATAAAAATAAAATATAGTGAGGAGAATACATAATAAGGTGCCTGCCAAAACTGTTCAAAGTACAATTAAATAACTGAGGAAGTGAGAAATTACCTTAGTACAAAGGATGTATCCACAAATAGATTACTGCTAATTTAGGGTCTGCCCCAAATTATACACAATTGCTGAAGACTTCCTTAGTCCACAAAGCATCAAAATACCCACAGGGATGATTAATAATATTCCTCTTCCTGGAAGAAAATGTCAAAACATACTACTCATTTTTCTTTTAGTTTCTCGACAATTACTGTGCACCCCTACATGACAAGAAGTATGGAATATGTGTCATGAGCTCTACGTAATTTTTTTAAAAATAAAATAGATTCTCCTTTACATTGCAATAAAAATCAGTAATTAGCTGAGTATATTTGTTCTTGGTTTCAGAATATTTCTCCATTATTTCCAACTATATTTTTCCTATTATCACATAGAATAAAAACTATTTTAATATTAAAGTTTTCTTTTCACTAGATTCCCCATCATTTCCAATGAATTAATTCTATTGAAAAGAGGTACGGTGTGGAAGAGCAGGGAACATGATTTAACATGTGAAACAAAACAAATATTACGGACAGTTGATAATGAAGTACTGAAATCTGTTATGTGTTAAATCACATAATATTAAAATGTAGTTTTATTTCTTCATTAAAAAAAAAAAAGATCTATCAAGTACCAGTTGTGTTTCCTACCCCATAATGTTCCATTAAGGAAATCTGTTTTCGAGGACAATGTATTTCTAGTCCACACCTCCCACGTTAAATTCTCCTCAAAAAAACCTATGGTATTTTGTCATCCATTAATTATCTTCCCCAGCATCATAGTTCATTCAAAGGAACTTGGTATTTGGAGTCAGAAAGACTTGGGCAACAATTCCAGTTCAGCCACTTTCATGCTGTTCGACCTTGTGTAATTTATTATCCCTAAGCCACATCATCCTCACATGTTTAAAAGTTGTTAATGTATACTTATAAGTTATTTCTTAAGTTAAATTTGGCTTATAGTAGAGACTTAGTAAATACCAGTTAACTTCCCTGTCTTCAATTTGCAAGTAGTAATTGGATCTTATGTGATACAGGACTTCCCCAGTTTGAAATAGTAAGCGTGTTGACTTTGAGGTCTACTCATATTCCCTTTATTTCTTACCATCCGTCTTGCTAAACTCCTTAGCCTCAACTACTTCATCATTTCGGATACTCTTTGTATGTGTTTTGTTTATTTGTTTGTTAATTCTATATTCCAGCCCCAGCTGTTTCTTCATCCCATCAAAATCTTAGTCTTTTAAAATGCAGATGACTTGTCACCACTTACATGAAATCTTCAGTAACACCCCACTAGCCTATGATATTTCTTCTTCGGACTCAGAAAAACAAGTCAATATAATAAAAAAGAAGTAAGTAGAATTTGTACTTCTGAAAATAGATCAGATCAAGTCATCCTTGTCTTTTTGTAACTTACAGCCTGGCTGGAACAGTGTATGTGTGGGGACTGAGTAAGTTAGATTTGTAAGTACGTGGTAGATCATGATGTCTTCTGTGTTTATCTCCCACCCGTCCATTCACAGAACAGCACATAATGTAAGTAACGAATAGCTACTAAGACTGGGATATTTTACGCAGAAGAGCTAAACACTATTGAAAATGAGAACAAAGTTGTTCTCACAGTTTCTGGTTTTAAAACTTACTACAAATTTAGAGTAATCAGGACAGCATGATACTGGAATAAGTATAGACATACAGATCAATGGAATAGAATTTGGAGTGAAGAAATGCACCTTTATATTTATGGTCAAGTGATTTTCTACAATGGTGCCAAGAAAATCCAATGAATAAAAAATATACTTTTCAACAAATAATACTGGGCAACTATATACCCACATATAAAAGAATGAAGTCCTCATACCATACACAAAAATTAATTCACAATGGATCATAGGCATAAACATAAAAATAGAACTGTAAAATTATGAGAATAAAATGCAGGTGTACATTTTTGTGACCATGGTTAGGCAAAGTCCTCTTAGATATGACAACAAAATTACAGGGGACAGAAGAAAAAAACAATAGGTAAACTGAACTTTATCATAATTAAAATCAATTTGTGCTTTAGAAGCCACCAGGAAGAAAGTGAAAAAACCTAGAAAATGTGAAATAATATTTGAAAATTATATCTCTGATAAGAGTCTAGTATCTAATTCATCCGCAGACAAATTTCAAACTCGATGGCAAACAGACAAGCAACCCAACTAAAAAATAAACAAAGGATGTGAAGAGAGGTTTCCCCAAAGAAGATATATTATACAAATGCCTACAAATACATGAAAATTTTTCAACATTATTAGTCATCAAGAAAATTCAAGTAAAAACTACAAGATAGTACTTCATACTCAATACAGTGGCTATAACTAAAATGAGGAAAATATTTTTCAGCCATAGAAAGGAATGAAGCATTTACACAACATGGATGAGCATTGAAAATATTATGCTAATTAAAAGGAGCTAATCACAAAAGACCACCTATTATATGGTTTCATTTATATGAAATGTCAAGAGGAGGTAAATCTATAAACACAAGAAGTAGATCAGTGTTTTCCAGGGCTTGGGGAATGAAGGGGACTTGAGGGGACATGGGAAATACATTGAGTCACACAAACTTCACAGTCTGAAAGAACAGTCTCTACAAGAGTGCCCTTACTTCAGACACCAATAGCAAATTTGGGTGTTCTCAGGACCACCCTCATGCTTCAGGCTACAGACGTGCAAATTTTGGGGGGTCCCCACTAAAACCTTCAGGTTCAATACTTTGCTAGAACAACTCACAGAACTCTATAAAATGCCATACTTAGGGTTGTAGATTTATTATAATAAATAGATATGAATTAGCATCCACCAAAGGAAGAGATACATATGGTGAAGTCTGGGAGGGGTCCAAATGCAAAGCTTTCTGTCATCCTCTCCCGTGGATTTCTGGACAACGTTACCTTCTTCTGGCTACACTGTGTGATAATACTCAAAGAGCACTGCCAAGGAGGGAAACTCATCCAAGACTTTGGTGTCCAAAGTTTTTATTTTGGCTTGATCACATACTACCCACATGCATGGCTGATCTTTCATCCCTAGACTTTTCCTGGAGGATTGAGCTAATGCCTTTGTAGTTTGTAGTTCCTCTAGAGGTTGAAACTGATAATGGCAAGTCCCAAAGCCCTTGTCATATGTCACACTGATAGACTATCCAGTAGCCCTTCCAAAGCCCCTAGGCAAACAAAGACACTCCTATCGGGTAGGGCATTACCACAGGGGCCTAGAGATTGCCTCCCAGTAGCTGAAGCAAAGGCTAGAGCTCTCTTTGGGTAAAGTTAATTCTTCACTATAGGAAAGGACTGCTTGTAGGTATGGGGGTTTCTCCTTGGGAAGAGGAAAATGGTCTAAAGTTGATTTTAGTGATGATTCCACACTCTGTGAATGTACTAACAACTGTGGAGTCCTACACACAATGGGTGAATTGTGGGCTATGTGAACTCTCTCTCAATGAAGCTGTTAAAAGTATGAATAAATTTTGATTAAAGTGGTCTCAGTTAATTTGCTGAAATTGCTGTATTTTCATCAGTTTTTATTACTTCATTTTCCATTTTAACTATTTAAGCTTTTATGATCAACAATAATCTGAGTATTTTTTCTGCATCTCTCAATCTCGAAATACAGCTCCATTTCTATACGCAGGGAAAAAAAAAAAAAAAAGAATTGCCAACATGTTTTCCTAATGTCCTCCTTTATCTAAAATCTGGGAAAGAGTTTCTCATGAGGGCTTAGAAAAAAAATTATTTCCTACATTAAGAAACTCATCCAAAAGTGATTTTGAAAGAGTGCACAGTGCAGGTCTTTGAGAGGTGAGAAACTTTGAGTGCTTAGCAAAGAAGTTTGTTGGTAAGTTCCAAATTGAAGATGAGAAGCTGAACTTCAAATTCAGTCATACAACCGTGGGTATTGCTGAAAGAATAAAACCACTTGTTACGAAGAAATGAAATGGAAAAAAACACAAAAAACAAGGGGGAAAAGGGAGCTTCTTGTAGTGTAAAATAGCCTTAACCAGAGAAGGAAATCTAAAGTCCTGAGGAACTAGAAGTAAATACAAAATCTTAGAAATAGAAACAGTCTATTTACAGTCTATTATGCAAATCTGACAACAAACTGGGAATAAACCATAGATAAAATTGCTCGGGGATGGGAAAGAAGGGACTAGCATTTAAATAGTACCCAGCCTATGCCCTGCACACAGTAGAGCAGAGGCTGGTTTACTGGAGTTTCATTTAGGGGACCCATTTTGGTGCTACACTGGCTGTGGTTTGAATCCTACCTACATCACTTTCAATATGACTTGGGGGAATTCATTGGATATTTTTCAAGCCTTAGTTTCAGTATCTGGAAATTGGAAATAATAAAAGCATATAACTCAGAAATTTTTTTAGGATAAAATGAAGTGAGATAATACATGAAATACATGTGTCACCTTATGGATACAATATATGGGCATAATTGATACCCACAGTCACTATCATCAGTAGTAAAACCAGCTCATGTAATGATCTCATTACGTTAGATCTGTTTCACCAAAGGGTAGTAAGGTGGTAGGCATGGCAACTTGGAAAAAAAATTATACCACACTATAAAAACAAAGTAATTCAATCTCATTTATAAAACTTTCCAGATTTTAATATTTTTGGCATATCGGTCTTCAAAATCAAACAAAAATTCACACGATGAGATTTATCATTATTTTTCTGTTTCAAATGACTTTTATAGATTGCTTGCTAACATGAAATATGAAAATAGAAAGAAATATTTTTTTTCACAGTTCTTTGGCCTTTTCTGTAAAATTGTTTAGTAATAAATCACAGAATTTGGATTCAACACACATTAGATTAAGTCACTATGGCATTTAATAAATAAAGAAAGCCAATCAGACCAGACATATTTAGAGATGTTTTTGTAAGTTTGACTGTTGGATAATTCATTACAACAAAGACTAGTGAATGAGGTTTTAATTATTTTCAGAAGAAAATTTTAATCAAGATAAAAGCTCCATAAAGTGTATTAATTTGACAGCTGATGACATAACCAATTAACTACTCAGAACAACAGCTAGTGTTTTAGATGAAATAATTTTATCATCAAACAAAAGGTGTTTTTGTGCTCTATTCATTCTAACCACACTGTGTGTTTCAACAGTACCTGAGAAAAGAAAACGAAAAATGAGTCAATGTTAGTTTTGAGTTCATGGCATTAAATTTTAAAATGCCTCAGAATTGTTAAAACTGGGAAGTTGAAGAGGTTGATAAAGCATTTAAATATTATGAATATATCAATTAAATTTAATAGCTAAAGGAGAAAAATAATTTCACCCTGGTTTATGTAACAATGCCAGTGATATTGCTACAGAATGATTTTGTAACCAAGGCAGAATGACTGAATGCCTCCATGTTAGAGTTCGAGAAATGCTCACTGTAAACTATTTAGACTCATGCTGCTGCTGAATTTCATT
Organism: Varecia variegata; assembly: GCA_028533085.1. Taxonomy (NCBI): domain Eukaryota; kingdom Metazoa; phylum Chordata; class Mammalia; order Primates; family Lemuridae; genus Varecia; species Varecia variegata. The sequence goes on from CM052442.1 coordinate 128,806,961, forward strand.
GCATATTCCTGATTTATTCCTAAACCAACTTGGACCGACTACTACACATAAATCAGAGTTGGTGAAATATTATAGTATAATTTTTTTACAAAATTGATACAGTTCCTGTTTAAAATGATTCCTGGATAATTTCCTTTTGAAAAAAGAGGAAGGAAGGATGGGAGGGAGGAAAAGGAGGGAAAGAAGCTAGTTAGTAACTAGCTAATCAGTTAATTTGTTTTTATCAAGATGTTTTAATAGCATTAAATGAAACTGTGTTATTTTGGGCCGAGATGAATGAATGTTTTGGAAGTTTCCCTTACATATGCCTATAGTTTGTTTTCACACACACACTCCTAAGAGACACATGTTATCGTTAATTTCATGTTTCAGAAGAGAAAACAGAGCTACCTGCACAGTTGGATTTCCTTAAGGTTATATATTTGCAAGAGCTAAAGATGGGATTCAGACTCAGATCCTTCCAAGGACTCAGCAGCTCAATCTGGCTACTTCCTCTGGCTTTGACAGGAGCGTGTGAATAGCAAAGTAAGGCCAAAGCACCAGATGTATTTCCTTGAGATGCTCGGATCCAGAAGAAACAAAAGAAGTTTGGGGGATGATCACGGTGGTAGAATGGGTGTACCATATACGTGCTCCCAGGTGTCCCGACACTTCACTGCTTCAGCCCCAGTTTGTCCGCTCAGGGACAGGAAGAGCGCATGACCCTGGCTCCTTCCTCTAGCGCTAATACCCAGACTCAAGCACATGGTGACTGTGGGAATTAAAGGCAGACGAGTGATGATTGTTCTCTCCTCCTAACTCTGCAGAGGCCAAACACACCCCGAGTCCCACATCCTCCAGCCTCATTAAACCCACAAACCTAAAATCTCCCTGTCCTTCAAATTACACGTATGCCCATTCCCCACCAACTTGTCTCTGCTCATCCCAATTCACTTTACTGGGCTAGAAGAAAAGTGGCAGTAATGTCACTTAAGGAAGCTTATCTCCAAGAAGCATCTCTTATATTTGGGCCCATTTTTGTTAAAACAATTGAAGAGAAATGAGAGGTCAAACGCATGTCCTAATTTGTTACTAGAATTCTAGGATCCTAATCTCTCTCTCTGTGGCCTCCCTTTTCATCTCCTATTCCTTTACACACTTACCCAAAAGGTTCATACATAGACTCAACTGGATTACTCATACCTCTCTGCCCACGAAGAAATCCCTGTACACCTCCTTTATCTTGCTAGACCCTTACAGCCAAGTAAATTATGGTGGCATAAATAAGATAATGAAAGTTATGCTTTTGTTTGGTTGGTTTGCTTTGCTTTTTAAAACCCCTCCAAAGCAAACATGGTTAAAAACAAATATAGACTGTTCTTTCCCTACTCATTGCATTTTTAGTAGAACAGGGTCAGCACGTTTTAATGATTATACGGACAAAAAAGTTGGCTGCTAGAGCCATTGTCAACATTCACATTCAACCCACTCCTTGCTGAACAAAGATTAAGAGAATGGCAGATGGTGGCAAGTTGTGTAAAATATTTTTCCCCCACCGACTGCAGTCTCAACCTCTTTCATTTTCTTCCTCTTTGGCAGGCCGCTCCAGCAGCTGTGTTGGCAACGGTGACAGAACCTATCAAATACAGGGAGCTGATGAGCTTTCAAAACTATCCTGTTAGGGTACTTAACATTTGCTTTGTCCTCATTTACCTGTCTCTGAAGTTTGTGAATGAACCTCCCTCATCCTCCCATCAAAACCCCTGGGACAGTGCCAGGCTGGAAGGCGATTTTTTTTTTTTTCTTTTGTGCATGCAAATTTGTTTGGACACAGACCTTGGGGCTGTTTTCTTAGTCACTGGGGGCAGAAAATAGGAACTCAGGCAAATGCTTGAGGACATAAGATAAAATGTCATTCCAAATGAGGGTTTTATTTATCAGAAACAAAGAGTCAAATAAAATATTTATGGGATTTGTATTATAAGTGGTAAGCATGAATATAGTTTCAGCATGGTTTTCCCCTCTTCTGTGCTTTTCCTGTATACCCCCTAACTTGTAGCAAAGGGTCTCAGCATTCCCCCAAATCAATTCTTTGAAAGAGGTCACTTTTATAATACAGTATGCTGTATGTGTGCATGTGTAAACATGCATGTGTGTAATCTTTCCCAAATAGTGAATACAGTTTATGAGAAATCTCTGTGATAAAAATTTCTAACCAAGTATAGGTGCCTGGCAGCAAGGAATATAGTATTCCTCAACCCTCTTCTTCCACCCAGTCCAGTCCCCCATTCTTCATGGAGGCCATTGATAAGACAAATAGACTGAGGATTTATTCTCTAAATATATTGAAGTTATTCCCTGAGAAGTGTCAAGTATTAATGAGGGCAAGGTCCATTCAGCCTGTGTGTAAGTCCCTCTGAAAAATGCAGAAAAACCTATGAATTTACTTTGCATAAAAAATAAAAACATTTTACTGATCTGCAGGATTGAACCAGGATCAAACCATAGGGAGATGCGATCTATCATGAGAATGGAGGTAGGAGGCTGGAGGAAGAGGAAGGAGCATGGCAGAAATGCTTTAGGTGCTGTAGTGGGAGGAGAGTAGGGAGGCCAGTGAATGAAAGCTGAAATTCTGACACTCAGAGAAAGTGGACAGCTTGGAGATGGAGGAGACCCAATGTGAAAATTGTGCTCTGGATTTCCTTTGTGTTCAAGAGTTTTAATAAAAAAAACTTTTTTTTCCCTTTTTTTCTGAGAATGGATTCTTTTGTGTGTGTCCCATAGAGTAACTACGGAGTCTCTACATAGTAAAGAAAAAGCAAGTCACCCAGAGTCATGAGCTCAGGAGAATGACACACAGACTCTAAGAAATACCTCATTAGTCATTCAAACACAATAAACTCATTTAACTTCATTATGATTTGCAGGAAGGCAAAATTAACTTAGAATTTCTCCAACCACTGTATCAATGTTATAACCCTGGGAATCTTCCAGTAAGCAAAAGATAATGGATGAACATTAATTGCACCTTCCTCTGTTTTATACTTGAAAGATGCCAGAAACAATGAATACACCACTTTGTGCTATTTAATAGAACATAATAGTCATTTAATTTAGGGGAGTGGGGAAGAGATCAATTTATATACAAGAATTTTACTTAAGTCCTCTGAGCCATTATTTTCTATTCTTGACATTCTAATTTTTTTTTCAATTTTGTTGTAGTTTCTACAATGCCTAGAGTGAACTAGAACTCTTTTGCTGAGGGTTTTTGGCACTTAACCTTCAGTGTCTTTATGTAGCTGAGATTATACAACTGTCATAATTGGTTAATTTACATTATGAACATATTTATGAAATATAGCTATTATTAATTTTATTTACCTTATTTAGAAAACCAGGAATAGAATTTTCAACATCCCAGAACATTAAGTAAATTCACTAGTAGAGAGTGGAATTGCAGGAAGATCTCACCTTAACACTGGATATTTAATAAATAATTTTAATATTCTCAAAATAATTTAATAAAACAGGTATTATATTAAGTGACCCTTTTTTTTAATAGTCTCTGGAATAGGTAATTGATTTGTCCAAAACTCTGGCTGCCAACAGAGGAAAATTGCTATTTAACAAAATTTCTGTTGTAGGATAAATATGGAGTTATATACTTCCATTAAATCCTCAAAACACCCCTTATGAGAGAAATGCTTTTGCCCTATTTTACAGCTGAGAACAATGAGGGTAAAAATAAGTGAGAGACTCTTCCGAAACTGGACCCTAATCTGACTTCAAAGACCATGGTCTTTCTTCTCTTTGCTCTAAATTGAAGAGCGGAACATAATCAAGGGATTAGTATTAACCTATGGATGGAGATTGGAGGAGACATTAATTTCATCTCCTAAAGTTTAATAAATAAATAATAATATACCATTCCTTTGGATTAAAATCACAGAGGGGGCATTGTAGCAATTCCACTACTGGGTATTTACCCAAAGGAAAAGAAGTCATTTTATCAAAAATGCACTTGCACTTGGATGTTTATTGCAGCACAATTCACAGTTGCAAAGATGTGGAATCAACCCAAGTGCCCAGTAATTCATGAGTAGATTAATAAAATGTGGTATATGTACACCATGGAGTACTACTCAGCCATAAAAAAGATGAATTAATACCTTTCGCACAATTCCGATGGAACTGGAGACTATTCTCCTAACTAAAGTATTGCAAGAATGGGGAAAAAAAAACAAACGCAAGTACTCACTATTAAACTGGAACTAACTGATGAGTACATAAGTGCACAGAGGGAAGTAACTACAACTTGGTGCAAAGCAACCAGGGGGGATGGGGGAGGAGGGGGGTGAATAAACCAACCTAATTGGTACTATGAACAATATTTGGGTGACAGGCATACCTATAGCCAGGACTCAAGCATTACAAAAATGATCCATGTAACCTAAAACATTTGTATCTCTTCAATATTTTGGAAAAAATAAAAATAATAATAATTTGAAAGTTACCTACAGAGTAGAAATGATGCTATTTCAGGTGCCTAGTAAGTGATAAGTAGTTGTCATATCATTTGGAGACTTATTTTGAATTGACATTCTGATTCAATGGGAAAAGTATAAAGCCCAGAAATTTCTGTGAGTAGAAATCAACAATCCAGTTTTTCTTTTTTATGTGTTTTTAAAGTCCTCTCCTTCACAGCTTGAATGATTTTAACATCACTCAGATCCAAGAAACACAAATCACACAAACAACACACATCTTACCTCCATATTATTCTTTTTATTTAATTGATTTGAAATTATTTGCACTTATGGTATGAATGAATTCAGGGTCCAAAGTTATGTTCTTTTATGTGTATTTCTGTCTATACCGACCCAATAAACAAAAATATTTAAATACATGTTTTGATGCAACTGAATGTAAATGCCATTCTTGTCAAATATATTGTTTGAAAGTAAAATGGCATTTATATCCAGAAAAGAAAAATGTGGTCCAGTTTGGGAAGAGTTTGATTACAGGCCAAAAGCAGAATGGCAGGTGGGATTCAGCTGCTTGGGCAGTTTTCCAGGGAAGCTTACACCTGGATTACCATATGTTTCCATGTAGCCAGTAAGTTATTGTGCTGAAAACTAAATGCACATGTAAAACCAGAGTTGCGGTCAAAGGCTAGAGTTTATAAGACATGAAGACATTGTGATAATAATTGATATATGGCTAATAGGAACAGAGACAACAATTTATAAACAGATTTCAAGTGTTATTATACAATCAACACTGAAATTTTTTTAAAATAGTGTTTGAAAAAGTAGTCTAAAGTGATACATAAGAAGGAAGCATTAAATTAACTTGCTCAAGGGTGGCCATGGGTAATTTAGGAACCACACACAGGGAGCCTGGATTGACATCTACCACTCTAAGTTTTTGTAATGGAAAGCAAATGTGTGTGTATATATCATGCTCCTCCTTCCTGCCTCAGAGGATTTGAATAAGGTGCCCTACTAACCAAAATAAAAGACAATCTCTCAGCAACCAATCAGAAGATATGCAGGAAAACATGCTTCATCCTAGCACTTTTTAAAAAATCATTACTAAGTAATAGTATTACTCATATGTATTCACCATGCTAAATGACCTTGATTACTGAAGTGCTCATGTTACCATAAAAACAGTTTACCCATTAAAAGGGGCTGGGGTGGGGGTTGGGGAGGATACGAATCATGGGTGATGGTTCTGTGTCAGCATCACAGAATTCAGAACACACTCTCCTTGGATGTTTCCCTTGCTTTAGTGCAGCCTTGCTCAAGTTCACTTCTGCATCTGCTTGCATTAAACTACACTTAAACCTGTATATTTTAATCAAGATGAGAGGAAGAGAAGATGTCGTGGCATAAGATTCTGATTCCTGACATTTATCGTGAAGCAGCTAAGGAAGTATAAGCCTCACTTGCTTGGTCCTTTTTCAAACCCCTGAGAGCAGCTTGGGCATCGTGTTTCACATGACTACACATATTTGTAAATTTTTCTTAAGTAAATTATTTAAACAACATTAGGTAAGGGTGAGTTCTCTCTTTAGTTTGACTTTTGTCCTGCAAATGTTCTTAGAGAAGCCATAAATATGTATTTGGAGTGAGAACCCAAACCCTATCCACACCTGTACATCTTACTATCCACATTACCATGTTTTCCATGTGGACTTCTTCAGTAATATGACTTTACTCCTCAGGAACACAACTTTGCCATTCAAAAACACTTGTCCAGGAAGATAAAATTAGAAAATAACATTGTTAGCTTTAGAAACATCCTGAAAAAAAAAATTAAGTAAACATCAAAATGTCTACTGTTAAATAATCTCATTAGGCTGAGATGGCTGCAGCATCTTGAGTTTCTACTTAAGCAAATCAAAACCCAACTCGGGGTAAATGGTCATATCCTAGGAAACAAAACTAACTAACCTCTACTGGAGGATTTACCAATCAAAAATCGCCCACAAAACTCTAACTAGGGTTTTCCACTTAAACCAAGGAACTTCAATTCAGAGAGAGTGATCCTAAATACTTCAATAGGTTCTCAGGCATGTGGTACTTTGTGATTTGTTATCCTTTTTATCAATCTCATGAAAGTGAAAGAATACAGACTATAAGAGAAAGAGTGCTATACTGAAAAAGGTCTATACTGAGTGATCTGACATAGTGGCATCTGGAAGGCTAATGAGTGTGGGAACTAATTTATTTGTTACAGGTGAAGAAATTTGAACTAGATCAGTACTTTACACCTGCTTGATGATCAAAACTACCTGAGGAGCTTTATCAGAAGTGTGAGTTGGAAGAAAAAGAGACAGGAAGTAGAGAGAGATTTCTAGTCAGAGAAAATGCTAGGTACAGAAGCCCCAAAGCGGAAAAGGACATGCCTGCTCCCATGCACTTTCTGACTATTGCAACACTTATTGGTGTTCATTCCTTTCAGTTGTGAGCATGATCATGCTGGTTATCACACCACGATTTGAAATAAGGCACTTCCAAGATGACTGATGCCTTGTTTTACGGAATGTCTATCTTCTGCAACAAAAACAACTAATTTACATTTCATTCAGCTGTTACGGGTCTAATTTAGACAGAAGTCAAAATAAACACACTTTCCTGAAACTTTCATAAAAACATATGCCTACGCTGATATTTTCATTCCTCTACTAAGTTTTCCAAAAGAGTAACATATGGTGGGATTATCACAAAAATCACTGGAACGGAAGATTCTCCTTAAGAGTCTTTCCCATGCTCCCTGGTATAACATACAAGGCAGTCCTTGAATGAAGTGTCCAAGGCTTTGATTGCATGGACAAGTGTGTTGGGTAATAGTAATCATTATTATTTTTGCAATGACTTTTTGAATGCTGATAAGCTTGGCACTATTTAAAACAATTAATTTTAATAATTATGTCATTCAAATACATTTCCCACAGTAGCCTGCTAATAGCTAATTTTAAAAGAAAATTTTGTATCATTGCCATGTTATTTCCTAGAAGTAAAAAGTAGCTACGGAAATAATTAATGTGGCAAGGGAGATGCCATGACCGTGAAGATGGTTTTCCCAGGGTGAGGCTCATCCATTGCACTCCAGGTGTGCTAATACCTGTGAATTCCCCAGAAAAAAAAAAAAAAAGTAGCTATGAAAATGGATAAGGTGCATGGCACACAAACTCACAGGTAGTTCTGGCTTGACTCTTGCTCTGCCAATGTTTCTAAAACTGGTGTTTACCCTTTTATCCTCCCTCTCGTCTTTCCTGCTGTCCTCCTCCTCCTCTCCCTCCTCCTCTTCTTTCTCTCCTGCCTCTCCTCCTCTTGCACTTCTCCTTTTCTTCCTCTTCCTCTTCCTCCTTCCCCTTCTTGTTCTCCTTCATATAAAGAGAGATTCCAAGTAAGGTACTTAACACCATATTAGCTTCAAACAGACTTTATCTTTGACATAATCAGAAATAATGAAAAATAATTAAAAGGGAAGTGACTTTCTTGCTGTTTTTATCAATATTATTTGATTTCCAATGTGTGTCTTATCAATAACCTTTCACAAACTACCACAGGAGGGGTGCTATCTTCCAGATTGGTAAAACATAGAATTACTCTCTCTTTTTTTACATGTAGGCTTTAGTTATCTCGCGGAGGATTAAAGAGACATATTACCTACGCAGAGAGCAGTAGATTGGGAATCAGATTTGGGGCCTATTCAGTGGGTCTCAATCCTCACTGACAATTAGAATCATCTTTGGCCTGTAGCACTGTTTTTAAGTTTCCATGTAATTCAGGATCAAGAATCACTGATCTATTTTTAGCTCTGCCTCCAACTCAGAGTTTGTCCCTGAAAAATTTCCTCCTGCTTCGTAAGTCCCAAGTGTCCCATTTACGGTTGAAGGACATTTGTGTAAATCATAAACTCTTAGACATGACTGGCCATTAGAACCATTTGGAAAGTATTAAAGTATTTAAAAGTGCATAATCCCAAGGATTTCAGATCAGAGAATATATATTTAATATTACAATCCCTTCTTAGGTTTACTGTTGTCTACCTTTGAGTTTAACACGTAATAATCATGGATTTCTTAGCATGAGGGTCTAACCAACTGAGCTAACCTGTAAAGCAAACTGTTGAAATCTAGGCAACAAATCATTGGGAAAAAATGTCCCGGGTTGAGTAATGAAATCACTATGTAATACGATATATCTGTGGCAGGTAAAAATTATCTCTGCCTGATGTGAGTCATGCAATCCTAAATCATATTATGAAAGTATCCTATGTTCTAATATGTCACATGTTAAATAATATTCACTGTCAATATTTAAAAACAAATTTGGAAATGTGACTATATGTTGGTAAGCTATATTTTCTTCTTTGATTGCTGACCAAGGGACAGACTACAAGGCTGGGGGACAAACGTTTGGAGTAATAGATATATCTAAGACCGGGATCTATGACATGTACTTAATTAACGTGCATGCTTTCACTGCAGGAGTTTCTTAAATCAGGGGGTGTCAAGGCATCACAAGCACAGGATGCTTAGAAAACATGCACTTATTAATCTCAGAATAACTTTATAGGATAGTTAACCATAAACATGCTTTACAGTTTAATTCTTAAGCCAGATAATGACGAGATAGGAATGGATAAGAGGCACGGGACTACATAACTAAACAGGTGCTGTGGACAAGGATAATAAAATGGAAATGAGATGACAACTATGACATGATGAGGAAAGCACTGGACTTAAAGAGATGGAAGTTTAGCACTCATCCTAGAGCTAAATCATTTGATTGATTTATTAGGTGGTTAACCTTATCGAGATGATGTGCTAGGCACTGAGAGCGATTACACCAAGCAATAAATGCAGACTCTGTGCTCACATTTACAAGCTGCCTGAAGAAACATTACACTCTATTTCATGTGTGAGTGTGAGTGTGTGTGTGCATTTTCTAAGTGCTAAAATAGGTACAAGATATTGTGAGAAAAAACCAAAAACCTGCCAAAGTGATTGACAAAGAATGAATGTGGGAAAGCTTTGAGTTGGATGTGATTTTTCTGCTCCTTCCATGCTATGCCTGTGTTTGAATAAGCATGTGTGTAGGTAATAGTGAGTTACCATGAACAAGCAACTTTCACCCACTTTACAGATTGGAAAATCAAGGAATGCATCACCTTCTTATGGTTAGAGTATTAATTGCTCATTAAGCAAATATTTATTGTCATGAAAAACTCAGCCTACAAAGCTCAGTTTTACCAGTAGAGTCTTAGCCATTGAAGGACACTGACATTTTTTGTAGCATTAATTTAACGAACTGTATGTTAAATAGATCTATGTACCAGGCGCCCTACACAGCTCACTGGAAATTCACTGCAGAGTCACAAATATCCACAGTTTCTAGCCTCAGAGAACTTATTGTTTGGTGCCTATTACTACTGGTTGTAGAGCATTTAGAATGCATGAGTGAGGCACAATGACACTTGAGTATAAACACCATAAAATTGTGAGATGGTTAGTGCTTCATTAATCCAAATGCTCAGTGTGGCTCTTCCTATGATCTTACAGAAGACAAATAGAGGAACACTTGGATGTCAGCCCTGTGCACACAACAAGGTCGGCTGCTAGGACACAAACAAGGGCTAGTGATAAATGACTGTATCTGGACCTGAGGAGAGCTGGCTGGGATCTGGGGGTGTGGGAGTGGGAGGCAGGACCAGTGGAGGCCTGTTTGTTTTCTTTTCTGCCTTTAATAATGATCTGATAGATCCGAATACACTGTGCAGTAATCAAGTTTGCAGATGGTGCCACACAGGGATCAGTCTGAAAGTATCTGAACCAATACAACTGCAGAGAAGTCCCCTGGAAATGAGATAATTAGAAAACAATGGCATTAACGACAGACCAGAGTGTGTTAAAAATGTGATACCCAATTAACTTGCAGAGAGAAATGCCGAAGGGTAGAAAAATGCCCAGAAGCAACCTGAGTTTAAAGGGAAAGCATTGGACCCTATTATTAGTGTAAGGATGGGGATTCTAAGTTAAATTCTTCTTTAGAGGGGACGGTTTTGTGGCTTATTCATTCATACTGAAAGGTCTGCATTAACTGGTCAAGGAAAGTAACTTACACTCTTTGGAAGAAAAAATAAAAGACAAACACCATGACTAAGTTTAAGGAATTAATAAAAGAGTCCTTGATGGCAAAAAAAAAAGTTGGGGATCACTGGCTTCATCTTTTAAAAGATAAATGCTCTATAGTTTTGATTAACAAAAGAAGGGTATGCTTGACAATGAGCTCTGTCTGATTAGTTTAATTTACCACTGTTGTGCCCAGAGATGATATTATTCTAGCCCAAAGCAAATACATTTAATGTGCTTGGTTAATTTGTGTGGCCAAATTAAAGTGAATATTTAATTTCTGATAGAATGGGGAAATATTTCAATTACCTAAATCTTCTTCTAAGTTGTGTTCCTGAAGAGCAAGTCATATTACTGAAGGTATGAAACGGTGGATTTCGGCATCGAATCTTCCTAGAAAACGGACCCCTTGCTTCTAAAAGCATTCCAGTGTCCAGGTTCCACTCATGTCCTGGTATTCTTGGTTCCACAGGCAGGAAATGTTGGTTCTAGGTGTTGTTAGAGGTCAAAGCTTTTTCCATTGCACATGCCTAGGCTACAAGACTTGGAGTTTTCTCTCTGTTACGCCTACAAGATAATTTGACATTCTATCATCAACAGAGTAGGAACAGTTAAGGATCATCCTGCTATTACAGTAGTTGTAGCAATGTGATCTAATGATGAGACTTGTAAAAAGAAACAATTTTCAGGGCAGAGAGAACCAAATAGGCTGTAGAAAGTCGTGTGTGTGTGTGTGTGTGTGTGTGTGTGTGTGTAATTAAGTTTTGTTTCTTCCTTCCCAATCTTTTTCTTTCTTTTTTTTTTAATTGCAGTCTTAATACTATTTTCCTGTGTTTTATTTTAACTCATTGCCTATGACTTTCATTACAATGTTGCATAGAAGCAGTGAAGTGGCATCTTTTATTTGTTAACAAATTTCAGAAAATACTTTTAATCATTCAACAAGGATCATTTCTTCCATACATTTGTCAGGTTAAACATATGCTTTCTTATGTCCTAAAATTGTAACTGCATGTTGAATTTACCAAATATCCTTTCTAAATCTATTGATTATATTTTCCCATTAATGGGTCAGGATGATTAATCATACTAGTACATTCTCTGGATTAAATCATGTGGGTTTTTTCCAAATAAATACTACTTAATCATAATATATTAGATTTTTAAAATAAATCAGTATATTTGATTTGATACTTTAAAGGGAATTTTGTGTCTGTATTTCTAAGTGTGGTAACTGTATAATTTTTCCAGCTCTTACTTTTATTTGGTTTGGTTATTAAGATGATATTGATTTATATTACCTTGTCACTAAAAAATATTAAATAGTTTTAACATAAAATTTCTGGTGTTTGGTACATATTAGGCAGTCAATATATTGTCCTTATGATACTCTTTTATCTAATTTTTTTTTTTCTTAAAATATGGGGCTAGCAAAACCTACTGCTCAGGGCATTTGCTAGGATTAAAATAAAATACATACGTAAAAGCGCCTAAGGCAGTGCCTGGCACATTAGAGGACTCATTAAGTGCCAGCTCACTTGCCCTTTCCCCTTGGCTGTGTGTTTTTGAAACAGGGCAGAAAAGCAGGCGCCCTGGAATGCTTTTTTGCAAAGCCAGCTTAAAATAGTCATCAACACTGAAGTCAGTGAATGTGTTTGGTTTCCATTCAAAATGTTGCTTTCAGAAATACACACAGAGCTCATTTGCATAATCACTCTCCAGGCTAGGAACCTATCCCTGAGGGGTTATCATTATTTAAATCTAAGTCAGGTTATTATCGTTCCTCACGCTGAGCTGCTTGCTTCCTTCTCTTTCCCTTGACTGCTGCAGCTGCATGGCTCTGAACAGGAGCTTGACCAGCGGCTGCAGCACAGGGAGACTCAGGGCAAAAGGCGGCCTGTCTGAGTGGAAATAGCCCATGGGCTCGGGAGGAACAGATGTGGTTCGAATCCCAGTTCCACTTCCCAGCGACCTTGATACCTTGGCAAGATGACGTCACCACTTCTCTAAGCCACAGATCCCTGTACTCTGAATGGGAATTAAGTTGGTGAGAAGATTAATTGGTGCTTCACGGATGATATGTACCACTCTAACACAAGATACACCCTTTCATTATATAAGGCCCCTTCCTTGCCTGCCCTTCCTTCCTTCCCTGTCCATCTGGAGGAGACAACACACCTCAGAGAAGAAACAAAGAGAGATGAGGGGAAAGGCAACTGGCAGTAGGAAATAATTTTCAGAGAAGTTCACTTAAAATAGAAGAAAATTTTACTTCTTTTTTGGGGGGGGTAGAGAGTAAACATGATAGTTTAAAGTCAAGGGACATGGAGGAGACCATGAAATTTCTATTAGGTGCTGCATAAAGCAGATAGCAAAAGTGCTCATGTGTGTGTGTGTGTGTGTGTGTGTGTGTGTGTATGTGTGTGTATGTGTGTGAGAGAGAGAGAGATTGAGAGAGAGAGAGAACATGGCCATGGAGAAAATTGGAATCAAGATGCCAATTAGAGAAAAGAATGATAAAACATGAAATATTTTCAGCATCTATCAAGTGAGGGCTGTGTGATAGAAACTATGAAACTCAAAGGAAAAAAAAAGACATCACCCATGAGATATCTTCTGTGCTGTCTTCGTCAAGCCAGAGTCCTTAGATGATTTAATGTTAAGACGCCTTGCAGTGGGTAAGGTAATGTAAGGTAGAGGAGCCTACATTATGGATGAGGAAACTGCGTTTCAGACACATTAAGCAGTTTGCCCGAGACCTCTCAGCTAAAAATGCACCACAGTTGCATCTTAATCCAAGTCCAACTAAATTGCAAACAGATCACGTGTCTTCCTCTTGGGAAGCTAATAATGTTGTGTCTTCTAAATTATAAGACTATAATAATGTGCTTATGAAATTTGCTTGTGTGCCAGTGAAGGCTGCCTAAAAAAGGATATTTACAGCACAGACACAGGGCAGGTGCAAATGTTGACTGCAGTTTAAATTTACTGAAGATTGATGGTCATGAAGGGGACTTCTTACAAAAAAGATTAAAATCTGGTTTGTTGTGGACAATCACACGTTTTCTTTATGATCCACACATATTGTTTTTTACCATAGTCCATAGAGGATTCTAAAAGATTGGCTCAGTACCAGATACTATGGTGCTGGGCACCAGGAGTAAAATGCAACATATATATACATATATACTTGTCCTCTAGAGGGGTGTTGTCCAGCAAAACAGCCAGTAGTCATGCGAGCTGTTTAAAGATACATTAATTAAATAACCTTAAACACTCACTTTCTTAGTCTCATTAGCCACATTTAGTAGTGTTTAATAGCCACAAATGGCTAGTTTTGACTATACTGAACAGGAAAGATAGAGAAAGGGTCTACCATCATAGACTATTTTATTGGACAGCTTGCACTATAGGTTCCTAGTTCAGACTTGGTTTGGGATTAAGATACTAAGTTCACTCTCACCAATGCCCCTAACACTTCCAGCTGTCTATCACCAGATTCTAGATTGTTTAATCCTCCAAATAACCATATGAAGAAAGAATGATGGATAAGAAAACTAAAGCTCAAAGCAGTAAAATAATTTACCCAAGGTCACTGGGCTAGGAAATAATGGAGCCTGGATTCAAATGCAAGCATGTCTGACCTCAGAGCCCGCGCTCTCAGCTTCAGGGTAATCCTTCTCATGTCTAAAATACAGTGTGGCACGTGGGATAGTTGTGTGTAAGCTACATGAGTAGCAGAGAAATCTGGAATTGCTCAGGGAAATCTGCACCAAAGAAAGGATAACAAGAAAAGGGTGTGAAGTGTAAATTGCCTGGGTAGACACAATGAGGAAGAGAAATACAAGCAGAGAGAGAAAAGAGTAAGATGTCCTGGATTGCCTTCTCAAGTCTGTCCTATTTTATGTATTTTATTGTTGAGACTTTCCAAAATGTATGTAGTGGGCATCTGCCGTGTGCTTGGTGTCATGCGAGATCTTGTGGATATAAACCTAAGTAAGAGGTTGACATGCTATCCAAAAGTTCAGAGTTTGTAGAGAATTCACTTTGGCCAAGGAAACAATTTAGAACAACACTATAATAGGTCCTATTTGATAATAAAATTCATCCATTCAATGCCATAGCCATAGAATTTTATAGAATCTTTTAAGGGAATTTGGCAGGACAGCAAATCTTACTTTCTATCCAAAGGAAGAAGAGTTTTTTTTCTTTTGTCCCTGATTGTACACTGCCTTGATTGATCTAAGGAAAGAGTTGAATATGATTGTTGAAAGAGTCTGCATTGGAAAAAGTAAACCTTGCTTTAAATCCCATCTCCTCCATCTGCTACAGGTGCAACTTTTGGAAAATGAAAACCTTTCCAAATACTTTCCCTACTTTAGAAATGGGAATATTAATATTTTTATCTAAGTGATATTATGAATATTTCATAAACTTATATATATAATACACCTTGCACAGAATCTGACCCATAGTATAAACTGAATAAATAAGAGTTCTGTCACTTTCACAGGAAAGGGACATATTTACACATTTCTAATTATTAAAATTTTAAGACAAATAGGCATATTTTGCCTTTACAGGGTATTTCTTTTTCTTCTTTTCTTAGTATAATATATCATATCCAATCCCCAATAGAGAAACCATGCAGTATATCTTACTAGTTACTAAACAAACTTTTGCATAGTTCCTCTGTCCCCTCCTGGTTGTAGAGTCACCAAATTATCCATTCACATTTTTTAGAGAAATAGTAAGCATAGGAAGAATTTTACTTCTCATGCCTTTTGCATTATGTGTGGGGAAAAATGCACTTTTACAAAAGCATGCTGGCCAAGCCTACTTTATCACAAAAGATCCTATTCCCCAAATCCTGTCAGTTTTGTTCCCGTTCTGCATGAGTCCACATGGAACATCCAAATGAGGTTACACAATAGCATTAGTTAACTCAATTCTCTCGAGAACTTTCCCTTCATCTTTTCTGGTGACCTTAAGCCTGTCCTGATATTTTAACAACCAAATTCTTTTTACTATAGTTCTAAGAGCAGAAGAGCTTCATGTTTGCTCAAAGAAAACTTTTCCTATTTAAAATTAGTGGGTAAAATGAAATGTAATTTCTTTTTTAAGGCTTAATGTGGTTTCTCTCAAAAGCTACACCCTAACTATATATTCCATGCTTTGGTTTCACGGCATTAAATTTTTATGAGTTTGATTTTCATCAGTTTCCTAAATTCAAGCAGCAGTTTCAGTAATAGTACATGTGCCTCATAAACAACAAGTGCATATGCATAATGTTCTTTAATCAGAAAAGCTAAAAAGTTAAACTGTCTGTGATCTTTTTTTAAAAGAAATTTGTCTTAGGATGGTGCAATTTTAAGAATTTTTTTCCCTTGTACTTTTCAATGATATTACATTTAGTTACAAATGGTTGAAAAGAAAACTAATGAAACTAGAATATATATTCCCTGAAATTTGTTAACACTATAATGCATTTACAAAATAGCATATATTAGAAAATAATGCTCAGTTACAGTTGACTGTATGAATTCCTATCAATGGAAACAATCCACATAAGTGTCCTGTATCTTATTCATACATATTTTATATTTTAATATTTGCAGTATATGTATTCATTTATCAATGCTTGGGGTCGCACAAGTTGCACTGCCCCTTTTTGTTGCATCGATTGTTGTCCTAGGAAGTTTCAAATTCTTCTTTACAGCAGATATTCTGAATAGCATTATGAAAGAAGCCACATGGATACTGGCTTCAGTTTTCTCCCAGGGAACCTGAGGCTGCGTAAGATAGAATTCTCAGGGATTGAGCAGCTAACCTTTCTTTGGTCCCACTCTGTTTTCCATTTGGGTTTCTAAAGCCATTTCCCATGCAGTAGTTACACTTTGCACTAGGGTGAACCACTGTTCACCAATCATTTCTGTGCACAGATAATTTCTATGATGGATTTCTTTGAGCAAAGGACACATTTTAAACAAAAGTGGGGGGGGAGAGAAAGAGAGGGGAGAGAGAGAGAATGCTTATGAGGAATCAAAGGCCACTTTTATAATAATTAAATGCTGCCACTAGATCCCCTTCCCACCAAGCCCTCACAAAGGAATGGCACTGCCATCAGCCCCATTGGCTCAACCGAGCCTATGTCTAATTTGAATTAACTCTACTCCATCTCCCCCGAAAAGCAGAAAGTACAGGGTGATTATGGATTAAATAATAATAAATACTGTCCTCAGATGTCCCCTAATAAATCTGAGGTATTTAATTGATATGAATCCTCATTTAGTCCCTCCCCTCTGTATGCAGAATAACTTCATCCTATGTCTATGGAAAGAGCTAGTATCTGAAGCCTTTTTAAAAGTAAATAATTCATTCCTATTAAAAAAGCAAGAATAAAGTTTATTAGAGAGAAATGTATGAGACTAAGGAAATCAACCCATGTGTCCCAGCTTATCTAGTTCTCCCTATATATCATGCTCTATCCACCCATATTAAATGGCATTCTTAACAGCAACAGACAGAACTTTTGCACAGCGCCCAAAGCAAAAATGTTTCCAAATTACAAAAAATAGATATTATGTAATTTCTCCAATGTGAAACTCCAGTTGGCCACCGACTGTTCTGGAAATATGAATTCTAGTTCCAAATGAAGGAGGCAAGGAAAATAGGAGTGACGAAACTTTGAAGGAAGTAAGAGACTTAATTTGAAGACACTATTTGAGGCTTATAAGAATTAAAGAGATAATTAATCCCACAAAGGTAGGATTATCAGTACATTCTGGCAACAAACTTTTACATTTTAAAACAGTTTAGATTTACAGTGAAGTTGCCAAAACAGCGCAGAGAGCTTCACATACCCCCAGCCAAGTTCCCCTAAAATTAACACCTTACTTTAGTATGGTACAATTGTTACAATATACCATTATGAACTAAAGTTTATACTTAATTTATTTTGCCTTAAA
>CM052442.1:128825055-128842491 GCA_028533085.1 Varecia variegata
CAGCACTGTGCTAAGGGCTTTACATTTATCAATTCACTTAATCCCAGTTCCAGCCATAAGAGATGGGCTCTACTCTCACCTCTTTTTTATAGATCAGAAAACTCAGATTCAGAAACATTATTTCCCAAACTCTTGGGACACTTACTCATTCTTTGTAAACTATAGAATATGAAAACACTATAACAAAAGGGAAATACTTGAAAAAATATTGCCATAAAAACTGTGTTCCAGTGAATACTAGCCTTTCAAAATATGCAGCCCAAAAGGGCGCATGCTATAAAACATCTAATAAAAATTATCAAATTAACCAACTAAGTTTCTTATTAAGTAGGAGTTGCTATAGTGCAATGGAAAAGAGATTTGACTCTGGAGGAAGTTCAAGATGTCGCATTTACAAGGTAAGAAAGTCATCTATTCATTCTTTCTTTCTTTTTTTTTTTTTTTTTGAGACAGTCTCACTCTGTTGCCCAGGCTAGAGTGCCGTGGTGTCAGCCTAGCTCACAGCAACCTCAAACTCCTGAGCTCAACCTCCAAAGTAGCTGGGACTACAGGTGTGCACCACCATGCCTGGCTAATTTTTTTCTATTTTTAGTAGAGACAGGGTCTCATTCTTGCTCAGGCTGGTCTCGAACTCCTGAGCTCAAGCGATCCTCCCACCTTAGCCTCCCAGGGTGCTAGGATTACAGGCGTGAGTCACTGCGCCTGGCCCATCTATTCATTCTTATTCTCTATAAAATGGGGACAGTAATTAAAGCCCAGTCTAACTCTACAACAATCTACCAAGGACAGAGCAAACGTCCAGGAACATCCATGTGCTCAATAAATGCTACTGTTATAATTATTAATTATAATATATATTTTTATTCTTAATATTACTGCATTTTCAGTAAAACATATGTTTGTGATTACAGTGAAAGTAAAACAAATGTGCAGCCATCGACTGAACAATCATTGTTCGTGTAGATGCAAAGGATTAGGTAGAATGCTTGAAAACATTTTACCAGGAAATACAGAAGAAAATAAAATATCATTTTATCTATGAAAGATATGGAAAACTACTTAGGGAAAAAAACAGGCATATAAACTACATTCTCTGAAGAGTATTTTTAAGATGTCAATTGCATTTATTTTTTCAGAAAACATTTTTGTGGCAAAATGCCTTTTGCCTTTCAGTTTCCTCAGTGGTAGTGTTGCTGTCAGAGTGTGTGTTGTTTTATTGAAAGTGTACATTGTACACACTGTTTTCTAAATGAGAGGGCATCAGAGAATAATAGAAACCTCGTAGGTCTTAGCTGACTGGTACTCAGATACATTCAGATGGATTGTGTAACATTCTTTAAAAAGATAAAAATTGTTATGCTTGTTGGAATCATGTGAGATTCTCTCACTCCTTTAGGATTTTTTGTTGTTGTTTTTTGTACTCCTTTAGCATTTAAAGAATCTTATTAACCTCTGTATTTTCAGAGTCTGGCAGAGTTCTTTTCACATTTCACGTGCTTAATAATTGTCTTCCATTAAATAGAATGAAAGATAGGGACTAAAATATTTTCTTCTACCTCCATGGCATGACTCGTGGGGCCAGATAGGCCTAAAGGCCCCCAAAAGTTCTATACTGGGCTCCAATCTGGTTTTCACTTTTCTTCTCTGACTGCCAAACTTGGCACGATCAATTCTTTCCAATTCTATCATGGTGATAACTAAGAAGTTGTAGAATGTAAAGAAGAGTTGTAAAATGTCCAAAGTGAACCCTCAGAAATTAAATTTCTCAGTGCATTTCCAGCATAGCCGATTTTTAGGCACAAATCAAGATGGAGTTTTTTCCTAATGATTTCTTTTACAGTGTGGGTCCCCTGCTCACTCCCTATCAATGGTTTGCTTTTGTCTATCGGTGCAACTGGATGGCTTGACCAGCCTGCATCCCTGTCATCTTGCCTTCCCTGGGTAATTATAATACTCTGTTTATCAGTGGCTTCTGCTTAGGAAGAGATGGGCAAAGGGCCGCTGATCACCAATGAGGACCTGGCACCTTCAAATACAAAATGACGCGCTTTCAGACACCCTCAGTGATTCCCCTGTATCAGTCTGCATCTCACAGCATCTCATCTCTCACTCCAAATGATTTTCAGGACTCTTACGGTTTCCATCCCCACCTGGAAGCTGATGATTCCCATCTTTTTCTTCTTGTCCCTGACTTGCTTCTACTGAAAATTCCATTTATACGTGAAATCCATCTCCAAATTCAGCATTTACCAAACAGGTGTCTTCATCAAAAACAGTCAAAATTGTTAAAAATATTCCTTTCACTTTATGTGAAAAAATTCTTAGGAGCACCAAGAAGTAACCAAACCATGTGTCTTTGAATGATTGTCGATGGCTCGTTCCCATCTGGTGCCCATGCTCTATGGCCCCCATTTCTGTTGGTTCTGTGCGTTTTGTTATCCTCTCACACAAGCACATCATCGTGTCCACTCCTCGCCATCAATCTCTGAAAGATGCGTTTTCATTCTCTTACCAATGAGACAACTGAAGTGGGCCCAAGCTCCTTCTATGAGTTAAATGGTGAAACCACGATTTGTTTTCAAGTCTGGCCAATATGATAGATGATATAATTTGTTACGCATCAGTGCCACCGTTTCTTGATTAGGAAGATACATTTTAAATATTTTCAATCCTATGCTTGTGTCATTCTTAGTTTCATAGGGTAATGTGGGCTATATCTAACCATTGTTGATGAATGAATGTCTTTAAAAGGTGTCCTAAAAAACTGCCTTGAAATTACTTGCTCTCTGACATGCCTAGAGGTGATTACAGTGTTTCCAAAAAATTAAAAAGATACATTTCCCCTACTTAAGTGACCCCTAAGAGGGAAGTTAGTCTGCTTAACATACTTCAGGGGCTGCTGAATTATTTGCACTGCACTACAAGGTCGCTATAATTCCTCACTAGCTATCAATTGTTTGACAATGGGGTGTCATCCATCAGCCTGTAACTTTCATTGCCGAGTGCATTCTATTTTTATATACCCATGAACTCACATATTTAGCAGAGACAGGAAGACGTCTTTCTCTATAGGGTAAGCAATGAATTGTGTGTTTCATCTGTAATACGTTATTTTACAACATATTATTCAGAAATATCCTTTGCCACAGACAAAAAAGACTTTGAAAAAATTATAATATATTCCGCCTTAAAAACTACTTTTTTCTATGAAGGTTTTCTACAGAGAGCAGATTGAAAAAAAATGGCTTCTATTCTGCCATTTTATAAAATATGTCTCAGCAAATAGTCATAAATCTGTCAGATATTGCAACCCAGTTTGGTATTATACACTAGGAAAATGAACTCAATAGCAATATAATCTTACTTTCCAATATAACTGAACTTGGGAAAAATATCTTAAGAAGAATGCAGGCATAGAGAGCAAATAAAATCTAAGTATTGCAGATATAAAGAAGTTTATGATGGCATATACAACTTTGGATATTGGTGTTTTCCTTTTATTAATTCTAACACAAATCCTCAATCATTTCTTTTTTTTTAATTTGGTTTATGATTTTTTCCCTTTTCTGTGAAAA
The DNA here is from genome assembly GCA_028533085.1 of Varecia variegata. Classification (NCBI taxonomy): domain Eukaryota; kingdom Metazoa; phylum Chordata; class Mammalia; order Primates; family Lemuridae; genus Varecia; species Varecia variegata. The sequence continues at coordinate 128,828,631 of CM052442.1, forward strand.
GAGTGAAATTACATTTTATCTTTTATCTATTTTTTTTTGTTTGTTTAGGTTCATCCTTCCATTAAATATTTTATCGGGGCCCTATTTGGATATTAGCCAATTTACACAAACTTTATTTTCTCAGAATTTACTTACTGTTTATCCATATCATAGATATTTATTGATTTCTTTTACTTGCAAATCAGAAAATGTCTTTCCATTTACTAAATTGGAATTTTCATGGAATGGTGAGCCGAGAAGACTCAAACTATTGCTTTACAGTGATTATTTACACTTTTTAGCTCTCTTTCCTTAGTAAGTAAATATATTTGCTTAATTCAGATAAACTAGTGAAATTTTAAAAGGTCATTCTTGTTTTAGAGAGTTTGTAAACTTTGGGGGGGGTGTGTGTGTGTATGTGTGTGTGTGTTTCCCCCTAACCTGAGTCTTTGGAAAATGATCACCAAGTGATTGACTAAAAGGAAGTAAAGTTGGTTGTTCCTCTTTGGAATAATTCTGCCATTCACTTTTGCACTAAATACCATTCAGCAAGTATTTATTGAGTACTATGAAAGTCAGAGGGAGCAGAAGATTGGGCGAAAAAGTCTAATCGTCCAATCACAGCCTCAATAAGAAGGACCCTAGCTTTGTTATATGCTGATTAGGGGAAAAATAGCTCCTCATTAATCTTGAATACAGAGTTCTTAATTGGACTCACTCTGCCTTTACATGAACCTGTCCTTTTCCAGGTTCATCATGTGTGACTGCTCCACTTGCTCTTCCCCAAACTCTACACTCCAGTCAGAATAAATCTTTCAATCTTGTGAAAAAAAAAGTCAAACTGTCTTTTCACCTACAAGACTTTGCACAGATCATTGTCATTCTTCCCTCTGTCTCTCACTACCTCGTCCTCACTGAGATCAGAGATCAAATATGGTCTCCCGGAAGCCTTGATTAGAAACCCCATTTTGACTCCCAGGGGCTGCACTTCCAGTATCCTGGCCTCTTGACATGATAATGTAATTCCTTATTGAGTTATTTGAGTTTCCCAATAATCCCAGAATGGAACAGTGGTTGCATTGCTCAGTGCTGAATCCTAAGTTTTATGATAAAAATATCACTAATGGGAAGCATTTCAGGTGAAGGGGAGGATACAATCGAAGGCATGGATTTAGGAGAGTCATAGGATGTGATCAAGGAATGAGGATTCCAGGTATTGTAAAGAAAAAGGTTTTAATAAATGAGGTTTTACAAGTTACCTTGAGGTTAGATTATAGTGTATCTTAAATGCCAGAGTAAATAAGTTGAATCTGTGGGCAATAGGATGATGTTGATGACCATCAGACAGAACAATGTATTTGGAAGCTCCGGAACTAAGAGACCATTGGCTTGTTACATGTTAATGTATACATGGGTATAGAATGGAAAAAATAAACTAGACATGAAGCAACAATCCACATTAATATTTACATTAATATGATTAATATTCAGAAGGGAGAAGAAATTAGCACAATGAAGTCCCTACTATGTACAGGTACTTTGTAATGAACCATCACTTTAATGCTCACTACTCCTTTTGGGAACAATTCAGTGTCTCCTTTTAATATGGAAAAACGGAAGGTTAGGAAAGTTACGTACACTAAACTTCAACAACTTTAAATACAGAACTCCTTTTTTTCATTACCTTTAGATGCCTATAACATACCCTAGAGCTAGTTACTTAATAATCTCTCAATATTTTTTCAGATTCAGTTTAATAAACATGTGTTTATTTTGTATGATCCCAAAACAACCCAAAGGTAAGTAGGATTATTTTCTCATATACAAAATATAGATAAGATATGTCTTCATCAGCTTGGGTTGTCATAGCAAAATACCATAGTCTCAGTGGCTTAAACAACAGAAATTCATTTCTCAGAGTTCTGGAGGCTGGAAGTCTGAGATCAGAGTGCCAGCATGGTCAGGTTCTGGTGAGGGCTCTCTGTCTGACTTGCAGATGGCTACCTTACTGTTGTGTCCATGCATGGCTTTCCTCAGTGTATGAGAGGGAGAGGCAGGAAGGAGAGCAAGAGAGGGAGAGAGAGAGGGGAAGATGGAAGGAGGGAGGGAGAGGGAAAGAAAGAGAGAGAGAGTGCTCTCCTCTTCATTTTATAAAGCCTTAATCCCATTGGGTGTTAGGGCTTTAGTATATGAATTTTGGGGGACACTAACATTCAGTACATAACACTACCTCTGGGCCATCAAAATTTATGTCCTTGTGGCATGCAAACTATTCTCATTATATCCCAACAGTTCCAAAATACTTAACTCATTCTTCCATCAACTTTTAATTCCAAAGTTCACAGTCTAGTCAAAATATCATCTAAATTAGCTATGGGTGGGAATTGAGGTATGAATCGTCCTGAGGCAAAATTCTTCTCCAGCTGTGGACTTACGAAACCAGACAAGTTATGCACTTCCAAAGTGTAATGGTGAGACAAGTATAACATAGACACTCCCACTCCAAAAGGGAGAAATAGGAAAGGAGGAAAGGGCAATGGGTGCCACTCAAGTCCAAAACCTACCAAGGGGGGGAATTATACACATTGTGATGCTGGAGATTAATTTTCTTGGTTGATTTTCTGCCCTCCAGGCTCAATGGAGCAGCAGCCCTGTGGCTTTAGGCCAGGTCCTGTCTTTATGGCTCTGAGGGGTGGTCCCCCACCACGGACCCACAAGGCAATCCTGTCTCCATCTCCTTAAATTGGCTGTATCCTTGTTCGTATAATCCCTGAAGCTTTCTATTGAGTGGTGGTCCAGCCATACCCTTGTTTTTCTCTTCTGAACATGCTTTCTCATTTTTTCCAATATAAACAGTCTGAGAAGTTTCCAAATCTTTAAGACCTGGTTCTGTTTTTCTTGACAATTTCTCCTTCAAATCATCTTTTTTTTCACATTTTACCACAAGCAGCCGGGAGGCACCGAGGGGCACCTTCAACCTTTTGCTTAGAAATTGTCTCTGCTAAATATCCAATTTCATTGCTCACAAGTAGCACCTCCCTTAAAACTCCAGAAGACAGTTCAACAAAGTTCTTTTCCACTTTATAACGAGACTAGCCTTTTCTCCAGTTTCCAGTAACATGTTCCTCGTTTTCTGTCTGATATCTCGCCAGGGTGCCCTTTACATCTGTATTTTCAGCATGCCCCATAAAACTCTTCCAGAATCTACTCATTATCTAGTTTTAAAGCTGCATTCACATGTTTAGGTATATTTTTTTATAACAGCACCTCATTTCTCTGAATCAAAACCTGTCTTGGACAGATCAGGTTGTCGTAACAAAATCCCATAGATTGGGTGTCTCAGATGATAGAAATTTATTTTCTCAGATTGTTGGAGAATAGAAGTGTGAGATCATGAAGCCAGTAATGTCAGGTTCCACTGAGGGCTCTCATCCTCATTTTCAGATGGATGCCTTTACACTGTGTGCCTACATAGCCTTTTCGTAGTGTGTGAGTGTGAAGAGAGGTCTCTCTCCCTCTTCTTAAAAGCACACTAATGCCATCATAAGAGCCCAACCCTCATGGATTCATCTAACCCTAATTACCTCCCAAAGGCTCCATCTCCAAATGCACATTGGCAGTCATAGCTTCAACATAGAAATCTTGGGGGACATAAACATTAGGTCCATGACAATATATGAAACTGTAAGAGACTTAACTCCAGGGCACTGTACTGGGTTTGGACAGTGTCTCTCCAAAATTTATGTTCTTCCTGGAACCTCAGAATATGACCTTGTGCAGATATGATTAGTTAAGATGAGGTCACACTGGATGATGGGCCCTTAATCCAACATGACTGGTGTCCTCATTAGAAGAGGGGAAGAGGTACAGAGACAGACATACACAGAGCACACCACATGACAATGAAGGCAGAGTTAAAGGGATGCATCTACAAGCCAAGGATTGCCAGTCAACACCAGAACCCAAGAGAAAGATATGGAACAGACTTTCTTCCAGAGCCTTCTGGGGAGCGTCGTCCTGCTAACACCTTGATTTCAGCTTTCTAGCCTTCAAAACTGGGAGATAATAAAGTACTGTTGCTTCAAGCCACATAGTTTGTGGTAATTTGTTATAGTAGTCCTAAGAAATGGGTGTAGACACAATTGTAGAAAGTGGGTAGGGCTCTTACTTCTGATCTTAAATTCAATAGTCTGTCAATATATTGGCATGGCATAAAGTGAAAATATAAGGATCATTTGCCCATAAAATCAACAGGGGTAATTTCAGTCCTTGTTTTTGTTACCTGTTCTTCTTGATCCTTACACTGACCACAATGTTTGTATTACAATAGCTATCAATAGCTATCATTCACACTGTCTTCTTATGATGGTTATTAGATAAAGTGAAATAGATTCTTATAAAGATTGAGAAGCTGGCTAAATAGTTCAAAATAGCAAATTAAATGATCTTTTTTTTTTTCCCCATGCCAAACTACAGCTATTGGCTATTTTAACATTAAGTGCCTTTCTTTAACAAGTGCCAAGTGCCACAAGTATGTTCAACAGCATAAGGATGTTTAAAATTAGAAACGTAAAGAGCAATGAAATCAGCAACCCGATTTTTCTGTTCTAAATTCTAAGCACTTGTTAGTATCCTGACATATTTTCTTCCTGGTATGCTGTGGAAAGAGGAAATAGAGTTCTAGAGACTCATTAACCCTTCTCTTAGCTACCCAAGATGTTTCATATTTAAGGACATAATAATGGTATGGAATAATTGTAATTTTTCCCTAGATGCTTACATTTCATATGGAAGGAAATTACTGGAATGTTCAGTTTTAAATCAAGAAATTCAAATTTAATCATGACCACTGTCCCCTAAAAATGTGGTAAATCTGGAGGGGGAGGGGTGTAGTGGTTGTAAGGGATATGGGAACTCTACTTTCTGCTTAGTTTTTCTGTAAGCTAAAAAAATGCTCAAAATGTAAATTTTATTAGTTAATTTTTTTTAAAAGGTAATGAATCTTTGGATATTTAGACAGTAATTTGGAGCAATTAAATTATATCTTTTCAGGGTCGAGTCCAAGAATCAGTAGGTAGTATTTTGGGTTAATCTTCTGTGCAGCTATATTGAGAAATCCCATTATAGATCAACCTTCCAGGGCAGTATTCAACAGGTCACATGTGTGAACAACTTGAAGATACATATGTAAGGCATTTTGTTACTGTCTTTGTATGACATATAGCTGCTATTCTGTTTGCACAGTATCTGTCTCATATCTATGTATATTAAATGAATGGATACATTTGCATGTGTTCTTGATTCAGGGGAGACTTCTTCAGACACTTAACAATTTTCCTTGAAAACTATTTACCCTATGCCTTAGTGGAAGAAGTCTTACATCAGGGTAAAATTTTCAGTAGATGATGAGCTTGTAGGTGATATAGCAAAGCCTTATCAATACTCACTTGGCTGAAGAGGCTTTGGATAGGGGAAAAAAAAAGATATCTTCTTTTTCAGGGCTGCAGCTTCAGAATCATTGAAAAATACGACTTTGTTGGAGAAGTAGAGCTTACTCACTGGGTTGCACGAGAGAATAGATGAGAACTAACATAGATATTAGAAGGGTGAAACAATAATTATATGGCTTGCTAATGAAATGATCATTTACCAAATAAATATAGCTATTCTACTGGTAAAGCCATTATAACTAATAAGTTTGTTTAAAATATAACCTTAATATTAAAATACATAATTATATTATATAATAATATGATTTCACGTCAATATATAAATAATAAAAAGCTTAAATGCAAAAGCCTCAATCATAAGGTTAATTAAAATTAGCTGGTTCAAAAAATATAAACAAGACTCTATAAGCAATATAAAAGGTCAATTTAATAATTGGAGAGACATTGCATGATTATAAATGTGAAACACTATATTGCAAACATGCCAATTCTTCCCAGATTAATCTAAAACAAAATGAAACAATTCTTTAAAACAATGACATTGTAAATTTGTTTCTGAATCTTTTCAAGACAATTCGATAGTTCATCTAAAAGATAAAATGCAGATGGGTAATTCATTTTTTTAGAAATGTGACTACTAAGATATACTAGTCTTAAGAAATTCTTTTCTTTATACATTTGGGTTTAAGGATTTAGAAACTTTTAAATTAAATTATCATAGAGATATAATATCTGCAGGCCAAATTGCTGATTTTTAAAGTAAAACCTCATTCTTTTATTATTATATTTTTTATTCTCATTTTGTATCAATTCCACAAATTTTGTTGATTGGCTTGAAAACCACCTGTACGGAAAAGTGAATGAAGAGACTATGATGATCAGAGAGGAATGAACCCATAAGCTGTGTAAAGTTTACCATGAAAATACAGCCTACGGATATGGGGGTAGTTACCTCCTCTGATGTGCTTCTTTTCTATACTTTTTTTCAGCAATTGTGTAAGGAAATTTGAGAAAGTTTGGGGAAGTTTGCTTCCAGGGGCACTGAACTGAAAACCAGTGGTCTTGGATTCTCTCCCAAATACTGCTACTCACTTTGTCTTTCTAGCTTCAATATTTCTCTCCATGAATGGAATAGTACGAATCGATACGTACACCTATATTTGCAATCCTCTCAAAAACACCATTTGCCTCCTTTAAGTGAGATTTCATTATAAGTCAGAGAGAGTGACAGTAATGTTTAGATTTATTTAATTGCCACATAAATGGCTCTTTGAAGTATAATTCACAGTTTCTACAAAACAAAAGCATGAAACTTACATAGTGGTTTCCATGTATGTTACCTGTTATATCTTTTTTCCCCTTCTAAAAAAATGCCTAAGAACCAGTTAAGTATCGCTGGAAAGACAATAACAGTGTAATTCATACTGAAAAAAATATAAATGACCAAAATGTTAATACATTATTGATCTCTCTAGGCGTTTGTACAATTGGCTGTAGAAGGAAAATTGGCACTGACAGCAGTAAGATTTTCCCAATATATACATGTGAATATAGGAACCCAGTGTTCTTCAAGTCAAGAAGAATTCAAATGCTACTGATTTTTTTTCTAATTTGGGATTTGAGGAGATAAGTCATCTACCCTCAATGCCATGATACAGAGGTAAAGAAAATTGACTTGAAATTTCTGGTCAGAGATAATATAAAAAACAATAACAGAAAATGAAAATTTTGGCAATATTACCACTTTTAATTATATGTGGGAAATATTTTCTAAAATATTACTTGTAATAACAGCATAGTATTTTATCATATGTTTCTCCTATAATGTTTCATATTTTATTTTCGTTCTCTGGAACACTTTTAACTTCCTGCTATTCAAAAAAAAAATGTGTTGATTCTTGCAGAGAAACATTTACCCACATTCAGGGTTGTTTTCTTAAAATAAATTCTGAAGTAACAAAATGGATCAAAAATGTTCTGTTCATTAAGAGCAGAATCTCCCCACAGTCTCCATGGAGAGATTTGCTTTTATTTTTAATGAAGCATTTGATAAACCATCAAAGGTCAAAATCTTTATAGAAATATGCTTTTCCGAGGAGGTTCAAGCTTACCCACAGTATGCCACGGCTACATTGCCATAGGATTGGGAAAGACAATATGGGAAAAATGAAGTGAAAGCCTTGATCCTAAGATTTTTGGAAAACTTTACGAATGGGAGTAGAAGTGAAGGAAATTATCCAATTGGAGGATTTTTATTAAGATGCTCTTTGTGAAGCTCTCCTTCATTTTTTCCATGAAATGTGCCGTAAATTTGAGATTCCTCATGAACATTGTACAGTTGGATTTGCTTTTGGTAATTGAAGTTGAAAGTCTTTTTCTAGCTAGGTGCAGATTTGAACTATGGCTCCCAAGAACATCCAACAATGTCCTATTACAACTGTAATTGAAATGAGGTCTCAGATCTGTCTCCTCTGCTTAATTTTATACCTCATTGTTTTAGTTCAAGCTCTTTTTCTTACTTGCCTGGATTACTGCAATCTCTCTCTCGCTCTCTCTCTCTCTCCGCCCCCCAACACCGTTCTCCCAGTTTAGAAGTTAATGAGTATTTCTAAATAATTCTTACAGGTAACGTCAAATTGCCTTTGGAATAGAAATTTCATTTACACTCCTACCAAAATTTTATAAAATTATGTTTCTGCACCTATTTTTACAATACAATATTTTTAAAAAATTTAAGTGGGAAATTTAATAATCCCCACTCTCTCATCTTCAATTCTCTGGATCTACATAATAGAGAAATTCAGTTTGCTTTACATGTTTATGAACTGTTTGTGCTTGTTCTTTTGTGAATTATTTGTTTTATGTCTATTTTGCTATTGGGATGTTTATCTTGTTTTCATTGATTTAAAATATTTAAATCAATCTTTAAATACACATAAAGTGTATTAATATGTTTGCTTTTTATCTATTACATACATCTACATACATATATCTATATGAATATTTAAAAAAAAACTTTTCCAATATACTCTCTGATTTTTGGTATCTTGTTCAAAAAATCCTTTTTATACAATGATTATATAAATACTTATTATTTCTAATAATGTTAGGCTCATTTTTGTTTTAAAATATTTAATCTATATAGACACTTTGGGGTACATTGTGGGAAATAATAATTTTTCTTTACACTTCTTTCAAATAGTAGGCCAATTTCCCAAAGCTATTTATTGAATTGGTTCCTCTACACAGGTTTAAAATCCTTAAATATCTTTATCTGTGTGGCATACTTTATTATCTTCCAAGAGTCTATTTCTCTCTCCCACTGCCAATGTCATGCTAATTTACATGTAATAGCCACATTTTAAGTTTCACATTCCAGATGACAAGCTCCTATTGGATTCTATATTTTATTGATTGTACTTCTAGCTTGGTTTTAGAATATTACAAATCCCACTTGTGATCTAGAGTATATTATTTTAAGGTTAGATACAGTTCACTTTTTCCCCAAATTATTTTAAATTTCGATATTTTCTATCAAGAAATTAGAGATCTCTCTATTCAATGCTCTTCCGATATCTGATCTGCAAAAAGCCTCTAAACAGAACTACTGTTTCTACTCAACTTCCAGAATGAGCTTTCTGCAGCTCAAACCGTACCATGCACTTTCCCATCTTGCAAATCTTCATTGGTTCTCCACTGAAGATGGGGTATAATTTGGTCTTCAGACAATGACATTCAGGCCTTTTGTTTTTCTCCACCTTGATCACCCAGTAATTAACTTATTAGAACTAAGTTCAAACACAAGAGTGCCTACAGAGCACATATTCTTAACCACTGAGCAACATGCCTTTAGAAAATGAGGGACACCTGGTCCTCTTGTGCTAAACTTACTGAGAGGTGGTAGAAGACTATGTTTTTTTTTTTTTTTTTTTTTATTTGATTTGCACATCATTGTAATGCTTTCTCAGTTCATAGTGTGTCTGCCAAAGTAAAGATTAAACCAGATACACTTTTGCAGTCTGGTTAAAATGATGGCTTATTATTCATGTAGCATTTAAAAGAATATGTCACTGTATCACCTAGAATAAGTTCTTTTTTCTTTTGTTTCTTTCTTTTCTTTTCCTATTTAGGCAAAGCTAAAGCAAGTAGTCTGTCATTGTTTGGGAAAAGAGTGTAGCAAGTATGTTTCGGGGTTTCATTCCTTGGAAGGAGAAAGTCACTGGAAAGAAAAAGATAAAATAGTAGTTCCTGTCTTGACCTGATGGTTCTTGGAGGTTGCTATCTATATAAAAAAAAAAAAAAAAAAAAAAAAAAAAAAATGAAAGAAAGAAAGAAAGAAAGGGAGAGGAGTTGCTAAGAGCTATAACCTTGGCATGCCATGTGCCTTGGGACACATTTGGCCCACCTAGTAGTGAAGGCATGCTAGCATCTTCTCTTAAGAATTCATCATGTTCTTCACGGGGATCTGGGCCAGTAAATAGACAAGCATCATCTATCAGAGTGGGCAGGACCATCATTCAATTGTGACCCTGTGTATAGCAAACAATGTTGACAGTAATTAACTGAACAGAGTTGAGTTTTCTCTATAACCTGCTGCTAAAAGAGAATGGATTCCAACTTTGGACAGAAGAACTCTTAGGGGTTTGGGGAACATTTAAAGGAAAAGAGTCTCAAGAGAAACAAATTGAATTTCCTGCTAATAAGACAGTAAGAGTTCAAAAATTAGAAAAATGAATTCTAACTTTACCCCATGAAAATATGAAACAATACATACTATTGGCAATAATTTTATTAATGGGTAATTAAGAATGTTTTATTGGATCCCATTCCATATTTATATCTACCAGTTAGCATGCTTCTATCATCATCTTCGATAGATGAGGAAACGGGAACTCAGAAAAGTCAATGATCATACGGACAGTGTACGTAAGTAGAGTATGACTACTAATCAGTCACAAAAAAGCCAAAGAGTCAGTTTACCTACAATGTAATTCTCTACTTTAATTATCTTTTTACTTTACTTTAAACTCCTCACTGTCAGTTCCCTAAATTAATATCCATTTGTAATACTCACAACTTGTAGCACACTACCTGGAGCTTAATAAATGGAATTTATTGTTATCATTGAGTGTTTCTTCTGTACTCCAGCCACCTTGCTTTTATTGTATTATTTCACCTTTATAAAATGCTGTTTAATATATTTCTTTTAGTATTACAAATCAAGACACGTTGAGTTCAAAATAAAATTATGTGCCCATGTTTCCAGGGCTGGGTATAAACACAACGTGCATAGTCATCCTGCAAGGCTGTGTTCCTTTACAAATGCCAGATCAGTAAACATTTCTTCAACTTTTTAAGAATGAAGAGATCATGCCAATGGAGAAACTCAAGAAGCAGCATAAGGGAACCTAATCTTTCAAAGAGCATTTTGAAATTTCTGCCGATTTCTCTTTTTATTTTACTTTTTTAACTTTTTGAATCTGTTGTCTCTGTTTTGTTATGAGAGTTAAACGCAAAAGAAGAGGAACTCTCAAATTCATTTTAAATCTAATATGTGCCAATGACTAAAACTTGGGACACCAAGTGTGTGTGTGTGTTTGTGTGTGTGTGATTATCTCCTATAAATGGAGAACCTCAAACTCAGAGAGGTTAAGTTACTTGGCAATAGTCACACAGCTTTCCAGTGCATATTGCAGTTTTCAAACTCAAAATTTGCTGATATCTATTCCAGCATTCTTTTAGTTTTCCTGTTTGTACTGTAATAACTTCAGGAAAAGTTTATGACTGTTGCAAATATTCTTAACTTTCCCTCTCCCTTGCCAAGTGAAATGGCCCTGGTTTCAAAGCAGTCTAAAGAGAGAAAAGTAAGAACGAATATCAACATCACTGGGAATCTGACTTCCCACTCCAAGGAGGTTTGTTCACAATGGGTGTTTAATACTTGACATTTATCTGCCATAAGGAAGTCCCACATTATTTATAAAGAAATGATGATCTGTTACTTGCCTAGAGGCTTAAGTGGTTAATATAGAAGTCATTATTTTATGGAAAAAGAAATGTTCTATTCAACCAGTTCATCAAATTTATATATCTAAAGGACACATTGTGTTGGCACCCAAGGGCAAAGTAAAATGATTCTGTAAAAGAGTAAAAATGCCACTGCAATTTTTAAAAGATAAATCAGACAAGTAGTTCTACTACCTATTAAATTTTAGAACTAGTTTTCAAATTGGAGGATAATTCAGAATATCTAAGAGAATATAGCAGACAAGGGAGCATAACCCCTCTGCCCTTCTATTCGATTTATCAGTATCAGAGTCTCCCATAATCAGAAAGTCACTGGTTCAACAAAGAGTTTGCAAAGAAAGGCCTGTGTACTTCAGCACTGAAAGTCAACACAAAACCTAAAATATTAACTCAGAAGCTGCAATCTAACATGCCAAGGCTCACCACAGATGTATTTTATTGACCTACTTGGTTGTTGGCATAGTTAACATTTTTAAAATATATATTTTTTTAAAATAAGCAAAAGATCTGAATAGACATTTCTCAAAAGAAGACATACCAATGGCCCACAGGTCTATGAAAAAAAATGCTCAACACCATTGGTCATCAGAGAATTGCAAACCAAAACTACAAAGAGATATCGCACCCCAGTTAAAATGTTTTTTATCAAAAAGACAGGCAATCACAAATGCTGGCGAGCATGTGGAGAAAAGGAAATGGTGTGGGAAGGTAAATTACATGGTTGGTGGGAATGCAAATTAGTGCAACTACTGTGGAGAATAGTATGGAGGTTCCTCAAAAAACCAAAAATATACCACCACATGACCCAGCCTTCCCGCTGCTGTGTATATATCCAAAAGAAAGGCAATTAGTGTATCTAAGAGATATCTGCACTGCCATGTTTATTGCAGCACTATTCACAATAGCCAAGATTTGGAATCAACCTACGTGTCCACCCATGGATGAAGGGATAAAGAAAATGTGTTGCATATACACAGCAGAATATTATATACCCACAAAAAAGAATGAAATTCTGTCATTTGCAACAACATGGATGGAACTGGAGAACATTATATTAAGTGAAATAAGACAAGAACACAAAGATAACTCTCGCATATCCTCACTTATACCTGGAAACTATTAAAACAATTGATCTCATGGAGGCAGAGAGTAGAATGATGGTTGCCAGACGCTGGGAAGAGTAGTGGGGAGGGAGAGATAAAGTGGGAATGGTCAATGGGTGCAAAAATACAGTTAGATAGAATGAACAATATTTGATAGCAGAACAAAGTGACTATAGTCAACAAGTGATGATATACTTTAAAATAACTAAAAAAGTAGAATTGGAATTTTCCTAACACAAAACAAATGACAACAGCTGGAGGTGATGGATACCCCAACTGCCCTGATTTGATTATTATATATTGTATGCCTCTATCAAAACATCACATGTACTCAGGTACCCATAATAAAAATAAAATTTAAAAAATAAAATAAAAATGGATTTTTTGCTAATAAATTAAAAAAATCAAAATTTCATTATTTAAATTTGAATTGCCAACTTATTTTTTCTACTTTTTCAAATCCAGCCCCAAATCCAGAGTCTGCCACTGCAGAGGAGGCTAATAGCACAATCGATTTTTGTGTTTGTTTCCTTTTTTTTCTCTCTTTCTTTAAAACTCTATTATTTTACCTTCTTTTTCTCTCATACTCCCTCCCTTCTCCCAACCCTACTTTTAGGCAGCTGATTATGTCTAGGCTATAACTGAGAGATGAGGAAGGGGCCAACACATTCTTACATGAACAGTTATAATTTATACTGAAAACTTCTTAATTTGGCAAATATCTAAGTACTAATTCACTAAGGTGAATTACTTTTGGGGTTTCTTAGCACTCCCCTATACCATATGCTGAAACCCAACTACAGTCCCCCAACTGCTTTTTAATCCCACATATAGACTCCCATGCTCAGTCACCTTGGCTATTTATACAGTCTTCTTGGGAGGGCTCTATTTCAAGGTGAGAGAGATCTGGCTCATGCAAAACCCACCTGCCATGAAGCAAGGTCTGCAGTGGTGGTTATTCTCAATGCACGCTGCTCTTTTTGTTCTATTACTACTTAGTATATTAAATTCTCACCTTTAGCTAGCATTTTGTGTGTGTGTGTACGTGTGTTTTTAAAGATGTTAGAGACACCTCCTCAATAGCTTCCTAAAACTTGTCTCCCAAATTCTATTTCTCTGAGTTGTTCCAGAAGACCTTATCACTTGGCCTGGGGGAGAGGAGAAAATTCTGATAACTTTCTCTAATCAAGTATTCTTTCTAATCCCTATCTTTTTTTATTAATAGAAATAATAGCAACCAACACTTATCGAGTGATTTTTCTATATTACCCATCATGTTAATTAAGCACATGGAGTTTAATC
>CM052442.1:128842991-128873208 GCA_028533085.1 Varecia variegata
AACTTGCTTTTGAGTTTTAAATCTGACTGCAAAGTTCCACTAGATAACATAGCATTAGTTATCAGTAGTGGAAAAAGATGTGATGTGTAGTTTATGGCAAGCCCTAGTGAGAGAATCACAACAGAGGACCTAAGGGTTTGGGATTAAAGTGAAGTCATCTGAATCTGAGATTTAGACACATTTTAACAAATAACTCCCAACATGCTCCTGGGTCCTAGCAGAGATGGAAACTCAACCATGGAATGACTGAGCACTGCTGGGAATGCCGTGGCTGATGACTATAACCTATCAGTCCCCTCAGGGAATACCCCAGCTACTGAGAATCAAAGGCCTCACCAAGTTCACAACCTGTTCATAGAGGGCCTCCAGCCAATAACTGTTTGACATGTGATATAAAGACCTGCCCATCTTGGCCCAAGTAAGGAGAAATATGAAGAGTCATTCTAACTCCAGAATTCTTGGTGAGGTCTGCTGTGGTTCTGCTTAGTCCTGTATCACACTCCACCCTCTCTCTGTTCCAATCCTATCCTCTTCATCTCCTTTCTCGGACTTTTGATCCTGAAGTTTCCTTAATAGCATCTTGCATGTTAATCTACATCTCACAGTCTGCTTCTTGAGGAGACCCACCTTTAAAATGACCTCACTGTGTGCTTGCAAGGATTAAATGATAGAATATACGGAAGCTATTTAGCATATTGACACTAGCTAATAGTAATCGCTTAAATGCGCAGTTCAAAAATATCAAATTAAAACACTGTTTTATATTATCGCAATAAATGAAAATTATTTTACCCTATGTTCAACATTGTCATCTGGGAAGTGTGTGCATGTGTATGTGTGTGTATGTGGCATTATCGTCCTTCAGGGGCACAAAAATGCCCAGATTCCCAACTCCTACCCTGGCCTAGCTGCAGCAGAGGTGGTAGAGGCAGCTCAACCTGCTGTGTGTAGGGCGACCAGATTGGGTGTGGGTTGTGGCTGAAATGCTCCAGTGGAGGAGGTGTGGGTGTGCAAAGCACTTGCCTCCAGGGAGAGTAGGCTCCTCACAGAAGCGACATGCACCTTGCAGCCCAGGCAGAGGTCTGCTAGCACCACCTTTCCTCAGAGGCAGCAGTAGCTTTTGTCCTCCGGGCACATGAAAGCACTAGCTCTCTGCTTCTTTTTAGTTGGGGGCGGCGGGGGAGGGGGGAGTCCAAAGCTCAGTGGAAGGTTAGGTGTGACAGGTGCTCTGTCAGAGGTGGGGCCACTGCTCCCAAGTGCCCTGGCCTAATAGTCCCTTGTGGAACATTCACCACTCCCAAGCAAAACAGCCATTCAGCCACAGCTACCAATGTGGCAGTGGGCAGGGTAGGGGAGGAGGAGGAGGAGACAGCCCCAAATAGTGGGGAGTGTTTCCTCTGGGTGGGGCAAAGACAACATTGGATCGCAAGCAGCCAGCGGCTCTCTAGTGCAGGAGAATGTGTGTTCCACTTTCCTCTGTCCTAAAAATCGTTCATAGCATCCCCTTGTGGCAGCCTACCCCCTGGGTCAGAACTCCAGGAACACTGCTACTCTCCTGTGCTTCTCTGTTCCTATGTGGCTGTCACAGTTCAAGCGAATGCTGGGGAATGTTCCAGTGGGATTCGTGACATGGAGAATGAGGATCTGTGATTTCCCCAGCTCAAGAGAGGCAACCAGCATGTGCACAGGCAAAAGGGTGCCTACTGTCTCAGCTCAGGTTCATGGTCAAGGGGAGCGAGCCTACAAGGGCCTGCCGCCCAGTGTTCTGTTCCCGAGAAACTCTCAGTTCTCCAATGGCAGCAGCACCTGGAATCATCAGGGCAGAAGGGCTCCCTGACAGTTTGGGAGCTGTCAGACCACCATAGGTGTGAGAAAAGGAAAAGTAAACACTTCCACCCACCCTTTCCAGCAGGCTCTGAGTCCCTCAGGGGTTGGTCTCCCCCAAAATTTTGCTCCTTCCTGTTCTCTCCACTACTTCTTCCCATGGGATCTCTCGTAAGAGTGGGTTCTGGCTCCTATCCCTCAGTATTATATCTGGGCTATGCTTTCTCACCTGAAACTTCTGCCTCCATTTGGGAGAATCTGGTGACCGATGTCTCTAGCTGGCCATATTTCCCCACTGCCCTCTTGTAGCTTTTGATGCAAGATTTTCATATTAGATTTAAAAAAAAAAATTACATTGTGTCATCCAGGAAAATAACCTTAAGAAACTCATTTAAAAAATGTAACTATTCAACAAAATTTCAAAGCAAACACTGTTGTGTGAGGTACAGATTTTGATTTATATCTTCTTTTTTGTTTCAAAATGTGACAAAGATGGGGGGGTCTAAATAGGTTTTTGATACTTCATTTTGTTCTTTCTAATCCTGCTAGTGTAGTAAATTCACAGGACTAGACACTAGAAACATTATGCAGATTGATGTTTTTGATCTTGCTGTAATTTCAGGATAGCCCTGATGCTTATGTTAGAACTAAAACAACACATTTATTTCACTACACTAAAATTGAGTAATTGTAACATTTCTTAAAAGTTAAGCTATTTATTCCCTAATATTGTTTTGCCGGCTGGGTAGAAAATTGCTCATATTCTTGTACACAGAGAATGTGCCATAACTTATTTGGTGATGGTCTTGCCAAGTTATCTGCCCTAGACACGATTATTGCCCATCTATTTCTTCCTAAGTAAGGTCTTCAAGATTCCTGAAAGTCAGAACTCAGCTCATACTTCAGAGTCCCTGTTCTTTTCTTCTATTTGTCCTTTTATCTTCCTTACTTCCTTTCTAATTTTTAACTGAACATCTATTATCAGATACTTCCCTCAATTCTGAAAGCATAAGAGTTTATGAGTATTTGAGACAAGGGCACTGGATTTTGGGATATGGTGATATTTTTGTTGTAATTTTGGCCAGAAGTGAGTCACATGACAAAGATAGGTACCCTAATCAGCTTAACTCCTACCTCTTTGAATATCTCAGAAGGACAACGGGATGCAGCTAAAAGAGAAGGTAGAGAGGATCTTCTGAAATCTAGCAACTGAATGAATAGTAGTGGGCCACGGGAGACAGTACATCAGTTATCACAGGGAGGCTTCACAAAAGCCATGAAAGAAAACATCAATTTTAAGGATCTGCTAAGCTCAATGGGAGTAAAGTCCCCTTACAATGGTATGATGGTTATTTTTTTTTTTTTTTTGACAGGGTCTCACTATGTTGCCTGGGTAGAGTGCAGTGGCATCATGATAGCACACTGCAACCCCAAACTCCTGGGCTCAAGTGACCCCCGTGACTCCGCCTCCCGAGTAGCTGGGATGACAGGTGTTCACCATGATGCCCAACTAGTTTTTCTATTTTTTTTTTTTTTTAAGTAGAGGTGGGGTCTCACTCTTGCTCAGGCTGGTCTCAAACTCCTGAGCTCAAGTGATCCTCAAGCCTCAGCCTCCCACAGTGCTAGGATTACAGGTGTGAGCTCCCACACCAGGACTGATGGTTAATTGATGTGTCAACTTGGAGGGTGTTAATTTTTTGTTATTATTAATAGATCATGTTGGAAGGTGTTTGGGGATGAGACTGGCACTTAAATTAGTGAATACTGAATCAGGATTTCCTCCCTTTGTGGGTGGGCTTTATCTAATCAGTTGAACACCAGAATAGAAGCAAAAGACTGACCTCCTTGAGCAAAAGGAATTCTCTGTCAGACTGCTTTCAAAATTCATCTGCAACATCAGCTTTCCTGGGTCTCCAGCTTTCTAAACCACACTGCAAATTTGGGGCTTTCCAACCTCCATAATCATGAAAGCCAATTTCTTAATATGTATACACATCTGAGTAAAGAGCAATGTAGGAGCTGGAGCGCCAATCTCTGTACAGTCAAAAATCTGCATGTAACATTTGACTCCCCCAAAACTTTACTAATAGATCACTGTTGACTGGAATCCTTACTGATAACATAAACAATCAATTCACACATATTTTATATTTCATACATATAATACATTGTATTGTTATAATAAAGTAAGCTAGAAAAAGTTATTAAGAAAATCATAAAGGAGACAAAATAGTGCAAAAATTTACTATTCATTAAGTGTAAATGGATCATCATAAACGTCTTCACCCGCCATGTCTTCATGTTGAGTAGGCTGAGGAGGCAGAGGGAGAGGAGGGGTTGGTTTTGCTTTCTCAACTGTGGCAAGGCAGAGGAAAATCTGCACATAAGTAGACCAGTGCAGTTCGAACCTGTGTTGTTCAAGGCTCAACTGTGCACATGTGTGTGTGTGTGTGTGTACACACACACACTTAAATATCTTGTAAGGTCTCCTTCTCTGGAGAACTGTGACTAATACAGATAGCATCATGTCAGTGGAGCAATTTTCTTTCTTATCTTCCTTCATATATCAGTGAACAGAGAGCTAGTGAGAGATGAAGTAAATGAGAGAGACCTAGTTTGCTACACTCTTTTGCCTAGTGAAAGATGGCAAGCCTAAAGCCAGTCCTAGGTACAGAGGTGGGAAAAGTTTTAATCTCAATAGAAGATTAAAATTTAATCAGCATAGGACTCGATGACTTCTGAATCAAGACATTTACAGAAAAATTAAATATAGGACATTTTATTATCTAAAATGAACAGAGAAGTGATGGAGTCTGCAAAAGTTTTCATGTAGGAACAGGGAAAATTTCCTGTACCGAATACATTGTAAAAGGACAGGATACAAAACCAAAGTTATGTTTTGATCAATTTTCACAAGTTTCCTTCTTTAATACATTCATTGGAGGTATCTGGAAGAGAGAATCAATCTTACATAGGTGAGGAAGTAGAGAGAGTAATAATTATCAAAATATTATGTCATTGTTGCTTAATGGATAGAAGCACCATTAATGGAGAAGTTTTTGGAAAAAGGATGAGTTGAAGTTTGTAGATACTGATATTTGAAATACATGAGGGATATCAAGACAGAGATGACAATTAGCATAAAAGGAACACAGATCTGGTTTTTCCAGCTTATACTTTTTCAAACTGAATTTTAGATACCCATTGTCTTTCATCTTCTTATCATTTATTCAGAAACACTTTTCCTATTATTCTCTCATCTGCCTCAGGAAACTACTCGCACTTGTTGATGAACCAAAGCTGAAAGGTCCCAAGTAAACATCCCAGGAAAGGGTTTTTTGTGGTTGTTTTTGTTGTTATTGTTTTTTTTTTGTTTGTTTTTTTTTTTTGAGACAGAGTCTCGCTTTGTTGCCCGGGCTAGAGTGAGTGCCGTGGCGTCAGCCTAGGTCACAGCAACCTCAAACTCCTGGGCTCAGGCGATCCTCCTGCCTCAGCCTCCCGAGTAGCTGGGACTACAGGCATGCACCACCGTGCCCGGGTAGTTTTTTCTATATATTTTTAGTTGTCCAGCTGATTTCCTTCTATTTTTAGTAGAGACTGGACCTCGCTATTGCTCAGGCTGGTCTCGAACTCCTGAGCTCAAACAATCCTCCCTCCTCGGCCTACCAAGTGCTAGGATTACAGGAGTGAGCCACCGTGCCCGGCCCTGTTATTGTTATTATTGTCTTTTCTTCCGGGCCCAATTTTCTTAAGAAAATTTTTGGTAAGAGAGACAGAAAATAACCTGAAAATGAGTAAATAAAAAGAAAGGATCTATTATAAAATATCAAAATAAATAATGAATCAAGAGAGGAGGACAAATCCATTCTCTCTAGCACTAGGAACGAGATAAGAAAATCAGAAAACAAACCAAAAAAAGAAGCTATTTATTTAAATTTCTCTATATGCATCAGCATAACTTTCCTTCTGCCCTCCGTTTTCCTTGATCTATAAAAATAAAAAAATAGCAATAAAAGTGTTTGCCTTTTCTATTATAAATCTGTACAAAAGTGTATGTGTATGCACATGTGAATAACTGGTAATTAAATTATTTTCACCGTAACTACAATAATTACCTCTTTTCTAGACAATTATTTTAATTTTTACTTTCTCTCCTCTGTCTCTCTCCTCTCTGATAGTCCTGAAAACGTCACTGTCCTCACCACTCTGCATGCTCAGCTTTGTCCCCTCATCTCTAAGGTCCCACTGGGATCTGCAGGTTTTTCCCTCTTTGCCACGGCCTGTAAATGCTCTTAAAACAGTAAGTTGGAGAAACCATAGAGCTCGACTTAATTGTTTCTTGTCTCTCAGGGATCACTGTCCTTCATTGCCCGGTGTCTTGTTTCTCGAAAAGGTTGTTTCCAATAATTGGACTTTAGGTTTCTGGTCTGAGAAGGTACTTCAAAGTCACCATTCCATCCTAACAACAAATAAAACACTGAACAAATTGAAAAAAAAAAAAAATAGCAATTCTCCTCAGATCCATCAGGGACATAAGGTCACTGGGCAAACCATCGGGCCCAAAATTGGAGAGACAGGCAGGCGAATACAGACAATCACAACTTACTGGAGCAGAAATCCATAAGCAAAAATTCCAGTGGGAACCAGTTCTTGCATAGGAATGTCGAACAGTAATGAGTAAATTCCTAGAGGCTCAATGTGGATAAGTCTGAGATTTAAAAACTACAAGGGATTCTAGTCATAGAAGGGCCCCCACACTTTCGTAAGTTTTAGCTCTAGGAGCTCTGCTAGGTCCTCACATTGAATATAAAAGAAAATATTCTCATGCTTTCAGCCAGTGGAGGAAAAAGGTAACCATTTTGAAATATTTCCGAGCATTCTGTTCTTTTTAACAAGCTCTGCCTACAGGAGAAACTATTTTCCAGAACCTAACCCATCTGAGGAAAGGGAAATAAATACCCAACTCTAGAAGCTCTAGCCTTCCATGTGTGGGAAGGATAAAACCCAACTCCAGCCCACTCTAGTCATTCTGTCCCACCTCAAGGAAGGTGATAACTGAGAAGTACTGATAAAGTTCACAACCCAGGGGCATCATCTCACTAAAACATTGAGACCTAATCACAGGACTATAGACCACTTTCCCCCTTTCCATGCCTTACACCGTATTAGGAAAGGCCTATTTATTATTTCCTTTCACACAGTACATCATGTTTAGATTTTAAGAAAAAATACAAGGCATACTAAAAGGCAAAAAACACAGGTGGAAGATAGTGAACATCATCAAAACCAGAGTCAAACGTGGCAGTGATGTTGAAATTATTAGATCAGAAATTGAAAACAACTGTGATTAACATACTAAGTGTTCTAATGGAAGAAGTAGACAACATGCAAGAACAGATGAACACTGTGAGCAGGGAGATGGAGATTCTAATGAAAAATGAAAAGGGTGTTAGAGATCAAAAACATTATAACAAAAATGAAGAACACCTTTGATGGGGTAATTAGTTGACTAGGCATGGCTGATGAAAACATTCTCTGCACTTGACAATATGACTGGCAATTTCCAAAACTGAAAGGCAAAGAGAAAAAAAAAAGACTGAAAAATGCAGAACAGAATATTTTAGAACTGTGGGGCCAAGTACAAAAGGTATAGTTGAGAATACCATAATGCATAATGGGAATACTAGTAGAGGAAGATAGAATAAACAGGAAATAATTGAAGCAAAAGTTATTACAAATTTCCTGAAAGTAATGCCAGATACCACAGATTCAGGAATCTCAGAGAATACTAAGCAAGATTAATGCAAAACAAACTGTATTTTCTGTTCAAATTTTCCATAAACCTAAAAACCACTCTAACAGAGAAGTTTATTTCTTAAACATATAATAAAAATATTATTTTGTATATTTTGTCTGTGTCTTAATTTTTTCAGGCAAGACAATAAATCCAGTCCACTGCATCCTGATTGGAAGTGGAAGTTATTTTAATTACTTTTGAAATTATGTGAAATCTAATCTGGTACCAGCTTTAAAAAATAAGAAACATCTAGACATTCCTAAAACAAAGTGTGGTTACTTCTCTTAAACAGCAAAGAGTGATTAGCTAGAGCTAAGTTTTCTGTGTGCAAAGCAAAAAAGGCACACACAATAATTATATAAATTTTATTTTCAACTTAAACTTACTTTACTAGTCAAATATGAGTTGGTATTCTCAAATAATTAAATATCCTCTCTGTTTTCCTATAAATGAAACAAGTTTTTTTTTTTTTACAAGTTTTAATGTGTTGTGGTTGAAATAATTCTTAGATCAGAAAATTTATTGACACTGATCAAAGTTTGTCATTATTTACTTTTCTTCCTGACCCCAACACATTTCTAAGTATTTATTACATGTGAGATTTTAAGGTAAACTCATTTATGTGCATTTATATGTATGAGTCTGTGCACATGTAGTTATTTATATTCCTATGCAATTTTATTTTCTTTTATATTCTATTTGGACAAATATAGCCAATCCTACCAGTGTGAGGGAAACAAACACACACACATAATTTGAAATGAGAACTCACCAGAAATTTAGTTTTCTAGTTTATGGAACATTTAAAAGTGTTGCTGTTCTGAGAGAAACAATACTTATAGAGTACCGCTGGAGGGATACACAGTTTGAGATACTCAAAAATCTATTATTAGCTAAAACCAGGTCATTTGAGAGTCATGCTCTCATTATAGTATATTCTGATTAATGACTTTTAGTGGATTTGGCACTGGGTTGCCTCACCGGGTCTTATTGTGAGATGTGATAGATACACTTACATGGAACTCAACATTGCTTATTATAAAGGTGTTATTGAAGATATTGTTCATTAATTGCACATTTTCCTGTTTATGAGAGCTCAGGAAAAATCCTTCCCAGGTCCCAAGGTCCCAGAGAGCTGGCCACTGGTTTGTTTTATTTTTATGAAGAGTATTAATCTTTTTATTGATCATCATCACCTTTCTGCACAGGCTGCTAAAAATCTTAGAGGAAAACTTGCAGCCCACCCAAAATAAGCAGAGATATTTTACGATATTGGCTTTCACTTAAAAATTCATTTTAATGAATTTGCCTTATTTTTTGTAGTAGATAAATGAGGGTACTGCCCAGATGTAGTCCCTCAGGACTAAAACATTCAGTCTTTTCAGATTTCGGAGATTATTGATAGAAATAATCTCACGTGAGTCCAGGAATTTCCGGGGGACAAACAGAGTCACTCCACTCAAGTCTCTGCCTCCTTCCTAAAAACAACCCATATTAAATGATTAATCAATACAAGAATGTAAAGGCCTGGAAAGCTTTCCACCATTTTGGATAACTCTGAAGAGTTTTCCCAGCTTCTGAGCATCTCACAGGTTTACACGAGGCCCTTCTAGCAACTGCAACAAAAATATACCTTTCCTCTCTATAGAATTTTCTTTTTTTCACTTCACCACAGATGTTGATGCTAAAGCCACTCACCAGTGACATTCCTCCATACAAATATTCATCTTAGAGCCACTTGCCTCATACTTGACATTGGCATATGGTTTAGGAAACAGAGTCTAAAATGAACTCGAAAGGTGCCTACCCAGCTGGCTGGCTGGCAATGAAAACCCCAGTCACTGCTGGAAGGTGGAAAGAGCACTGTCGGTCTCTAATGTGGGAGCAGTAAAACTGTCGAAACATTCATCAGGGTTACATCGAGATGAGTTGCCCGCAGAAGGGAATATACTGATATATGCAATGATTCAGGTGTTTTAGAAGGGGAGGGAAAAGAGTAACTATAAGGACTATGGGTGAAAATTTCTGGGAGTAATTAATTAATTTGAGAAGGGCAATAAGAGGCTGATGACAAAAATTCAGCAGATAACAGCAAAGTGTGAAATCTCGAAGACCCTGTTGGTTGTGTACAACTACACTCTTCTTTCCTGTAGCCAGTCTCATAAAAGCTGAGAATCAGCCATAAAACTCAGTTTCAAGCTGAGTAGAGCTCCAGAGAAGGTGGAGTTCTGCATCCCAGCAGGTCTACTATGTCAAAGTCATAGTTTTGACAGGGAAGAATTGAGATCTTGAGATTAAGAAGGGGCTACACAAAGCCATGCAATCGATGCACTTGGAGCTCTTAAAATCCCCAGATTTCACAGGACCCTCCTGGGTCTCTACAGGTAATTTAGACTTTACCGTTGAAGGCTGTACTCTCCTGCCTTTGCTTGAACATTATGAACACCCTCTGCTTTACAAGATGACATGTACTCCCTTAGGTTTTACTTTTACCATCCCTCCTGGCTGCCAGAAAAGTAACCAGGCTTCAGTTTGCACATAACAGAGGCAGCAATGCATCATTTCTGCTGATACAGAAGCTCCGGGATCACCCAACATGTGTCACCTGGAGATTGAAAAATAGATATGGGACTAGATCCCATAGTTCTGGTTAAAGTTATCTATGTATATGGGATAATTCTCCTATGATGCAGGATCTAATATCCTGACAAGGGCAATGAGAGATGGTATTCACATATTCCTGGAATGACTGTTGTTAGCTTGCAGAAAGTGACTGCCCAAAACTTCTGGGACAGATAATAAACGGGGAAAAAGAAAGACTCAGAAAAGTACACATGCTAGAGAGTTCCTGCTACATGAGACAAGGAATCACATTACTAAATTATGGCCCTAGAAGATCTTTACCAATGTAATTGATAAGCAACAGACTGCTCAGTCAGCATCCTTGGGAAATGCAGAGGTAGATCCCTCTGTGGCCAAGGATGAGAACAGAAGTCACTGTTAGAGAGCTGTCATGACTTACACGGATAGGATAGAATCTGAAAAAGAAAATAGAGGCCAGGTATCTTTACTTGACATCTTGTCAGAAGCCAGAAGAACCAGATGCACAGAGTGTTATCCATATGTTTATAATAGAGCATAGCATCTCTAGGAGCAAGATTGATGGGCATACAAAAAAAAAAAAAAGGACTACTTAATCTATACAATCAAAAGAAAACACGTTGGATGATCAGAAGGCCAAGGACTATCACCTCAATGGAAAGTCATGAACGCTGTTCTAATTTTCAAAAGAGAGGCTAGACTTCCAGAAGGAAGCAACACTTCTTTCTCCTCCTCCTCTTCTTCTTCCTCTTCCTCATTCTCTTCCTTCTTCTTTCCCCCTCCCTCTTTTCCTCACCCTCATTATTGTTGTTCTTAGAGAACTATGTTTACCTGGCTTCTCTGATGTGTGGTACTTGTCCTGTTCGTGCTCCTGTATGGCCACTTTTCAGCAATCTCCCTGGAGTTTTTCTACCTTATCCTCAAACACAGTCACCGTGTTTCCTACCCATCAGTTCTGCTTTCTCTACCTGCACCAGTTTTCTCACTGTACAACCTACTGATCATAACGCCCTTAGCCTCTGTCCGCCTTCCGTCAGGTTTTTATTCCCAAACCCCACAACCCTTGCAATATAATCAAAGCCCTTTCCATTTTCCCCCCAAACCCTGATCTGGTCCTTCTGGCTTTTCTCTACCCGTCAGGTTCGTCCTACCTGTCCCCTATGACCTGACCTCCCCTTTCATTCCAGTGGCTTGTTCTTTATATCTGCCCTTTGAATCCCTGTCATTTAAGCTGTATGTATTCTTACCCCCTTGTCATTACCATACCACTACACCTTTTCCTGAATGCCTTGTTTTCTCTGTTCTACCTATTTCTCTTTCATCCATCAGACTCAGCCTTCAAGAAGAGGACCTGGACAAAGAGTAAAATGTTATCACTATGTCTCAGTGGTGAAATTCCAGAGAAGTAACGACGAATTTAAAACAGGAAGCAAGGCAAGGCAAGACACAAGCAACATGATGGGATACATCATCACACTGGCCAGCATCGAGATCAGGTACCTAGCAGGCATGTTTGCTTGGCACATAGGATGCTTCCTATAAGAGTTGCACAAAAATATTATTTTAGAGTATTCCATTTTTATGACAGAAAAATACCACTCAATCTGGTAAGCTTCATTTGATCTCTTGTTTCCTCCTGTTCAACGTTTTATGCCACAGGATGCTAAAATTTGTATTCCTCTAGGTTATGGCCTCTAATTACTCAGCAACCTCTCAGGAAGCTAAATCCCATGCCCTGATGTTTTTTTATAGTGAATTTAGGTGCTGTTGGAATGTAGAGTGCTAAGAGAGAAGAGAGGAAGAGAGAAAGAGAGAGGAGATGGATGAGGAAATCCGAAAAGATGCTCAAAATATATGTCCAATATACCTATCAAAATTCCCTATGCTTCTCTCTAGATCTTTCTTTACATCTGAAATATTTGCAACAATAGAAGAAATGCATAATGGGTGAAAATTGTGAATAATACATCCTAGAATTCATTGTATTTTAGAAGCATTATTGAACCTATTTTTATAAGTAAACATAACTGAATAAAAAAAAAGTCTGTGATATACTAGCACACACACACTCATACAGCATACATCAACAGAATTAAAAGTACAAAGGCAGAGTTAAAAATATACAAAGTGGTTATTTTAACATACACTTGTGTCTATAAACTCTTACAGAAAGTACACATCTGACTTTTGGAAAAATGTTGTTCACATACGCCTGCTATGGTTTGATTATATTGAAAAGATAACCAACTGGTATTAAAATTATCACCAAGAAAATTTTTCTCTGGCACCTAACATCCCAGGGCAGCAAAACACTCTGTATATTATAACGACATAATTTCACAGTGTTATCCACACACAAGCTTAAATTCGGCATGAATGTAGGCAGCACTGTGGGATTGTCCAGAAGGGTACTATAGCCTGCTGCAAAAACTACTAGTTGGAAACCTGGATGGAATAAGAAGGGTGAATAAAAATAAAAATGGTTTGAGGTATAAATGCATATTTAAATCTAAGGATAGGTTCCTGAGAGCTGGGAGTCTGGAGAACTGGTTTGTATTCTTTTCTTTTCCCACTGATCAGCCACTGACCTATGGAAATAAACCAGTGGTAGCACAGTTTGCATTGACTTGGGATAGTAGAAAACACGATCAACGACTACTATAAGAAAATATCTCTTTCTATTCTTTACGCCTACAAATAAGGTGAGTCCATCAGTTAAGCAGTTAGAGGAAAAAGTTGTCAACACAGAATAAGCATTTTCTCTTCACAGTCATTAAAAAATGGACATAGTGTGTCACTGGATCCTTGGAATGTGTCATAAGTGAATTTGTATTTAGTCAGCATTTTTATTTATAGACATGTATTTTTCTATTAAGTAATACAATGCAGAATGCAGGTAAAAAGGCAAGTTATTTATATTTGAAATATAAAAAACAATCTGAAACATGTGCTCCTGTTTCTGTGTTCCCTGTGTGATATTAACAGTGCCAACCTAAATGCAATTTTTAAGGTAAGAAGCTTGATTATCCACTCCTTGAGGAAAGGGCAGCATCTTCTTTTGCTTATCATATTGTCCCTAAGCCCAACATTGGTAAATAATAATATGTTGAATAAAAAAATAAAGAGTATCACAGCTGGTGAATAAATAGCATATTATGTATGGTCCCGATCATATGCCCATAATAGACAGCAGAATTCAAAACCTGAGTTTCATTAAAATAGTGACAGAAGCAAGCTGGAATTATGTATGTAATTCACGTATGTGAAACTGTGAAAAACCTTTGGTGTGGATGAAATAATACAGGCATATATGGGTGGGTGTGATTTATTATAAATTTCCACTTAAGATCTTGTTGTAACAAATGAAGCTAGCAATTAGATTAGTAACGCATTGTAAGATATCTGTGCTCACAAAAAATAATAAAACCTCTATTGTATTGATATTGCGCTCTTATACAAGTCAGTTAGAGGAGACTGCTATCGTTTTTAATAAAAAACACTGGCATTACGGGTGTGACAACAGATTTGGTGCTATTTATGACTCCAGATTTAGACGCAAGATTATTGCTTACCTTTAGTTTCTGTGACTGCTACAAGCATTAAGCTTGATTGAATCTCACATTATTATACTGACAAATGAATCAACAGGCAAAAACATGTTGATGTGAATCAAAATTACTGTATGTAAGACAACATTTGCCTCCACATTTAGTCTAGCATGCAAAAATAACTCTCACTTTAATTTAGAAATAGTCTGCAGTACTAAAATATGCAAGGTAACCTTGGAAATAACCCTGGAATAGATTCAGTCATACAATAAACATTTATTACTCATTGACTATAATAATATTCCATACATACAATAAATATCTGGCAAATATCACAAGCCAGGGTATTTTGGGTATATTGCCACTGAAACAAAAATTTTGAAAACATTTAACAGCTTGTGACAAAGCAAAGTATATTAACATATTTGCATAAAGATTTGGGGTAATGGTGAAAACCCATGATGCTTAACTGAATACTTTTAGAAGTAATAAGAGTTTAACTTAGGAGTTGCTAACAAGTCAATATATAGCATCATTATGTTTCCTATATTCCATAGTAACCACCATAATAGGGAAAATAAAAGTTACTATTAATAGATCTAAAAATAAAATATATCCTGGAATAAATTCAATAAGGAATGTACAGATTCTTTCTAAAAAAGTATGAAGCATTATTAAGCGATATAAAAAAACAAGTAGATGGAGAAATATTCCTAGTTCATGAATAAGAAAATTCCATGTTGTTAAAATAACAATTATCTGAATTAAATTAAATAATTTTTATTCCTAAAATACATTGAAGTTTTTATTGCTATTGTGTAATATATTTGTGTGTATATAAATTTATAAAGATGTGAGAATATTAAAAAATCTAAACAAAAAGAACATGAAGGCTAAATGTTACATTGTCAGATATCAAAATGTATGATAGAGATAAGTACAAACAATATAATATTGTCTAAAATACAAAAAGATATTAATATATTAATGGAGCAGAATATAAATTCTTCTGAAAATACCCAAGTATATAAGTTAATGTATTATAAAGGTGGCACTATAAATTAGTGAAGAAAGAATAGGTTATTCTATAAGTTATAAGAGTTTCTGAAAATTTAGAAAAACAAATATCTTGCCTATTTTTATGTATTATAATACACTTTGGATGGTTTGAAAAATTTGAAGTGAAATGAAAATAAATTAATTAAATACCCCTCTCATTGTAAACAAATATTTACTTGATATTCAGTTTGGTTATAAACTTCCTGGAAAAATCAAGAAATTATTTTAATATTTTTTGATTGCATAAATAAAGTATGTATACATCTAGAAATATAATAAAATTCAAGTTAAATGACAAATTAGGAAATTAGTAGTTACATAAATGACATATATGTGAATAATTCTTATAAGAATGAACAAACGTGTAATTCTGAAAATATGTCTTTGTAGTTTAAAAAATAGAGAATTATACATAAAGAAATTAAATACTAGATCTTTTTGTCTTTGTAACAACACAGCTCTAATTCTCTGCAACCAGAAAATGTTCTCCACTTCTAAGGATTTGTGTGATTAGATTCAATTTCGGATAATTGTATTGGTTTTCTATTCTGCCATAAAAAAAAATGACTCAAAATTGAGTTGCATGAAACAACACAGCTTTACCACTTTTCAGTTCTGAGGGTTAGAAGTCTGAAATGAGTCTCCCTGGTCTAAATTCAAGGAGTCAGCAGGGTCGCCTTCCTGCTGAAGACTCTAGAAAAGAAAGTTTTCTTGCCTATTTCAGCTTCTAAAGGCCATCTGCCTTCCTTGGCCATGGGAACATGGAGAGAATCTTCAAAGCCAGCAGTGTATCTCTTCAAATCTCTAACTTTGACTTCTCTTCTGCATCTTTTTTCCACGTTAGGTTACCCTTGTTATTCTATTTAGCCCATCCTGATAATTTAGTAAGATCTATCTATCTCAAGATCTTTAACCTTAATTGCATCTGCAAAGTCCTTTTTGCCATGTAAGATAATACATGCAAAGGTTCTCAGAGTTAGGGCATGGACATCTTTTGGGGGGAACACTATACTGCTTTCCATGATTTGTTAAATATGTTAGTGTGTTCTAAGGGGAATTTTAAATTTGTTTGTGTTTTCCTTTCTATCCATTTTATCCAAAGAAAATACAACTTTTTAGTTATACAACTCGTTATATAATATATAATATGTAGATATAATATGCATATTCATATATTAGATAACTTAAAAAGAAAAAAAGAAAGGAAAGGAAGAAATTCAACCCAACAACTGTCTAGATTGGGTGTCCAGAGAGTTACAATTTTAATGTTGCCTACTCTGGTAGCCTATTATATTTCTGTGGAAAAGTCACTTTAAGTCTGTGCTACTTAATTACTTAATGTGAAATTAGAGAATTTAAATTTAAAGACTTACAACTTTCAGCTGAGAACTGAAAACTTGAAATAGGATTCTATGACTTTATGATATTGCTCCAACTGGAATGGCAGTGTAGGCAAAAAAGCAAGCAAATGTTCCACAACAAAACACTAAAGGCACTTTTAAAGTTGCTGGTAAGTCTGTTGGGTGTTATTTGGAATGCTTTCCCTGTGTTTTCCATGTTCACTTCTATTGTGGATAATTAAAATCCACACATAATACAAAATTCATTTACTCAGACGACACTTACACAGCAACTAGTTTGTGTTAGACATGGTACTAGGGGATTGCTTCTACACCATAAGTAATATGAATAGAACAAATGTACACTATCGAAAGATACGCACAAAAATGAAACAGACATATTTCTGTGCCATGAGGGGCTTAAACATTAGTTGGGCAGAGGGAATAACCACTGTCTTCAAGGCAAAGATTTTCTTATTGGGCTCTGTGTGCCCGGTCTCTCCTAGTACTCTGCTTCCATTGCCTTCTTAGACCTCTTTCTGCATGGTTGATGGATAGAAGGAAGTCCTATGCTACTTCCTTGCTTAGCTCTGGTCTTATATGACCAGTGTTCAACTTAGCATATCCACCTGGATGTGTAAAAGGAAGCCATAACTCAACATGCCCAAAATGTATTCATTCAGTCATAATGTTTCTCTTCAACACTAGTCCTCTTCCTGTATTTCTAATTTCAGTGAATTATACCATTATTAATGCTCTTATATAGCCAGAATCCTGTGAGTCATTCTTGATATTTAATCTCTCTCACATACTCTATCAGTTAGGGCACTAGCAAGAAACAGATGGCAGACTCATATTTAAAATAATTTTAAAATATATTAATTATGGGAGTCTTTATGAAGGGTGGAAAGGTGCAGGGCTGCCACAAGAAATAGTACGGGCTCTTTACCACAAAAGAGTCTCTTGCAGACCTGCTGCCTTGAGAGAAGTAGCAATTTTGGTTGAGAATACAGCCTTCCAAGCTACCCTGCAGAGAGGTAGCCAGGGGAATAAATATCCATACCTCACTGTCTTACATCGGCTACTTCCCTGTTGATACTTTTAGCTGGACCCAATCAGAAGCCAAAGATGAGGGAGTCATTGATGTGATGATCTGTACAGGTTAGGCTCCAGTGGATGAGAGGAGGGTAGAGAAGACAAGAAAGTGAATTCCAGAGAGCAAATAGAGTAGGTGTAGTGCTGGGTATCATCTTTCTATCACCAAACCTTGTAAATACCTACATGCAAGCTGCCAACCTCTTTCTATCTTCTCTAACACCACCACCACCACAACCTTGGTACAACTATTATAACATAGTTTTTGTTGTTTAGAGTTGTTTCCTAATTAATCTCCTCTTATTATTCTGATCCCTCTAGCTAGACTTTTCAAAATGCATGTAAAACCATGCCCCCTCCTCTATTTAAAAAACATCAATATTTTCCTATTAGCATTAGAATAAAGATATGAATCTTTAACATGCCCCTTCCTTGGAACATTTTCTAATTGCCTTATTATCTACCTAACTCTTCACATTCCTTCAGATGGCTGTTTAATCCTCACGTCCTCTTCCAAGTTGTCCTACTCTTTGTTTTGACAAATCCCCTTGTTACTCATATCCATAGCATGATTTACTTTTATATATAACATTTGTTATTCTTGTACTATAACATGTATTTTAAAAAATCCTTGGTTTCTCCAGTAGGTACTAAAAGTATGACTAAGTTTTATTTGGCCTAATATTATATCCTCCATACCTAGTATAGATCCTCAGATATGATAAATTTAGCTTGAATGGATGAATGCAATAACACCCTCACTGTGTTCTTCCCCTGCAATCTGTCATGGATGTAGTTCTCAGGTAGGAGGTTCCAGCATGAATGTTTGTGAGATTTGGACAAAATTTCCCCAAAATATCTTATCCTCTCCTCACCTATCTTTCAAAGACCTAAATACAAGGTTGGATGTTTTGCTAACATGAGTAAACAGGGTTGATTTAGATTAGACTGGGAAGAATGGTTCATGAGACTAATAAGTAGGAGATGATACAAAGGAAGAGCCTACTCAGATGAAAAGACAGACTTCTTGTTGTTTCTGGAACAAATTACCAATTTAGTGGCTTAATTCAACACAAATGTATTATCTTATGGTTCCAAATTCCAAAATGAGTCTCATGGAGCTAAAATCAAGGTGTTGTCTGGACTGTTCCTTTCTGGAGATTCCAGGGAAGACTCCATTCCCTTGTCCTTTTAACTTCTGGAGACTGATTAAATTTGTTTGTTCAAGGCCTCCTTCTATTTTCCAAGCCAGCAATAGCATCATTCTGACCATCTGTGGTTACAGCTCCTTTTTTGATTCTGAATCTCCTGCCTCACATTCACTTACAAGGATCTTTGTTTCATAATGCAGGATAATCTCTTAGTCTTATCTCTTTTGAAAATTCGTTTTTGACATGTAAATTAACATATTGACAGGTCCCTAGGATTAGAGTGTGGACATATTTTATGGGCTATTTTCCATGCCTACCACATGGAAAATCTGAAGTGGTTTGAGAGATAAATTGGACAGCAGCTGCCATGTTTGAGAAATATATGAAGGTCAAGTGGAGTGAAGGCTATGATATGCCACCCAAATCCCCACTCCGGAACGAAGAGTTTATTTTCCCAGCTGCAGGCAATGCTGCTGCCAGGCAACTCTCCGCTGTAAACCCTCCTTGCTAATCGCTTTGCCCAATATTCTGTCTCTTTTCCTGAGTGCCTGAATCCAATGACTAGTGGGGGGATGTTGGTGATGTGATGGAGAGATTGGAATTACAGATTCCAATAATCTGTTACCAACCTTTATCCAAGACCATGTGAGAAGCTGACACCACCTCTTTTTTTCCCTTTTTTCTCATCTCTCACTTTTAATTGCTCTAATTAGTTCTTTCGATAAATGCCTTTCTACTTCCACCTTAGTCCATATATTTATGGATATAATGAATGATTATTCTTTTAATTTTCTACTGAGCTATAAGTAGATAGCAAATGGGAAAATGAGAAGCAACTGGCCTAAATATCCAAATATATTAATAGCATGACCAATTCCTTGTTAATTGAAAATCAGTTATATTTTTCTTACAGTACAGATGTATTTGGAAGTCCAATAAGAATAGCTCGGAGTTCAAGTTCAGCATAAGTATTACAATATAAATAGAGAAAAATAATCTACCCATATGACTTAACCTTGAACTATATCATCAAAAATAAAAGCCTTCATTTCTTTTGCAATAGACTGGCCAAGGAGAAGAGACAGTTGATTGGGGGGACTAAGAAACTAATAAGAAAGGCACAAAATAATTCTTAATGACAACATTTTATACTGTTTGATTAACAACAATAATTAAACAAATACAGGAGAATCACCAATAATGACAGAGGTGTAGCAAATCCATTTGGTAAAAAAATACAATATTAATGAATAATTCTTGATTTAATTTGTTTCTGCCATTCTTCTTAGAAACAACTAAAATTTATTACAATAACTATAAAAATGTAGAAAATGGATGTGTGAATAAATATGACCATCATGTGCTAGTTATAGTGAAAATGTGAAACAGGCTAAATATTTGAAAATCATTGAATGATTAGCTTAAATATGGCCATGTCATTTTATAGACTGTAAATGACCAACAAAATATTTATAAATAATTTAAATGACATGATGTTTTCTTATAATATTGACAGGAAAAAATATTTATCCAATAGTAAATTTATCACTCTTTCACATGTCAAGATAAGAAGCACACACACAACATATCAAACAAAAAATATATACCTAGTTATCAAGGTTATGTTTGGGTATGAAGATTATAAAATGATATTATTTTTCTTTTTGCTTTACTGCACTTACTTTAGTAATGCCTTTTAAGTATTATATATATATATATATAATCTTTACAAAATTAAATGATATATAATGATTATAGCCTTATAAGCAACTTAGAATGGAGTATATAAACATAATTAACATGTATACTAACTTTTGTGTATTTTTGTGTATAATTGGAAAATCACTGGTTTATATGTATAAATTTAAAAATCACTACATTACAAAAAAAATTAAAAAATGATTGCATTCCATTCATTCACATCCATACGTGACATTAAATATATTTCCATCTTGCCTTTTATAATATTTTTCCATTATTTCATGTGAGCTTCATAGAATCATACTAATTAACTATATTTGTGGTTATAAGGTGAAAAAATTATGAAAAATTATTGGATGGGGTAATTTTAAATAACTAATAAAGTTATTTTATGTCTTCCTTTTAAGAAAGTAATTATGCAAATAATAGCTTCAATTTATCTTTCAGTGTGTGCATAAGACTTTCTTCTTTATCCCTGTTTAGATAAAAGTATTTTTCAGAGTGCAAAAATTTAAAAAATAAGTTGTTGAACTTGTATAGGACACTTTTCAATGAATAAGAGTATTTTTATTTCATTTGAGAATTCTTGAAGATAAAAGATACCGTGTTGCCATCAGAACTGTTATTATCTACAAAGGCTGTATTGTGGAAATGGATTAAAAAGAACTCTTTGAGATCTCTTTTTTTAATATATACTTAGGAGAAAAAGACGGCATATATTGGAGATGTCTATTGTAGTTTAAAGGAATACTGACATGCTCTAAAGAAAGGAGGACCAAAAAGATCTGAGTCAGAATATTCAACTTAGTGTTCAAGATTAGAACAGAGGACAAATAGCTGTTTCCACTTTTTGAATGTTTTTAAGATATATCTTTTACTTTAAAAAATTTATCTCTGGAAATGTGCTGTATTTCTTGACAGAGGAAAAAAGTAAAGTCCTGTAGTCTCCCATTATCTGAAAGGGGTAGGTTCTAAGATCCTTGGTGGATGCCTGAAGCCGGGCATTGTACTGAACCCTATATATGTTATTTTTCCTATCCATACATATCTATGATAAAGTTTAATTTACATATTTTGCACAATAAAAGATTAAAAACAATAAAACAATTATAACCATATACTGTAATAAAAGTTGTGTGACGGTGTTCTGTCTCTTTCTGAAAACATCTTACTGTACTGTACTCATCTTTCTTGGGATCACATGAGATGATACTGTGTTTATGTGATGAGATGAGGTGAGGTGAATGGGGGAGGCGTAGTGACAGAGTGTTAGGCTACTGCTGACCTTCTGATGATACATCAGAGGAGGATCGCGTGCTTCTGGTGATCCTGGATCATCTAGCCACAGAGATGGGGATAGCTGGATGTCAGAAGTCGAGGATGTGAATGATTAATGGTTGAGTATGGTCTGCAGCATGAATACCCTGGACAAAGGGATGACTCATATCCCAGGCAGAATGGAGCAGGATGCCATGAGATTTCACCACGCTACTCAGGACGGTGTGCAATTTAAAACTTATGAATTGTTTATTTCTGGAATTTTCCATTTGGTATTTTAGGACCATGGTTGATTGCAGGGAACTGAAATCACAAAAAGTGATGCCTCAAAAAGTGAAAGGGGGACTACTGTATAGATTAAACATACAGATGATATGAGGAAGAAAAAAAAGAAAGAAGTACAGAGTGGTTTCATGCTCCCTTTGTTTGCTTTACACGAGCACAAAGGTTCAGTGAGATTCTTACCTCTGTCTTTTCACTCCTGCCATGGAAGGAAGTACTTTCTAATTGAGGGGAATCTGTAATCTCTCTCTTTCTCTCTCTCTCTCTCTCTCCACACACCACACAATTTGTATGAATAATTTTGTCAAGTAAGTGTGTGTGTGTATGTGTGTGTGTGTGTTTATAATTGCACTTTATTGAAAGAAAGACAAAGGTCTTAAAGAATTGAAGGGATTCTGGAAAATCCCTACAGGGCAACAAAAACAGGATCCGGTTACAGCCTTTTTAACCAAATTTGAAGAGTATCTCTGCTTTCTCCTCTCATTTCTCCTCACAGAATGGAGATGGTCCACAACTTGTTTCTATTTGGTAAAACCCAATATCCTGCTCAAAATCTGAGGTAATGAAACATGACACATTACTGTTGACTTCAGGGGTCTGTTTTCCACTTAAGAAAAATGATAACACTGTATTTAACTTTTTAAAACATTTTAAAAGCATATAACACACTAAGGGTACCTGCCCTTAAAAAAGTGAAAGAACTATGCAACCAATTATGAGAAGTAATAGTTTTAGGGGGTTCCTTATTGCCATTATTTCGGCCCCTTCTTAGAAAAACAGAGAGAAGTCGGGGGTTAGGGCATGGGGGACAAGAATGTTTGTATATCTAGAACAATTACGTTGAGTCAAAGTGTGAATTCACTGACCTTTTCAGCACACTTATAGTTTTGTCAAATCTTATTTTTGGTTTCATATATATATATTTTCCGTTCTTTAGAGATGCTAAAAAGAAAAACATTTGAAAAATGAAATTTAACAGCGTTTAGGCATAAAAAAAAAAGATTCATGAACCTAGTAGCACTCAGGGCCAAAAGCAGTTCAGAGAGCTCTATTCCACAAAGTGGGCAGGAAATACGTATAGCCAGAAAACAGAAGTGACAGACAGAAAGAGCCTGATTGGTTACAGTTTGGAGTCTGCCTATTCGGACATGTTTTGGCAGTTTGCAGCCTATGATTGGCTGAAAGCTCGGGTGCTATGATTGGCCAATACTCAGATACTTGTTACAAGAATATACTGTCCAATTAGGTTGCAGTTTATTGACATATTAAGTTTGGTTACAGTTCCCTATAGATGGAGGCAGCTGTAGCCCAAAGTTAATAGAGGGTAACAAATCCAATGCAGTTGATGCCATGTGGAAAATCTAGCTAATGGCATATTTGAATATAAAATTCAATCATCTTGAATCCAACTCCAGTATGGTTCCACTGTTTTTTCAAATTTTACCATTGCCTACCCCTAAAAGAAATTACTACATAGCACTGTCACTGATTGGAAGTGTTTTAGATCTCAAATGTATGTCTCCTGCCTTCCATTCTAAAGACTCAGTTGGAAAAAATGTCTTAACACAACAGCAAGTTGTATGTGCAGGTAGACCAAGTCTGAATTCAGAAAGACCAATATGAAAGACTCACGCTTACTCACTTCACATAAGTAACATCTAGAGAGAGGGTAGAAAAAAGCAAGGGAAATTTATGCATTTAAGATCATGTGATCTCTATTTCATTTAAAAAATGTAAAACTCTAAAAATCTAGAAAAACAGTATTTTATTTTTCACAGAACAAGGATTAGGACATATATGCTCAATGGTTAAGAGGGAAGAGGGGCTTTT
This sequence comes from Varecia variegata, assembly GCA_028533085.1. Lineage (NCBI taxonomy): Eukaryota > Metazoa > Chordata > Mammalia > Primates > Lemuridae > Varecia > Varecia variegata. Next base: position 128,866,498 of record CM052442.1, read on the forward strand.
AGAGACACAACCTACTTGTTGACCATTAAGTCCCTGTTGAGCACAGTCAGCATATATTGAGTGCTTAAAATATGCAAGGGACTAGGCTAAATGTGATATGCATTCTCTCATTTAATGCTCACAATTAACCTATGAGGTAGACTTTTTTATATGAGGGAAATTAGGTTCAGGAACAAACAACTAATGGCAAACATGTAGTACACAGTGAGACCAGGAAATCAGGAAAATTGTCATAAGAAAATGTGTTGACCTCTTTGTTGCTAATCAATTCCAGCAAAATGCACAATGATATGTTATTGTAAAGTGTACGAAAAAGTAATTTCATAAACACCTAATGTGAAAGCCCCATTTATTTTGCTCAAGGTGTGAAGAGCCAAGTGTTTCTGGTAAGTATGCTGGGTCTTCCCAAAGTCCCCACTAGAACAGGGGCTGCCTATAAGACCAAACGGAAAACAATAATTCCTTTATGTGGATCTTGGAGTATGTGATTTCAGGCTGCCTATGGACTGTAAATGTTACATTTCCTCATTTTGGTTTGAATCTCATAGCCTGACATCTATCTTCCAGCTCACACTAAACTTGCTTTGGTTTAAAGGTTTTTAAGGTTTCTCCCCTTACCAAAATGCTTTCAATATCCTGACCTTTTTTCCTTCCTGATTTCAATTTTAACATTCCAAGGCTGCTTATTCTGCTCTTACTTCATCCTCCGCAACTCTGACTATTTCCACCATCTCCATTATCTTTTGTGCGGAGTCAATTTGTCAAAAATGCAAAAAATACAATACCACTGATGAGGGAAAAAAAAAAATTTAAAAATGGCTCTTTTTGTTTCACTAATTTATTTTTATTGATAGCTCAGCTGTCAAGATGTGTTCCTGTTGGGATGACAATTTTCACCCATGTCCAATCATTTTGGAGACCCAACCCTAAGTTCGCACAGAATTCAGGTCATCAAGAAGACGACCTCCATATTCGATCAGCTCTGTTGGCAATAATACTTCCTGAATCAGCTCTGAACCTGTCGTCTTGGCACTGTCTATATGGTTTAGATCTTTGTTACTTTTTTTCTGGATTTTTATCTACTCAAATGTTATTTTTCTAACATGCTGAATTCTTTCTGCTTTGATCCTACATAGATCCTGTTAATGATTTGCATTATCCTATCTGGAGTAGTATAGCTAGCTAGCTGTCCTTGGATAGCTCCATCAATAAAAGAAGCCCTATATATTAGGCCCAACACTGCCTCTTTGAAGACTGATTACCAATATCTCACTACCACCTTATCACCAGATACACACACACCACACATACACCGCCCTCCAAAACACACCAATACAAACACACACAAATAAAATATCCCTCCCTAAGTCAAGTCCCTCAGAGAGACATTGATCAACTTAGTGAATGTGTTGTTAAACACTAAAAGAGCTGTGCATAAAAATTTAGATATATGATTTTAAGATTTTTCCTAGACTTATCATCATCGGTATAAGCAAAAACATGCTAGGTCATCAGGAAAGAAAAACAAACGATCTAAAGTTCACTGCAGGCAGTTCATTGCCTTTAGCAATCCCAAAACTCTCTTACATATGCCTGTGTTCTGAGCGGTATTAATACTTCTACAGAATTCAGTATTAATTTACAATGCATCTCCAAGGATCATTTAAAAATGTTTACACATTTAACAAATGCATCAAAAATGTAAATGAATTTGACAAAGGACAGGCGAGACCTCCACAGTGTAAACTAAAAAGCATTATTGAGAGAAGTTAAAGAAATGTAAATAGAGAATTATACCATGTCAATGAATTCAAAGATTCAATATTCCTAACAGATCGATTCTTTTTAAATTGATCTATTGATTCAACAAAAGTCCAAATACTCAACACTTTTTTTTTGTAAGAAATTGGCAAGCTTATTCTAAAATATACAGGAAAATGGAGAGGACACAGAGTAGCTGTGATGGGCAGAATTATAAGGTGGTCCCCCAAACTTCCACCTCTTGGGGTAGAGTACCTACTCCATATAATCCCCAGCCCTTGATTATGGGTGGGACTACACCTATGATAGATTTCATTCCTTGAGTTAGATTGCATTATACGGATTGTGCAGGTGTAATGAAGGTCTCATGTCAGTTGACTAGGAGTCGACTGAAAGAAAAATTATCCTGTGTGGGCCTGACCTAGTCAGGATAAGGCCTTCAAAGGAACTACTAGACTCTTATTGAGGGAGATATCTGAAACATGAGACCCCATGGAAGGGTCTATTTTGAAAGCAACTGACAGGAGCCTCTAAGAGTTGACTAGGCTGTGGCCATACAACTGGCAAGAAAACAGGGATTTTAGCCTTGCAGTTACAAAGGATGGAATTCTGCTAACCTGAATGAACTTGGAAGAAAACCTTGAGCCCCAGATGAGAACACAGCCCCAGCAGATGGCTTGATTTCAGCCTTGAGACCTTAAGCAGAAAATCCAGTTACACACTGCTCAGATTTTTGATCTAAGGAAATTGTGAAGTGATAAATGAGTATTTTAAGCCACTAAGGATCTGATAATTTGCCTTGAAGTAATAGGAAATTAATAGACCCAACACAATTTTAAAAATTACAGGATGTACACTATCCACTTTCAAGATTTACAGAGCCACAATAAAATCATTTTGTATTATAGAAAAGCTATGTATAATGATCAGTGAAATATTAATAGAACAGGGAGACCTGAACTAAACCCGGACGTAAATTGTAAACTGATTTTGACAAAGATGCCAAGGTAAGTTAATGGGAAATGGTAAACTTTTCAACAAATGGTGCTGAAACAACTGGATATTCCTATGGAAAAAATAAATATGAACCCTGATCATTCATAGTAGGCTGTAAAATTTCTAGAAGGTAACATGGGAGAAAACTTTCAGTGGCATTTGCTTAGGCAAGGTTTTTTTAAATGGAACAAAAACAAAGAAAAAAAGGAAAAGATAACAAAATAAATTAAACTTCAAACCTGAAAACTTTAGTAATTTGAAAAACATTCTTAAGAACTTGAAAATGCAAGCCATACTATGGGATAAAATATCTGAAAAATATTTACTCTAGGAAGTACTTTAATCCAGTATATAAAAAGGACTCATACAACTCAATTATAGATAGACAAAAATCCAATTAAAAAATTGAATAAATACAACCAAGGAATATTTATGGCAAATAAATACATGAAACACTGTTCAGTATCCTATCCATAATCAGTAGGGAAAAATAAATTAAAAGTATAATGAAGTGCCATTTCATACCCAGTAGAATACTAACTTTTAAAAAGCTAACCATACCAAGTGCTGGAAAGTATGTGGAACAACTGGAACTCTCATATGCTACTGGTGGCCATCTAAAATAATATAACCACCTGAAAAGCAGTTGCACAGTTTTAAAAAGTGAACATACACCTACCACATAATCCAGCCATTCCATTTCTAAGTGTTTACTCAAAAGAAACCAAGACATATATCAATACAAAGATTTTTTCTATCAATGTAACAGAAATTTTGTAACAGCTATAGTCATACACATAAAACTCATTACTACTAATGAATGACAGAGAACATACTTTGTATATGTTGTTGTTCCTTTCCCGTGACTTTCAGCAGAAAAAAAAACATGAAAAGTTTTATCATTATAAGAAATGCCTATCAGAAGAGGACAAACCTTTCTCTCCCTAGACAATGTGGCCTGGAAAGACATTTGATTTAGTTAAGCAATTTTGAGGTCTAGGAATTTGAAGTAACACATGTGAAGGCATAATTGGGAAAAAAAAAAAAAAACAACAACAACAACGAAAAAAAAACAAGTATGTAGTCATCAGGTTACTTCATCTTCTATGCATAACGTTCGTTTTCCTCATTCTCCCCTTTAAATTAAATCACTTGTTTTTTGCTTACATGGGTTTCCAACATTTTGGGGGGACGGTCATGTTAACAAATGCTTCTTCATAAAAATATCTAGATTGATGGACTCCCTAATATATACCTGATTTTGAATGTTTTAGATATTGTATAGGTACCTGCATATTTTAAAATCTAAAAAAGTCAAGCTCATTATCATAAATTTCATTGTGTATATAATCTCATATTTATTGACTTTTCTATCTTTAATTAAATTGTCCTTTTATTATACCTTTTCTTTACCGGGTATACTTAAGCCAACATGCCAATTTCATCCATTTTGTTTATGGTTTTTAAAACTACCCCATACATTTTGGTAAGTCAGCTCAATCTTTGTACTTTTCAAATTCAATTAAGTTGAAAGCTTTGTCTTCTTTTGTAAGAGACAACTGCTGAAAGCTAATGCCTTACAGAAAAATATTACAAGGACAAAATATCATTTAATAGAGAAAGAGGGAAACATATCTTTATTTGACATACAATCAAGTGAGGTTTTCCAAATGTTCCATCAATTATATAGAATATATTATTTAAAACCATATGTGGTTTCAAATGCTTCTCTTTAACATGGTATAAGGGTGACCTTTTATTTTATTTTACTTAAAAATTTAAAAGGCACATTTTCTGCAGAAGCATATTAATGATCAGTAATTCTAAAAATGGTTTTAACTTTATAATTATATATAATAGATGTAATTTGTGTTCACAGAGATGATAAAGTATAAAGCGTGAATTTTACTGATTTGTATTCAAAATCAAGACGATATTTTTTGGTGAAAACCCTCCTCGGAATATATATTTTCAAAGGTTTTATGTTGCCCCCACCTGCACTGGAAGGTCTGCTTAAAGCCTGGTTAGCTAATATTTCAAGTCAATAAATATGTATTAAACGTAAATGTAGGTCAAACTCTGAAACATACAGCAGATAAGCTTATGACTATGGTCATGATGCCCCAGGAACAAACTCACAGCCTGCCAAGACCAAGAAGTTCATGCCTACAGATAATATTAAAAAAAAACTTACCAAAGGGTGTTATAATATAGTTATAAAAATCAGTGGATCTCTACCCTAGGGAACAACATATGTGTGTAGAAAGAGTTACAGTGGAGTTGTTCCTTACGGGTTAAATTGAAAGGTGGTAGAGAGATATTTCAAGTTGGGAGACTGGCATAAACAAAGCATGGATACCAGTCTTATGGAGCTGAGTATACACAGTGTCTGGGATGGAGCAGGGATATGTGAGCGTGAGGGGTGAGCCTGGGAAGGTAGGGTAGGCATTAGCTGGAAAACTCTGTGGAGATGATAGAGTGGCTTTTGTACTCCAAACCCTCTGTCACAGTGCTGTGCGTATTATAGGTCTGAAGTTAATTATTGTTCTAAAACCTTTTTCTAAATCCTCCAACACAAATAGAATAAAATAGTGGCCATCTATTTTGGAAATCAATAGAGAGAGACTGAGAACTGGTTACTGCAAAGAGACTGGAAATTGATGTACACACAGAAGAAAATAGAGGGATATAGTAGAATTAACAGGACCTACAAACTTGACTGACCCCTGTTACACCATGAACTCTGACCCTTCAACTGAAGATTCCAGGAGTAACGATTTTATGATTATTTTTATATTTTTGTTTTGAACTACCAATCATTGAGTCAGTTCAATCTGATGAGTAATTTCAATTGTCTCTTACAACTGTTTACTTTAGTAATAAACTTTCAAATTTTCAGTGTTTTTTTTTTATTGTTTTGTTTTAATTTACCTTTCAGTGGCTAATGTTTTCCTTTAACACTGCATTCCTTCAACCAGCTTTTCCAAGTCAAATTGCTAGTTATCTGGAAAACAATTAGCAACCATCTCCTCACCTGTTGGATACTTGTACTAACCTCTTATGGGAATGTACTCCTCTTACAAGAACACACACATTTATGTGTGCACATGCACATATTACATTTTCTTTATGAACCTCAAATCCCTGCTGAAATCAGTAATTTCCTATTTAGGTAGGTTACATAATACTATTTCCCATTGGGAAATTTCAGCTTTGAACAGAAAATCATCTCTATGAATTCAATGATTTCTTTCTTTTCTTTCTTTCTTTTTTTTTTTTTTTTTTTGCTAACTGTGCATGATATTTGAAGAGAAGCAAATAAATAACAGGGAATTGTGATTCATATTAACAAGGATTAGAAAAAAAGAGGCATTTATCTTTTCCATTCTAAGTGGATCTTCCATTTATTATTACCTATATGTGACTCAAAGTTATCCAATTCAGGTTAAGTTTTTTTTTAAGACACTATTTTTTCACAATATTGAACATGAACTATTGTTTTTTCATTCCCACGCTTGATTTAGGTTTTAAAACTCAGAGAAAATACCTAAGTGATCTGAGGTATGACATTTCTCTAGTCTATGCTTCCTTTGCCCCATTTATGAAGTAAAGAAAATGGACAAAACAATCTCTAAATCCCCTATTATCTCTAGAAAAATCCCTTTTCCCTATAATTACCGGTATGATTTTCTTTTTAAATTTTTGAAAATAGAGGATTTTAAAGAACTGTTTTATAGTGATCCTTTTGGATTTGATCTTTTAATCGGCAGCCATATTTATCCTCTAAATTAGTTCTCAAAGGTTAAAAAGCAATCAATTATCTACTGCTTTCCTGCTTTAATTGGCGGTACATGTTTGAAAAAGCTTTCCACATCAATGTTTGTATTCTGTCTCTAAAATTTGAAGGGCTCCAAGAGGTAAAGGGGAGTATTTTGGAAGGTATAATGGATTCAA
>CM052442.1:128873708-128894993 GCA_028533085.1 Varecia variegata
CTTTCCTATACAAAGCACAGAACATCAAAATCCTTCAAACTATTGTTTCTGATGAGCAAATCCTCAAAACAAAGATACTTTGAGGAACGTACTTAAGGAAGAGGTATGACTTATTACAATGTAGGCTGTTTTGATTTTTTAAAAAAAGTAACTCTTTACAAAAGGAATTTTGTTGCATTAGCGTAATAGATTCATAGACTATAGGAAAGGATGATCTTTCAAATGTCACATCCCGTGTCAAGGACTTATACTGCATCATTCACTCATTCTGGATGTAGCCTTCAAATTATGCTGGCAGCCTCTGGTCACCAGATCAAAGAGAATGTAACTAAGAAAACAAAATAAGACAAAACCAAAAATACTTATTTCCATTCCTCACCTACTCCAAACCTCTAATTTTACCTCGGAGGTCACTGGTCTGAGAGAGAGGTGTGAGTCACAGTCAAGTTTTTAATCATCTAGCTCCCAACTAGTCTCAGACTTTTTTTTTTTTTTTTTTTTTTTTTAAAGAAGGCAAGTGTTCTTAAGTAAGGATAGATTGAACATGTTCCTGAAGTGTTGGTTCCTGTCATTAGTAATGAAGACAGATGCTATTCCCATGTAGGATGCCTTGGAAACCATCTTTTCCAGGGCTAATTTACAAATGGTCATGTGGTATGTTTTTACGGTGTGCATATAATTCAAGGTTATAAACTTAGAGTCATGTGGGTCGATAAACACTCTCCTTGAAGTCATTTCCTAACTCCAATTGTCATTTTTTACATGGAACCATGGGATGCAAGTTTGACTTAATTTGTTTCCATATTTATGCCAGGTAGGATGGGGATGGGTTTACAATTCATGAATTTATTTTTAAAGGTTGGAAACACTCACTAACTAATCTTAGAAGTTAAATAGTTTCTGGAAGTAAAGTTATGGTGTAAATGCTGTAAACTCTTTGAGGGTCAGAAATGCTATTTCTCCAATTGATCTTGCCCTGAGCAGAGGTTGTTAATTATCCCCAGTACTTAAGATACATTTAATAAATTGAAAATGCATTCTAGTGTTTCCTATGGAATAGTAATTCCTAAATAATCTGAGTACTCAGAATTGACACCTATTTTTCCTTCTGTTCTGATGATAGGATAAAAATAAAAGATTAGCAAAGCAGTTTAATAGCTTATGATGATATTGTATGAAAAACTTATCAGGATACTTGGCTAAACAAAATATGGGTGCTTGTAGCTAGCTCTTATCATCGGGTTATTTTTTTTTCCCTTTATGTAACATTACAATTACCTTCAGAATAAAATCCAGAAATGCCTCCATGAATTTGTGAACACTGACCCAATCTTTTCCAGATATATTATTTACAAAATGTTCAATGACTCCCTTGGAGTGGCTGCAATCAATTAGATCAATAGTATGAATTTTAAGTAACCTCTTAATATGTATTTATATATAAATCACAAGTCACCAAGATACTTTAGTATCTTTTAGGTCAATAATCTTCCCTCTTGTAAACCTAAGATATTTTAAAGCAATTCATGTATTTAAGCATCCACAGCTATTTTTCTCCAAAATCAATCATAATACCATCACAGATTCTGTTTTCTGTCAACTTTGAGGCACTTTCTATTTTCTCTCTAAAACACTTATTTGTAATATAATTTTCTCAGCATCTATTGATAATGGATGTTTCCTGAGGTTGGCAGAAACCTAACTGCATTCCTATTAGCTTGAGTGGTCAAGGTTTATTCCTGAAAGAAGTCTATTCTATTTGTTACAGTAAGCTAGACGGAAGTGCCAAGAATTTATTCACCAGCCTCTTGATTATAGAGGGCTTTGGTATGCAATGTGGACTGTTAAAACGTTAATGCATTCAATTATACAGTCTTTTCAGAAGACTTAAATAGAAACTTTGGAAACGTATTCTTTAGTTTTCTGGTCTCCAAATGTCATTGGTTTGCTACTGAAAATTAATTTAAATTGAAAATGAATGAAAGGTAATTCCATAGTGATGCCAAACCCCAAGCCAAGGGATTTGAGTGAATTAAGTTATGACTAACTAAAATAGTATCACTGTTTAAACATGAGACATTCCATCTGGACACCAAATTGATTTGGTTGAACATCTATAATGAGAACTGAATACTGCTGGGTACGGCAAGGGTGAATATGGAAATTACTAAAGTTCATCTTCGCCCACAAGGCAAAATCTTTTGTTATGGTCTTCAAAAGTGGGTGGATGCACTTTAGGGGTTATGTACAACAATCTGTTTGGGTGCAGAAAGATAATAGAACAAGACAAAATAGTGTTGCAGATGCTCCCAGTACACTGTTCATCAAACTGCACCCTGCCCCCTGCCATAAACAGGTGCAGCATACTGGACAACTCCCATACACACCACTACCCTTTACCTCAGCTGCTTGCATCCTCCTGAGTGTTTTCTCTGACCACAGAGGCGTGTTTCACCTATAAATTGAGCAGGCTACAAGTGCTAGTGAGTTAATGCTTCCAAGACAGACCAGTGAGGGCTCAGAGCTGGCTCGTGAATAAGCCAGCTTTCTTGAAACTACTCTGAGGTGCTTTTATGCAATCTATCAGACAGTAACCAGCAGGACTAGATCCAGTCATCCATAACATTATCCTACTCATTAATTTAATGTTCTTTTATGGACTTTCCTCTCTTCCCTGTCTTATATTCTGACTTCCTCACCATGCTTTCTGGGATTATCAAATGAATAAATTACTTGCATTCAAATCCTTGCACACATGAATGATATTTATGTTTTATATATGTTATATTTTAATAACTAATATACATACACATATAATGTACATAATGGATACATATAACACAAATAAGTAAATATATGCAAATTGTGGTACATGGTATAAATGTTTAATGAGGGTCTGAATTATAATTTTTTCTACTCTACTCTGAAGTCAGGGTCCACTATATATCAAGACAGAAAGAAAGCATAAATGATTTACAGTAGGCTACTTCCCTGAAAGCTTGAGCTTTAGGTGGGAGAAATGAACAGAGATACTCTATTCTATTCTATTTCCATTATTCTTCTTTTTGCCCTAGTTTGATATAATGCATCAAGAATGCCTTCTTTAGGAAGTAGATGAGGATTGGTGTAAGTCATAGTTAAAATCTAAAAGTGATTATCTTGGAGGTAGACTCAGGGCTAAGAGTCTGTGAGTTTCAGTGCATGGAACTGAGGAATGGTCTACAAAGAAGCAAACTGGAGGTAAAATAATCAAAAATCAGGAAGACATTCAAAATGAGGTAAGTAGTCAATTTAAAGGAACTAGCAAGAGAGATAAAATCTAGGCATGAAATTAATTGGAAAGACATTTACAGAACAGAGATTAGAGCTGGGCCATCCAGTGGGGAAGAGGCTGGTGAAAAGCTACCTGAAGTGTATTCTTAGAGGATACACGTGGTCACTGTTCTTTCTGGAAAGGGAGGGAGTTGTTAATGCCACACCCTGAGTCTGAGAGGCATCCTGTAATGGGCCAGAAGTGAAGTGCACAGAAAAGTCCTATAGGCCCTAGGGTAGGCTTGCTTGCGTGCAAAAAGGTCTGAAAGGACTTACTGAGACTTGCTTACGAAAAAGCAAAAACAAAACAAAACAAAACAAAAAACCCCACCTCTCTAGGGCTGAAAAACAAGCTGAGTTCCAAGGCTAAAATTAACTAGATTACCCTATAGCACATCCTTTTAAGAGCTAAGTGCAAAAGTTGGAAACCAGACAGGTTTGGGTCTGGTTGGGCAGAAAGAACCCTAACATCTGTGGTTTCTGAAACATGGAAACCTAAAAGCTAGGCAATAACTAAATTGGAAGTGAGACTAATATTTTTTTATCCATCACCGTTACGATTTTTTATAATATGACTCTGACCATGCATGTATGTATTTATTTATAAAAATATTGTAAGGATAAAATAAAATAAGGTACATAATATGCCTAGCAACACGTTAATATTTATTTTCATTGATGTTCTCATCAATGTACTTTTACATAACTGACCATGAGTCTATGCAAGAACTTGTTTGACACAGAATTCCTATCAGTGAATCAGAGAATAAAGCGTTTCATCTTGATTCATACATCATGGGAATATTTAAAACAAAATAAATTACATCTCAAACTATGAGAATGAACTGTGTGTGCGTTCCTGAGTATGTGTGTGCATGTATTAATATAAAATACATCCATATCTCCTATAGGGCTTAACTTCAACATGTTAAAAAACATTGATGTTTACAACACCTTGAAAGCAAATATTCAGGTAGACATTGTGTTAATAATCAAAAGTCTCTATATGCTTGCTTGACGTAAATATTTTCCAATGTGTTTTCATTCCATTTCCACTTGCCTCTTTCCTAGAGAAAATAAAACAACTTCTCACTCTTACAATATGCTGAAGAAAATAAACAAGTCCCAGGCTGACCTTGTGTTCTTCATTACAAATGTATAAAAGCTGTTTTGGCATGTTCACATGCTATGAAAATATATTTCAATGTTTACCAAAATAAGTTTATAGCTTCCAAAGGCCTCTGAAGTCCAAAACATTTTCATAGAATGTGGTAGACTGATAGACTTATTTTTTTCAGTTAAAAGAGAAAAAGTTAGTTCTTGTGTTTGATTTTTATCAGAAGTTAGTACCTAATGAAAACAAAGTTGTAGGTAAAGTAGTTACTGTGGTAATCATACTGTTAGTACAATGAAGAGAACAAAAACTATTCAAAAATTTTAAAAACTATTCCAAAAGACAGTTGCACCAAAATGTATGAGTGTTGTTGAAATAAATTATTTTGGAAGATGAAAGTATTATTCAATACTTTTAGCAATTAAAATGTGTTTGACTTAGCCTAATGAATTATTTAAAATTTGGTAAAAATTCATCTACTTTTGGGGAGTGAACAAGATGACTGACCAGAGACACCAGCTGCCAGAGCATCTCAGTGAGAAGAAGTTGTTTTAGATGAAAGAGAAAAAATGAACAGACAGACAGAGATCAGGTGTGGATCTGAGGGAAGAGTTCTGAAACCTTCAGGAGATTCCATGGGAAGAACTTACTGAGAACAACAGGAAGGACCAAGGTATCAGCCAGAGAGGCTTGGAATCCAGTGAGAAGGGTAGGCAGAGCAGTTTGTTTCTCCCTCCGTGCATCTCTGACAGTTGATGGGTTCCTGAGCTGCTGGAGAGAATTTCTGCTCACAGGAGCCCAGAGGCTGCCGCCGCTAGTGAGCTGGGAGCCTCCTGTGGACGGGGTATCCAGCTCTCAGCACCCCTAGGGCACTTCCTGTCCCCGCAGACCCAAGCTGGGATGGCAGGCGCCATATTGCTTCTCCACCCACCCTGTGTCTTTCTCCTCCCCAGGGGGTTTCACATCTTCGTGTTTCATCCTGCTCATTCCCACACAGGCATTTCTCAATTCTGGCCCAGACTGCAGGAGCCACAGGGGTCCACTGGGTGCCGGGTGCTCTGTGTGACTGAAGAGCCTGGACATTCTGGCTGGGTGGCCTCCCAGAGTGAAGGACAGACATGATCAGAGTGTCTTAGCTGCCCTCAATTCAGACTGTTTGTCTTCCCTTCCCCTCCTCCACCCATAGTTCCTGAGAGAGAAAATTGAGCCATCAACACCAAGGCTTCCACAGACAGTGGGGCTCAGACCTTTCCTCTTGGGGTCCTGCAGTGGACTGAGGGGTGCTTGGACTGTGAGCTCCTTGCCTGCCAGCCCTCCCTGGTGCTGCTTGCCCAATGACTCCCTCAGAGTGGGGCATATGCCCCTAGGTCGTGGGACATTGAACCTGCTTGGGCATCCCATGGGCAACTTGGGACCAGTCCACTTCTTCCAGGCATGGTCAGGGATTGATCTGTAGGGACCCAGGAACAGGCCTGCAGGCCAGATCCCATATCCCAAGGTCTTGATCATGTTGATCAGAAGCAAGGAGGGGAAATTTGTGAATTAGTCTTGGGAGACAAGGGGGCCTGTGTGGGCAGATCAGGGGGGAGAGTGCAGTGTGAATCCTAGCTGCAGTGTGTTTGTAGGGGAACCCTTCTCCCCCATAGAAGGATTGCACTCTCAGTTCAGGGCTGGGATCCTGGGCAGGAACCTACTGGCCCATATCACAGTCATCAGGGAGCTTAGCTGGATTGAGCTCTTGCTTTTTGGCAGAGGCCGGGGGGTGGGGGGAACGGCAGAGCAGGGGAGAGAGGAGAAGAGTGAGGCCTGCTCCAGACTGCTAGCATGTGAATCTCAGTCAGTCCTGCTTCCACAAACAGACTTAGTGGTTGGGTGAGCCACTTCAGCTCCTCCCTGGAAGCTTTTCCCAGTACCTGGGAGCAGACCTTTGACACCTGCTAAAACAGATACCTTGCAAGCTTTTGTGGATCCTGAGGGCAAGCTCACCCAACCCAGCCCTGCCCAGCCACACCACCCCACCTGTTTCTGCTGTGGCAGAGAATAAGGAGTCACCTGAAGTTCCAGGGCCCCAACCACCATGTGGGACAACTGAGTGCTTCTCCGGAGGTACTAGAGCTGGTCACAGGACCCAAAAACAACATTGCAGCTTGTTCCTTCCTTCAAGTGCCACCTACTGACAGGGAAGTCAATTAGCATGCCCTTTACAGCATTTTCTGATTCAATCATACAGGGTGTGGTTGATTCTCACCCACAGGCACCACCTACCTGCTTCAGAGATTAAACTGGGCAGTGTTTAAGAAGACCACAGTGCTGAGAAAAGGAAAAGGATTTCAAAGACATCCATCCTCCCTCATCAAAGAGAGAGGCAGGGAATCTGCCCATTCACATAGCTCACCATTCCTGAAACCTATGAACAACTAGAAACTGAGAAAACTACCATACCAAGGATATCTATAATCAAGACATCCATCCAGAACCTAGATCACCATCAAAGCACCTGAAAGAAAAACCAAAGATTCTTACCCAACATACGCTATAAACACACCCTTATGAGTGAGGCACAAGGTAAAAGCCCTATCTAAACAAAAGAAAATTAAAAAATAAGAAGCAACAGTTGCTCCAGATGAGAAGGAATTAGCAAAATACTTCCAAAAGTATGAAGAATCAGAGCAAAAGGTTACCTCCAAAAGGGAACACCAGCTCTCTAGCAATGGAAGCAAACCAAAAAGAATATTGAAATGACAGATAAAGAATTTCAAATATGGATTATAAGAAAGCTCAATGAAATACAACAGAGAATGGAAAACCAACCCAAAGAAGCCACAAAAAATTCATGAAATGAATAAAAAATTCACTAAAGAAATCAAAGTTATTAAAAGAATCAAATAGAACTTCCAAAAATGAAAAATTCTTTCAAGGAAATATAAAACACAGTGGAAAGTCTTAGGAATAGAATAGATCAGGCAGAAGAAAGAATCTCAGAGCTTGAAGACAACACCTACAAATTAAACAAGTCAGTCAAAGATAAAGAACAAAGAATTAAGAGGCATGAACAAAGCCTACAAGAAATATGGGATTATGTAAAAAGGCCAAACATAAGAAATACACGCATCCCTGAGGGTGAACAAGAAAACACACAAGGGTAAGAAAACCTATTTTAGGGAATAATTGAGGGAAATTTCCCTGGTCTTGCAGGAAATATAGATATCCAGGTACAGAAAGCTCCATGAACACCCCTGAGATTCCTCACAGAGAGGCAAGAACCACAACACATAGTCATCAGACTAACCAAAGTAAACATGAAGGAGAAAGTCCTGAGAGCCATAAGGGGAAAACATCAGGTAACTCACAAAGAAAAACCCATTAGGCTAACTGCAGACTTCTCAAGTGAGACTTTATAAGTCAGAAGGGATTGGGGTCCCATCTTCAGTCTTCTTAAATAGAATAATGGCCAGCATAGAATTTGTATCCTGCAAAACTATGTTTCTTATATGAAGGAGAAATACAGACTTTTTCAGACAAGCAAACACTGAGGAAATCTGTCAAGACCAGACCTGCCCTGCAGGACATACTCACGAGATCTGCATTATATATTGGTCAGCACAATAAACCCACCAGTGTAGAATCACCCAAAAGCTAAAGTTCAGAGGTCACATAAAACAATGGCTCAAGAGATAAAACAAAGCAATAAAGTTCTACCCAACAGGATGAACAGAAATGTATCCCACTTATCAATACTTTCAATACACATGAAAGGCTTGGATTCCACACTCAAGAGACATAAGCTGGCTGCAAGGATAAAAAAAAATACAAGCCACATATTGGCTAACTCCAGGAAGCACATCTAACCCACTAGGACTCATTCAGACTAAAGGTAAAGGGATGGAAAAAAAAAAAATCCATACAAATGGAAAGCAAAAAATGCCATTGTAGCCATTCTCATGTCAAATAACACAGACTTCAAATCAACAACAGCTCACTCACAAATTTAAGATGAATAAAAGACTTAAATGTAAGGCATGAAACCATAAGAATTCTAGAAGAAATTGTTCAGAAACTCTTCTGGATATCAGCCTAGAGAAAGAATTTATGGCAAAGGCCCAGAGGGCAATCACAGCAACAACAAAAACGAATAAATAAATGGGACTTGATTAAATTAAAAAGCTTTTGCACAGCCAAGGAAACAATCAACAGAGCTAACAGACAACCTACAGAATTAGAGAAACTATTCACATGCTATACATTCAATAAAAGGCTATAGCCAGAATCTACAAAGAACTCAAACAAATCAGCAGGAAAAAAATCAAATGACTCCATTAAAAAGTGGGCAAAGCACATGAATAGAAACTTTTCAAAAGAAGACAGACTAATGGTCAAAAAACAAACAAACAAAAATATGTTCCACAATCTAATCATCAGGGAAATGCAAACCAAAATCACAATGAGATATCACCTAACCCCAGTGAGAATGGCTTTTTACCAAAGTCTCAAAACAGTAGATGCTGATGTGGATTGGAGAGAAAGGAACACTTATACACTGTTGGTGGGACTGCAAACTAGTGTATCCTCTTTGGAAAATAGCATGGAGATTCCTCAAAGAACTAAAAGTAGACCAACTATTTGGTTCAGCAATCCCACTACTGGGTGGGTATTTACCTAAAGGAAAAAAAAAGTTATTTTATCAAAAAGATACTTACATTAGAATGTTTATTACAGCAAAATTCACCATTGCATAGGTGTGGAAGCCCCATCAATTCATGAATGGATTAATGTGGTATACATATAACATGCAGTACTACTCAGCCAAAAAAAAATGAATATGTTTTGCAATAATCTGGATGAAACTGGAGACCATCCTCCTCAGCGAAGTATCATAAGAATGGGAAGTAAACACCATATGGTCTCACTCTTTAATTGGAATTTACTGATTAGCACTCATGTGCACAAATGGAAGTAAAATTGAACAAAAATCATGCAGGTGGGAAGAGGAAGGAGGAAACGGGTGAATTCATACCTAAGGGGTACCATGAACACTGTCTGGGTAATGGTCACACTTATGACTTTGACTCAAGCAGTACAAAAGCAATCCATATAACCAAAACATCTCTGGCTCCTGTAATATTCTGAAATTTAAAAAAAATAAAAATAAACATAAAGAGAAACATTAAAAAATAAATAAATTTGGTAAATAAGTGAGAAAATTCTTTATTATTATTTCATTTCATTTTACTTTGTGGACCCATTATTCTTCATCTGAAATACTTAAATTTATAGATCACATGATTACATTAATTTTGATATGATAATATCACACAAAAGTTAGTCAACAATTTGTATCAATGTATTTTCAATAGGGTAACTTAATTCAAAATACTTGTCAGTCTTTAAAGAAAAAACTCATGTGTCATTTAAGTTATTCTCAGATTGTGTTGTTGGTTTTATAAGTCAGCATGTGTTTTAATACTTCTCTTAGAAGGTTTTAATATCTTGTGGTTTCCATTTTCCTAAACTGTACTACTTTTGGTTTTAACAACTTCATTAAAGTTAAAAAAAAAAAAAAAACTCTTTGAATATGAAAATGACATAAAATAGTACAAAATATATGTAGAAAAATAAAAGAGATAAACATAAATAAAAAGAAAGAAAAGCAGTAGCCTGTTTTCCTTTTTTGTTTTTGATATATTCTAATTAGTATTGATTAGGAAAGGAAAAATTGGTATAAAAAATTGGCATAGGAAAAGGGAACTTTTTTGCTTGTCCATTCAGCATTCAAAATGATAGAGGAAACTGAGGCAAACTCACACGTCATAAAGAAAATAATTTTCTTTATTAATATATAAAAATTATAGAAATCAATAATAAAATACCAAGAATTCAAGAAGTAAAAGGGAAAAAGACCTGAACAAGGTATTTAAATGGAATTGGAATTCTGTTCCTTAGGAGGGCTGCGGGAGCCAGAAGAGAGTATTATTGGGGCTATTCTGAGATGAGTAAGTTAAATAGACTCCCCATTATCTCTTCTTTTAAGAACTCCAGTGGCTTACAGCAGGGTCCTCTGGGAATAAGACTTAGTGTCCTACGTTCAAATCTTTATATTTCAAACCTGTCACATTTCTGCCAGTAGAGTGATGTGGGCAAAGGATCACATATGTGTACTGGTCAATCATTTTTTCTATAAAACATCCTGCCATCTACAGATTTCACTTGTTTATCCTGCAACCCATTGAAGTCTTGGCAGAGAATATGATGCTGAACTTAAAGTCTTCAAAAAGAAAATAGATAGGATCCCAGCAGCTGTTAGCAGACCTGCTGGTTCTTCTCAAGCAAATAAGATTCCATTGGAGTAACTTCAAATTGTGCTGATAATGGTGTGAGAAATGCTGTTTGGCATCCAGGATGTTAAAAAAAAAAAAATCACAGCTTTCCCTCTTTCTCTCTCCCATTGATTTATTCATATTTCTCCCATGAAAGTATTATTGAATTTATTATTTGATTCTTCTGAGTCCGCAGTTGATTTCTTTTGACCGAGATTGGTTTGAAGAGTAAACTGGACAATAAATAATAAATATTCTTTGGTTTGGCCAGTAATCATATTAAACTCATAGAGCCCACCAGAAATGTAGGTGCATTTATTTGATGAGTAAAATGACCTGAATGTGGAAAGGAGAAGAGCTGGCTAATTACTGGAGCTAGTAGCAACAGGCTTGCTGTATTTGTCTGCATTTAGGAAGCTTTACTCTCTTTTACTATCCTATATATATATAGTTATTGGATGATCAACTAAAAACACCGGCTTTAACATCTATGTGAAATATCATTATCTGATGTCTCACTAGCATTTCAGATAACTTCTAACTTTGAATTCTATTCCTTACCAACTAAGGGGGTTGGAGAAGGGGTCAGAGAAGGGCTTATTACCTCTCTTTACCTTAGTTTCCTGAAATACATAATGACCATGTTGCTATATAGAAAGGGACATTTTAGGCGGCAACAAGAGCTCAGTATTAAGATGAAAGCATAGATAACTAGTAGAAAATGGAATACACTGTAGAGAAAAAATTCTGACATGTGGCTACAGTTTTAAATTTAGCAATAAAGAAGCAATCACAAAGTAACATATCAACAAAAAGCTATAAAAATTCTATTTCAAAAAAAGCTGCCAGAAGTATTTCCAGAAAATGTGACAAACTGACAAAGTCTTTATCAATACAGAAAAGTTATAGAAATCAATAATAAAATACCAAGAATTTAAGAAGTAAAATGGAAAAAGACCTGAACAAGATATTTACAAAGAGGAAATACTAAACAATTATCAAGTACATGGAACAAGATTTCTAACTCAATAGTAATCAAATAAAGCAAGATATTTTAATAAAGTTATAATTTATCCCAAAGGCTGGTAAATGTTAAAAATATGTATATATAATTTTAAGATTATTATATGTTGTATATAATATTCACCATTTGTATGCATATAAAGACATATATGTAACTAATAACTAATATTGGCAAGTCTAAGAGAAAACCAAGATATATTTCCTGAAGTATTATTGCCAGTGGTGTCATTTCATAAAATTAAACCTAAATGCAAGGTTCTATGCATTAATATACTTTTTGCAGTATTAATAATGGTAAAAAATGAATGGTAAACTATTTGTTCAACCATAGAAGAATAGTTAAAATAAACTGATCTGTATTATGTTGCTAACAAAATCATATTATGAATACTATATGGCAAGAAGGAAACTATGAATTAAATGTGAATTAAATGTTATGAACATGGAAAGTATTATTATTGCCAGCACATTTTATCTCTGGTATATTTTAAAGAATCCTGTATATTTGTGTGCGTATGTGGGTGTGAATGTATGTATTTCAGGCACAAAATCTTGGAAACATCCTTGACTTCTTGCTGTTTTCCACAAATCATGTCCAATCATAAAGACATCCTTTTCACTCTACCTTCAAACTATATCCAGTATGTGACAACTCATTTCATGTCCACTGCTAGCTACTACCAAGTCATTTCCTCTAATCACTCATATAGTGCTTTATTTTTGATAAAGTCTCAGTCCCTTAGGTACAACCACATGCTACTTCTGCAGCTTTCCTTATTCCTGATCTTCCAATCCTTTACCTTTTAGGCCTCAGACTAACAAGTCATGCTATTTACCGCCATCCCTGTGTGTATATCTTGACCTTAGGTTACTTCTCTTTCTTCGGAAAAATGTATAACCAGGTACACAGTTCAAAATTCTGACATTGAGAGGATTTCATCACCCAAGAGTGGTTTGGTGTGCTCTCTCAGTAGATCTATAGCACAAGAACACCAATTTTCCTCCTCTACCCACACAAAGAGCCAAATACTTGTCAATCAAACTTGGCCACTGTCCTCCCCATCAGTTGGCCATAAGGTTCCCCAGTGTGGTAGAGGTGTAAGTTGAGGAGCAGAGCCTGTGTAGCAGAGGCTGATGATATAGGGTTCTAGGCCACTAGCAGCTATCTTTTACCCTCTGGCCCTACTCTAAACATATGGCTTGAATGTACCATTTTCAACTCAGAAAACACCTCCGACTATATTAACTCCTAGGAACTGACAGAACCCAGTCAGAATCCACACAATGGTTAGTTGTGGCTGGATGGCCATTTGAAGATCTATTATCATGCCCTATTATTATCACAGACTCTGTACAAGAACCTATCATGTGACAATCTGGTTTTCACACACTGTACAGATTTCTGATACAGATAGCATGGCTTGGCTCCAGAACCCTAGGGTTTCGCATGTCAAGTCCCCTTAATGGGCTTGCCAAAAATTCCTCACAGTATCTTTATCCAGGAGATGCTTCTGTGGGCACAGAAAGTTCTGGGAAATCCAGGGATTTTTACGAGATTTTTAAGATATTTACGAGAATCAACGTGGATGTTCCCAACCCAGATCTCAAAGTCTCAGTTACTCTCAATCATCATTCTGACTTTGGCACAGCAGACTGACGGGGGCTATGAATTCCACATTTTCTGGGAGCTCCTGTCATTAAAACTAAATTTACAATTTGATCCTCAGCTGTTTCTGAGCTCAGGCTCTGACAGATGAATGTTTTTTTGTTGTTGTTGTTTGTTTGTTTTATGTGCTGCCACAGAAGAATTCTGGATTTTGAATTTAGCTTCTCATTGGTAAATTAGTTTGTAATTTCTCACGTACTTTCATTGTCTTTATCTAATATATTTGATGACTCCCAGAAAAAGGGATATGATTCCATAATACCTGTTATCATGAGATTCCTAAAGCCTCTCAAAGGGCTGAGATACTGCACCTGCTTGAGTACTTCTGTCCTTCTGTGTCCCATCTCAGTTCACTATCGGGGAAACTTACCCCTACGGCATGCCAGATGATGCCAGGATGCCATTAATGATGTGGTTTAGCATGCAATCTAGCTTCAAAATCTCATTATAAATACACAAAGAATTCTTGTAATTTAACAACTGAAAGACAACTGAAAATGGGCAAAGGACTACAAATGGTAAAAAAGCACATGAAAAAGATGTTAAACATCATTAGTCTTTAGGGAAAGCAAGTCAAAACCACAATAAGATACCATTTCACACCCACTAGAATGGTTGTAATAAAACAAAAATACAGAAAATAACATATGTTAGTGAGGCAGTGGAAAAACTGGAACCCTCATACATTGCTGGTGGGATGATGAAATGGTGTAGCCACTATGGAGAACAGTTTGGAAGTTCCTCAACAAGTTAAAGATAAAATTACCAGATAATGCAGAAATCCCACCCCTAGCTATATACCCAAAAGAACTGAAAATAGATATTCAAACAAAAACCTATATATGAAATGTTTGTAACAGCACTATTCCTAATAGCCAAAAGGTAGAAAAACTCAGATGTCCATCAATGGGTAAATAAACAAAACTGGTATGGCCATACAATGGAATATTATTCAGCCATAAAAAGAAATGAAGTACTGATACATGCTATAAAACATTATGCAAAGTAAAAGAAGACAAACAAAATGTCATGCATTGTATGATTCAATTTATATGAAATATCCAGAATAGGTAAACCCAGAGAGATACAAAACAGATTAGTAGTTGGTCAAGGCTGGGGGAAGGGGGAAATGGGAAGTTACTGCTTAATAAATACAGGTTTCCATTTAGGATGATGAAAAAACTCTGGTAATGGTTGCATAACATGGCAAAATTACTCAATGCCATTGAATTGTACACTTTGACATGGTTAAAATGGCATGTGTTATGTTATATGTATTTTACCACAGTAAAAATTTCATTCTAGATTTTGCTTCCTGGGATCAATGTGTCACCAACATACTTATACCATACTCCTTCAAAAAACATTCTGTGAGAAACAGATATACCTTCGGGAAATTTACTGGAGAGAGCTACTGACAGCTGCAAGGGAGTGAGAGAAGCAGGGTTGGGCAGAGGGAAAAATTAATCTGCAACACGGTTGCAAAGGAAGACTTAGCCAATTTTACAAATAACTGTGAAGCTGAGATAGCCCTTCTGTATTTCCAAATTAAGGCAAGAGGTCAGATCTTCAATACTCAAAGTCTTACTGGATGCAGGCTGTCCCCAAAGGGGAGCCTAGCCTTGGGTGAAGCTGCACATTATGGCCAAAGGCAATGTTCTGAGGAAAGACGCAGCTGTGAAACATCAGCAACCAACCTTAGCAGTAGCTGGGGAAATGTGTGACTTAGCCCTGAAAAGTAAAGTCTTATTGATGCACTACTGTACCCGTTGTAACATATAAGGCAAAAATTCTTAAACATCCCTGTATCTTAAATCACTGGCATGAAACAAATTTGCAACTAGAATTCCATTCTGACAGTTATCTCAATGATCTTTCAATGAGAGTCCAACATTTCCTGTAATCTGTTTGTAATGGAAATAACTTCTCCAATCTTTTTTTTTTTTTTTTTTTTTGCCATTTCAATAAATCAGATGGTTTGAAAAGGTGATGCCTGTATCAGACTTAGATGGTGTGCATGTCATGAATTTTCAGGACAGCTCTGAATGAAACTCATCTTTCCTAAGGTCTTCATAACTTCTCTTCAAACTGTGTTTAGGTACCACTACCCAATCAAATTTCTGACCAAAATATACCTAATGTCTCTACTATAACCAAATTTTCTTGGATATTCTTATTAACTTATTTATTTACCATTTTTCTGCTCTTCCCAGCTTCATGACATTTTTTTTTTTTTTAAACAAAGGTTGGCATTTTTCTTTTCCAGTGTAGTACTCTCAGATTACTGGAATCAGCGTGGAAAGAGTTCAAAGTGTTTTGGAACATGAGTTCCCTTGGAATTCTGAACCAATGATTGATACAAGTGGTAGTAGGAAGATTTCAACACTCTTGGTCTGAATTAGGACACACTGAGGCATAACTTAGCCTACAGACCCCCACTGTAGGGTCAGGCTGAAGCCATCCTCTGTGAGACTGGGAGCAGAATGAAGGAAGCAGGACAGGAAATGGGAGAGAACCAAGACAGGGCATGATCTCAGGGTTTTCCCTGGGTATGCCCCAGGTGCCTGTGGATTCATCTCAGATTCTGCACCTGGAAACCTACCCTAGGACACTAAAGGTGAACAATTCTACATCATACCTACAACTAATAATCGTGCCTTAAATGTTGTGAATATTTTCACATGAGTATGCCCCTGGGCAAGGGAAGTCACACCTAAAGTTATATAGGAAACAATCTTCAATCCAATTATAAACTGCTTGCAATTTGGTTAAAAGCAGTTTAGTTTGCTTAACTGCGTAACAATAGGTATTTGTTTTGCAGGAAATAGGTGGTTTTCCTGATTTCCTCACAAAAAGTATTTGATATGGTTTAGGATTGGCTACACAATAAATAGACTGAAGCAAAGTGTGTGTGTGTGTGTGTTTGTGTGTAGGTGGGTTCTTTTATTCACTCAGATCAATGACTTTCATGGCTCTAAATGCTACTTGGTTTATTTCTTCAAGTGTTCTAGTCAGGACTTTGTCTGTCTCCCATATTGTCCTCAAGAGCACCTTCATTCCAGTGCCCTGAGGCCAAGGTCCCCAGAGACACCGGCCAGGGGAAAATCTGCTGAATGTGATGGGTGACTGTCGCTTTCTTCCACTGCCAGAAACAAAGAGTGATGGTCAATGTGCAGAGTCAAGCATGCTCAGTTTACTTTGCTGAAGCCCAAACTGTGGAAATTCAGCTTCTGGCTGCGTAAGGAAAATAAACAGAGACAATGGCATTTTCACTCTCCTAAGCAGTTTATCCAGATCAATACGGGAAAGACTGCCGCTTCACTGTGGCTGATCTGAGCCTTAATTAAGGATTTCGCTCTCTAAGGCTGACATACCAGCCACCTTCATGAGTATTAGAGTATTGAGTTTCTCTTTCAAAAATTTAGAGTTAAGACAGGATCAGCATGGCAAACACAACTGAGGATGATTTTTTTTTCACATCCATAAACCAGTTTTTAAGTTTTTCTAAAATAGATTTAAGATCTGAATAATAATTTCTCCATGGTTTTCTTTTGCCTTATGAATAAAGTCCCAATATTGATAGTACAGCAAAGAAGGCCCCTTTTAATCTTGCTCTTCCTTTATTAGTTTTCTCTTTTGACCACACTGCAGAAATATTAAAATATGTGTTCTAATATCCAGATATATCAAGTAGCTCCTTTTCCACAACTCAGCATGGCTTTCTCGCTTTGTCTCTAGACATGTTGGCCCTTCATCCTATGATACATTTCCCTGTTTCTCTAACCCAGCCTTCAAACCAGGCTCAAGTATCACCTCCTCCAGGAAGCCTTCCTTCACTTTGGTCTCTTTTCATACCCACTGTGGTGGTTGTCTAATTTATTCTGTAGAAAACATAAATAGTATTATATAGATACTTCATCTCTTAAACTGAGTTAATAATTGGTTGAAGGAAGAAAATTTTTCTTCTTAGGATCCCCAACACTTAGCAAAATCTTTTAAAATATAGATGTTAAATAAATGTATGTGGAATTATTGAATTACCGAGAATGCATTTGGTTATTAAAAATATACACTATTTGGAGCTGATACTTTATAATCAAATGGATCATTCTAAAGACAAATAATATATACATGTTTGTGACTTTTGCAAATGCATAATATGAAAGGTGAGTTTTTTAGTGGGTGTATCAAATTGCCTATTTGAGAAAGGTATTTCCTAGAAATATATCCCTTTGAGCCAGTCTTTTGAAAATGAATATATAAAATCACTTCCTTTCTGCAGAGCAGCATGTCCAGGATTAAAGGAAACCAATATTTCTAGAATCCTCTTCTAGGGTTTTCATAATTATCAGTACTTGAAATTTTGTCTCAGCCTTTACAAAGATTGCATTAGCATAAAATGTTGTGTTCTTTTGATTTAATATATTCTTTGAACAGGAAAATATTCACCAGAACTAAGAGTTTGGATAGGAAATTATTACCTGCCAGGTGACAAACAGTACTTTACACTGATGAGAAATATATTTTTTTATAAAATGCAAATTACTGAATTTGAGTTGACACTCAACCCTTTCAGAAAAAAAATTGCAAAATTCAAATTGAATATCTACTATTAAAGTAATAGAGTTATTTAAATTGTAGCAAATCACAAATTCCAATTTAAAGTGTTCTTTTTATGGAATGTTACCTGCATTATTACATTTTGTCAAATCATGTCTGTACATGATTCAGCACAATTAGGGTTCCTTAAACTAGGAAAAGATGATTGTACTTACTACTTCTGATTCCTTTGCAATACCGAGCTGAGGATCTAGGTAATAAAAATGGTTTTCCTGATTATAGGGACGCACTTTGTACAGGATAACGCAGCCGATCTCTGTCCTAAAGATCCTTCACCTCTTAGACCCATAACACTCCCTAGAAACAATTCTGGTCTTTATTGCTATGCCTTCGAATCAACAGCATTCCAAATGCTAACCAAACCCAAAGATGCTTAGTTTTGAAGATATTAAATTCTCTAAAAACAAACAATAACAAATTTCTGTACCAGGAACCCCTCCACAAGTATTTGCACAACTTATTCACCACAAGGTTCTCCACTGACCAAATGCATTCAAAGTAAGTAGAAATACTGGTTTTTATCAAGAACCTTCACTAAATCATGGACCCCGACTGACCAACAGAAATACTCAACCCCTTCAGATAACTCTCTTTGTTCTGAAGAAGGCATGTTTTTTTTTTCATCCCATTAATTGCATTTGTTTACAATGTTACTTCCTCAGCTCAAAATCCATTGGTGGATGCTTATGAATGGCCAAACTCCTTACTGTGGCCTATAAAATACTCTAAAATCTGTCCCCTGCCTCCTGTCCTACCTTCTTTGTGCATAATCTTCATCACTCACTCTGCTCCATCGTTCTTTCCTTCCTGAAGACATGCTAAGCTCCTCCTCAGTGCAGGACCTTTGCACACTCATTTTGGTCTCTGTTTCCCTCCACACATGAATGAACTAGCTCCTCCTCAGCTTTCTTACCCCAAGGCAAATGTCATCTCCTCCATGCTGTATGGGCATTTTTTTCCCCTAAAACCTCTTCTTTCAGTTAAAACCCCTGATTTTCTTAATTTCAGCCCCATATCATTCCTTTCATAGGAATGTCATGTCTTCATTTATAATTACTATATTACTAATCTGTGAACATTTAAAATGTTTTTTTTAAATAATTGAAAAAAAGGTCCACCCTCATTGGAATGTCAGTTCTCTAAGTCAGAACTGTATCCATGTTTTCTTCATTAAAACCTCAAAATTCCTGGCCCTCAATACATATTTGGTGTTTGAATTAAGGAGTATATTTTGTTCCTGAATCAACCTTTTCTACGCTTTTGTTTATCTATAGCTGTGTCACAAGCCACCCCAAACTTGATGGCTTAAAACAATAAGGATTAATTATCTACTATGGTTTCCATAGGTCAGGGATTTGAGAGCTCAGCTAGGTGGTTTCTGCCTGGAAACTCCTGAGGTTACAGGCAGATGTTGGCTGGGGCTGCAGTCATCTGAAGGCTTCTCTGGGACTGGAGATTCCACTTTTATGATGGCTCACTCATGGGACTGGCAAGTCTGCATTGGCTCGTGGCCAGAGCTGCAGTTTCTCTCCATATGGAGCTACTTGAGTGTCCTCATGGCAGGGGGGCTGCATTCTTCCAGAAGGAGTAATATTTAAAAGAGCAGGGCAGAAGCTGCAATCCTTTCAGGACCTAGCCTTGGAAATTACACATGGTCATTTCTGTCATGTTATTTGTCACCAGGCCAGCCCTGATTTAGTGCATGGGGACACTGCCCAAAGCATGTGTACCAGGAAACGGGAATCACTGGGTACCTTTTGGGGGCTGGTTACCATGGCAGCCTCAATTTATTTCTGTTTATCAAAGCTCTGAATATCCTTTAGCTTTTTTTTATCTTTTACCTCAATACCCACTGCTTCCCTTCTCTTCCCCACCCCACCCTTAACATCTGTTCTTTACTCTTCATGATGAACAATCCTGATGGCATTTTCATACCTTGCTTAACATTCTTGATTTTGTCATGTTATCATCAGACCAAAAGTCCATCAATGACCCCTAATATCCAGCATTACCAAAGAACCCCTGTGGTCCTATTCTTCCTTCTTCTGTTTTTGTGTGTCAGTGTGTATGTGTGTGTGTGTGTGTGCACAAGAGACGAAGAGACACACATACACACACAGCCCTAAATAGTACCTGACTTGTTTTAAGTAAGCAGTTTCAGAGGTAGATTTTAAATGTAATTCTACGTAAGGGAGAAAAATCATGGGCCAGGATTATAGAATTCCTCAACAACATAAATGAAATTATTTAGGTTTACATGGTCTAATTTCTAGCATACAAGGATTTATCTTCTTTAACAAACTGATTCCTTTCCATATACCTTTCGTTGATCTCTAGCTATTATTAAATACTCCATCATGGGCTTCTGAATGGCAAACTTTCTCATTTTCTTTCAGTTTTCTCAAAGGGTGAGGCAGCTTATTTTAGCCAAGTTTAAAATTCATTTAAGATTCATGTATGCTGAGCTCTAGACAAAACACTAACCTTTTGGTGTTTGGCCTTAACTTTGTCAAACATAACTTCCTGCCTTAAAAAAAAAGTTTTAAATGTTAATTAAAAACACTCAAAGAGTTTTAGTCAAAAAATAGTCCTGAACTTAGACCTGTTCTCGCCTACAACATGATGAGTTACAGTAAGAAGCATATGGATTAAATGTCTCTGCAAACTTAATGTGAATTTAAAAATTAGTCAGTATTTGGAAAACATATCTGCATTTTGTTGAATTAACTAGTAAAAACATTTGAGTGTAATCTAATATAAATTGCAGTTAGTTCTAATTCCTCAGTTAAAAATTAAAAGTACATGCCCATATTATACTCACAAGTTTCCAGATTTTTCACCAGGAGTTTAAAAGTTTAATGGGAACCAAAGGAAACTTATAGTCAGATAAGACAGTTGGTGTCAGTGACAATGACTTTAATGTCATTTTTAATCTTCACCAGCTGAGTAAGTGAACACTGAATACCAACAGAAGTCCCAGATTATTAGTTTTAGGGATTGTAGAGATGATTGAAAATGTACAACATTTGGTCTTCTACAGGAATATGAATCCAGAAATCATTATAATTTTTATTAATTTATCATTTATACTCTGCCTTCTTCCAAAAAGGGTATTGAGTTGGCTCACAATATATATTGAGTTGGACTCAATGAAGCCAACAGAATTATTGCAGGAATGCCTGTTTTCCTGAGACTTGGACAGGATTTTTTAAGCATTAAGCACACACCAATTATTA
>CM052442.1:128895493-128915122 GCA_028533085.1 Varecia variegata
GCTTCTCTAGAACCTGGATATACTTTTGTTACTTCTTCAGCTAATCTGGTAACATAGAAATAAATTATGTGAAAGCTTAGGCTAGGTTATGAAAGGGAACACCTCTTCCACCTGCGCCCCCCTCAGAAACTCATTTTTGTAAACCCATCACATTATGAAGAATCCCAGGCTACACGGAGAGGCTATGTAGCTGATCTGAATGACAAGCTCAGCAAAGTTCCCAGCTAACACCCAGTATGAACTGCTAGACATGAAAGTCAGCAAAGTCGCAAGTAATTCCAGCCTGCAGACACGGAGAAACCCTAATCACGCCTTTGAGTCTTCCAGCTGAGGTTGCAGACGCAGGGGAATAGAAGTACATAATCTCTGCTGTTCCCTACTGGAATTCCAGATCTGCAGAATACGAATGCAGGAATGTGATAAATGGCTGATTCATGCCACTAAGTTTTGGTATAATTTGTTGTGTAGCAATGGAAAACCAGAGAAAAGGGAAAGAGGAGGATGAAAAATTCTCAGTCTAATATGAAGGGGAAGAATTACAAATATCTTATGAAATCAGGCCAGAATGTCTTTATGTTTCAATGTGCTATGGAGGGAAGTCATCCTGAGCAGTTTAGGTGCTATGATACTGAGTACCAGGGAAGTATTTGGAATGTTAGTCCGGTGTACACAGACAAATGCCCCAGCTCTTTTGAGCTCTATAGGTTAGTAAAAATTATCTAGAGTTTTCCATAGAGAAATCAAATACATATCCATGAGTTCATAGCAGTAGAAATAAATGATTGAACAAATCAATATCTGGGGGAGAGGAAACATACATTCCATGCAGAGGAACTTCAGGTAATTTAGATAGATAATTGGCCCTCAGATAGGTGAAGCTTAATTCCCCACAGCTTGTGTGAGGGGTGCATGGTGACCTTCTTCTCAAAACAACAGCACAGAAAGCAGGGAAAAGAGTAACTTCACAGTTGAAAAATAGTCAGATGATCAGTGTCATATCAACAGCACGTGCTCTTGTGTACCCTTGTTGTAACGTGATGAGAATGCACTTTGCCTCTGTGGTCTTCCTCCCAAAAACCCATAATTTTAGTCTAATTATGAGAAAGCCACCAAGCCAGCCAAAATTGGAAGACATTCTGCAAAATACCTAACAAGTATTCCTCACAACCATCAAGGTCATCAAAAACAAAAAGTGAGAAACTGTCACAACCCAGTGGAGGCTTAGGAGACGTGAAAACTAAATGTAATGTGGCATTTATGGATGGAGTCCTAGGGGGAAAAAAAAGGAAATTAGCTAAAATGAAGAAAACATTAATAAAGCATGGACTTTAACAGATAGCTTATCAATACAGGCTCATTTGCTGTGACAAATATAGCATACTAATGTAAGATGTTAACAATATGGGAAACTGGGTGTAGGGTATATGGAATTCTATACTATCTTTGTAACTTGTCTATACATCTAAAATTATTTGAAAATAAACTTTAGTTTAAAAAATTAACCAAGTATTTTCAGAGTGAAAGCATTCAAGCTAATGTTTATCTCTGGGGTCATTCCAAGACCTGGAAGCAGGAATTAACTCTTGGTTCTGTACAACCCCCACACCCTCAGCCAGGGAGGACTGGCGAGAACCAGATAGTATTTTATGGTTTCAAGTGACAGTGGAGTTTTGAATGAGGGACTAGGTCTAGAGGAGGGTGAGATGCTGGAAGCATGAAATAAATACAGACCCTACTCTCATAGTTTTACATCATTATTTGCCAGTGACAGACTTTAATAAAATAAGCACTGAAATAAAAGTAGTTTTGTAACATTCTATATGGATACATTGTTCTCAGAATTTGTTACAGAAGAAAATTTATGGAGTTAAAAAAGGTGCCCCTGAAAAAGCAAAAGCAAGGAGTAAGTGTAATCTGAAGGAAGAGTAAGGGTTAGCTTGATGAAGTGGAGTAAGGTTTGGGATGGGAGTCATTCCAGGCAGAGGATCGAACTTCTGCAAAAGCACTGGGCCAGAAGTAGCATAAAAGGTAATGTAAGTGATGGTGGCAGAAAAACAGAAAACAAAGGTAGGATCTAGATTTAGAGCAAGGTGCATCTAAGCAATAGGACAGTCAGACTGGGCAGGACCAGTAAAACTTGAAGAAACTTTAGCTTGGGAAGTCAACAATTTCCCAAACACCCAGCTGCCAAGTGGCTGATCCAGGATTTAAAACCACATTTGTTGCCACAGTCTGAGCTTTTTCTAACATAATGCCTTGTCTTTCTATTAACGTCATCATCTGAATAAGGTTGCCATTGTTCTATTTATAAACCGTGTGAGGGCATCTAAGTGTCAGTATTAAACTGAAAAAGAAAAAAAAAAAAAGTTTTGGGGGTAAGAGTAAATTACCAAAATTGTCTTTTACTGAAACATAAAAAAATCGGGGCCAGTTTTCTCACTATTTGCCCGTGGCCCATCTGTTGAATGAAAGAAGCCCTCTCTGGGTTGTACAAGCTGAGAAGCCCCATGAATTCAGACTTTTCCAGGCAGAGCCTGACAGATGCAAACTGGGTTTGTGTGACTGCTGGGGAGCTCCGTGAGGAGGGGCACTGATGGCAATGAGCCGCCCGGAATAATCAGAGCAGAAGGAGGGTTAGCCAAGGGCTGAACAAGCTGGGCAAAGCTCAAGTCACTGCCTCTGAGAGCTGAAATCTACAGAAGGGAGTTTCGCATATTGATTTCCTCATTCCTCTGCCTAGTGGCCCGGATCGCTAATGATCCCTTGCCTTGGTGTCCCAGTCTCAGGCCAGACAGGAGAGACATATGCTGAAGATTCGAGTAGCAAATTTCTCCTTACGCCATTCACCATACACCCACCCACCCACATACACACACACACACACACACACACACACACACACAGTATTCAGATCTTAAAATATATTTTACTTCTTTTAATTGAAAATTATTAAGGAGGTGTAAGTGTTTTTGTTATGTGAGTGAATTATATAATGCTGGTTAGGGGCCTTAGTGTGCATGTCAACCGAATAATGTTCATGGTACCCGATAGGTAAGTTTTTATCCCTCACCTGCCACCCTCTCCCCTTCTTGGTTTCTAACATCCTTAACATCTCTATGTGCCTGTGTGAACCCATTATTTAGCTCCCACTTACTACTGAGAACATGTCGTGTTTCTTTTTCCATTCCTGAGATACTTCACCTAGAATAATGATCTCCAGTTCCGTCCAAGTTGCCACAACTGACATTATTTTATTTCTTTTTATGGCTAAGTAGCACTCTATGGTTGTGCTGTCCAACCCCTGGGGCCATGGACCTGTACTGGTCTGTGGCCTGTTAGGGACCCCTATCCCCAGCCCTGTCCCTGGAAAAACTGTCTTCCATGAAACTTAGGAACAGGGGTGGGTGGGGGCACACAGCAGGAGGTGAGCGACTGAGAAAGTGAAGCTTTATCTGTATTTACAGCCATTCCCCATTGCTTACATCGCTGACTGAGCTCTGCGTCCCTCCCTCCTCCCTGTCCTGGAAAAACTGTCTTCCAGGAAACCCGTGCCTGGTGCCAAAAAGGCTGGGGACTCCTGCTGAGACTTGGACCCCAACAGTGTTCTCTCATCAGTTCCACCCATGTGGGCTCCCTCGCCTCCCTAGTCCAGCTCCCAAACCTTCCCTGTGTGTCCCCCAGCAACCCACTCAAGTCCTGTGGGTATGGGATCGGGGACCTGCCAGATGGGGCACCCTGGATCCACCGCAGATCCTCACAGGGCAAGGCGTGGGCCCCATTACCTGAGGAAACGTCAGACTGGAGGATGTGCCAGCTGGGCAGCGGAGGCCTCTTACCAAATTCTCATCTCAAACTGCTCTCCTGGTTTCAGTGGGTGGAGCAGGGACAGGGAACCGTAAGAGTCTGAGTGGAAGAAAGCCCGTTCTCCAGCTTCTTGGGTCACTCTCCTTGGAGGGGAACCCCACAAAAAATGTGCAAGCTCTGGGGTCCCACAAGTTCTCCCCACAGTTCCATGTTTGCCGCAGTGTTTGGGCTTATGGGAGTGGTAAGGCCCCCATGTAACTCGGTAGCCCACTGATCACCAAAGGGGTGCAGGAGGGAGAGAGGGAGTCCCTTTAGCCCTTCCCTGGGCTGGGCTCCAAGCCTCTCTGGGTTTGATCCTGACTTTATCCTCTCCCTTCTCTGCTTTGCAACTTTCCCCCATGAGGTCCCCAGCAGCCTCTGGCACTTCTGTCTCTGACCTACACCGGAGCTGGTCCCCTCTCCCCTCTCCTTTATCCGAAACCTGTCCTTCCTTCCGGTACAGTCCAGCAAGCAATGTCTCCACTCAGCCATGTCGTCCCTCCCTCTGGATCTTTAGTTTTGTTTTTTAATCATAAAAAATATTAGCTCATTTAGCACTGCTCAGCTTTTTCCTATTTTCTTTCACTTCCTTCTGGATTTCCCTTTAATCTTACTCAAGTGTATCTTTTACTGTTTCTCTTATTGAGGATTTACGAATGGATCTCTTTTACTTAACTATGAAAAACGCATTTAACTGCCAAGATGAAAGCCAAAATAAACTAGCTAATCTGTCTCTTACCTTTCCTCAGCCCTCTCAGAGATATTACCATATTGTCTTCTGGAATCTACTATAGTTGATGAGAAGTCTGCCGTCAGTCTACTTGACTTTACTGTGTAGATAATCTGTCCCTCATTTAGAGCGAAGTTTGAGTTTTCTCTAATCTGTAGATTTCCTAGGACATATCTAGGCTAGGACTTCTTTGTATTTATCCTGCATGGGATTCAGTGAAACTCTGTGCTGGAAACCAACATCTTCCCTCAATTGAGGAAACACAAACTTAACTATCTTTTAAATGTTGCTTCTATGCACTTCCCTCAATTTTCTCTCTGTGAAACACCTGCTTGATACATTTGAAATTTCCAATCTGTTCTCCATTGCTCCAAACCTCTCACTTAAAAAAATATATATATGTATATATATATATATATATATACACATATATATATATATATATGGCCTCTTTTGATTGAGTTCTGGATAAATTTTTCACTACTCTCTCTAAAGTCACTAATTTTCTTGTTATGTATTCCATTCAGTTACTCATCGTACACATATGCAATTATATGTATAATTATGTATACTATATATAGTACATATGTAATAATTTCTAATCAATCAGTGTCCTCCTTCTGGTTTCATTTCTGCCTCTGATTTTATTTACAACATCTAATTCTTTTCTGGGTAGGGTCTCGCCACTCAGCTATTTGAACAAATTCCTTTCATCTTCCTTTTCTAAATCTCTAACAGAGCACTAAGGCTGTGATAAGATTTTAAAAATGTTGTTCCCTAAATTTTTAATAAATGTCTTTACTCACACTATTTCTAATGGCAGTAGAGGGTCTTCCATTAACAGAATCATTTATTTAATAAAGTATGCTTATTTCCATCTGTTATATTTATAGACATCAATACCTGTTAGATAGAGGGTCTGTCCACAGTTAAGGCATAGGTGCTAAGACTATCTTTAATCTACTTATCTTTTCCATTTAAATCCTCTACTTCATAGCTATTTAACTGTGAGTAATCTATGGAATGTCTCTCAGCCTGAGTTTCCTTATTAATATAATGGAAATAGAGATACCTTTCTTACCAGATTCTTATGAGAACTAAAGATGATTTTTTTTTAAATGTGCCAAACATAAGGAAAATACACATAATGCTGGCTCCTTTACTTTCACATTCTTATCATCCTCATTTTACTTAGGAGCTATACTCAGGACAAGGAGAAAAATAAAGAAAAGTCAGATCACTGACCTAAATCATCAACATTTTAACATATTAAACCGAATAGTTGAGATTGCTGCCAAAATCTATTATTTTTCTGATTCTCAGGTTATCATCCAAGAAGCCTGGAGACAGAAAGAAGCTTTTTGTGTAAGCCCCTGTGTATGTGGGAAGACAAGAAAAGGGGGAAGATGTAGTGAGGCTTTTGATGAAACCATTTCTGAAAGCATCACTTAGTGAATGGAAAAAACTCCAATTTTGTTATACTGTTCAAATATCCTGCTGACATTTGCAAACCTGTGACATAAGGCCTGGCAGTCATTTAATAATTTATTTAGCAAATATTTCTTGAGCACCTTGTATGTGCCAGGCATTCCTCTAAATGCCGGAAATACAGAAGTAAACAAAACCATTTGTTATCATAAATATAAAAGACACTTTTTCACCTCCTAATTGTCATCAAGTATGCTCCTACAGAAGGAAATCCCCAGGGCTTTTGTAGAAACAAGCACTACATGCGCAATGTTAAATAGTACTTTGTTCTTGCTAAATCAGATAATACACCATGTTTAGGCAACATCAGTAAGAGCATATGGTCTGTCTAAAGGCAAACTTTAACTCCTTGAAATCTTCCCTGGCCATATCACATGCAAAATAGTATGTTACATTGTGGGCACTATATTTAGTCACATTTTAAAACAAACTAGGGCATTCTTAGGATAGTAAGTGTTCTGATAGCCATGGAATGTAAGACTATTTCCTGGAACAAGCTAAATTTATTCTGGATGAAAGTGGACTTAGCTGTTATACGAAAGCCGTTTTTAAAATCTTCAAAATGTGGTGAAAGAGGGATTAGAAGTAATCTATATGCTTCTGGAGAGCATGATTAAAATTAACATCTGCTAGTACCATTACCTTCAAAATAAAATGCAAAATAGTGCCTTAATGCAGTGGTTCTCAAAGTGTCATCCCTGGGCAGGAAGCAATAGCATCAATGGGGATATGTTAAAAATGTAAATTCTTAATTTACTGAATCTGAAGCTCTAGGGGCAGGATTCAGTAATCTATGTTCTAACAAACCCCCTCCCCAGTGGGTCTTAGGTGTGTCAACCTATGAGATCCACTGACTTATTGTATAAGGTCTTCTCTACCTCTCCAG
This sequence comes from Varecia variegata, assembly GCA_028533085.1. Classification (NCBI taxonomy): domain Eukaryota; kingdom Metazoa; phylum Chordata; class Mammalia; order Primates; family Lemuridae; genus Varecia; species Varecia variegata. The sequence continues at coordinate 128,902,441 of CM052442.1, forward strand.
GATGATCTTCTTCTACCTCAGCATGTGTGATTGTCATTTAGCCTCACTGAACTTCTCCACAAATTTTCAACATCCCAGGCCTTATATATGCTGTTAAGTCTATTTTGAATCTCAATTCTTAATCTTTCCTCCCTGGCAAACTCCTACTCAATCATTATTAACATTCATCTTCTTTGTTCCTTCAGTACATCCCAGAGAGAGTTAGTTATCCTCTCTGAACTCCCACTATGTTTTTACTTACCAACATTAGATAATTCACCTGTTTAGACAAACAAAGATGTAACTGAGAGCAACTGGATTCCTTGTCATTGAACATTCCTGATTCTATGTGCTTTAATTATACCTCTAGAGACACCCATTAATGTTTCAATGTGAATGCATGTGGGAAAAGTTCATGCTCGACAAATACGGTAGAAGTTCATGAAAACAGGCAAAGTACAGTATGTATGGCTAAATGGCCAGTGATCCTTTTGAAGAGTCCAGAGCCTTCTTTCATGGGATCTCAGTCAAGGACAAAAGGAAAATTTAAGGAAAAATTCCTTGGGATAATATGAAGCCAGCAAACCTGCCTGATTTGCCCCTGACCCATATCATAAAGTCCAGTAAAGAATGAAGATAATAATCCAGAATGCTAAGAAAAAGTTGAAAATCCGTAAGATATTCTCTTTGACTTCCAAAGGAGGAAGGAAAAATATCAACACCTTCTCTGAGCCATAAATTTTCCCAGTGACTTAAACAGGAATCAAATGTAGTCCAATAGGCAATGATGATAACTAACATTTATTAATCAATGTCTTAATTTGAGTACTCTCAGAATTGGATCCTGAGACAAGTAGTCAAAATCAAGTGGTTTATTTGGGAAATGATCCCCAGAGACACTAGTGAGGGGGTGTAAAAGTGAGACGGGGGAGGGAAGAAAGCCAATATAGAGTGTATTAATGGGAAGGTGACTGCTGTCACAACTGGCCTTCAGGCCCATTGGTGACCTCTGAGAGACCTAACAGCAGCTGACTTGAGAGGAAAAATGAAATGGGGCATTTAACCACTAATTCCCATCAAGTCATTAGTTGAGGATTTTTCTTCAGAGCCAGTCATACTCTGGGGACAGAGAAGGACTTTAGCAAAGAGTCCTGCATATGAGAGTGTTCAGGAACATCCAGGGCCAAGTGTTTATGAATGAGGCTTAGCATTTGCTATAGACATGCACTATCATAAGCATGTGCACATATTTTACAAACATTATCTCGTGTGTCCTTATCAACAGCCCTATTATAATACTATTATCATTTCTACTTAACAGATGAAGAAATTGAAGCAAAGACAGGTTTAATGACTGCCCAAGGCAACCACGCATTGGAAACAAAAGAACTGACTTGGTATTCTGACCTCAGAGTTCATGTTTTCAAAAACACACCCAGAAATTGCTATCTGTCTGTAATCTAAGATCAATTAAGTTTCTCAAATCTTGAATATCCCCATCCCTGTGTAAATATATTTATTTACAATAACTTGCCATTTTTCTTCCACAGTCCATGCTTAATTACAACTGTCAATCTTTCATGTTCATCAAATACTCCCTTGGGAGTTTAGTCATAGTGCCTTCAAATATTCAACTTTGTGAATCTTTTTCTATTTCCTAGTATTTTTTTATAATAATTACATTATCTAAATTGGTTTGCATGTATCAAATATTCAGTTATTATTTTATACCTCATCTTCTCTTCTCCCAGGCATCACTCATGGTGAACTCATTGTCTCTTATGTGAAACCAACAGTCATTCTCTTTGTGATTTGTTGACTAACTTAGACTTTGGGTGGAAAGCACCATAGCAGAATACCTAAGACCATGAAGGGAAAATTAAGCATGAAAGACCTGTAAAAGAATTTACTTCTTCCTAAATTTTGCTGTCCTTTAAAGCCAATGATGAATATTTTTCAAAGTGTTTTCTATTCCCATTTTTTTAATCCTCTCCTTGACCATGAAATATTCTAGTAGAGAAATACATGCTATAAATGGCTCAATAGTTTACTGAACTAACACATCAATATTATCTAACAATGAGGTTGATTTATTTAGTGACCAATCAAATCAACAGAATGGTTAGAGGGGTTTGTAAACACAGTCACAGATGGTGCAGTGATCAATCTCATTCTCCTGAAAGGCTTCACCAATATTCTGAGGGTCCAAGCCACAGGGAACCATGGTACTGTTGTGTCCTATACATGACCTTGTTTTTCAATTTCTCTGGTACAGTCTCAGCAGCACTCTTGCTTCAAATTACCCACTGGGATAATGTCTCACATTTACAATCCAGAGAGAATGATAAATTCTTGAATCTAAAATGGTGTACACTTCTCAAAGAAACCTGCTGTCAATACAGTTGCTTCACATTTTTATTCCAAATCCTCCTTTGTTTTATATCTCATTATGTAAAGAAATCTAAGCTCTGGTTAGCCTGAACTTTTTTAAGAATCCATAAAAGATGTATTGGTCATTCCTTTTTTGCTTTGATCTGTGTTTACTGAACATACTTTTATCATGACCTTGAACAATTTCCTGAACAAATATTGTTATTTAAATCCTTCATTAAAAAAAAATTAGCACCAATATCAGCCAGAGATGTATCTTTCATATAGATGCCATTTACATTCTACTTTGTCAAAAGACATGGGTAAGAATATTTATAATACTGAAAATATACTAATAGCAAGTCATAAAATGCCTTCATTGCTTAACTCATTTTAAAACTTATTTGTACGTTTATTTCAACAGATATTTATTGATTCTCTATAACCTTCCAAATATTTTACTAGCCCCCACAGTTAATCATGAGCAAAAGGAAACATTGCCCTGACCTCGTGGAACTTATAGTCAATGCAGCAATCACACATTAATTAAGTAATTAGAGCAAAAAATGGAAAGTTTTCAAAATTATCAAAATTAAATATCGAGTTACAGAAAATCAATTAATGTAATCTACCATGTCAACAGGCCAAAGAAAAATTGCATGTTCATATCAACAGATGCAAAAAAGATATTTGATAAAACTCAACACCTGTGTAGTATAAAAACTCACTAAACTACAGATAGATACTTTTTGAACTTGATAAAAATTATCTACAAAAAATCTATAGCTATGGGAGGCAAGATGGCAGATGAGAAACACTTCCAGCCAGAGTGTCTCTGCAAGAAGTAAAGATTTTAGATGAAAGTGAAAAAAACAGATAGACAAACAGATTGGATGAGGATCAGAAGGAAGGGTGCCTGAACCTGCAAAAGACTCCATGGGAAGAGGCTGTGGAGCAGAACTGGAAGGAGAAAGGCATCGGCAGGGTCTAAACCCTGAGAGGCTTGAAAGAAATAAAAATTGAACAAAATAAGTAAAGAGAGGTATTCCATATTTTTGAATAGGAAGACTCAATATTGTCAAGATATCAATTCTTTTCAGTATTGATATATACATTCAATGCATTCCAAATCAAAATCCCAGCAAGTTATTTTGTGGATATTGACAAAATGATTCTAAAGTTTATTTGCAGAGGCACAAAAACAAGAATAGCCAACATAATACTGAAGAAGAACAAAGTTATAGGACTAACACGATGTGACTTCAAGGATCACTATAAAGCCACAATAAACAAGACAGTGCAGCACTAGCAAAAGAATAGAAAAATTCAATAGGAAAGAACAGAGAGCCCAGAAATAGATCCACATATGCACAGTCAACTAATCTTTAACAAATGAGCAAAGGCAATACAATGGAACAAAGACAATCATTTCTGTCAACAAATGGTGCTGGAATTACTGGTCATTCACATGCATAAAAATGAATTTAGATACGGACTTCACACCCTTGAGAAAAGTTAACTCAAAATAAATCACGGATAAAATACAAAGCACAAAACTGTAAAACTCCCAGAAGATAACATAGGAGGAAATTTAGATGACCATGGGTTTGGTGATAACTTTTTTAGATATAACGTCAAGTGCATGATCCATGAAGGAAAGAATTGATAAGCTGGACTTCATTAAAATTAAAAATTTCTGCTTTGCAAAGGCAATATCAAGAGAATAAAAAGACCACAGACCAGTTGAAAATATTTCAAAAGGTAAAGGACTGCTATTCAAAAGAATTCTTAAAACTCAAAAAAAAAAAAAAACAATTTAAAAGAGTCAAAAACCTTAGAGAACACCTCATCAAAGAAGATACACAGATGCAAAGAGGTATATGAAAAGATGTTCCACATCATATATCATCAAGGAAATGCAAATTAAATTAAAACAACACTGAGATACCTCTACACACTACTAGAATGACCAATATCCAGAATTCTGACAAAAACATGTTGGTAAGGATATGGAGCAACAGGGGCTTTCAATCATTTCTGGTAGGAGTGAAAAGTGGCACAGCCACTTTGGAAGATAGTTTGGTGATTTCTTACTCAATTAAGTATCTTCTTACCCTGTGATCCACTCATTTCAGTCTTTGGTATTTGCCCAAAGAAGGTGAAAATGGATGTATGAACAAAAACTTGTACATAGATGTTTATAGCAGCTTTATTCATAATTGCCAAAACTTGGAAGCAACCAACTGGTCCTTTAGTAGGTGAATGGATAAACTGCAGCACAACCAGATAATGGAATATTATTTGGCACTATCAAGCCATGAAAAGACATAGAGGAAACGTCAACATTTATTACTAAGTAAAAGAAGCCAGTCTGAAAAGGCTACATACTGTATGCTTCCAACCATATGACATTTTGAAAAAGGAAAAACTACAGAGACAGTAGAAAATCGGGGGTTTTCAGCAGTTAGAGGGAAGAAGGAGTGAATAGGTGTAGCATAGATGTTTAGGGAAGTGAAATTACTCTGTATGATACTATAATGGTAGATACATGTCATTATAAATCTCTTCAAGTCTACAGACTATACAGCATTGAGAGTGAACCCTAATGCAAATCATAGGCTTTGGGTTATAATGATGTATCAGCGTAGGTCCATCAATTCTAACACATGCACCCTCTGGTGGGGGATGTTGGTAATGGTGGAGGCTGTGTGTGTGTGTAGGAAGGGGGTATATGCAACATCTCTCTATCTTCCTCTCAATTGTGCTGTGAACCTAAAACTACATAAAATATAAAGTCTATGGAAATTAAATAAGGGCCATGAGAATATATGTAATAGGAATTTTAGACTGTCAGGAAAATCTATAGGGGTTAATTTGGGAAAGTGATCTAAGTTTACTTGCAATCTGAAGTATGAGTAGGCATTCGTTAGATAACACAGAGAAGAAAAATTCCAGGTGGAGGGAAATAAGTGAAAGCATCACCTGGAGCACTAGGATGTCTGGTAAGTCTGAGGAGTGGAAGAAAGCCAGGATGGTTGGAACACAGAATGCAAGAAGGAGTAAGGCAGAGGAGCTAGGTAGAAGTCAGACCAAATATAACTCTGAGTTATACTATTAGGGTTTTTCCTTGCATCTGAGAATAATGAGAAGTTGACTCAAGCATTTTAAGTAAAGAGGGAATGACATGATTAGAACTTTGGTTTAGAAAAACCATTTAAGCATGAAAATGACTGGAGAAGATCAAGGATGGAGGTAGGTGAACTGGTTAGGAGGTCACTGAAATATTTCACCAAACTGATAGCATTCAGATAACTGTGTGAGATAGGGAAGATTTTAGCAAAGTCCCAGGTGCACTGCAAATGATCAATGTTATAGGTTTCTATGGTTACTATTATAATAAAAAAGCAACGCATATTTTTGTGCAAATCCTTTTTAAAACCTAATTTGCATTTTTCTCAACTTGTGAACTAATATTTTTTTTTAACTTAAAATATTTACAGGTGGAGCATCCCTAATTTGAAAATCCAAAATCCAAAAGGCTCCAAGATACCTTAAAGAGATACAAGGAGACCTACCATTTGATCCAGCAATCCCATTATTGGGCATCTACCCAAAAGAACAAAAGACATTCTATAAAAAAGACACCTGCACCCAAATGTTTATAGCAGCACCATTCACAATTGCAAAGATGTGGAAACAACCCAAGTGCCCATCAATACATGAGTGGATTAATAAAATGTGGTATATGTATACCATGAAGTACTACTCAGCTATAAGAAACAATGGTGATATAACACCTCTTGTATTTTCCTGGATAGAGCTGGAACCCATTCTACTAAGTGAAGTATCCCAGGAATGGAAAAATAAGCACCACATGTACTCACCATCAAATTGGTTTCATTGATCAACACCTAAGAGCACATATAGGAATAACATTAATCGGGTGTCAGGCAGACGGGGTGGGCTGGGGAGGAGATGGGTGTATACATACATAATGAGTGTGATGCGCACCGTCTGGGGGATGGACATGCTTGAAGCTCTGACTCCGGGGGTGGAGGGGGAATGGGTGATATACATAACCTAAACTTTTGTACCCCCATAATACGCTGAAATAAAAAAAAAATGGCTCCAAAATCCAATGCTCAAGGAAACATGATGCTCAAAGGAAATGTTCATTGGACTATTTTGGGTTCCAGATTTTCTGATTTGGGGTACTCTACCAGTAAGTATAATGCAAATATTCCAAAATTCAAAATAATTCAAAATCTGAAACATTTCTGGTCCTGAACATTTCGGACAAGGTATATTCAATCTATATTTATGTTTAAAATTTGGAAATATTAAAAAAGGAAAGATACTTTTAAAGAAATTAATTGCTATGTTTGAGGTATTATTTTAACATATTATCTTCCTGTCTTTAGCTGAGCTTTTTCCTTGCTCTTTCTTTAGCTTTGGGGTCATAGGGTCACACTGTTCACACAGTGTGGAAAACTTTTTGATTTAAAAAATGTTAGGAACATTCATTTCCTATCACATCACATATTCTATTTCTATTTTCTTATCTTTATCATTGTTATTTTAACTAAAATGTTTTGGTGGCTTTTTGAGTTTTATTCTTGAACTTCTTTTAGTGAAGTGAAGACATGATATAATACCCTCAAGTTCTTTCAAAGGGAGAGCAACTACACCTGGGGGAAAAAAAAGGTGAATTAGACACCTGGAGATGTTCCAAATGTGCATTTTCTTAATAATTAGCACATCACACATCTAGTTAGCATCTCATAAATAATCATAGAGTGTGTATTTAATGAATCATTTTGCTTTGCACTGTCAGAGGTTAACAGGAAATCAAAATGGTTTGCTTATTTTAAAATGAGATGCAGTTGTTCTTCTAGCATACTATGACTAAAAAATAATGAAATGCAGCAAATAAGCATCCATCATACTAGTTTTAAAAACAGATACCAATAGATATGTACATATCCGTATCTGTCACACCTGTCAAAACACCCTGCATTTATAATATATATGTTAGAAAATAGATATCTATATACATTTATGTTATGGCAAGTATATGAATATGCATGTTTAGTGTAATTGTACATTTCCCTTTTAATCCAAGACTTTCTGTCAAAATCTTGTCCCAAGTTATACTTTGATGATGTGCACTCTTTCCTTTTTTCTAGTCTATAAGAAAAGAGGCTTGTGAAAACAGAAATCATCAGTATTTTTCTCTTCAAAAATGTCTTTTTAAATTCCCTATTGAATCCATGTTTTAAAATATTTCTTTTGTTAATGAGGTTAATTTTGAAAATAAATTTTGGTTCTCTAATGCTGTGTTAAATCCATCTCAAAATTAAGTGGGTTAAAACAACAACTTTTATTTCATCGTTCTGGAAGTCAATTGGGCAATACTTTTGTTGGTCTCACCTGGGCTCATTCATGTGTATTCAGCCAGCTGGTGGCTTGGCTGTAGTAGGAGGGTCTGAGGTGGCCTCTCTCATGTGTCTGGGATCTCAGCAGGGACAGACAGAATGGCTGGGATTACTGGGTCTCCCTCTCCACAAGGTCTTTCATTTCAGTCTTATTCAGAGTGGGAAGGTCACGGTTCGAAGAGAAGAAAAAGCCACAGCTTAAAGCCACAGCCACAGGAACTTAAGGTCTAGCTTTGAAAGATGAACAATATCATTTCTACCACATTCTATTGGTGAAAACAAGTCCTAAATCCAGCTCACCATCAAGGCATAAGGCTACAGATTCTACCTCTTGATAGACGAGCTACAAAATATCATGAGTGTGTTATTCTACCTACCGTAATGTATGTTGGAATAATAAATCAATAATCAAAGTTGTATTTTTGCTAAACGGAGTTTCTAATTGTTAGCCCCTCCCCTTGTCCTGGCTCTGAGATCTATAGTCACAGACGTGCTTCAGTAGATGAACTGCAACCGAATATTCAACTGCAGCAAAGATACAGGAATCTCAAATTCAATGCTGTAAAGTTCTAGCTCTCTCTAGAATAACCTCACCCTTGTGCTGAAACAGGAAATCTGGCACTTCCCTATAAAACTCTTTAATCCATACCACAATTATCTCCTTCCTAAAACATCCTGGAACATAGTCCCAAAGATGAGGACTTTCTTTCCTTAAGTTGGTTTGTTTTGTTCTCACACAAGATAATATTGCAGTAACATTTCAGGTGTGTCATCTTCCCACTTAACTTTCTCAACAATTTCCAAGGTCAACTTTCTGTTTTTTTTTTTTTAAAGGATTGTGTTCCGATGTGCACATGATAATCAATTTCTTTACTGTCCTGCTATATTCCTCCAACACCCACTTATTTTTAAAAAATATTTTATTAATTGTGATAATTGTGTTTTTTCAAGGGGGTTTGTGCAATATAGCAAATAGTTTGCTGAGTCCTCAATTTTCTTGCTAACATCCATGGCCTCTCTGATTCCAGAGATTCCAGTTTTGGAGACATTGTCATCAGTATTTGAACTTCTGGATAAATGGAACAGAGTCTTTGCAAAACTGTGCCATGTGGCTATAAAGAAAAAAAGGGAACAGATTCCAGCAAATATTTAACAAGGAAAAGCACTGGGAACACGGAGCTATACAAATGACAGTACTGAGATATCAAAGGTAGGATTGGCAACAAGTGTCAGGAACTGATCACTCTAAGTGCTGAAGGAAATATTTTGTTCCACATGTTTTAACACTGAGGGAAAGCATTTCTATAGGAGGGCACTTGCAATAATTAATCTGAGAAAAAAGTATGTTTTTAAACATGTTATCCATGTTTAAATAGTTTCTTTAAGTTATAGGACCTCTCACAGGCTGAAATAATGCTGAATATGCGTTTACAAAAGATGAGTTTTCTCTGATGTTCAGTGCCACCCACACAGAACAATGGGTTTCCTTTGATCCAGCTAGTGCTGTGTGGATGTCATGACTATGACCTGTTTCGGAGGAGAAAGGCTTTTACAAGCACCCTAGGACATGAAGAGGTGCGTATTCACATGGGATATTTGATATATGTAGCTTGTTTCTGATGGTCACAATAAGTCTTGGAAAATGCATGATATCACTTCTGCTGGTCCATCCATGAAAGATGCACAGGCTACTGATGATGGAGACTACCCTGAAACTAGTGACCCTCACCTTGAAGGGGCATGCTGGCTTTGATCCTTAGCTTAGAGGGCATGCTGACTTACTGGAATAGGGACTGAATGCATAGCTTCCGATTTCCTTTGAACTCTAAGGAAATTGTGTTCAGCATTTCATATTGCTATCCCCACAGTCTTTTCTCAACTACCTCTCCATCCCCTTATAGATAATTTCCAGTGCAAACTCAATTTACCCTCATTGAGTCTTTGCTGAGGCTTGAAAGAGGGATAGTCTTGTTCTTTGTTGCCCTTTCAAACTAATTTTTTAATGGAATAAATTCTGTATCATAAGGACACTTAGGGTATTCCATTTTGTTTATCAAAAGCTCAATTTGGAAGTCAAGAAATTTTAATATTGTCTGACTTTTTTCCTCTTTTATCAGGGCCCCTAACCAGGAAAAGGGGCTGCCCATTATAAAACAAAGAAAATACAGGAAAATTAATTTATCAAGATGTTTTCTTCCTGTGTACTGCTAAGAGTGCATTATCATTATGCAAAAAGAGGATTTCTTTCCCTAAATTGGTAGGACCATCTTGTTTTTTAATTAGTGAATTTCATGTAACAGTGTTCCATGAAAGAGATTTGAGAAAATTGTCTGTATTACTGAGTAAAGGACTATAAAATGTTAGGTGGGGAGAATCTAAAGATGTCCCAGCCCATTTCTCTGAGCTTTAGGACCCTCATCTGTAAGTTGAGGAGTTTGCAGTGTCTTGCTGGACAGTAGAACAGCCAATATTTCTATGAATTTGACAGTTAAAAAAATATTTACATCCACTTTATTGTTTGATTCTCAAAAACCAGGGCTTAATTTGCCAATTCTCAAATGTAAAAACTGAGTTTCAGATGCTATGAAATTTGTCCTCAGTTGTGAAATTATTACAAGTCTAAACTGGAACTAGAATTCAAGTTGCTAACATGTCCCGGCCAAAGTCATTTTCACACTACCTAAATGCTTAAAATATAGTTACTGTTGATTGATTAATCTTTCTGTGGTATTTATTCCTCATCTTCTTTAACATTCAAATTATTTCCTTCTTTCCTTTATTTTATGGTTCCCATAATTTATTGTGTCATTGATTTACCAACACTCTAATTCAGCAAATATTTAATAGCTACCTTTTATCATATAGAAACTGTGCTAGATACATGAGACAAAATCATGAGCAAAAATAGGTGTGACCCCTATCCTGTTGGAACTTGTATTTTAATGGGAGACTAAAATCAAATACTGAATCACACAAGTAGAACTATGATAGGTTTCTATAAAAGTAAGTACAAGGTGCATTGTACCCCATGTCCTGAAGGCAAGTGAAGACCATCTTAATAATTGAAACGAAATATAGAGGCAAAATACTTAAAGCATGTGCCAAGTATTCTTCTAATTTTTTTTTAATTTCAAAATATTAAGCGGGTAAAAATGTTTTTGTTACATGGCTTGAGTCAGGACTATAAATGTGTCCAGCACCAGAATAGTGTTCATTGTACCTGTTAGGTGGATTTTTACCATCCTCTCCCTCCCTGTTCCCCCTGCTTGATTTCCAATGACTTTTATATCCCTGTGTGAACTTGTGTGCCCATTGATTAGTTCCAATTTACTAGAGAGTACATGTGGTGTTTGTTTTTCCATTCTTGAGATACTTTGCTTAGGATAATTTTCTTCAGCTCCTTCCAAATTGCTGCAAAAGGCATTAATTCATCCTTTTTTATGGCTGAGTAGTACCCCATGGTGTGTGTGTGTGTGTGTGTGTGTGTGTATACACACCATATACACACCTCATCTCGTTAATCCACTCATGAATTGATGGGCACTTGGGTTGATTCCACATCTTTGCAATGATGAATTGTGCTGCAATAAACATTTGAGTGCAGATGTCTTTTTGATAAAATGACTTCTTTTCCTTTGGAAAGATACCCAGTAATGGGATTGGTGGATCAAATGGTAGGTCTACTTTTAGTTTTTTGAGAAAACTCCATACTGTCTTCCATAGAGGTGGTACTCATTTTCAGTCCCTCCAACAGTGTATAAGTGTTCCTTTCTTTCTACATCTGTGCCAGCACCTATTGTTTTTTTCACTTTTTAATAAAAGCCATTCTAACAGGGGTAAAGTGACATCTCATTGTGGTTTTAATTTGCATTCTCCTGATGATTAGTGATGTTGAGCATTTTTTCCTATGTTTGTTGGCCATTTGTCTATTCTCTTGAAAAACTTCTGTTCATGTCTTTTGCCCACTTTTTAATGGGCTTGTTTGCTTTTCTCTTACTGATTTGTTTGACTTCTTTGTAGATTCTGGATATTAGCCATTTATTGGATGTGTAGATTTTGAATATTTTCTCCCATTTTGTAGGTTGTCTATTTGATCTGTTGATTAAAACTTTAGCTATGGAAAACCTTTTAACTTAATCAAGTCCCATTTATTTATTTTTATTATTGCTGTAATTGTCATTGGCATCTTAATCATAAATTCTTTGCCTAGACCAATACCTAGAAGAGTTTTTCCTACATTTTTTTCTAGAATTCTTACGGGTTCATGCTTTACACATTTCAGTCATTTATCCATCTTGAATTAATGTCTGTGGGTGGTGAGAGATAGGGGTCCTCTTTCATTCTTCTGCGTGTGGCTCTCCAATTATCCCAGCACCATTTATTGAATAGGGCTTCTTTCCCCCAGTGTATGTTGTTGTCTGCTTTGTTAAAGATCCGTTGGCTATAGGTCTATGATATGTCTGGATTCTCTATTCCATTGATCTATATCTGTTTTTGTACCAGTAACATGCTTTTTTGGTTACTATAGCCTTGTAGTATAGTTTGAAGTCTGGTAATGTGATGACTCCAGTTTTGTTGTTTTTGCCTGGGATTTGTTTGGCTATTTGGGCTCTTTTCTCATTCCAAATGAAACACAGACTTTTTTTTTTTTTTCTTAAGATCTGTGAAATATGCCACTGGTATTTTGATGGGGGTTGTGTTGAATCTGTAAATCACTTTGGATAGTATGGATATTTTAACAATGTTGATTCTACCAATCCATGACCATGATATGTTTTTCCATTTGTTGTGTGATGTGCAATTTCTTTCTTCAGAATTTTGTAGTTCTCCCTATAGATCTTTCACCTCCTTGTTTAAGTATATTCCTAGGTAATTTATTTTCTTTGTAGCTATTGTGA
>CM052442.1:128915622-128934642 GCA_028533085.1 Varecia variegata
TAACACTGGTCAAAGTGGGTGTATTAGCCCTAGGATAGTCCTCCAAAGAAAGTCCTGGATGCTGGCCCTTAAAAGCAAAAGTACATATAAGCTGGGGATAGACAGACACACAAATGCAGAACAGGCATGTTTGTGTGTTTGGGCAGAGATCAACAGTTATGTATCTGTAATACTGCAACCCAATTCTAACACTGACTATGCAGACTCAAGGCAGATTCAACAGGTTAAAGTTATAGTCCCCAACACAAGAATGCCCTCACTTCAGGCTCAGCTACAATTTCTGGGCTTCCAGACCACCTGCTTTTTTTGACCAAATGGCTATAAACTCAGAGGTTCCCACTAGATCTTCAGGTTTGATAACTAACTAGAGTAACTCCAGGAACTCCAGAAATCTCTATACTTATAATTACAGTGTTATGATAATCTAATGTATACGAATCAGGACGAGCCAAAAGAAGATAAATACAGTGTGGGGTCCGGAAGGATCCTAAATGTGGAGCTTCTGTGTCTTCTCCCCATGGGATAAAGACTCATCACCCTCAGGAACATCAATGTGTTTACCAATCAGAAAGCACACCCAAACTCCAGGTGTCCAGAATTTTTATTGAGGTTTCATTATATAGGTATGACTGATTGAATTACTGGGTATGTGATTGAACTCAGTCTCCAACCCCCCTTTCTTTCCCCAGAAGTGGAGAGGTTGGGCTGGTATCACTTGGCTCAAAGACCAAGCCCTCTAATTACATGGTTGGTCTTTCCAGAATGGCCAACCCCATCTATCCAGGGGACCACCCTGAGTCACCCTGTTAGCATGAACTCAGGTGTGGTCCCAGAAGACCAGGATGAAGAACAAAGACAACCCTAACACTAGGAAAATTCCAAGGGTTTAGAAGATCCCTCCCCAGGAACTTGGAACAAAGATCAGCCTATTTTTTTTTTTTTTATGTACAACAGTATTCCAATGTCATCCTTCTGCCTCCTTCTGATCTCTTGCCAAGGCAGCCCAATGGACCAAACAAGGAGAAAACCAGATGAATATAGTCTCAAGGAGACAAAGAAGAGGCAGAGGATAAGCAGTGAATTTTTATCTGAAGTAAACTTGTTTTTAAAGAAAGAAGCAGTAGCTCAGCACACAGAGCACCCAGAAGGAATAGGTAAGAGACTAGAGAAGTGAAGAAAGAGGTGATGAATTCAACGTCTCCATGGGTCATCCAGGAGTTCTTAGATGTATCATTTAGCTAATCCTTGTCCCCAGTTTTCAGATAATGACATTCAGACCCAAAGATCTATACTGCCTTTGACTTAACAAGTTCAGGTGGCATGAAGTCTATGATTTGCATTCTGACACTACTATTAATAAGAACCACTTACATATGTAAAACCCCAGGTACTGACATTATTGTGATTACTCAGCTATACATCTGGGACCGCAAAGAGCCTAAAGGGAAAATCCAGTGTTTGTTATGGTAGTTGCAATTTAAAGGTATTATATATGCAACTCTAAGCAGTTCCCAATTCAAACCTCCAAACTCAAATCGCCTCAGAAAAAATTTCAATGTAATATTCAGCTAATGCCATCAGCTTTTTCCTATAAACCTCAGAAGCATTCACCTGTGTGAAGTACCTATAAAAAAAATGGCAGGCATGTTGTAATTAAGTCTATCTGAAACAATTGTTATGTGCAGTTCTGAAAAACAGATGCATAACTGAGGTAATCATGGAATAATTTGAATGATATTTCTATGGCTGTAACAAGACTGTATGTTCTCAGTTGTCAAGGACCTCTTTAAGCATACTAGTGCCTCGTACTTGGTTGGTGCTAAATATGTGCTGGATAAATCAAAGTTTCCTTATCAAGATTCTAGACAGTGAGATTTAATTCTCTGAGCATCAGGTTTTTTATTAGTAATTTGAGGATCATCATACTTTTTGAAAGGTTTGTTGTGGGAATTAAATCAGGCCACCTATATTAAACCTCTTTCCAAATTGTAAAGGGCTGTAGCAAAAGGAAGATTATCAGCCTTCCATTCAAAATAGATTTCTGGGAAATGACAGTTCAGAGTTTGAGTACGGTTTTCTGCCTCTTGTCCTCATTACTTCTTCTGGGCTTCTCTTTTGTCATACTATTATTCTGTTCCTCCATCAAACTACACTCCAGTAAGAACCAGTCACAAGAGCAGCATCCCAGAGTCAACAACTCAGCAGACGTGCCCCCAAACCTATATTCCCTCTACCTCAGTACATTTGCTTATCATTATTCAGGGAAGATTTCATCTTAAAGGAGAACCTAAGAAACAGCTGATCACCTTTTCTGTAATCATTTTAGTTGCCCAATATATTAAGCATGGTCTTGTGATCATTAAGATTGTGGACTATAAAGTCAAGCTGTTCTTCCTCTCACTAGCTGCATGGTGTTAGGTAAGTTACGTAACATCTCTGATATAATGCCCTTACTATAAAATGAAAACTATATAAAGCTGGTTGAAGAATAAAATATCTCAATAAAGTACTGAAACAGAGATAATTGGCATGCAGCACTAAAAATACTAGTAACAGTAGCAGTGTAGACAATTGTGACATTTATATTTGTGTTTTGCCCTTGTTGGACTATGATCTCTTTGAGGAGGGGAATATAGAAGGAGGCTAGCCAAAGGGGTGGGGGGAGTGTTTTTGTTATAGTTGTTTTTTGTGTGCTTGTTGGTTTTGTTTTGTTTTGCTATAACACGTATTCTGTTGAATAAAGAAAAAAAATGTGGATTTCAAAGTTATAATACTATGTATTAATATAAATAATATAAAATTACTTAAACATAACATAATATGTATTAAATTATTTAATAATGCAGAGTAGTGCTAGTAGGAGAAAAGATGGGAGACATTTTGCTTTTTCTACACTTCTGCACTTTTCAAAGCCCTAATACAGACTCATATTACTTTCACTATTTAAAAGAGGTTCCCATATCTATTGTAAAAATATGATTCTTCAATGGAATGCTCATGGAACATTTTATGATTTTAATTACAAAGACCGCCAAGAAGATGTTTTGAGGCCCAAAGTAACACATATTGGAGAGGGGAAAAGCATTTAATGGAACAAACTATTCTTGCATGTTTTTCCTCATGAGTTCCTTTCATCCTGACTGTCACCAGAGACTATTAGAACAACACAAAAAGCAACAATATAACTTGTGCATAATCAAAAGACCCTATACAGGATGTGAAACTTAGTTTGCTAAGTTCTGGGTATGTGTGGGAGGACTTTGGAGACTGTCTGCAGGTAGCTTATTATAATATGTTGCCATCTATTTAGAAGTCCAAGCTAATGATGCATAGCACTTAAATGAGTAAATGAAAATTTATGTAAAATAAATGGCCCATCAAATTGGAAAAAAAGAAGATACATTAACAGGTATTAATGTATCTTTAGTTTTGGATGAAGCCACTCCTGTACATATTCTTGCAGTTTCTTGGAAGTTCCCACAGGGAGCCAGCGTTCTTCCATCATTCATTTTAACCTCTCTACAGTGATAATCCATCATTATGAAAGCAAGCATTTGAAAAACTGCAATAACCTCTTATGAAGCCTTGCCTACCATCCATTTAAATGATAAAATTTAATATTGCTGATGATTGAATTGAAAAGAATTAAGGGGAAATAAATTTAAATTTGCGAAAGGGTTAGTTTAAGAATCTGCTATATATTGACAGTTGAAGCAAACTAAACGAAATAATATATTTTAGCATGTGTATATCTAAATTATAAATCTCAAACCAGTTCTGCAAAATCAATATAATTACCCCATTTAAAATTAAAAACATTGCGAGTTTAAAGGAATGCCAAAATTGGCCAATGTCATACAGAAATAAATAGTTAATCTGGTATTCAAATTTGAATCTATGTATGGCAGACTCCTAAAATTTATCTATTTCCATTATACAACTATAAATGAGAAAATCATTAATAATTTTCGTTGTAAAAATAACTTGGCTCACTCATGAGCCAAGCTTGATGCTAAGGATTGTACACGCATTTTTGGATCATTTTCTCACAGCTACCTTTATAGCAGGTGATATGGTATAATATATTCTCAAATAATATTAGGAAGTTAATGTCTATGATTATTTTAACATCCTTAATTAGCTGAAAAACTGAAAGGATGGATGAATGAATGAATGAATAGATGATATCATTTAAGCCATTAAGTCTATCTAACTTAACCATATGTAGACTGGTACATCAATGTAACCATCTAAGTTATCTTATAATGTGTATAATTATCTTATACTGTTACTAATTAGCTAAGTGACTTTCGTAGCCCAGAATTGAGACCTACCAAAAAAGTAGGGGATATTTTAGTGGAACCATTATGTTGCCTAGTAAGATTACTTAGTAAGTGTATATTTTGCAAAATCATGCATCTAAACTTTAACCTAACACTACCTTAACCTTAATCTAATTCTCAACACTTACTCACCACTTCCTCCATTTGTCATGCAATTTCTACACCAACATTCATCTCCAGTTCAAGAAATATGTCAAACTCTCTCATCTTCCATGCTTCACACATATTCTTCCCTCTACATGGAATATT
This sequence comes from Varecia variegata, assembly GCA_028533085.1. NCBI lineage: Eukaryota > Metazoa > Chordata > Mammalia > Primates > Lemuridae > Varecia > Varecia variegata. Next base: position 128,920,215 of record CM052442.1, read on the forward strand.
CTTTCCCTTCCTTTTGCCTAATACTGTTTCCTTTGGAAACACATTCCTGTCTTCATTATACATTACTGACCTGTGTTCCTCCAGCCTCTTACTTACCCTAGTATAGTCTCGACTCTATTGCATGATGGCCTTCCAGTAATTATTTATATTTCCATCTACTGTACAAAGCAATTGAGGGCAGAGATCATAGCTAGTTCACCATTCTATCCTGAGTCATTTTAAATATTAAGAACTAATTAAATTACATTAAATGTCTTCCTGTCATCTGTACAACAAACAATACAGTGCTAGCTGTATTAAAACTCCATACATAATTTCTGCTCAATATTCCTAGAGTATTTTGTGGGACAAAAACAAGACATAGTTTCATTATGATGTATTATCATATTCTTCCTCTAGAGCCTCCAGAAAGGAATGCAGCCCTGTCATCTTGATTTTAACTAGTGAGATCTATGTCAAACTTCTGATATACAGAGCTGTAAAATAATACATTTGTTTTGCTTATGCAGCTATGTATATAGTAATTTGTTACACCAGCAATAGAAACCTAATGCACTCTAGCAATTTTTATTGTGTATAGTGTTTTTGTTTATCTCACTATTAGACTGTTAGCTCTGTGAAAGCTAATGTGGGAAACATGCCTTGCTTCTACAGTAACCATCAGTAAGTGTTAATGTTTGATTGTAAAGTAGAACAAAACTTCTATGTTGTCTGATACAATATTAATGTTTAAATCTCAGCTGAAACATCCTGCCATTCAATGTTTGACATTATCTCCAATGGTTGGGAACCCATTATCTACTAAATAGCTTCGGTGTTTGGGAATCCACTATCTACTGAGACAATCCCCATTTAGTCTTTGGCAGTTCTAACTTTGCACGTCAGGAAGAAGCCATAGATCAATAGAAGGAGAAATTTCTAATTCCACTCATTAATAAATGTCCTAGTTTTGCTATTTCAGACAAGATGAGTTACCTCTTATTACTTCCTTTTATGGGAACTCCTGACATCTTCTTCCACGTGTCCTGTCTTCAGTCTCAGCATGACCTGTTGGTCAGTGGATTTTTCTGTGTCACAATTTCAAAACTCTTTCTCATCCTGCTAATGGTACTCTCCATTTTGGTACTAACTCTTACAAGTCTGACAGTCTTAGGATAATCCTTTTGAATACTGTTGCAAAGCTGCTTATGAAAACATATTATTCAAAAACAGACTTTATTTGTTCACAGGCAGTAAGTAACATGGATTTTGGAAAATATAAGAAGAAAATATTTTTTAACAGAATCATTGTCATCTAGTTCAGATGCAACCCATACCATATGCTAGAAATAGGGAAACCAATTAGTTGATGCTTGCAGTGAGCCAGATCCTACTTATGGTGCCTCAGACATGGATAATAACAGTGAAGCTAGAGATGAGTGGTAACATTTTGAATATATTTTTATAGTAAAACCAGCGGAAGTTGCTGATGGATTAGTTTTATTGTGTATGGTGGGGGGGATACAAAGGCATCAAGAATGTTTTTTGGTTCTAAGAGGTCAAATAGGTTTACATTTACAGATGTGGAGCAGGATTATGTTTAGATAAAATATCTGAAAGTGAGTTTTTTTAAGACATTTTGTTTGTAACAATTTATTTGCAATCCAAGTGAAAACGTAGAGAGCGAATTTGGGTATATAACCCAAAGATGTTTTCAATACGGCAATATAAAATTGTAAGTTGTTGGTGGATACGACATGCTTTGAAGCCATTAGAATAGGTATGATAACTTAAAGAGTATGTATAGATAGAAAGGGGTACCAATACCTCAATTATTCACACTATAATGTCTGGAGATTTGGAAGATGAGGAGAAACTAGCAAAGAATACAGAGAAAAAGCAGCTTGTCAGAAGGACAGCTGGACAGAAGGACAGAAGGACAAAACACAAGAGAGTGTTTTGTATTGGATGTCAATTAGGAAGAAAAGTCAAGGAAAAAAGACATGACTGATTACTGATGATAGATCAAATAAAAATAAATTGATAATTGGATTTGCCATTATGTAGTTGGTTGCAAATGGTTTCTCAGTGGAATTATGGAGGTGAATGCTTAATTGAAGTGGGTTTAAGAAATGACTGCAAGGGCAAGAAGAATTGGAGAAAGGGTATGGAGACTACTGTATAAGTAAAGGAGCTGTCCTTAAGACAATGAGGAAGGTGTTCACATTTATAGGAAGGAAAAAACAGGGAATATTGATAGAAATACAGAAATTTAGCAGATGTGGAATTGCCAATTTGTAGCAATTCTCTTGAAAGTGTTTGAAATTTCTCAGTGCAATAGGAGCCCAGGTAATAAATTGAGAGTGAGGATTAAAGGTTGAAAAAAAATGGAGAAGTTATCTGGGACAGTGAAAGAATGAATCAATTAGGGGAAGAATGGCGGGGCAAGCCCACTGGGGTTTGGAATCAGGGATTTAAAGAGCAATTAGGCAGCATGGTTGTGTGTATCTTTTGAGGCAACTTCAACTGTGAATTTGCAGCTGTGGAGTGGGTGAAGTTTGGATCTAACCAGTGGTGTAATTACATCAAGAGGGGGCAATGAAGGCAAATGCAACAAGGCAATGTCAGGTGGTTTGATTGAACTGTGCCAAAACTACTTGCCAGATGCACTACATCAATGTTTGCCAACAACCCTATTCTTGTTTCTTCCTCACAATATTGTCATACTTGTTGGCACTTTCTCAGTTGCTTAATTTGTACTGTTTTAGTAACTGGCGTTCATAAATGCAATAGGTGAGTCATAATTCACACTTGCAGATACTAATCCCCCAAACCCAGTTTACTTTCTTCTTTAAATTAACATATTTTATTTTAAAATAGATTTTTTATGTATGTGATGCAAAATTCAAAATTTTAACAATAAAAGCAACAAGAGAAAACAAAATTGTCTTCATGTCTGACCACCTAACCAACTTAGAAATGTTTAATCATACCATTTAATATATTAATAACTCATTATGATTCGATGGTTGCTTTTTGATTTTATTTCCAAGAAACTTTAAATATATTTATGAAAAATCTGATGCTCTAAGTGAATGAAAATCACTATTCTTAAATTACTTAATCTTCAATGCTACTTAGTTGAAGACTACCATTTCTGATAGCAACTGTTTCTTCCGTATTGTCCATATTTTGCATATATATGTACACACACACATATATATACAACATATAATATATACAATCACAAAATTGTATATATATTTTTATACATTCATTTTTATTCATATTTAATTCAAGTGAACAAGGCAAGGAGGAAATTTTTTTGTTGTTTTTCTTCATTTGATTCATCTGATTTTAGTCAAAATGTTTCATACCCTATTTTATATTTTGAAGAACACCAGTGTTCCAATATTTGCATTCAATCACATTGAAATATTCAATATTAGCGTTTGGTTTTATTGTCCTAAATTGAGAAACCCTTTGAGGAGGTATTCACATCTCTAGACAGAAAAAAAGCTTATTCTGAGAAATCATACTGTGAGTCTTAAGAACAGCCAATGTTGATGTGGATTTTTATGTGATGAAGTTTTTATCTAAGCCAATTATTTATAAAATCGCCTGCCATCATTTGATTTTGGTGCTATAGGTAAGGCTTATATGGAAATTTTTTTTTTATTCTACAATCATTCATTCTCTCCTTGTTTATTGAGAGGAAATTCACATGACATAAAATTAGTCACTTCAAAAAAATAATTCACTGTAATCACACATTCTAATTTTGCACTTGTTAAGGCTAAGCTGTGTACAGGAAACATAAGAAGGGGTAGAATTGGAATTCAAAACATTAGGTGCATTCACTTATCAAAAAACACTTTATTTGGAAGCATTGTTCCTGTTCACTGTTCCTATTGCCCCTTCACTCCTGACCCATCCTCTTCTATACTCCAAAAGGACTTCGTTCATCTTCTTAAGATGCCATCTTAATAGGAAAGAATGTACTATCAGTTTCTGCCCTGAAATGGACCCTGCATAGGACAGACTACTATTCATGTTTCTCTTCCTAGATCTCAACAGAATTGATGTTTAATAAAGGGTGTTTTGAATTTAAATATTGAACTCCATACAGAGGGACCAGTGAGATTAAAGAGAGAGCACTACAATAAGACTTCAAAGTCTCTGAGCTCAAACACCAGTGGGTGCTATTCAGGTGGCATAGACTGCAGAATACATTACAGCAGTAATAATCAAGTTTGGTGCAGAAATCAGTGTCTGTCCTCTGTTACCAATTCATGACAAGATAAGTATAAAAAATTAGGGTAAGCATCTAGAAACTTATAGTTGTCTTGACAGAGTAATATTACATAGGTTGAATCTAATAATGAAAAAGACAAAATTTATTTTTATGTCTTTTTAATCCATTTTTCTAATCCTCTATTTTATTATTGATCCACAAAAGATTGGATGGCAAAAAAAAAAAAATACTAGTTTCTCCTTAAATAGGTAGTTTTAGAAGCACTGTCATAGAGGGCATGCTGTAGTTGTACAATAGAAACAATGATCAGAGTGAGGCGGTGGTGGGAGGCATGACTATGCATGGCACAGAAGAATAGAAGGTACCGTGCAGAGCTAGGGTGTGTCCTTAACGACTGAAGGGACTTCAGTGTCAATCAACAGATTTAGGCTCTGCTAAGTGAGAACAATTAACAGAAAATGCTTAATTAGAGGTTGCAATGAGGAAACTTGTAATTAAAATGATTCTCCTGTTGATTATGGAGGAAGGGATGACTGGACTTAAGATTTTTCTTTTAATTTCTTATTGATATATAAAAACTGTACATATGGATGGGGTATATGTGATATTTTGATACATGCATACAATGTACAATGATCAAATCAGAGTAATTAGGACATTCATCATCTCAAACATTTATCATGTCTTTGTATTGGGAACATTTCAAATCTTTTCTAGAAGATGACATGCAATATTAGTCATTGTCATTCTCCTTGAAGGGATTAATTTTCCAGTATTTGTATATGGATTCAGATTTTCTTTTCAATCCATTTCTGTCCAAATCCTTCCTACTCATTTCTACCCCAGCCCTACTGTCTCTTCCCATGACTCAGTTCCTCAAACTGGACACATGAAAGAACATTCTAAGCCAGGCTCATGAGAATTTTTATGGTCTTTTTGAATGACCACTGAGTCAGCTATCTGGTCCCTTCAGGACCAGATGGAGAATAAAACTACCCACCCTGAAGACCACTGGGTTGTATAAGTGTTACTCTTCATGAAATACCCTGAGTTATCAAAGGATATTTTTCCTCTTCTGGTTCTTGTATCAAGACCTTAAGTCCATAGACCAGATTTTAGTCCAGGAAAGCATGAATGAAATAGGCAGCATAGATCCAAAAGCTCCTTAAGAGAAAAGCTTGGAAAGGATCATCTGTCTAATAAAAAGACCCCAGCCACTGTCGTCTCAAATGCAGTGGCCCACCTGTGATGGAGCTGCATCTCACACATACTACGACTTCAAAATTGAACACTTTCAAAGGCATTCTATTGAGATGCAAGGAAGAGTAGTTTTAAGGCATCCTCATCTTCACTAAAATGTTTTCAATGCATTCATTCATTCTTCAACTGCATTTTCCCTGGTAAGGTTACATTTAAAAAGTCAAAGGTGATAAACAAACAGAAAATCCTTGCGCATTGGATAAGCCATTCTTTTCCTTACTATAAGTCAATCTCGGCTGTGGATTGTGTGCACTGATGGAATAGATTTTAAACATCAGCTCTGAGCCCTACTGAAGTTTGCCCAGTGATTTTTGGAATCCTGAAGGTCAGTTAAAGGAGCCTTTTCCGCAACCTTCACTACCCTTAGAGAAAAGAGACCTTGTCAAGCGGTTCCAGGTACAGCCTCTGCAGGGAACTGATCTGTGGTCCTACTGGACGTGGGCCCTTACAACAGGCTGGGAGTTCCATCAGGACCAGGGACAGGGAAGAATGCACAGTCTGTAGCCCACACTCCAACTACCCAGAACCCCTTATTTCATTTCTCAGCCCCTAGAATCATTTTTAAATAAGAAAGACGTTTCTTTTGTTGATCTCACTGAAATATGGTTTTTTTTTTTAATCACACTGTGTATGTTAACAATGTTTACACCTCATATGACAGAATACAGATTCTGAATTTTGACAGAGAATAAATAAGGTCAGTGGTTTGTTGATACCTTATGCTAGAGATACCAACACATTCATACAAAGTGTGAGAATATTCAGCACAAAATAATTTGTCTTTTCAATGAGCAGCTGTAGCTATGTAGGCTCAGTGATGCCAAGCCATTTTTTTCCTGATTTTTTTCTTTTTACTGAGAAAGCAAATCACCCTGCTTATAAGGGGGAGAAAGAATGTTTGAAATCATTGAATGCATATTTACTTATGACTTGGTTTATTTCTTTTGCCAACCAAATTCCCCAGATATAATAGTGATTATAACAACATGCAATATCATCTAAGACAAAGTATCAAAAGGTATCATTATAATATTATTAGTGCTATTAACACTATGCATTTTTATACTTTGCTTACATTTGCCATATCTTGCTTTAGATAATGTTCTTATGTCACTGTATATTAGAAACTGAAATCAATTTTCATTTTGTTGTTGATACAAGCATCTTCTATTCTTTTATATAAAACCCTGTCTTATTAGTGTAATGTTACTTGCAAAATCTTAGGAAGGTTTTTTTTTTTTTTTTTGATGACCTATTGTCTGAACCATTATGAGAATTTCAGTATTGATGTTCCAGACCTACCTATAAAATGTAACTTCTGAATAAGGTAATTATTACAGAGAGAAAATAGCTTCAGGTATTGCCATACCTAATAAGGCCTTTCTACCCCCATATCCATAGTAGCCCAAGGCACTGTGGGGAATAAAAAAAGGTCACCATACAACTGCCGTCTTAAATTTTAATCAATGCATTTACTTCTGGATATCTCTTACCTTCATTTAATGAATGCCTTTGTAACATTTATTGTGATCTGTGGACACCAAGTTTATCACTTGTCCCCATGTGACTACCATGTAAAAAATCAAATAAATGTGATTTTGCATAAACACTATATACTAAAGGAAAGAAGAAAATAGATAAGAAGAGTGCACACTATTGCAAGGATATTCTGTGCAATAAAATTGGGCACACATGATGTTAAAAGGTTAATTGTGGCATTGCTGAATCATGAGCAGTTGTGGGAGAAAGAAGCTAACGAGATCAGCTTTAATCTTAGGGTCTTTTGGTGCTAACCTTAAGAAATGTATGAACACCTTGTTGAAATTATATTTTACTTTGTTAAATAAAATGTTATTAAAATTAAAAAAATAAATTCATGACAGAATCCCTGTTATTCTACATATATATATTTTTTTTTTTACCCAAGGACCACTCTTGCCCCCAAAATTAGAGTACTGAAATATAAGATTTGTGGCTTCTGACTATATCCCATATAAAGTTTAGACGGGAATATACTGCAAAGAATTTTAAACCCAAATTATACAAATTGCTTGAATCTCCACTGGGAATTGCTACAGAAGGATTCCCTAGGCATTGCTTTAAAATCACTAGTCAGTGAGCATTCAATATTCTCTGTTGCAGGCCCCTGGTTTTCAATGGCTTCAAGGAAAAATGAAAGGCTGTCTTGAGGAGTTATTAATGTGGCTTATTTTGCGTGACTTCAGAAATGGAATGAGGCCCACAAGGTAGATGTTTCAAAGTACATTTAAAATATTCAGGGTTCAAAAAGGAAGAGGTTTCTGTTAGGGGAACCCATTTTATTTCATTCTGACTTGCCCGTTAATCTGTAGTCTGTCTTATATTTTAATCAAAGCTTCTATCAAATATTCGAGTGAAAAATTCTCTCTCCTCTTTTCTTCCTTCCAACTGAGCTAAAATAGAATGAGTGAGTAAACACTGGAATTTCAGTAGTCTTCCCTAAAAATATATGCAGGCTTTCATGCCTTTCAGTGTATATGCCCACCAGGCTAAAAAAATTATTTAAGAGTTTTAATAAGAAGTTAAATATATGTAATGAGACATTAATAATATTGACAAAAAAAGTCTTCTTCACAACCCCATACCATCAGAGCTCTCCATCCCAAACCAACTGTCTTGAAATCCATGCTTGCCTCAAATCCATTTTGAAACTGAAGTAAACAAATAACAAGTAAACATATCAACTTTTGAAATTCCGTAATATTTCCAGCTTTTGAAAACAAAATTGAATTATCTTTTTCCATGAATAGACTTACAATGTAATTAAACTATTTGGGTAATATCCTCTCTATAAAGAGGCACATTAGAAAGAATCATGGGCTTTGGATTTAGATTTGTATTATTTTGATGCATATGCTGTTTAATTTGTGGGTAATCTATAGATCCTAGATAGTCTACTTAACCTCTCAGAATCTTTACTTCTTCATCTGTAAAATGAAGCAAATGTAATTTAGAAGCTATGATGATTGAAATAAATATTAATACCAATTGTTTGTCAATAAATAGGTGTTCACTTTCTGTTCTTCCTGTTGAACACTACATACCACTCACACACACACACATGCATGCACACACACACACACACACAAGATCCTATGTAGCCATAAAGAATGTTGTAAGATTCAAATTGAAAAACGTCATCAGTGCTGAGAACATTCAATGCAGAATTTAGAATTTGATTTAGAAAAATTACAATTCTGCCCTGTTTTTTTTATTTTAATGTGGTATAAGGTACACAGAATAAAGTGGGCAACTCAAGTGTACATATTGACAGATTTCTACATATGTATATAACCATTTATGCACTAAAAGGTCAAGAGTTTTAAAATTAAATTCCACTATCTCAGGAAGCTCCATTATACTTTCTACTAGTGGGTAGGTAGATTACTCCTCTCCCTTCCACAGATAACTAATATTTTGACTTGTATCATCATCAATTACTCCTGTCTATTCTTAAAAAATCACACAAATGGAATCAAAGGATATGTGTCCTTATGTATCTTTTTGCTAAGCGTAATGTCTATGAAATCCATTTATATTGTGTATATTAGTATTCGTTTATTCTTTCATTGTAGTAAAATTACTATTTTGATTTAAATGCATATTTGAATGTTTAGGGGAATGATTGACATGTGGATAGGTTTTCTACAGGCTAACTTTCCATCCTTTTTCCTGGCACTCATGGAAGTTATTTCTTTTTGATCCTCACTGTATTTTATCACAGTCAGCATAAGGCTTTATTTTCCATTGCACCTATTACCAGAAAATACCTCTCTCTCTGCATGTTTTAGCACCTCAAGCTCCATCAATTTCCAAATGGAAACATATCTTTATTCTCTTGATTATCCATCTCAATTCCTCTCCCACTCTACTCCTTATTATTTATCACAACAACTTTATTGCCTGACATCATAGAGCAATTCTCAATTAAGTTTGAAGTACGGACATCACACAAAACAAATCTGCTTTATTATGATCTATCATAAAATCACACTTAAGCCAAAGCTAGGAAGAATATGGCGGTTGATGATGGATAGGGACAAAACCTACAAACTTAACAGGATGATATTAGAGCACAACTCACCAGTAATAAGCCCTTTCTTAAAATCCATTTCTTCAAATTCAACCTGAGAATCCCAGAAGGGCCTTGCTACTGGGTAATTTTTTTTTTTTAATGTTTCAGATGAACTCTCTAAACAACTTATTTTAATTGGAGGACATTACCCTTAGGAACATTTAAACCACATTTGAGGAGCTTCAGCTTCAGAAGATGCAATTTACTGAGGAAGTTGCAATTAATTCATCTCCCTCCTGGAAGGCACTGCTTCACATGTCAAGGAAAGAAATCTCTTACAACGAGAAAGGGTAAGCCAGAAGACACTGACCATCTGAACTGTCTACTGAACTTTTTTCTTAAATACTTCTTATTTTTCATTCTGGAAACATCTCTCAATTTAAAGAGGAATACCAGGTTAATAGATTTTAATACCTGTCTTGCTCCACCAGTATGTATTAATGAGCAGGAGAAAGACTATGTACAACGAACTAACTGATTGATTTTATGTCACTAGGGAGCTGTACAAACCTAAAGCCATTATTTTCTTCTCTATTCACTGACATTAACCTACAGATAGTATAACAAAGGTAAATTTGTAAAACTTCAAAAATATTTTCACTTAAAATGATTTGTCAGACAGGAAATGATTTTTTTTTTAGATTGTCCTGAAATATTTGTCTAGCCTATAAATATTTTACCAAATAAGCCTTCCAGGAAAAAAATTCAGCATAGATAATTAAATGATAGCTACCATTTACTGAGCAATTATAATGTTATATGCCTGCGACTACCCTTCACACCCTGTAAATATTATTATAATATATGCAATTTTCATTATAATCTTAGGGGCTATTAATCCACATTTCCCTTAGAAGGAAGGGATTCAAAGCTTAGAAATATTAAGCACAGTATCTGATATCACAAGTTTATGCTTATAGCGCATGTGAGAGATGGGACCCAAACCCTTGTCTTATTCTGTTTTCAAATGTTCTTTCCAATATCCTGTAACTTAACTATGTATCTTCACTGTCTTTTTGGGTAGGTCAGAGAGAGTGAACAATGTTTTCCAATTTAAATATCTATAGAGATGAATTAAGATTCTAGCCAACAAGGCACTGGAAATTAATGGTATTCTTTTATATCACTGATGCACAGAAATTATAATAGTGTTAACATATCAATGAATTTTTTAAAGAGTAATTTGTTCCTGCTTCCTTAGGGCTAAAACCTATTTATCTCTACTCATGTCTCATGCAAAATTAACCACAAATTATTAAGGTGACAAGATACATTTATACATAAACAAGAAGCAGTTTTTGAGAGATTTATTATATAATGGTGTCAGAAATTCTGGAAACCATTAAAATATATGTGAGAGAGAAAGAAAACAAATAAATAACAAAGGAAAAGAAAGAAGAGAAAGGAAAGGGAAGGAAAAATAAATGAAAGAAGAGGAAAGAAACAAAGAAAAGAGAAGAGATGGAGTGAAGCAGCCAGGAGGAGAATTTTCCTTTTCTCTGCCTACCAGTTAAGTTTTTCTCTTATTGTTTTTTTACCACGTTTCTTTTTGTTGTTTTTTGTTTGGTTGTTGTTTGTCTATGTTTGAGAACTGGCCACTTTTCCTGTGAGCTTTCACACTTGGTTTGGCCAATTTCCAAACTCCATTTATTTTTTTCCTTTGAATTCCTGAATGGGGAAAAATTGAAAGCATTCCCATTTAGAACTGGAACCAGATACGGTTGCCCTCTATCACGACTTCTATTCAATATAGTGCTGGAAGTCCTAGCCAGAGCAATCAGACAAGAGAAGGAAATCAAGGGCATCCAAATGGGAGCAGAAGAGATCAAACTATCACTCTTTGCTGACGATACGATCTTATATCTAGAAAACCCCAAAGATTCTGCCATGAGACTACTGGAATTGATAAACAAATTCAGCAAAGTCTCAGGTTACAAAATCAATGTACACAAATCAGTAGCATTCCAAATGCCAACAACAGTCAAACTGAGGACCAAATCAAAGACTAAATAGCCTTCACAATAGCAACAAAGAAAATAAAATACCTAGGAATATATTTAACCAAGGAGATAAAAGACCTCTACAGGGAAAACTGTGAAACACTGAAGAAGGAAATAGCAGAGGACATAAACAGGTCGAAAAACATACCATGCTCACGGGTTGGCAGAATCAACATTGTTGAATTCCATTTTATACTCAGTGCTTTGCTAGTTCTGTGCTAAGTTCTACCATTTTCAGTTAAAGCTATCCCTGAGTCTCATCTCAACCCCGACTTCCAATCTCTAATCTACTCTTGCTCCAAGACTCTGCCTTTTATTCATTCTAGCTGTGTGGGAATTATGATACATTTATTGTTTAGTCTAAATTTGCAGTAGAATGTGTTTTTCCATGTATTTAAGTCCATGGAACTCTTAATTTTTTAAGTGACAATAGTGAAGTTTTAGGTAGGTTAAAATATGTATTCTAGATTGGTCTAACAATAGGTAGCATAGCTAGGATTTGAATCTAGGCCTCACTATTCCAAAGCATGAAAAAGAACAGTTTCTCTGGTTCCATCCAGCCTAGATATTCTGCTGCCAGCCTAATCCTCAAAACTAAGTTTTAAAAATCAGAAATAAATCATCTGCTTTGGGTTTGGAAGTATATGATTAGATTCTCTTCACTTATGGAACCGGACCATCCAGTTTCATTGGCATTGTTCAACAGGAAAATATAATGCATAATGACATTTTAGCGTACCTCTACCATAGCCCTGACTACACCACATTGTAATATAATATGCATATTTTCAATATTTGAAATACAATGAGATCTTCCAAGCCATGGTCCTTGGCATCATCTCCATATACACCATCTTTAGCAACATCAACTATTCATTATATGTTGGCTCAATGGAAGACTAAATAAACAAATGAATGAAGAACTTAGTTATTTTTTTTGTTTTTCAAAACTCAGTATGTCATGATGTGGTCATAGAGAATGAGGTCACATTTCACATTTACTGTGATCATTCACTCTCGCCCTTTAAGAATCCATGCATATCTTTCTTCCCTGAGGCTTTGATTACAGCCTAGTATTTTACCAGTTCTCTAGACCTTCCGAAAACACTAAAATCCTTCTCCTCCTTTATGTCACTCCAGCCCATTATCTTCACTGAAATCAGAGTTAATTTTCTGAAGCACACTCAGATTGGGTTACTCACCTGCTTTCAATGGCTCATAATGCTCAAGATAAAGTCAATCTCTCTTTAACAAGACCTTCAAGGTCCTCAACAATTTGTTTTGCTTTTCTTCCCAGTGTTACTTCTTCCAAGTTTACTCTAACATGAACTGCTGACTATTCCTTGAATGATCAGCCCTGCCTTTGGCCTTTGTACAAGCTGCTCCCTTGGTCTGAAATGGCCTTCATGCCCCATCTTTGCCTGAGCTACTCCTATTCTCTGTTTTTAAATTACAATTAAGTTTTCTCCTACCGTGAGTGGACTTTAAGTTTCTCTTTGCTGTCCTTCTGTATAAATCTGTGCATATTTCTCTCAGATAATTTATCTTCCACCATATTGTAACTATATTTATTTGTATATCCCTACTCAACCCCCATGATAACTTCAGGGAAGAAACAATTTTACATTTTTTATCTAGCTTTTTGATTCCCACTTTGAAACACTGAAACTAAAACATAGTAGATTGTTTTAGTCCATTTGCACTGTTATAAGAAAATGCCATGGACAAGTCAGCTTGTAAATAAAGGAAATTTATTTCTCACAGTTCTGGAAGCTGGGAAGTCCAGTATCAAGCTACCATCAGATGCTGTGTCTGGTGAGGGTCTTTTTTACTGCTTCACAAATGATACCTTCTCACTGCATCCTCATGTGGTGAAAGGAGCTAGTTAGCTCTCTGAGGTCTCTTTTCTAAGATCACTAATCTAATCCATGAGCCTAGAGCTCTCATGAACTGATGACCTCTCAAAGACCTCACCTTCTAAAACCATCACACTGAAGATTAGTTTTCAACATATAAGTTTGAGGGGGCAGGCACAAATATTCAGACCATAGAATAGGTATTCAAGACATACTGATGTAAAACCATAAGAAAAATACAACATGACAAAGCTAAAAGGCCCGACTAGCTCATCAAGAGTTCAGTCTCATTCCCTTGTCTCTAACTCTTGACTCCCTCCTGAGAAAGTAACTGAAAGCTCAGTTGGAAATTTGCTGTCTGCTTTGATTCCTGAGTGTCCAGTTCACTGACTGTTTCCACTCCTTCCAGCACCCCCTTCCTTGGGCCTTTATAAAAATGCCTGCTGTGTTCTATCCTCTCCTAAGGCAAATGTGGACAGAAATCCTAAGACAGAAGCAATAGATCACCTGCCACATAAATCAGTGCAACACTTGTTTTGTGCTCTCGATTAGACTTGCTTATTTCTCAGGAACTCTGCCCAGCAGGGAATGGGGTTTGTGGACAATGCCTCTGTACACCTGCCTACATGTATACAGAGAAAGTAATAAGAATATCTAACATCCTAAACAGACCATAAAGAGCTGTTCAATTAGAACTTTGTTACTTATATTGTTGGCTATGTGAAGGATACACTTGCAAATCATTTGTAAGAACAGCTAGCATTTGTTGCATACCTATTATGCATCGGTCTTCAAACTAAGAGTTTTCTCCATGGTAACTTATTGTTAGTCCACACCCATGTAGTAAGATGGCATGATGTAAACATTGTGGCTAAAAATACTATACCTCTGAGAGGTTAAGAAACTTGCCTAATGTCTCATAACTAAGAGGGCCAGAATACATGCTGGCGTGGATGCGGAGAGA
>CM052442.1:128935142-128980005 GCA_028533085.1 Varecia variegata
AAAATATGTATTTCTTAATTTCTATAAAACCTTCTTTCAAATTCAGAACTCAATAGTAAACTCTCAAGTTGATACTGAAAAATGTTCCCCCAAGGAATTTAAGTGCCTAGTATAATCAAATTGGACACACACATGATTTTTTTACTATATATTGAAACATTATTTCTTACATATCACTGTGATGGATTGTATTGACAAAAATATGCATAATTTAGATGCTATAAAACAAGAAACACCAAAATTTATCATCTGAATTACAATTTCTTCCACAACACAACAATTCCTTTTGAATCTAAATGATGAGCAAAATATATTAGACATAATATATTTAAACAAAAATGTATTATTCTCAACCAAGTTTTCCCGAAGATACTAATTTAAGGTTCTATAAAGAGGATAAAGTGTTGCAATAGAGATGCATGTTTATCTTATTAAATTACATTTGAAATTTCAGCATTGGACTTTGGAACCATTTTGATTTTAATCTTTTTACTTTGTTTTGTTCTTTTGCGTAGAATATTTCATTTCCAGTGGCAGCTCCAGAATACATTTGAAACTTTTAAGATACAACAAGAAACCTCAAAGAAAAAGGCTTATATACTAATATTGTAAGCATAAGCCAACTTTTAAATACATTTAAAAAACGTTGGAACCATTCAAAAGTTCATTTTTTGTATCTGTTCAACTTTAATCCTCATGAACAATATTTAAAATTATTTGGTTATAAGATAAACATGTTCCTTAAGCAAAGTAGTCATATAGGGTAAATATGGACAAAGCCTAAAATATTTTAAGAAGGTAGGGGATTCTTATTTTAAAAATATCCCATACAGAGACACACTTGTAGCCCTGGCTTGGGTAAGGCAAATTCATTACATGTAACCAAAATGTTTGAACCCCCATAACATCCTGAATTTAAAAAAATATGCCATACAGAGAATTATTTTTAAGTGATATTTGATTTTCCATCATAATTACAGTTATTTTACATTTTCTTAATATTCCATTTTAAGAAGCCATTTTGTTGTGCATTTTCATCATATTGAATGCTCATATAATTGTCTATATACTAGATTTGTCAAGAACATAATGGAGATAGTAAATATTTTCAGCTCTGGAATTGAACAAATTGTTAAGACTTTCCCTTCTTTCTTCCCCTTTCTTCATAAAGCATTTGGTCTGTGTTAAAAGATGGGAAGAAGGTGAGCATATTTCACAGCATTGTTATCTTCTAAAACCTTCCTGCTCAGGGATGTACTGCATATTAAAATACACTAAGGACACTTCCCAGGGGAAAGTGACATTTAATCCCCTGCTAGCATTATGAGCAAAGGCTGTCATTGCAGCATTCACAGGAATACGAGTGTATTTCTTCTCAAAAGATTCTCCACTAATACATATGAAGTGCATCTTGACACTCTCTCTTTGAGAAATACTCTTTCGCTAAAATACTCAGAAGGTGGCCCAGTGGGTGATCTTTTCTGAGTTGCACTGACTGTTAGGAAAATAATCAGGAAATCACCCCTGGAGTTTCCACTGCTTGGGAGTCCATTCATGTGAATACATAGGGTCTCAGCTGTGTGCCACCTTAAAATCCTAGCAGAAACTTGACAAATAACAGAACATTGTTTTAATGTTTTCTCTGTATATTACTGTTCTAGGAAGTAGTTATGATGCAAATAACTTACACAACAATGTGTTCTTTTTCCTGAAAATGGCCGAGAATTGAAACTTAACCTGACAATAATTGTATACTTCAACTTAATAATGAATATGCTTGTTTATTTATGGTAAATACTGTTTGAAATGTTGTGGCCATATTTCACAATCATGAAGTCAATGCAAATCACATTAAACATGCTGTTTCTCTCATTTGTGATTTGACATGTGCATATATACAGACAGACACACACACACACACACACACACACCCCATATATATAAACACACATTAAGTTTTTATAAGAGAAGACAAATTGGATTTTATTGCCATATATTTAATAAATAACATTATGATAGAAAGTGCAATAAACTGCAATTGAGACTATCCTTGAAAATGCAGAGTGCCATGTTGCACAGATGTTTTCAAAATCAGAGCAGACCAGACAAATAAGGCACATGTCTTGAGATTAATATTTGCTCAGACAATGAGATGACGAAGTCAGGAAGAAGAAAAAAGAATGGGGAAACAGGGAAACAGTGAAAACTAATAGCACAGCAGAGAATGGCCTCTATTGGAGGAAGAGTAGAAAATAGGCTTGGCCATGAAATGTATAGTTGGGTTAAAGGACCTCCCCCAAAGGCCCATATAAGTTTTCTTGAATATGATGATAGATCAGGGGTAGGGAAACTTTTCAAGTTGGAAGGATGCATTAACTTAGCTATAATCAAATAAGGCTGCATTCAAGAAACTTCAACTAGATATACTTAAAAATGTACATTAATTTATAAAAATCTAACTACTATGTACTTAATTTCAAAAATGTAAACTATTTGTTAATTTTAAAGTTGACTAACCTCTTAATGACTTTGTTGTTTAGAAAGCTTTATTGTTAGGTTTTTGTTAGAAAGCATTTGAATATTTGTTTGCAGCATGGAGGTCCACAGTTTCAGTTGTTCCTCTAGATGGGTATCAGTCATTTGTGACCTTAAGGGCATCTTGATTTGGGTTAGGTAGGAGAATGTAGATTCACAGCAATAAGTGGTTGAAAAGCAACAAACCATTTTGGGGGGAATGTTGCTGAAGCCATGATTATTGTACTGCATTTTTCCATATTCGAATGGATCTTTCGTAGCATCCAACAATGACTTTAAAATGTCCTCTACTGAGAGCTCAATCAATTCCATCCGTAGTTCTCTAGGTGCCTTGGTGATATCAACTAGTTGAGGCTGAAATGCCAATATGAGTGTGATGTCATGATTCTCAAAGTCAGTGAACCTTTCATTGTATTCTCCAATGAACAGGTCTAAAACATTTTCAAATGATTCTCATATATAAGGCCATTCATCAATGACCTTTGCTAACTAGCGAAACTGCTCATTCAAAATTTTCTTTCGAAGAAGAGGTGTTTTGAAAAGAGATAGCATTTTTTTCAAAATGCTTGGATTTTTTGCCACACATCATATAAAGACTTAGTTTTACCTTGCAAAGAAATATTCGAGTAATTTTGATTTGACCTGATATCACACAGAAATTCTACATTCCTATAGAAATCTTCTTTCAATAATTCACATTTGCTGATTTTGTTCTTTATAAAATGTAATTAACTGTTCTCTCAGAGATAAACTTTTGGCTAACACCTGTCCCTGCAATAGCCAACATACTTTAGAATGGTATGGCAAATCCACATTGAATATCTCATCTTTCAACTTTAGCATGTTATGAAACTGAGGATGCCATATTGCATTTGCCTGAATATAGTTAATAATACTTATAATTTGTTGAAAAGTGTCAGTTAAATTAGTAGCTTTAACACAGAGATTTTGCTGATGCAAGATACAAGAAAAAGAAATGAGAGTATCTGGATCTGTTAATACTTTTTTATCTGTGCAATAAACCATTCATGTTTTCCTCTCATGGAAGGTGCACCATCTGTGCATACACTCACTAAATTTACCAAATTCAGTCCAACTTCACAACATTTGTCTTGAAAGTTGTTGAATATATCTATTCCCCATGTTTTGTTAGCAAGAGTGCCCAAAACAAGTAACTCTTTGTGGCGAATAAAATCTTTTGATGTGACCTGAATGAAATGCAAAACCTGCACCAAGTCAGTAGTATAAGTTGATTCATTCAAAGCGACTGAATAATATATATTTTCCTTTTGAAGTGTTGTATGAAGTTGTTCTATTAACTTGAAGGCCAATTCATGCTGCCAATCAGTTATGGTTCTCCTTGAAAGAAGCAGTTGTTTGTACAATGAAACGTTATTGGGGTCTAATAAGAAGATAGAGTGAGAAGAAAAATGCTAATGAAAGACAACAAAATGCAGACTTAAAAGAAAGAGGTTAGAAAAAAGAGATGGGAAAATAATGACTATTGGGAATAGGAGGGAGAAAAATATTAGGTCCTTAAATATGAAATGTTCAATTTAAAATCAAAAGTTTAGTTTGTTATATTTCAAACAAGAAGTACAATTAATCAAAATATGCACCTAAACTATCGACACAGCTTTTCTATCTTAAAAGTAGCTTGTGACATATATTGCCCTTGCCCCCAACCTAAACTTTTGGACCCCTACAATATGCTGAAATAAGAATAAAAAAAAAAAAGTAGCTTGTTTATGCCAGCAGCGAAGAAGCCTGGAGAATGAGTGGCAATGAAATTGCAAAAGGTGTTTTCCACAGCTTGTTGAGAATTGAATATTTTTCCTTGCAAGAAGCTGTTTAAATGCTGGAAGAAGTGGTAGTCAGTTGGTGAAAGGTCTGGTGAATACGATGTGAGACAGAGACTTTCCAAATCCAGCTTCCACATATTGAGCAACGTTGTTTGTGTAACATGTGGTCAAACGTTGTCCTGCGAGAGGGTTGGCCTATCTCTATTGACCAATCTTGGCTGCTTAATCACAAGCATCCTCATCATTTTGTCCCACTGGTTGCAGCAGACATCCTGTCATCAACTGACCAGGTTTCATGACACTGTAGTGGATAATACCACCACTGGACCACCAAATAGACACCATTAGCTTTTTTTGATGATACTTGGTTTTGGACTGTGTTTTGGCACTTCATGTTTATCCACCCATTGCGCCAAATGCTTGAAATTGTCAAAAAGAATCCATTTTTCATCACATGTAACAATACTGTGTAGAAATGGCTTGCCGTCATATCGTGACAGCAAAGAAAGGAAAGTTTCGAGACTATTTCTCTTCTGACCCATGTTTAATTCGTGTGATACCCATCTCTTCAGCTTCTTTACCTTGTTGATTTGTTTCAAATGGTCCAATATTGTTGGAATAGTAACATCAAACCTTGCTGCTAATTCACGCATAGGTTGAGATGGATTTAATTCCACTACAGCTTTCAGCTCATCATTATCCACACATTGGTCCTAGGTCACCCAGGTGACTCATTTTCAAGATTAAAATCACCAGAAAGGAACTTTTCAAACCACTGACGTCCTGTGCGTTCATTAGCCACATCCTTCTCAAACACTTGGTTGCTATTTCAAGCTATCTGCACTGCATTTGTTCCAGGACAGAACTCATATTCAGAAATAACACAAATTTTTGACTTATCCATAGTTTCAAAAAATTTGCTCTAAAAATTTTTTTGAAAGATAATCACAAGCCAAAATTTGCATTTGAAAGACTGAGGTGTACCTTGACAATAAAAATAAAATAAGAAGTGTCAAAGTGACATGTCAGAGACATGAACTATCAAAGTTATCACTTAGGGAAATCAGATATTTCATACTTAATAACCTACATGCTAGGAAGTAAACAGAGGCTACAAGTTGAACACAGTGAAAAATGAAGAAGGAGCATATGACACTTTATTAAATATTGGAAAACTTTTAATACTGATAACATTGTTAACACATTCCAAGACTACCCATAATCAGGATGAATAACTCGGTATTCCCATAACACCCACTGTTATAACATTTTCCAGGTACTTTTGTAATATAATTATATGTATTTGTCAAAATAGACTGTGGAATCATTAAAAGCAGGAACCATACTTTATACCTCCTCACATTTTTATCACTTAGTAGTTTCTGTAACAGAAATGGAACTCAATAAAAGTTGAAATTAAATGTTGAAGTTTAAAACATTGAGATAAAGATACTACATGACTTGTGAATTTTCCATTACATAGATATATTCTTTTTTAAAAATAATATATTATCATTATTCCTCAAGTTCATTCCATGAAGATTTAAAAATTGATGGCTATTCCACAAAATAGAATGGGGGAAAATATCTCCATTTCATAGTACATGATTGAAAATTAATTTTTGTTGTATGTCTTTGCCCTAAGTGATGATCTTCCAGAACTGAGAAGGACAGATGGCAGAAATGCTTGCTGTGCTTCTAAGTTAGTGGTTGCCTACAGATCAATTCTACTCCAATCAATTTAAGCCCTTTGGCACATTTTTACTAAACCTCTCATTATTAAAAATTTAAAATATGCTGAGTCAGCCATAGAGAGGAAAGTATTTCACTGTGAGCGGCACTTAAGGTTTTATTGATGCGTAATTAGAACATACATGATAAGTGGAAAAAATAAATATAATCATTGCATATCACTGTCAGTAGAAAAATGGGATTTATTTTTTAAGTCTGGAGTAGACTTTGTAATTATTAATTAGTGAGATATATGCCACACAGAGATCGTTTAAATGGAAGGAAATCATTAGTTTCTGCCCCACAAGGCAGTTTGCTCCTGGTCATGGTCAGCCCAGGTTCTGCTTGAAATTTCCATCTGACCCAAATGGTGGAGAAACAGGAGAAGAAACCAGGACCAGAATTTGACCTGTAGTCCTTTCCATAAGTACTGTTTTATGAATTCTAACCTTACCTTTACAACTGACGTTCTTAATTCAGAACTTATTTTCACTATAACTAAAATTTCAGGGCATAGTTATTAATAATTTAAGACATATATGACCCTATACCAGATGTAACAGATGGTGCATTCAGTTATTTATCCATTCAACCTCAAAAGAATAGTAAACATATATAATATATGCCTGGAACTATGTTAGGGTGTGGGAGTATAACAATAGTAGAACACAGCCTCCTTCCTTTAAAATTTAAGTAAAGCCTCTCATGTATTGATGGGCACTTGGATTGTTTCCAAATCTTTATAGTTATGGACTGTGCTGCTATAAACATTCAAGTGCAGATTTATTTTTTATAGAATGTCTTTTTTTCCTTTGGGTAGACACCCAGTAGTGAGATTGCTGGATCTAATGGTAATTATACTTTTAGTTCTTTGAGGCTTCTCCATACTACTTTCCACAGAGGTTGTACTAGTTTGCAGTCCCACCAGCACTGTATGAGTGTTCCTATCTCTCTGCATCCACACCAACATTTATTGTTTTGGGACTTTTTGATAAAAGCCATTCTCACTGCAGTTGAGTGATATCTCACTGTGGTTTTGATTTGCATTTCCCTGATGATGAGAGATGTTGAACATTTTTTTCATACGTTTGTTGGCCATTAGTCTATGTTCTTTTGAAAAGTTTCTGTTCACATCCTTTGTCCACTTTTTAATAGGGCTGTTTGATTTGTCTTGCCGATTTTCCTGAGTTCTATACAGATTCTAGTTAACCCTTTATCGGATGTATAACATGCAAATATTTTCTCCCATTCTGTAGGTTGTCTATTCACTCTAGTGATAGTTTCTCTGGCTGTGCAGAAGCTTTTTAATTTGACAATGTATGTCATGGAGTACACTCAGCCATGAAAAAATGATGAACTACCTAGTGTACTAGGTACTGGATGGAGCTAGAGCCCACTCTTCTAAGTGAAGTATAACAAGAATGGGAAAACAAACACCACATGTACTGACCATTAAATTGGTACTAATTGATCAATACTAATGTGCACACATGGGAGGTAACATTCATAGGGTGTCAGGCAGGTGGGAGCGGGGAAGAAGGAATGGGTAAATCCACAAAAAAATATAAAAAAATGAAAAATTTAAGTAAACCGATATCCTTCTATCAATACAAGGCAGTGTGATTCAGTGGAAAGGGCATAGCCTACAGAATTAGACCTGTCTTTTACCCCCCTGAACCCTTCTACCTACTTCACTTGTGATATAAATCTATTAAACTTTCCAGAAATAAATCTTCCTCTTTAAAATTGATGCAACACCCAACTCAAAGGATGGCTGTGAGAAACAAATAAGATCCCATGAGAATCTAGCACAGCATCTTATCCAATTACAAACACGTAATTAGTGATTGTATTCCCATCATAAATTCCATAGCATTCATACCAGTGTTATAAATATATTTTGTATCAAGATATAAAAATGCTGTTTTTGACTCCTCATATCAGGCATTATTTAATCTCTTAAAGGCTTTTCTTTTAAATATTAAAGATTATGTTTGCCATCCATCTCTAGCTAGATGTAGGAGTCTTCTTATAATCTTAAAATTTGCGAAAATTGCCGGGCACAGTGGCTCACGCCTGTAATCCTGGTACTTGGGAGGCCGAGGCGGGCGGATTGTTTGAGCTCAGGAGTTCGAGACCAGCCTGAGCAAGAGCAAGACCCCATCTCTACTAAAAAATAGAAAGAAATGATCTGGCCAACTAAAAAAAATATATATAGAAAAAATTAGGCCAGGCATGGTGGCGCATGCCTGTAGTCCCAGCTACTCGGGAGGCTGAGCAGTAGCATTGCTTAAGCCCAGGAGTTTAAGGTTGCTGTGAGCTAAGCTGATGCCACGGCACTCACTCTAGCCAGGGCAACAGAGCGAGACTCTGTCTCAAAAAAAAAAAAAAAAAAAAAAAAAATTTGTGAAAATAGATAAATATATGATTGATATTGCATTTCTAAATGGAAAACTTCATTTTAACATAATATTATGACATTCTATATTTATTTAAATAAGAAACATAGATTATTAACCCATTTAGTAACTATGAATAGATACTATTTTGGGGGAAAGAGGAGCATTAACTATTATGGGGGAAAAGACATTTCAATTTAAAGATGCCATAAATAAACTGAACCAAGTCTATGGACCTGTTCTGACTTATTTTTAGATGTTAAATTGGATGGGGAAGGGAGGACAGAGTCTATTGAAGAAATCATTGTGTATAGGTACATTTTATGTGTTAGATATATTATTAAATCAGGCCAGTAAAGATATAAGGTACATGATGTTTCTCTTATTTGCCATGATAAAGATGTAAATGATGAAGAAGATAGGCACCTGAACAGGAAATGATTAATGACATGATATGTGATCCAAACCACATGATGAGTAATTAGTAGAACCACATTTTAAACCCAGGTCTGTGAGTCTAGCATCTTTTCTTTGAGAAGATTGCTGCTCTAGAGCCAGATGCCCAGTTTGGGGTGGGACAAGGCTACAGTAATAAAGTTAATACTGCTGCATAACTACATATATTTCTCTACTGTCTCAACTATAATCTGAAGTTTTAATAATCATAGACACATCTTTCATTCCAAAGATGGAAGAATGAATTAAATTCTAAAGCTTGTATCTGGAAAGTGTTTTCCTTATTTGGTAGTGTGCTGAATTACTACCTTTCCCGCACAGTAATAACATTCGTGAAGTTTTATTTTTATTTATTTTTAGAAATTATTTAATCATTACAGATAAATTAATGTCTATTTACCTTCTGAGACTTGCATTTTCCCCTATGGTTGGCAGCACTTGTATCAGGTTTTATACAATGCAATAACCAATGTAAAATGCATCAGCCCAATTTGAGTCATTTTTTTTAAATGAGGTAGACTTAAAAGGGCCCAAACTTTAATTGGAGGGGTGGGAAGCTTTGGATACTATGCTTGTTATTGTTCAATATTTCTGGAAGACTAAGAAAGCTGTAGAAAAGCTTATCTATTAGCAGTCCTCAGAAAGCTGGTCTCAGACTCAATTCCTCTCCCTCCAATTCTAATTGCTAATTCATGTGTAAATACTAATCCCCCTCAAGAAGTGGCAATGAATGTTATCCGATATAATGTGCATGATGTGTGGTGAACTAAAGCTCTGTAATACAGTGGTCCCCAATCTTTCTGGCACCAGGGACCAATTTCATGGAAGACAATTTTTCCATGGACTGTGGTTGGTGGGGAGGGGCTGGTTTGGGGATGATTCAAGTGCACTGCATTTATTGTGCAGTCAAACCTCTCTGCTAATGATAATCTGTATTTGCAGCCGCTCCCCAGCGCTAGCATCACCACCTCACCTCCACCTCAGATCATCAGGCATTAGATTCTCATAAGGAGCACAACCTAGATCCCTCGCATGTGCATTTTACAGTAGGGTTCACACCCCTATGAGAATCTAAGGCGGCTGCTGCTGATGATGATGATCTGACAGGAGGTGGAGCTTATGTGGTGACGTGAGTGATGGGGAGTGGCTGTAAATACCGATGAAGCTTCACTCGCTCACTTGCCCACCACTCACCTCCCCACCACTCACCTCCTGCTATGTCGCCCAGTTCCTAACACACCACAGACTGGCAGCAGTCTGTGGCCTAGGGTTTAGGGGCCACAGCTGTGATATGTTCAAAGATCAACTGCAGCTTACTCTGTATTAGTGCTTTTCCTCCTCTATTAAGAGAAAAGGAAAACAGCTACGGCTGGGTGTATGGTACATCGGCTTCTTATAATTTGTGCTGGTATCTTTCTGTCAGCATTATTTTCTTAGGCTTATCATTTGCAGCAAACAGTTTAGTAAACAACATTAGCTAGAGTCTAGTAGCTACAATCAAATTATCTGTGACCAGAGAAATAGACACACAAGAGATCATTAACTATTACTAATGGGATCTGAGAGTTTTGGTAAAGAGAAAACCTTGGCTATACTTGCCGAGAGAAGATATGCCAAGAGTTCCAAAAATTGATTTCCAAGAGTCAACATTATCTGTTCAAAACTATGCACATTTTCTTTGTAGGAAATCAATTTGATTTGCAGCATTTGAAAAACAGCGGAGTCCCAGCCTAATAAAAAAAAAAAAAGGCAAGGATTCATGCTTGGTGGTTGGAGAAAGTGGTAGGCATCAGTGTAGTGAAGCTGAGATCATGTGTGAATCTGTCTATACTCCGAAATATCACAGAGTCAGTCAACTCTTTGTAACTGTCTTTCCAAGAGGGAAAATGACCCAAGACTTTCTTTCATATTCATGCTCCAAAGTACAATATTCAATTCATCAGATACGTTTAAAAAAAGAAACTTTTTCCCACTTCAATATGTATTAACAAGAATTCATAATCTCCTAAAATTATGCCCCTTAAAATGGAATCCCTTCAAAAATCTATTGCTCGTTAAAGTTTTAAACAGAAACTAGTCCACAAGGAAGACATTTTGATCTATGTTCTAGGAAACAGCATTTATTTAAATTGTTGCATAGAAATTGCTCACAGAAGTGGGCTTAAATTAACAGCAAACAACAACAAAAAACAGAATTGGGGGTTTTGAGATAAGCAGTAAACCAGTAATAGTTTTAGATCTAATATTTAATTACATGCTTTTAAGACACATGGTATCTTATTGTATAATATTTTATTAAGTGCAATCTTTTCAATGTCTGATAATGTTAGTTGTTTATATAGAATGAAGGCCCTTTAGAACTGAGCCCAATTATTTGCCTTTCAAGCTTCAGGGATAAAATTAAAGCTTTTCAACAACTTCACATTTTCCTCAAACTAAAGGCCTGAAAGGTTTTTTTACATTCAAAATAGAAAACTCACTTTATTCTAATTTGATGGGGACATGTTCATTCTCTCTGCTAACATTATTCCTGAGATGATAATTCAAAAAAATTATACCTCTTACACTGAAAAATATTACTTGGTGAATCAATAGATATGAATTTGAATGAAATTTAGATACAAGAGGCAAGACTGACCTTTGTTAGTCCTTTATGTTAACAATTGTTGGCAAGGGGGGCAGTAAAAATGTGTGTAATCTTAATACCATCTCTTTTTGTCATCAGGTTGTCTAGATAATACTCAAAATGACATACTAATTCTGAAAAATCTACTAAATCTGCTTCACCTGAGTCCTGGGAAGCCAAAAACTCAGGCATAGCAAACAACAATAAGCAGTTTCTACCTAATATTTATTGAATTTAGGACTAAAGCAAAATGTGTACCTTATTTTGTGATAAGAAAGCTTGCCAACTATTCCAACTTCCATTTTTGTTCTCAGCTCAGAGCAACATAGACACAGTCAGCCAATAGATATACGTCATCATATATTACACATATTGTTTCTTAAAGTTTGTGTCCAAATCATTTCGGTTGCTAGGAGTATCACAGGCCCAAGCTAAATGCACACACTCAGTATCTCAGGAGGATAGAGTTAAAAAATTTACATTTCGTTAAGTCTCCTTAGGTGATTTGTATACTCTAATTATTAGAGTTCCACTGGAATAGACATTTGAAAAAGAAAATTTGGACTTCGCTGTAACTCGTTCCTTAGTTCATTGGAGGCCCTTCCCACTTTCTCTGGTCATTATAAAAAAGAGAGTTATACATTATTGATGCTCCAACCAACTGCATGTGGTAGTGGGCATTTGTTTGTTTCTATTCATTCTTGTTTTCCCACAATTGTTTTCACAAATTCATATGTTTGCAACTATTACTTCGCTGCATCACACAAATTTTGAGGTGGAGTGATTTCATTGTTATTAAATTTTAAGTAATGTGCAATGCTTCTGAAGGCTGCTTGATATGTAATACATAACCCAAAAGGCTGTTTCATACAGAAACCATTTTCAAATAGCAGTTAGAAATAACTCAAATAATGCTATTGCCAAAGCACCTCAAATATATTGAAGTTTAAATAAGGTTTTGGCTGTTATCTGCAATCCCAAAGACTAATCCACTCATGATTTTTATGGAACAATGAGCTAACACTTAAAAAACAAGTATTTGTAAAAATGAAGTCTTAGAATACACAAACATCTTAAAGTTGATGTTTGCCTATATTGGTAATAACTGTCTTTACTGGAAAAAAACTGTATCATATTGCAGCTCTAAGACGATATAAGATGGTAATTTTAGTCTTTTCTATAAATATTTTCTTTATATAGCTATAGGGAGATACTGTAAAACAGAAAATGTGTTCAAAAGCCCCCTTTTCCAAGTTCTCCCAAAGCAAAATAACCTGTTTCTCTTTCCATGCTTTTGACTTCCTAAGTCAACATAATAATTCACAAAATAAAAAGGACAATAATTGTCGTTCAGTGGAATTTATTCCATTTGGTACATTTTTATTTTAAGTTTGAGGCAGACTAGTAAATGGTAAGGGAAAATATTTTTAAGCAGACACCCTAGTCTCTCAATACTGAAAAAACATCCTATTGTCACTATGGTTCCTTTAGGGAAGAAAACAGAACTGAACAGAACTAGATGAAGATGTTCCAGAATACTGAGATACTAATAATAAGATTATAACCATATTTTAGAGTTCTTCTGGTTACTAAAGTTACAATCTGAAAGCCAATCAACTGGAAACAGTCCCAGTTTATTGAAAAACAGCCATATAGTAATAGTCACAATGTAGTAATCAACTCCTCTGTTAAAGATCAATTAATATCTAAACACATACAAAGTCCTCTAATCCCAGCAATCCTGATCCTCTAGTCTTCTATGAGAGTATCAGGTTTGATGTTTCAAGGAGATTATTCCTTATGAATTCAGTATTCCTTTGCAATGGTGGGGAAAAGAAAAGGATTCAATTTTTGGTTTCAAGTACTGAATAGTGGTCTCTTCCTTTTATAGTAGTAAAACTACATTAACTATAGTGTCCCCTATCTTTTAGCACAAATCATTTTTGACTGAACTATCGTGGTATTTTTGTTAAAGCACTCCTTCAGTAGGGAAATAAAAACAGGACTCTCTCTCTCTCTCACTCTGTTTCTCCCAGATCCTGCATTAATTCTCTTCTCCAGTTAAAATCAACTATCAGAGGCAATTGTTTAAAGAATAAATGAGAAAAAGTGAATACCATGTCAGCATGCCCCAGAGTTAAAGCTGTAAATATCCGCTTTAAAACATGTTTCTACTCAAGACCACTAGAAAAGAAAAAGAAAAAAAGATCCCAGAGTAATTTTTTCCTGACAATAATTTATTTCTTTTTCAGTGGGAACCATAATTTTCTGCTGGGAATTCTTTTCTTTGGGAGATTTATTTTGTAATAGTAGATCTGAAGTCCAATATCACCTGTGAAATACACGCTAGATTGAGACAGGAGACATAACCAATCTGTATATAAACCTTAGTCCCTCATACTGAGTATTTGGTATGTATCCAGGGACATGGCTACATGATGAGCATGTGTATGGTTTCTGGGAAGAACAATAATTATCTGTGGGTAGTTGTGTGTAAGAGATTCGAAAGGAAATTTAAAACCTCCATTGGGGGGAGTCTCTGTTTTTCATAAATTATTTATATGCTACTACTGAGATGCTTACATGCATCATAATCAAGTAGGCTGTGTGATGGCTATTGGGATATGCACATAACATGCATAAACCATGGATGACTGATTGTACAAAAGAAATCTGGGAATAAAAGGTGAAGAACAACCAGAGCCTAATATAAACTTAGAACAATTCTTCTAGAAACATGTACATGAACTTTTAAATCTGATTTTGGAGGAAAATAATAGAACATATTAGCAAGTGTACTTATGGATAAATATTTAGGAATGAGATTGCTGGGTCACAGGTTTAACTTTAAAAAGATACCGCCAAGATTTTGTCCAAAGCAGCTGTATCATTTTGCATTACAACCAGAAACATGTAAGAGCCACATTTGCTCCATAGTCTCACCAGTCCTTGCTTGGTAAGATATGTCAGTATATATTTTATTTTGTTTAGTTTTAGTTATTTAAATTGGTTGGTAATGGTACGCCATTGAGGTTTAAATTTGCATTTCTCTCATGACTAATGATGTTGAGCATCACTGTATGTGTTGTTTGCCATCTGTATACCTTCTTTGGTGAAGTAGAGGTTCAAATCTTTTGTCCATTTTTCAAATTATTTGTTTTCATATTGAGTTTTAATATGATCTCCCAATTGCTATGTGGCAATTGGTTTAAGACAATTACTATGCAACAACAACAAAAAAAAAATGGATAACTAAAGAATCACTGTGCAATGTACATAAACATGCTTTGGAGGCCAATTAGTCCTGACCCTCCAAATTCTAGTTCCATATTTGACTAATAGTACTGGTTTAAAAATATCTAATAGAATGAATGGTCTTCAACCGAAGTATGTGTTTATTGCACTCTCGACTGGAACAGAAAATTTGAAGAACTTGTAGCAAGCACTATTCCTTTAGCTACTAGTCAACAACCGACAGTAATGTGTATGTACACTGTTATGTAATAAATGCACATCGGCAAAGAAGTATGACTTATGCACTTTGCCTTCAAAATATGCCATTGCCATTTGGATTCTGCATCTCAGTGGCTCTGTTTCTGATGCTATGTCCCATGGGCATCATTTAAAGCGACAAGCCTGAAAGTTATGACTCTCCTTCTGTCTATCCCCACAACAGGCAAAAATTCCACATCTGTTCCCCAGTTTTGCTTGATTAATAAAGATGTGCAAAATAGGAATTATCTTCTCCTCCTCGATTGAAAGAGAAAAACATGGGTCTTTGAAATACTAAACAAATTACTAATGAAACAGAATATTTTCCCCCAGCTCAGTGCCAAGAGGGATGAGAGCATCGTTACCATAAGGAATAGCCTCTAATTTTGGTGGTGCATTCTTTTGTTGCACTTGAAAGGATCCTTTTCAGTTTTGGAGTTGAAAATAAATAATATTTTCTTAAAATCACACTAATATAAATGGATCTTAGACCTGCATTTGCCAGAAATCTGCAATAAAGTGATTATGCCTTCATACCATTTAGCTTTAAATTACAATGATTTGCCACACAAAAATTGCTCATTTTTTTCTTCTATTGTATCTGTCTTAACAATTCTGAGTTTACTTTAATAGTATTGAGTATGGTTCAAAGAAAGAAACAAGGAAAACACAAATGGAAAATATTTTTACTTTGTATTAATTCAAATAGTATTGACTACTTCCTATGTGCCAGGGATTGCATCAATAAACACAGAATTAGGTGTAAGAAAAAGCTTTTGGAAGTATTATTTTGACTGGATTATTTTGCATAATATTAGATATTAGGAATGTCTCAGAATTTATTTAAATAATGTCATGTACTTAGATAGAGGCTAAGTCCATTTTTAATTTTTTTACTTTTATGAATACATGACTGCTGTATATATTTATGAAAACATAATAGTTGTGCATGTGGTATTTTGATACAAGTATACAATGTGCAATAATCAAATCAAGGTAATTGGGATATCCATTATCTTAAATATTTATCATTTCTTGTGTTAGAAACATTCTAATCCCACTCTTCTAGTTATTTCAATACATCGAACAGATTACTGTTAACTACAGACATCCTGTTGTGCTACCAAACACTAGATCTTTTTCCTTCTATCAAACTGTCTTTTTGTCACCATTAATCAACCTTTCTTTTTCTTCCCCTCTCTCCTGTATTTCCAAGTCTCTGGTAAGCATCATTCTATTTTGTCTCAATGAAATCAATCTTTTATATTTTTGGGGGCTGTAACATATGAATGAGAACATGTGGTATTGTCTTCCTGTCCCTGGCTTATTTCACATAACATAATGTCCTCCAGTTTTATCTGTGTTGTTGCACATGACAGTATTTCATCCCTTTTCATGGCTGAATACTATTCCATTTTTTAGATTACCATATTTTCTTTATCCATTTATCTATTAATGGAAATCTAAGTTGATTCCCTATCTTTCATATCGTGAACAGGGCTGAAATAAACATGGAGTTCAAATATCTTTTCAATATTCTCATTTCTTTTTTTGGAGGGAGGGATATAGAACCAGCAGTGGGATTGCTGGATCACATAACTCTATTTTTAATTTGAGTAACCTCCATACTGTTTTTCGTATTGTCTGTACTAATTTATATTCCCACCAACAGTGTACAAGGGTTTCCCTTTCTTTACGTCCTCACCAGCATCCATTATTGCCTTTTTCATAAACTCCATTTTACTTATGGTGAGATGATATCTCACTGTATTTTTGATTTGCATTTCTCTGACGGTAAGTGATGTTGAAGCATACTTTCATATACCTATCATCTATTTGTATGTTTTCTTTTGTGAAATGCCTATTTAGGTCTTTTTGTCCATTTCTAAATTAGATTATTTGTTTGTTTTGTTCTGGTCCAAATGCTCCCTCTCTGTGGGCAATGGTAGAATTTTCCCTGGTATTGTTTTCTGTTGTGACAGGGGGGTACTGGTTTTCAATGCAAAGTTCCATACTCCCTTTGCTCTCCCCTTCCCCAAAGCACACAGATTCTCTCTTTAGGCTGTGCTGCCTGGGGTTTGGGAGGCGTGGTATAGGCAATGCAAGACTTTCCTTCCCAGCATCTTCAATGCATCCTTCCCTGTTATTACGTTAAAACCAGGTTCTGTGATTGCTCCCCTGATTTTTTGGATTTTAGGAATGTGCTTTCCTTTGTGGAGAGTCACTCAACTTGCTGTTCCTGTGGAGTGATGATGTTCTAATTTCAAGCCCCAAAACCTAAACCTTTAAAACCTTAGCCAACTGGAATCTTTAGCATCTAAGTTCATCTATAAAACCAGCCAATATTCATATAATCTCATTAAGGACTGGTTGACATATCTGCTAATCTGGAGACTGAAATTTGGTAACTGTTCACATTATGATAAATTGAGTTTGTAAAATACAATTTTTAATACAGTACAAGCGCGTTAAGTATCGAAGTTCTAAACTTAAAGCTCAGCACAGTAAATTAAGTCTAAGTAGAATTTCATTACAAAGCATTCACCTCTTAAATATGCTCTGCATTCTGGAGTGACTGTGTGTGTGTGTGTGTGTGTATGTGTGTGTGTCTGTCTGTCTGTGTAGAGTTGTCCATTGGTATTTATGGGGGATTGGTTTCAGGACTCCACACAAGTACAAATCCGTGGATGCTCAAATCCCTTATATTAATATAAAATAGCATAGTAGTTGCGTATAACTTACATACATCATCCTGTATACTTTAAATCATCTCTGGATTACTTTTAATACCTAATATGATGTAAATGCTATGTAAATATATTATATTTTATTTGTTTTTAATAAATGGTTTAGAAACATTAACCAGTATATTGCTTAAATATAATTTTACTTTTGTTATACTGTATTTTTGTTTTATTTTATTTTTGTTGTTATTTTTTATCAGTTTGATTGTCAATGAAATTCCAATCAAAATCTCATCATGTTATTTTGTGGATATTGACCAACTGATTCTAAAGCTTATATCAGAGGCAAAAAGACCCAGAATAGCCAATACAGTATTAAAGGAGAAGAACAAAGTACAAGGACTGACAGTAACCAATTTTAAGACTTACCGTAAAACTACAGTAATCAAGGCAGCACGATATTGGTAAAGGAATAGACAAATAGATCATTGGAACAAAATAAAGAGTGCAGAAATAGGTCTACATAAATATAGAAAACTGATCTTTGACAAAGGAGCAAAGGCGAAACAATGGAGGAAAGATCATCTTTTTAACAAATTGTGCCAGAACTGAACATCCACATGCAAAAATATGAATCTAGACACAGAATATTTA
The DNA here is from genome assembly GCA_028533085.1 of Varecia variegata. Lineage (NCBI taxonomy): Eukaryota > Metazoa > Chordata > Mammalia > Primates > Lemuridae > Varecia > Varecia variegata. Next base: position 128,953,522 of record CM052442.1, read on the forward strand.
AATTAGATCATAGACCTAAATGTAAAATTCATAACTATACAACTACTAGGAGATATCAAAGGATTAAATCAAGATTTTCCTGGGTTCTGTCATGACTTTTTAATTCAACACAAAGACATGATTCATAAAAAAAACTGATAATCTAGACCTCATTAAAATCTAAAAGTTCTGCTCTGCAAAAGATACCGTGGAGATAATGATGAGACAAGTCACGAACTGGGACAAAGTATTTGCAAAATACATGTTCAATAATGGCCTGTTTTCCAAAATATGCAAAGAACTCTTAAAACTCAACAATTAAAAAAAATGAACTTGATTAAAAAATGGGCAAAAGACCTGTAAGTTCACTTCACCAAACAAGATGTAAAGATGGCAAACAAGTATGTGAAAAGATGCTCCCCATCCTGTGTCATTAGAGAATTGCAAATTAAAACAACAACGAGATATCACTCCATTCTCAGAGTAGCCAAAATCCAAAACAATGACACTAAATCCTGGTGATGACGTGGAGAAACAGGAACTCTCATTATTGCCGGTGAGAATAAAAATTAGTAAGACACTTTGGAAAACAATTTGGCAGTTTCTAACCAAACTAAGCATACTGCTACCATATGATCCAACACTTGTGCTCTTTGGTGTTCCCTTAAATGAACTGATAACTTAAGTTTATACAAGAACCTGCACATGGAAGTTTATAATTGCTTTATTTATAATTACCAAAACTTGGAAGTAATCAAGTTGTCCTTCAGTAGGTGAATAAACTGTGCTACATCCAGAGAATGGAATATTATTCAGCACTAAAAAGAGATGAGATATTAAGTCGTGAAAAGATATGACGGAACATGCGTATTATCAAGTGATAGAAGCCAATCTGAAAAGGTTACGTACTACTTAATTTCAACCGTATGATATTATGGAAAAGGCAAAAGGATGGATACAGTAAAACCATCAGTAGTTGCCAGAGGCTGGGGGAAAGGAAGGATGAATGGGCAAAACAGAAAACTTTTAGGGCAGTGAAACTATTTTGTATTAATGTAACATTATAATGGTGTATATATGTCATTTTGCTATTAAACCACAGAATATATAATATCAAAAGTGAACCCAATACAAACTATGCACTTTGGTTGCCAATGATGTGTTCATGTAGTTTTATCAGTTGTAAAAAATTTATCAGTATAGTGTGGGATGTTGATAATAGGAGAAATTATGCATGTATGGGGGCAGAAGTTATATGGGAACTCTCTGTACTTTCCACTCAATTTTGTTGTGAACTTAAAATGTCCCTTAAAAATCAAGTCTATTTAAAAGAGGTAAACAAAATAAATAAATAAATAAAACAGAAAACTAAGACAAAAAGCATTTTCAAACTCAATACCTATGTATTATAAAAACTCATGGCAAAGTACCAATGAATTTCATTTAACAAATATTTTATCCAAAAAAAAATTGAATTAAAGAAATTTAGTACATTCATTGGGTATCGGGCAGGTGGGAGGGGGGAGGAGGGGATGGATAAATGCAGACCTAAGGGGGATGGGCAGGCTTATAGCTGACTCGGGGGGTCAAAGGCAATTTATGTAACCAAAGTGTTAATATTCTGAAATTTAAAAAAAAGAAATAATTTTAGTACAAAAACTTCCCCATATAGAAGAGGTTATGAAACTTTCTAGTTTCACAACACCCTCAGAGCGTCAGTATTTTTCACCTTACCTAAGAACAAAATAAATAAATACCTAACAGGGACTTTATAAAGTAACTTTATAAAATATTTAAGTTCGAATGGTCTCATAAGTATTTATATTCTAAAACTTAATAGTACTTTGAAAAAAATTCACTTAAAATGAAAGAAAAAGACTTTATTTCAATCTTAAACACCACAAATAACCCATGATATGCATATGTCTAACAGGCCTCACTTAATTTTTCAAATCTTGAAACAAGATTAGATGCCACAAACCTCATTTGCTGTTCCATACAGATTTTTGACATTTTATTTTGTTATTGGTGTTAATCATGGCCACCACAGAAAATCTGAGTTATTAAAGACATGATGGCATCAGAGAAATGTAACCTAATTTAATGTTGAAGCAGAGAAGAATTTCATATTACTAGTGCACACAGTATCCAAAAGATCTCAAGTTTTGCTGTTTCCTTTGAAAATTTAAGAATATTGTGTGGTACTCGAAGTATTTTAGTAAATCATTTTAGATTGATGACCCTATAATCTTACAAGATTCCCTAGTATTAACATTTTTATTTTTCCATTGAGATATAAATGCATTTTTGAAATCTATCAAGCAGATGGGTAAGAGATATGTTAGTTTTAAATATTAATATCTTATTAACCACTGAATTCAAATTGCATCTTTTAGTTTGCAACAGCACCATGTTTTTTCCCCTATTAATACTGAACTATGCACACTCACACACACACATTTTTACTTCTGACATAAGCTCATTCTGACATATTCAATCGAATAAAGAAAGCAATACAAACAAACAAAAAGTCATCTTGATCCCAAAGGCACAAAGCAAACAAATCAGAAAACCATAAAAGAATAAAAATTTGAGTCCCTGTTTTTAATACAATATCACATCTACTGCGTCGGTAATAAAACAAGGGTAAATTTTTCTTTAGCAATGTGCAAATAGGTCAAACAGCAAAGAGCTTCAAAATGTCCTGTGAGTTCTTTTTGAAATGCAAAAATTGTCCTTCTATAAAAATTAAGCTCAGTTGTGACAGAGAGGTAGTTTGCTAAGTGACTCAGAAAAATCCCCCAGGCATGATCTTAAGGCAAAAGAGATCTACTTGGGGCTTGTCTCTCGCTGGTCAACAGGTGCCTTTTATTATTAGTTAATGCTCATGCTATTCACGTAGGGCACAGAAAAAGGCAAGCTTGATTACCTCTGCTATGTTTGGAGTCTGATTCTAAGTGACCACTTTTCATTGTGAGTTTATGAAATCTTTAAGAGAAGCTGTGAAAGAATGTAATAAATTTGAGAAATAAAGCTGTCTCAAGCACCCCATAGATCCCAGTGGATATAATTTCACAGAACTGAGTTACTGCTCAGGACAGCCAAGATATTCTTAATGCTTCTATGTATAGCCCGCGATTCTCTGATTTACAGTTCTAGAGGGAATAAAGTCTTCTGCTTAATGCAATGAGTAAGAGAACAAAAGCTACATACAAAATCTGTGATTTAATTAATATAGTACTGTCTGACTTCCTGAGTATCTCAGAAATTTGTATCACTAGATATGGATCTCTTGTTTCAATGATTTGAACTGTACCAATGTCAGGCAAAATCGAATCAAAGAAAAACACCTTAAAAACAATGCAAAGAACAAAAGGAAGTTTTTTTTATTCCCTTAGAGATAGCTAGGGAATCTGAATCCATAAACCTAACTGAAAATTTATATTTTAAGTCAAAGTTCACCTTGGAATTTTATCAAAAATTGTAACATTTCTACCATGTTGTGGACTGAATGTAAAAACCATAAGCTATTAGGTTCCTGAGAAAAATATATGACACAATATTTACTTCTGAAGGACTAGTAATTAGATTTTTAAATTAAACCTTCATGTGCATATATTTTCCATTATCTTGTAGGACTCCAATATGCTACTAGTAATTGGTTTTGACTACAAATCCAAAGACGTACTAGTCTTTATTTTTTGGAACTTAATTGTTACTTCTTTTCACTTCTCTATGTTCATCAGTAACATAGTATTCAGGGACCAGCACAATCCTTTCTCCCTCTGGGGACCTTTTGTCTTTCCTGAACTGGCATAGTAGAGATGGTGAACTCTGTACTGCAAAGATATCAGCTTCTCATAATCTTGCATTATTTACCCATTCTGTTTGGAATCTCTTGCTCCGATGTGTGTGCACTCTGCCACATTATCTATTTATCATTTTATCTTCTGCAGACATCTACACCTATTTCTAGCCATAGCCCCTTTTTTCTTTCTAACCTGTTATCCTGCACTCTTGACTTCTCATGTCCTCTAAGAATTGGATACTCGGTCTAATGGCATAGCCACTAGTTGTTCTGAGTGCATTTCTCACCTACTCTAACTTGGACTTTGGGAAATTAAATTTACTCTAAACTCTGGCAGAGGTCCCTGAGGAGTTTGTCTAAGTCCTAGAATAGAGCCTAAAGGACTATTCTTGATGAATTAAATATTTACTGATCGAATTCATTTCATACTTTCAATTTCTCATTGGAAATGAAAGTATTTTGCCTGCTCTCAACAGCCCAAGGAATAACAGACCCAGTTATGATAATTTTAAATAATGACAGGATAACATTTTATCCTATCACACCATTTTATTCTTTTAACAGTACTAAGAAGTGTGTATTGTCAACATGTCTTTTTATGTACAGATGACAACTGGATTCACTTCGCACTTGTTCGTGGGAATCATATTGGCCAAAATCTCTTAATGTTCTGAGAGTAGTTCTAACTCCCAAGTTTTCAGCGAATCCTAGGGACCCCTTGATTAATAACACTGTCTGCTATAAGTCCCTGCTTCTGCTGAATCCACAGTGTTTACCACATAGGTGTTGTCCCATTTCCTATTCTGAATCATGTGTTAACATTTCAACTCACTAATCGGAACAATTAAAAATTAGGTCTTAGCTACTCTGCTTTTAAAAGACCTCAAGTCAAGTCACTCTTGGAATAATCTCACTGGCCATCTTTCTCCATGGGTGAGCTCCAGTCTCACCTAATCATTCTAAAATAATATTAAATACCCACTCTATGCAAGGTGCCATGCTATAGCTTGACATAGTTGGTTGAACAGAATACATGTTGTCTCTACTCTAATGGAAGTTATATTCTAGTGAAGAAAAATAAAAAAACAAATCCACAATCATACAATATTATTTTAGGTGATAATAAATGCAATGACAAAGATACTAAAATATAAATTAATGAGAAGTTTTCCTTCTGTAAATTTTAGCACCTTAATTGTATGTTTTTTTATTTTTTTTTTCTAGCTCTCTCACTTTCTGGCTTGCACATTTTTGAGAAAATTTTGTAATAACTATTTGGATATATTTTAGGATTTGTCTCTACCCAGTCAGTATCTTCAAGAATACAAATCCCCAAAGTAAACAATCAGGGTTTGTTCTTAAACAGAGGTAGTTGTGTCTCCTAGAAATTCTATCAACAGCCTTCAAATTGTATTTTGTTTCCTTCACACTAACATTTTTGGAAGAAAACTGAAGATACACACTTTAAGTGAATACTTGTTATTGAGCAGTATTATCATTGTTTGACTAAAATTTATTTTCTCACAGTTCTGGATGCTAGAAGTTCAAGGTCAAGATGCCATATGGGTTGGTTTTTGGTGAGGCCTTTTTCTTGGTTTTCAGATGGCCTGGGCAATATTATTCTGACTCTATAAATTATTGTATTAAATTTATTCATTTAACAAACATTGGTGTGCATTTTCTATTTGCCATGCATTGTGTTAAGTGCTTTTCAAATAATATAACTCATTCAATCTTCGTAAGAATCCTACAAGTTAAGAACTTCATATCCACATATTGTAGATGAGGATTGAAACACAAGATTAAAAACTTCCGCAAAGGCACGGAGTTACACGTGACAGGGATACATTTCAAATAGAATCAGTCAGTGCTCTTAACCTCTGTACTGTGCTTCCTTTCAGAAACTTCTTGGGTTGGTTGACAGGCACAGCAATGAGCAGCTATTTGTTACTGTGCCTAATAAAGGAATATTGAAATATGGCCCTCCTCCTAACTGCTTCCCCTAAATAAAATCTCAAGAGGGAATGTCATTTATTCCCATTTAAAATTCATAGTAAAATATTTACTTAGAGCTAGTTTGAAACCATATGTCTGATAATGAAAATTACCCAATAATCACTTCTCCTCTTTTACTCTGGTTCCTAGGAAGCCTAAAGAAAATTTAGCAACTCTCTGTAATTTACAAATATATGACTTAAAAAACCTGATTGTCTGACTTAAATGATTTTTTAAAATTTCAATTCTATGATGGCATCAACTATAAGATATATAATTTATTTAATACAGTATTTTAGGGAAATAAAAATTAAATGTAGATATTTATGGCAAAGTTCATCCATACTTCAGATATCAGAAAGAAGTTGCATCTTAAAATAATTCTTAATATTTTTCACTGATACATTATTTTTTGTGTATTTCTGAACTATATCATATCTTTGCCCTGTGAGATGATAATGACCAAAAGAGAAAGGAAGAAAAATAAAATCAACCAAAATCTCAGAGCAAAAATGCTACATTTTCTTATTCTAAATCTGGCACTCTCAACGAACATTATAGAGAATATTAGAAAATATTTAGTTCATCAAAAGGTAAAGTTGGTTTTTGTTTGCTCTTTAGCTCTTCGAGAAAGGAAAGGGAAGCCTCTTGCTTCTTTACAAAGAATGGTTGGACAACTTTTAAAATTCATAATGCTAAGAAAACACACAAAGGTAAAAATTATTAGTCAGGATTCACACACAACACAAATATGATGATGAGGGTTTAATAGGGCTTATATGATTAAAAATTGTTACATAGCCTTACACTTTTTTAATGAATTGAATTTGAAAAATTAAAGTTTATTATAATAAATTCTGCTAACTCAAGCTCTAAATAAAATGTCACTAGTTTTAACAGAATTTTAATTTGCTTTTCTGACTTCATATTGCCTGACATTGTGGTTCAAACTCATTCCATGAATAGTTGCAATAAAAAGTACTAATCCTTATTTGCAAGTTGAACAGCTTAAATAGTTTAACGGATTTCAAATACCATTTAAAAAATTAATTAGGAACTGAGAATATTGAACATAATTTAAAATGCTTGACAGGTAATAAGACTATATCTCCGTATCATGTTGCAGATAATAAAAATATTTCTAAGTTAATACAAATATTTAAACTTTTCTTTGTCATTTAATTGCCTGAAGTCACTGGAATGCAGCTCAATTTTACATTAGTACAAAATTATTCCAACTCCCTTTTCAAGATGTAGACTAAGTATCATATTCTCTGTCATCTACCACAAATTCAACAAAATGACATAAGGTACATAAAAGTATACATAAATTCAAATCATCTAAGATAACAAAAAGAGGGAAACTTTGAGGGACTGGAAAAAAGACAGAAAAAAGACAGAAGCAGCCACAAAATTATTTCACAGAATAATACTATAGATACTGGGAATGCCACCAAAATGATAGTTCATGGTTGGATGTAACAGATATTTAAACAAACAAACAATCAAAACCAAAACCCAAAACATCACAATGTTTAGATCACGGGCAGTATGTGGAAGTGGCTTCACCAGAGTACTGTGACCCACCTATGGGCCAGGTGTTAGACGTAGGACTGTTTGCTCTTGGAAATAATGCTGAGCATGAAGCCCAGGCTGGTCAAACTGAGAGCTCTTAGAATACTTAAATTCAGATGATTTGCCTTGCTTTGCACTTATTAAAGACACAGGTAAAACTTGCTCATGTGCCTTGTCCAAAACTTTACTCCGAACAACCTGCACAAGTAGATACAGTGGAGTATCAGAGGAAATACTGACAAATTTTGTTTTATCACAAAAGCAGCAGAAACTATAAAAGCCAAGAAATTATATACATATATACACACACACACACACACACAATATATATAAAAAAGAGACCACAAGAGAGCGTAGGCAAGATTTTAATAAAGATAATAATTAAGTTTCTGAAGTTCATAATAAAAATCTTGACTAACTGAAGTGATATATTATACTCCTCAACCAAAAAAAAAACCCCTCAATACTAAGTTTATTCACATTGATCAATAGATTCACTGAAATCTCAATAAAAATTTTATCAAGATTTCTATGTGGTTTCATAATTAAAATGAAAATATCAGTTTATGAAAATGTAAAAAAATTCCATAAAAAAACCTACAAAAAGGTGGACATATCCTACTAGATATTAAAACATTTTATAGCTATAGTAATTATAATACTGTGACATTGTAATAGCAGGTATATCAATACAATATAAAAATATATTAGAACCTAAATTGTGGACTTGAAGCAAAGAATAAATTAATGTGGCATTTCAAATGAGTGGGGGAAAACTGTATAAAAATAAATGGTGTTGAAGTAATCCACTACGTATGTATAAAATAATAAAGATAGATTTTTATCACCAAGAATTCAAAAACTCTAAAAATAAGATACAAATGAAATCACATTAAATAATTTTAAAAAATTAATTATATTGTATTTTACATATATAGACATATGCATGCACACACATACATAGAGAAAGAGAATAAGGAAACATGGTATAATCTGACTATCCCTTTGTAGTAAACAAGGCCTTATTAAACAGGACCTAAAAAATGAATATCAAAAGGAGAAATAATATTAAATTAAAAGACAGATGGGTACAGATACACAGACACATACATTTGCAAACTAGAAGTCAGAAAGCATTGAAACCAAAACTATTAGAACAATCTCCTATAAATTCTTAAGAAACATAATCTATAAGAAGAAATGCCAAGGATCTTAAAATATTCACATTTGAAATACATATAAAAATGTTTCCATGAAAAATAAGACACTGTTTCTCACTCATTAGACTAGTAGATATCACCGTGGATAATAATATAAAGGGTTGGGAGAAAATGGATAGTTTCATACTCTTAGTAGGAATGTCAGTCCGTACAGATTTTTTGAGCACAACTGGGGAATAGTAGCAAATGTGTATACCATTTTATTCTGAAATTCTTATAGGTGTATATATTATGGACATATTTGCATTGATATATTAAAAAAACATATTTAAGACAGTAAGAAAGCATTGTTTCTAGTAATATTAGAAATAGCTTACTTGTCCTTAATTTTAAATTTATTCATATTTGTATTACTTGTAAATTGACGTTCATATGTAGTATAAAACATGAGATTAATATTTGTTGATGTGAAATGGTATCCATTAAAAATATGAAAAGAAAAAGGCAAACTGCAAAAAATATATTCTTTATCATATCATTTATGGAAAAAATACAACATATTTCTGAATACATATTTATTTCCTATACCAAATTGATAATGATTAATTAGGTATTAGGAAAAAAGTGATATTGGGGAGTATGGTTAGGAGGATGGTAAAGGAATTTCACTGTTTTAAATAAATATTTTAATTGACATTTTAATAAAATTAAATTAAATAAGGTGAATATTTTATTTTTAAAAATGAATTTCTAAATATCATGCATATTTTGTAAGCCACTTGTAAAACATAAATTTATCTCTATAGCTATAATCTTTAGTTATTTCAGCTTTTCCACCCTCCCTATTTATCTACACGTGACTTTTCATCTTACTCCAGAAGTAGAAAGCAAGCACCATTTCTGGTAGGTAGGTACGTAGAACTATGTCCCCTGAGAACATTTCACGTCCTACCATTTTCAATCTTGACTATGGTGAACAATGGTGAATGTGTTACCTTCCCTGGCAAAGAGACAATGCTGATGTAATTAAGGTTGCTAATCATTGATCTTAAATTAAAGAGATAATCCTAAATTATCTTCGTAGGCTAAATATAATTATAGGCATCTTAAAAGCAAAGGCAGACGTCAGGGAGATGTGGGAGAAGAGGTAGCCAGAGAGATCGAAGTGTAAGAGGGATGTGGTGTGCCACTCCTCACTTAAAGATGGATGGAGCTGTGTGTGAAGGAATGTGCGTGACCTCTAGAAGCAGAGCAGGGACCCTGGTTTGCAGCCTTCAAGGAAACAGGGATACGAGACCTACAAATACAAGTTACCTGGAGTCTGCCCACAGCTTGAATGTGTTTGGAAATAGGTTCTTGTTCTGGGAAACAGGTAAGAGCACAGCTTGGTGGACACTTTGGTTTCTGCCTTGTGAGACCCTGAGTAGAACACTCAGCTTAGCCCCCAGAGATATCTGACCTGTAGAACTGTGAGATTATCAGTGGGTGCTCTTTTAAGCCACCTGTTTGATATCATTTGTTACACAATAGAAAACTAATACTCCATCAGAAAGACAAATTTTCATCTTACCCCAACTGTCCAAATATATATACATTTCTTTGAAAAACTCTTTCTGTTAATGATAGATGTTTCATTACTTTTTGCCTAGATCTATGCTTTAAATTTTATCTCCAACTGCTTTCTTAGAAATTCTGATTGCTCTTTTACTTTCAACTTATTACTCACCCTGGCTGTCTAATCTGCATATGAGCTATTAGAGATTTTTCAGTCTTAACTACTCCCCACTCTTGACCTCATAGTTCCTCCCACCATTGTCTTCTCTCATCTTTCATTTATAGCTCATTCTTTATTCCAACTCTCTTGCTTGGATTACAGACCTATATATCAAACTCTCTACCGGATACTTCTCTCTTTAGATGTCCCACAGACAACCCTAACTCAACAGATTCAAAACAGAACTCATCTTTCCCTGTTGTCTTTTAATCCCAGAGAGTGGTGCCACCATCTATTCAATTGATCAAGGAGAAGCCAGTATATCATATCATCTCCTATATCTAAGAGTTTATCATCCTGTGTTGATTATATACAATGGAAATCTTCTAACTACTTCCATTTCTCTCCACCTCTTCTGCCAATATTCTGATGCACACCATCATCATTTATCACCCAGATAACTAATTTCTAAACTCATCTCCCTGCCAAAATCTTGTCCTCCTGAAATATTTCCACCATATTGAAACTAAAGTGAACTTCTAGATCCAGTATTTGATCATATTATGTTTGAGCAATTACTTAACACTCAAAAATGTTCTAAGTGCTTGATGGTTTTAAATTTCTTACATAGTTACAATAGCCTGCTTCATAGATGAGGAAATGGAAACGTGAGGAGGTCAACTTGCCCAGATCAAATGCCAGCAAGTGGTAAAGCCAGTTGTTGAACTCCAGTCGTCTGGCTGTAGTTGTTAACTATTAATTACACTACCTCTCTAGTTGCCTGACATAGTGTCTTATGCTCTACTGCTAATTTCTCAAAATTTTCATTTCACATATTAAAAAAACAAAGGTCATAAAAGTTACCTAACTTCCCCAAACTATTAACAGTTTGTGGATGAGTAGTGATTAGAGGTCAAGTTAGCACTCATTATCTCATCTGGACATCAAAACAAACTTAGTGACTTCCCTAGGAGAAAAAAATTGAGTACCAAAGTGTTTACCTGGCTAGTAAAATGTCCCACTACTAGATAACAGCATAGCAGAAAAAGAACCCAGTTTTCCAAACTCTAAGCCATACTTCTTACTTTTAATTATTTCACAAATATGTAATGAACACCTATCATGAGAAAAATGTTATGATAAGGCTCTGGAAAAAAGAAAGATGAATTAGACATCTTTCTTCTACTTGTAGTGCTTTTTTTTGGTAGGAATATGGGACTTTGAACAAATAATTAAATGGTTAATGACTTAATTATATTTACTTAAACTCTAGAAAGAAGAAAGACTACATGATAAAAGAATAGGGTGACATGAAGTGGTCTGAGAAAGCTTCCTAGAGAAAATGACATTTTAAATAGCCTCAAAAAATGGGTGGGATAAATGTGACCATAGCTCTGGAATGATTCATTTCATTTAAATGCTGCCAACGTCTGCACTGGCTGAACATCCAGTGTGACTGCTGATCAGAGTCAGTGTCTACATAATCTCAAGTTAGAGACATGAAATGTCAGTCAATTCAGGGCAATGAGTGCAGCATCTTAATAACTGAATTCTACTGGATTGGTGAAAGCGTATTTTTGGAATGTCTGCTCTCAGATCATTACTGTTCAAATAAATCTGGAGCTGCTAAATAATTATTAGGGGTGGATCTTGTCCTCACGGAACTTTTCCACTATTTGTGGAGATATGATGAACATAAATTAAACAATTTAGGAATAATACCTTAGGTTGCAAGCACCCAGGATTTAAATAGTGTAGAAGTAGACAGTCTTCATTCAAATATACCACGATTCCTTGCCTGAATATTTTCACACACCAACTAGTTGATTTCTGTATTTTATTAACTGCATTTCCTTTTGTCCAGACAGTCATTCAACTTATCTCACGCGACCAACTCATGGTCTGTACCCCTCTCCCACTTATTTACTGTCAGTAGCTCCCAGATACCTAAAGGGAAAATTTAGCCTGATTGAAGTCTGTCACCTGCAAGATTTCTTGTTTCTTTTCAGTTTTATGTAATCTCTAAACAACTCAAGCTTCTGTATAACTACTCTAGTAACAGCATTCATTTGCTTACAAGGTTGTGTATTTAATTGCTGGGAAACTCAAATCTAACTTTCTTTCTTTTTTTTTTTTTTTACTATCTTACGTCTTTGAGCCTCAGCTACCATGAGATCATACAGTGGTGGATTTCGTAAGGTTATTTTCTGTTTATTTTCAATTTAACATCAAACTTTGACAAAAATATATCCTCATTTATATGCTACCCCTCATTTTATATCAGACAATAGCTCATAAAACACAGGCAATTTATTAACCAAAATATACATTGAATCTTTGTGCCTGGACTATTATTTATCACTTAAAAAAAAATCACTGCTTCCAGTGTCTAAGAATAGATGCATACAGAAATGAACCAAAAAAAAAAAAAGTTTTCAAATAAGCCATCAGTGAAAAGGTGTGCAGTCTGCCTAATACTAACTTTTTACAGACTGGAGGATCGCAGATGCTTTTTCTTCCCCAGCCATGTATATAAAGTTAACCTATAAAACGAGTATAAACAGAGTCTATCAAATCCTGACTTAAATGTCACTTCATTGGTGATGGCTTTTCTGAACCCTGTAGACTTGTTCATGTTCTCCTTAATGTTCCCTCATAGTACTCCGGTATTTCCCATCTCAATCTTCATCATTCATTATTACAACTGCTCATTAAATGTCTATCCTCCACACCAGACAAACTCCATAGTAGAGTTATAATACCTGCCTTTAATTTCTCTATGCTCAGTCCTATCACGGTCAAGTACACAGTAGAGAATCAATAAACTGTTGATGAATGAATACAAAAATAAAAAAATAAGAATTGCAAGTTATTGTGATTTACATGGAAGGACCCACTAGGCCTGGAAGTCAGACCTTCTATTTGAGGAGCAAAAATAAAAAACAAAAGCAAACAGACAAAAGATCTTGGTAATATGATTTTCCAATCTGGATTTAAAATTTCATAACTTCATAATTTTTAAAATTAAGGGATTGGAGGAGAGTACAATAACTTTCCAGCTCTTGCAATTATACACATATTTCCTTTATTGTTTGGCATAGGGCTTGTTGGATCTTATCCACAGAGGGCTTGAAAAAATGAAAATAAAACTATTGTTTGTTTTTATTTTCTCTTATTTCCCCCAACTAGAAAAAATACCTTCTTATAATCATTAGAAAATTTTCAGAACAACAATTTGGGGTAACTAAGATTTCCAAAAATTTCCCTGTTGAACTTCATGCTCTTTGTATATTACATAAATATGAACTGTAACAGAAATAGAAAACAAAAAAGAGGAGAATAATACATTTTATATTTTAATATGACTGAGTTTAACATGGTTTAAAAGTTTAAGTGCAACAGTGCATAATTTGGATTTAAAATAACTTATTTTTATGGTTCTCCATATTTCATTCTAAAAATAATTTGATTCCTCTCTGAATTTTTAAAGTTACAATTAAAAAATTTGATTTAATAATATAGTTCTTGTTAATATAAAAATGTTCCCTTTAGAGTACTGAGTATGCTGTTGTACAATTCTACAATTGCTATGGGGATCACCAAAATGTCATTTTCTTTTTGTTTATCCTAGTGTCCTGCGTTAACATGCATATCTCACATATTAACACATCCATACCTTCTAAGATGAAAAATGACTAATTCGAATAGGAGATATAGAAGATGGACATTTTCTATCAGAAAATCAGAAGCAAAGAATGCATTTAGTAATATCAATATCTAATTCAACATAATAACCTTGTAAAAGAAATAGGCCTTGTGTATTTTCTCAAGGGAAAGCAAAATGATTACATTTTCCAGCAAAGAACAATAGTATTAAATGATAGACAGATGGGAAAGTCTTGGGCCAGAGGTCATTTATCGTGACCTTTTTCAAGATTGGCTGCAAATCCATCAAACTCTACAGTGGTGGAGCTGCTAACGAGTTCCTAATTAGGAATTAGTCAGCCATATTAATAATATGTAATATGCCCCAAGCCTGTCAACAGCGAGAACAAAACATTCACTATCCTGATGGTTAGGTTTATTGATGTCTGTCCAAATAGGTGACCTTTGCAATAGCAGATATAGTTTCCCTTTGGAAAGGTAGTTCCACTTCCTAAAATTATAGGGAATAATGATTGTGAACATCCTGAAATAAATAAGTCCTAAAAATACATGCAGGTAAATTTCCTGCCAGTAAAATATTTTCTTTCCCAATTTATATTCTTTTAATTAATCAGTTTCCTTATTCCAAATTGTTTCAAAAGATGCTCAATGTCACTGTGTATGGACAAATGTATGTATTTATATGTATGCATATATGTGTGTGTGTGTATGGATAATTACAAATAATTATAAAAAGGGCACAAAAAGTCAGATTATTTTGTTTTTGTGAAACCCATTTCATTAAGCTTCAAATCAGGGTTATTTAAGTGGTAGAAATTTTCCCTTTGGCATTAGTTTAGAATGTATAAATGCCTCAAAAATCAAACAAATGGTAAATAGCAGTGTTAAAACATTAATGCTAAACTCAGTATTCAAGAAAGTTGGAAAACAGAGAGACGAGTATTTTTCCTTAGGGTAACCACATGAAAGAAGTTGAAAATTGTGATTGATATTCACCATTCTCACATTTCCCCAGTGTAATATTTCACACATCTTTTCCAAACAACACTTAATCACTAAAAGACCGACATATCTATGGCCAAAAACTGTTGGAGACACGAAGTCATAGGAGTGTTCACTCAATGACTAGACTTCATAAAAAGATAAGATACCCAATGAAGTAACATCAAAGAAGTTAGGAAGGAAGCAAAGGAAAGGAAGAAAGTTGTTTCCAGATCAGCCAACTAGGACAGATGAAATGTATATCTTGAGTCTTTTCAGTCATTGGCTCAAAGAATAAATAGACAAATTTAGAGACACAAGTAACAAAAGGGGCATGTGCCTTGGAATGATAAATAATTTTATACTGTTAAAGTGAACAGTATTCAATTAATATCTGCAGTA
This sequence comes from Varecia variegata, assembly GCA_028533085.1. Classification (NCBI taxonomy): domain Eukaryota; kingdom Metazoa; phylum Chordata; class Mammalia; order Primates; family Lemuridae; genus Varecia; species Varecia variegata. The sequence goes on from CM052442.1 coordinate 128,968,802, forward strand.
ATTATTGCAATATTTTATCAACGTGACAACCATCATTTTCAAAAGAATTAACTTTTATTAAGTTGTTTTTCCCAAAGTCGTTTTAAGTACTCACCCATACTCTGTCTGGAAATACATTTTGTTTAAAAATAAATACTTAAGTAACATAACACACATACTCACTAATCCTGAGTGGTGGTGGTTGTTATTTTTTTTTATTTTCTTTATGACCACCCAGGCTTAATTCCAAGCTTTATAGAGTAAGTTTATAGTCAGAAGTACAATACAATATGAAGAAAAATATCTAACGACAGAATTGTATTCATGCAGTTTTCCCAGCAGCTGGTTTATAGCATGCCTGCAACTTAGCAAATATCAGATGCTAAGAGAGTTTCAGACATATTTCTATTAAGCCAAAAAAAAAATCACTTGTATTTGCTCAATCAAAATGAACTTCTTATGGAAAAAAATAACAACCCAACAGCCAAGAGTAAATGCTTATGCAAGCAGGAAGAGAATCTGAAGGACTTTTTAGTCTCATCATAAGTTTGATGATTAAATCCTCTCCCTTCAATCTTCACAGGAAAGAGGCTTTAACACTATCCACGAAATCCTCTAGGAATTAAAGGTTTTCCAACTCCTTCTTATGGAGTTTAGCTCTACTTCTTGGGGCCACCCAGTATAAGTTGCTTGTGTCATGGCCATGATGGCCATTTTAGCGTTTGAACAGAACTCACTGTTTTGCCATAGGGTCTTGACACCCTGTGAAAAGTAGATTGACCACATATTTGACTCTTCACAGACAGAAGTTATCTCCTCTCTGTACTATTGCATTTTTTTTTCATCTAGAGAGCCTGAATACCATGAATTTGATGTGATGCTTAGGCATGGTATCAGAGAAAACTGAAAGCACAAAGTTCTGTGCTTTACTAGAGAATTCTGGAGAGTTTTCTTTATTGCACTTTCCTCAAATGCAAAATCAGAATAAAAACAGTCCTGCTCAACCTGGCTTGCAAATAGTGAACACTTAATATAGGTATAAAACATAACATTATTAATATCATTCCTCTTGCAAGTCTACCTTATCTTTCTCGGCATCCCCTGTTGCAGACTCTTAGTATCAAGATCTGCATTGACCTTTCTTTCTTAACCAATTTGTTTTAAGGTCTCCTTAATTCCTGACCCTTTATGCTGGAAATCTGTGTTCTCCTTTCACTCTGTGCCCACACACTCCTTGGACAAGTCTACTCTGATTCTTTGCATCTTTTGAGATTAGAAAAGAAAATCATAATGCTATGGGGAAAAGTGATTCCACATAAGACATCTGTTTCTTATATATACAGACACATACACACACACATACAGAGGACTTTATTAAATGTAAATGATGGAAATAGCTTGGTGCCCTATGTCATAAATATAAAACTGGGTCAGAGGTTTGACTTTTAAGCCAATCTAAAGAAAACTCGCAAATTCTAGACATAATGTTGTAATTTAATACGTAAGTTACTCGGCAACTTTAGTGACTTTTTGAATGTGATACTAATAAAAATGAGTATTTTTGATTTTCCAAATAAACATCTAATATTAATATGTCCAGTTTGCAGTTGGAATAAAGAGCTTCTGTGTCTTGATACTTGATCAGTTAGCACAAAGGGAGGAAACAGAAGGCACATTTCAATTTTGCTAAATTGAAAATACTTTAGGGTGTATTGCAAAGCTGTAGGCAGCATGTAGGATCATCAAAGGGATAGCACTAGGGAGCTACAGGGATTAGTAAGGACAGAGAGGGTCCATTGCCACTGTCAGGCTTGAAGGGCTAAAGGGCTAGAGGAGAGAGCTATCCCACAACAGAGAATGAGACAGCTGATTAGACAGGACTGTATGACTGCAACCAGAAACTCGGTTTGGGGAAACAGCAGACTCAAGTGGACACCAAAAGGAGGCAGCTAGACAAAGAAATACTTGGTCAATCTTTGTCCCATGCCTTTCATCTCCAGGTAGTGTCTAATTTGGCTAAGCCCAACGAGAAGGAAGGTACCAAGAGAGTACATTGTGGAAAGGACAAAGACAGGCTCTGAAGGGACAAATGGAGAATAATGAGCACAATTATGATTAATTACAGTTGAAAATATATTTTGCCAGAAATAAACATATTAAAAGTGTTACTTTAAAACTTTAAATGAATTTTTAAACCCATTGCCAGCTTAAGGTAATAATAAGAAAAAAATGCTTTTGCTCCTTTAAGTGATGTTACATTTAACTGTAATTAGTAATGGATTCAAATTCAAATCTATAACCAGTTCACTGAATATATTAGGAACAAAATTTAAAAATGTTAATTGGAATATGTTAAACATTAAATGCAATTATGAAAATGCATCTGTACCTTTTAAAAATTGTATATTAAGGCAGTTAAAATATGTGAACACGTTGAGTGGGACACTACCTTGATAACAGCTTTTCAAAATAGAGATTTTTAGAGTATAGGCAGTATAGGTTATTTTATTATCCAGTGAGGCTATCAAATAAATTCTAGAAGGATACTATTCTCTGCCTCTAACAGACACAATTCTAATAACTCCCATCTTATATATCAGTCCTATTTGGCTTCTTCATATTGGTGGAAAGGTAGAAAGGGTGGTAATTAAATCATACATGTATTAAACTAGGAAAATTTACTGTTTTCTTTAACAAATATAGAAGCCAGGTCAATATTACTCTAAGTTCAAATCATGAAGAGGTTATACCAGATTCCAGCTTCTAGGCAGCTCTAATATAAACCAAACACTGGATATACAATGGTCATACAAAGTGGTATAATGGACTTGGGAGACTCAGAGGGTGAAAGAGCAAAAACTACCTGTTGGGTACAATGTTCAGTATTCCGGTGACAGGTACACTAAAATCCCTGACTTCATCGCTACTATACAATTCATCTATGTAACAAAAAAGCCACATGTGCTCCCTAAATCTATTGAAATGGAAAAAAAAAAGTGATCATTATTGTTTCAATTAAGATTACCAAATATGAATTTTAATGATATTAATGCCACACTCTTGGATAACTTTAAGCAATATCACAGTATTTGCAGTTGATGTAAATGAATGAGCAGCAGCTTGTCCAAAACCTGTCATATGAATCCCAAACACATGCTGTAGTTAGAGATTCTGGAATCTGAATGGATTTTTCCCCAATTTTATTCCATTTGTTTTTAAACATAGGTCTGAGGAATGAGCCCCAATATCTAAGGAAAAATAAAATATAGGAATATATTATTCATATAAAAGAGATAATGTTTATGACAACAAGGAGCATCACTCTAACAACAAAAGCGTTTATGATGCATTCTATTCCACTTCCCCAAGAGTGGCTGCCTGGGGCTACCACTCGCCATAATGGAATACGATTATGGAATAATGTGGTGAATGAATCTGGGAAGCTTGCTATTGCAGTACTTGGTAATAAATGTGTGGATCTTCTTTTCCCCAGTGCTTCTCGACATTATAATTGACAGTCAGGGTAAACATGCTTGTAAAAGTGTAGAGGTTTGGAAGTAGCTTATATAGGTCACTTTTTAAGAGATGAAAGAATGTCAGGGGAGTAGGAAAGAGTGGAAAGACAGAAAAAAGATGGACAAAAAAAGCAAACACTGCTGTGATTACTTTTGCTTTGACAAAACTGTTTATATAAATAATCTTAGAAATATACTGAGGAAGACCCCCAAGAGCCATTTTGTTGAGAAGGTATCCTTAAATATACACACAAAATAACAATCAACCATGACTGACACAAATATTTTCCCACGGTATGTGCTCAATACTGTTAAGTCGATAGTGACAGTTTATTGAGCATTTATTCTAGGACTGGCATTGAATAGGTGCTATTATTGTACTGATTCTACAGCTGAAAGAACTAAAACACAGAGAGATTAAGTGATTCTTGCCCAGGTGATATAGCTGCTATGTGGCAGGGCTGACATGTCAAATAGGAAAATTGTGTTCTTAGCACATTATACTGCCTTTACATAGGAGTAAATGGATGAATGAATGACTGACTGAGGACATTAATGATCAAATAAAGAAATAAATGCCTGTGGTCTTCATCACTAATAACGATTTGTTACATAAGGACAACTTAGTATATACATTGATTTCTTTGGTGAGTGATAGGGTTGGCTTTAAGTTGTAAATGTTGCAAAAGAAAGATAATGTGTTCATTTCTGTACAAATTTGGATAGTAACCATGTGCACTAAGCCTTCAAGTATATACCATTACTGTATTTCACCATCCTTTGGTTGCAAGCCATTTTCTGATTTTTCAGATAAGGAAACTGAGGCACAGAGACGTAGAATAACTAGCCTCAGACCACACAGCTTGATGGATACAGATTTCTCATTCAGCTTCCATAGATTCCATAGCCTTTGAGCGTTCCCTTTTAAGATACATTGGATCCAAAACACTCAGAGTGCGATACCTGGGCAGAGGCAGAGGAGCCAAGTGCAATCAATGCATGTATCTCCTCGGAAATGATCGAAGTACTCAGGGAGGGGGCAGGACTTGAACTTCTAAGGTGACCACCATGTAATAACTTGGCTGTTCTAGTCTCCGTATTGCAGAGACAGGGTCAAAAATCAGAATCAAATTCATTTTTAAAGTTACGGAAAGCTCCCCAAGTTCAATGCAAAAGTTCTGTATTTGGCTTCAGGGTCAGCAATTCAGAGCAGGCATGTCTTCACAGCTCCCATTCAGTTTCTCTGCCTCACTCACTTCTCTCTTAGAGAAAGAAATAAGGTGATTGTTTTGTGGAGATCTAAAAATCTTATTTTTCCATTTGGTATACCAAAATTTTAATAATTCTTACTAGTGTTTAGAAAATTTTAGTCCAAGGATATAGAGTCTGGCAAAGCATATTTTTCCTTTTGCAGTGAAATAAAAATAAAAAAAGAATGGATATTTGCAACAAGTTGAAGAGAGCCATTTAACTTTCTTAACAAAGACTAAAATATTGAATAATGTTTGACGATTTGTCCATACTGTATTTAAGGTCCACAATGCCTTTGTAGAATACTGATTCCCTTCCTCTAGATGGTGAGCTTCAGAGAAGGCCATTGCAGGGAGTGTTTCCACCAATGGCAAGCTTGATCTAAGAGCATTCCTCTTCCAGTTATGAAGGTCTTGTTTCTTTGTGTCCATTTTCCAACAATATATAAGCAGCCTTTTTGTTTGTGCATTCTATAACTCTCAAAGTACCAACAGCAAGAAAATAAGAGAAACTTGTGCTAGGTACTCCCAAGAGGGATGAAAACTTAAATCCCACCCTAAAAAAAGTCAATATTCTTTAAGAGAAATAGTGTCAAATTTATATATGACTAACAGATGGGACACATCAGTTAGCAGTAAAGAGTAATCATAGTGGTAATAGTAGTAGTAGTAATAGTTGTAGTGATAGCGAATATTTGTCAAGCATTTACACCATTTTACCTGCATTCACTTATTTAATGCTTTGCCTATGTGAAGAATAGTTTATTTATGGCCAAGAAAATGTGTCTCAAGTGCAGAGAGCTCCAGCTGCTGTACTTGGAAATCCATCGCCACCTTTGTACCAGGGCCACACCCCCTATTAGCTGCTCCTTGTCAATGACCTAGTTTTAGGGACAGGGGCAAGTTGGCAGCACTAACCACAGTTAAAGAGGAGGGGGGCAAAAATGAGGATGCCAATGAGCATCTAGAACCAAACCAGCAACAGCAGGAACTTAAGGTTAAGGACTTTTCCCGGACAGGAGCATGCACAGAAACTAGGAGCTCATGTCCAAACATAACCTTTTCCCCATTAACATACATTAGCATAGTAAAAATCACACCCACCAGCACCATGACAGTTTACAAATGTCATGGCAATACCCTGGAAGTTACCCTATAAGAATAAATTTGGGGAGGGCCCTTAGGTTTCAGAACTCTCCACTCTTTTCCCAGGAAAATAATGACTGTTCAGCCTACCATTTAGCATATCATAAGGTATAAACATAAAAGTAGAAGTGTGGTAAAACCCCAACGTCTTCTCCACTCGTGGAGATAGACCCATTCCCCTCAAGAAACATAGATTTGTGTTGTATACTGAAAGCCTGCCATAAGAGCTGCTTGTGTGGAGGTGCTAAGTGTCCATCACTTGTCACACCAGCGTTGCTTGTGATTTTTCCAAGCAAGGATCAAAAGAACCAGGGCAACACCCATCAGAAATCAACCCTGACACTAGTACATCAGGAACACTAAGGCAGACCTTTTCCTGGAGACATGAGACTTGTCTGATGGCCAACTTCAGCTTGAGGACTCTCTCATGGCTTTGCTGGACTTTCCTAGGACTACACAAAAATGTATAATGCTTCTACCCAATCTTACCATCTTCTTTTTCCATGTTTCCATCACGTCTGATGGTCTCTCAATCTTTTATACCTTCTTCCCTGTTTTTCCTCAAATATACATTTTCTATAATATAACCATTGCCCATTTAATCCTGTCTTGGTTTATGTTTCTTGGAATAACACATTATTCTTCTTATTTTATTTGCAAGAGAGAGAGCCTGTGGTTCATTAATAATGCTTGCCCAAGGCCACATATCCATTAAGCTACTGGGATGGTATATTCTTAGGTTTCTGATTTCAGAACCCATGTTAGTAACCACTGTACAACCTGGAGATGTTATAGTAGGAAGGGAAACAGACAGAAGAACCATTCAAATCCTGTGTCAGCTATTCATTAGCTATGTGAGAATTAGATGGGAACCCTGTGCTGATAAGAAAGAATAAACTATCATGTGGCTTTCATCCTACAATGGCTATTGCCAACACTCGTAGTTACTGGACATCCATGTCTCTGCAGGTAGATTCTTGAATTTTATATTTTCCTATTTTTACTATGCATCCTGTATCTAGTGCTACTCCCACACTTGTATATCCTTTCCTTGGGAATTATACACTAAAAATTCCTGAAACAGAGTACAGTTTTGTTATAGCAATGACAAAAACTTTACTACATACCAAACCACTAAATTAATATTTGGTCAATCTGGTAAAAACTATCTTTGCCTCATGGTACTAAATGATTTCTGTTGCATATGGCGGATCTAGCTGAGAGAGGCTTTGTATGTTGGGAATCAGTTAAAAGTAGAATCCTTTGAGTCAGTCACCTGTCATGACCTTTGTAGTGTTTTAAGGAATTCCTCTAAGTTCCTAAGCTTAACCTTATAGTGGAATGAGTCAAATGAGAATGTGCCCACTTTGCTTATTCTTTAATTACTCCAAGATAATTAATTTTTCACCAGTTTTACCAGAAGAGGAACTTCCTTCCTTCCTTCCCACCTTTCTTCCTTCTTTTACCTCTCTCTCCCCCTCACCTCTCTTTTTCATACTTTTCTTGATTTTACACATAGGTTTCTTCCCTTTTATTTCTCAGACTCAGAGTTTTCTGTATCTTTTAATTCAAGGGTTGATTTCAGTTCTCTCGACACTGAGAGAATGGGTCTTTTCATCCCATTCACTCTCATATGCTCCAAATTTCTCCATAATAGCCACGCGTATTACAATTCTGTACGCAGGCATGACAGGTATAGTGACCAAAGTGTCTCAAAAAGACATCATTGACAATTTACCATTTTAACATCCAGTAAGGTTTTTGATAGTATTTTTAGTCTAACAAGTTTTTAAGCTCTAAGAAGACCCATTAATTTTTTCCCTCATTACCCTGTTTCTTCCTGACAATAAGGCAAAGAAAAGGGTTTGGATCTGTGGCCATGATGCTGAATTTACTGTTTTTAAGCTATCCTTCCACTGTTTTATGTCTGTGAAAAACACCACAGAGCATATAGTTCAGCACAATGACAAGACAGCTATGATAAAAACCATTCCTGTGTTGAAAGTTGCCCCAAATCCTGGAATGTTATTCACTACTCTGTGAGAACTAAAACCCAAAGAGATAAAAAGTGTTTAATTTTCCAAGGTCAAGATACATATAATTTCCAAGTTTGCCCTTTCTTTTCAAAGGTTAAGAGGTGAGGTGATTTGGTCACACTTTATCTCGCTAATTAAGTCCAGGTGCCCTAAACTTCTCCTCATACTACCCATTTTTTATCTTTCTTTGGAGCCGAGTCTGATATTTATCCAGATCTCTTTGTAAAATTCTATCTCACTTGGTTCCATCAAATTATGTTCAAATGACTGTTCATTGCACTCTAAGCATACTGAGGGAATGCCATCCTGGAGCAAGCAAGATCTTTTGATCTATTTGGAGTCATTTGTGCATTTCACCTTTCTAGTGACCCTATCTCACCTACCCTTTTTTTTCATCGACAAAATCTTTACTATCATTTATTTAGAAAGAATAAATATGTTCGCTGACCTCTTTGAAATGTTAGATATTGCTTCTAACACTTGTAAAAATCTATGTTAGTATATTGATGACAGAAAAAAGATACAGCATGGGGGCTTGCTAGATACCTTCGAAGGAGATTAAAAGATTCACAGGAAAAAAATAAAACAGCTCCACTCCCCTGCAGCTCCCTTGTTGCACATTCTATAACTCTTAATGAAAAGAGAGATGCAATATTATTTGTCATTGATGATGTTTCACATGAAGAAATGCCCCAAATCTCAGTATTTGTCATATAGCCATAACTGCTTATTAAACTGTTTACCATATGAATGTAGTTTAATACAAGATAGAATCTGCTAGACTCATTCAGGGAGTCACTGGTTCAATTGTTAAAGACTCCTAAAGATAAAAGTCAATGATTATGTTTACTAAATCAGTTTAGAGCTAAACCTAAAAGATGACTTTTTTGTTTTGTGTTTTGTTTTAGAACAATTTTTAGTTGTATGGAAATATTCTTTCCTCTGACTTTTGTTATACAATTTGCATTTTTAAAGTGTTGTACTAAGTAGACATACTACAAACACATACTACTTGGATTATAGAAGTATTTTAGTCAAAAATGTTTACTGGGATAGCCTGAGTGGTTTCAGCTTTATGCAGCTGAAGTGATGGAGACAGTTATTTCCCTATCTCAGACATACAAATTAAAGGTGGTTGGAACTCTGGAGACTGAGGTTGAGAACTAACTGTCCTAAAACCAGCCTGATTATCTCATAGGAATCTTCCATGCTCTCTCCTCTCTCACTGATGCTTGCCTCTAATTCTTCCTCCTTTTGGTCTGTCTTGCTTTCACTTTATTCTCCCACGCTTTTGCTTTCAGACAGTCCGACATGAACTCTGGTGCCAAAAAGACCAGCAATCCCATTATTGGGCATCTACCCAGAAGAACAAAAGTCATTCTATAATAAAGATACTTGCACTCGAATGTTTATAGCAGCACAATTCACAATTGCTAAGATGTGGAAACAACCCAAATGCCCATCAATTCATGAATGGATTAGTAAAATGTGGTATCTTTATACCATGGAGTATTACTCAGCTATAAGAAATAACGATGATACGACATCTCTTTGGTTCTCCTGGGAAGAGTTGGAACCCATTCTATTAAGCGAAGTATCCCAAGAATGGAAAAATAAGCACCACATGTACTCACCAGAAAATCGGTTTCCCTGATCAACACAACACCTGGGTGCACATTTAGGAATGACACCAATTGGGTATCGGACGGGGGGGGGGGGAGGGGATGGGTGAATATCTACATGATGAGTGCGATGCACACTGTCTGGGGAATGGACACGCTTAAAGATTTGATTTGGGGGGACGGGGATGGGGGAGAGGATGGGTGTATACTTACATGATGAGTGCGATGTGCACTGTCTGGGGAATGGACACTCTTGAAGCTCAGACTTGGGGGGGTTGGGAGGGGCATGGGCAATATATTTAACCAGAACGGTTGTACCCCCATAATAAGCTGTAAATAAATAAATAAATAAATAAAAAAGACATATCAGAGATCCACTGCCTACTGGGAACCGACTCTTGTAATTAGCCAGCCAACTACACAGAGAAGGATGGAAATCATGTGATATGCATATATTAACCCTGATCTGCTTCCTTTCGCATGAGCTAAGATTCAGTAGAATTACCACAAAGGGGAAATAGAGAGGGACCGTTGAGCAAAAACGAATTTCATGGAAGTCATTTCACATTGGAACTTGTGAATCTTGGTATCTTCTTTCCTTTATCAAATGTATAACTTGTGAACCAACAACAAAGAAATGGGACCTGATCAAATTAAAAAGCTTCAGCACAGCCAAGGAAACTATCATTAGAATGAATAGACAGCCTGCAGAATGGGTGAAAATATTTGCTTTCTACCCATCCGATAAAGGGCTGATAACAAAAATCTATGTAGAACTAAAAAAAAAAAAAAAAAAATCAACACTAAAAAATCAAACCCCATCAATAAATGGGCAAAGGACATGAACAGAAACTTTTCTAAAGAAGACAGAATGGCCAGCAAACATATAAAAAATGCTTAACATCTCTAATCATTAAGGAAATGCAAATCAAAACCACAATGAGATATCACCTAGCCCCAGTGAGAATGGCTTTTTTATCAAAAAGTCCCTAAACAACAAATGCTGGCGAGGATGTGGAGAGATAGGAACACTCTTACACTGCTGGTGCGACTACAAGTTAGTACAACCTCTGTAGAAACGAATTTGGAGATACCTCAAAGAACTAAAAATAGAAATACCATTTGACGCAGCAATAGCACTACTGAGTATCTATCCAAAGGAACAAAAGACATTCTATAATAAAGACATCTGTACTCGAATGTTTATGGCAGCACAATTCACTATTGCAAAGTTGTGGAAACAACCCAGGTGACCATCAATTCATGAGTGGATTAATAAAATATGGGATATGTATACAACGGAATACTACTCAATTACAAAACACAATGGTGATCTAGCACCTCTTATGTTATCCTGGATAGAGCTTGAGCCCATCCTCCAAAGTGAGGTATCACAAGAATGGAAGAACAAGCACCACATGCACTCACCAACAAATTGGTACTAACTAATAAACACTAAGGTGCTCACATAGTAGTAATATTCCTGGGGGGGGATGCGGGGGTAAACTCACAACTAATGGATACGGTGAGCATTGTACAGGGGACAAGCATGCCTCTAATCCTGGCTTGGGTGAGGCAAAATTATAACATGTAACCAAAATGTATGTACCCCCATAATATCCTTAAATAAAAATAAATAAAATTTAAAAAAGAACT
>CM052442.1:128980505-128996735 GCA_028533085.1 Varecia variegata
GATTAAGGCCGTGGCTGTATGTTACCTGCCAAAATAGGCTAAGCAGGCAAATAAATGAAAACCAAGAAAATTTATTTAAATTATTATAAAATATCATATTCGAAATTTGAATGAAATGCTTATCACAAATTTTCTTAAATTACTAAATAATCAGACATGTATTTTCATTGCTAATGTATTTAAATAAGTGACTTTATTATGCACTGCTCACTGAAGTACAGTTCCTCTAACGAGAGATTGCAAGCCTGGGATAGAGAGGTTTATAAACTAGACAGTCTTCTCAGAAATTTCATATTTAGCCACTCCAGTAAGTAGCTGGAAGATTCGTTTGTTTATGTGTTTGTTTTGCTCTCTTTGTTTGATATTTGGTTACTAAGCCCATCTTATCAACCAGTCTAGGCAATGGAGGTACCATGGTTGTGGTAGAGACGTGATCTTACTCCCCTGCAATTTAGGATCTAGATAGAAAGGAATATATGTTCCAACTGTTAAATTATGTTATAAAATGATTACACAAAGAATTACAAAATGAGAGTAACATTTTGAATGGAAAATAATGCATTTTAAGAAGAGCTATCAATGAAATCCAACCAAAAATAAAGAACCCTGAAAAATTTCCCCAAAGAACTGACATTTGAGCAGACATGAATAATAAATAAGTAGGACTTAATTAAGCAATGGAGGAAAGACGATAGAGAGAGATAAGAGAGAAACAATTCCAAGCAGAAGCAAAAGGCTTGGGTAACGACTCCTGAGTTGAAACATTTAAAAATCCATGACAAGAGTAATGTGAGAGAAAAAAAGTGAAAAGCAGTGTGATATGAAGACCAGAGAGCAAAGGGAATTTCAGACCACTCATGGAAGGCCTTGACAAACAGTATTTTTAACTTTAACACTAACACCAATTTTACAGTTTTTTGTCTTTTTTTTTCTTTTGTTTAAATCTGAGTGCCTCTGAATTTGACTCTGTGCTGAAAGAAAGGTTTAATTAAAAATTAAAATTAATTGCAGTATGTTGAGTAAATGCATATCCTTGGGAGGTTGAGGCAAAGGTTTTTTCATTCAAAGGTAATTTCATGTAGCAAACACTAGAATTCAAGATACAATTCTGGTAACTGGGAATACAGTCCTGAAGAATATAGTTCTGAGATAGGCTGAATGGGCCTTTAAAAAGGTGTCCTCTGCTCTCTTTGAATATTGTGTGATTTAAAGAGTAGGAACGTATTATGTTATAATAGAGAGGTCTCAAGAATTATTAATGGGCAGTTAACTCTATCTTCCCCCGCAACCCCTAAACAAAGACAAAGCGCCTTTATGATGCACAAAAGGTAGATTTCCCCTCTAAAAAATCCTAAAAATTACGACATTTATGTGCCTTTATTATGTGTCAGGCACTAAGCTATAGGCTATAAGTACACAATTTAATATTAGCCAATCAGGGCACTGGCCATCACATAAAGCAAAGCAGGAATATGTTCTGATGTTTGACCCAATGGTACTTATTGCACCAGTTTCATCTCACAATTTTTAAAAATCTGTTACCAATTTTAAGTCACAGCAATTTTTACATCTAATCTCAAGTATTATGAAATCAGTTATGTTGTTTTTGTTACTTACCTAGATTGAACTACAACTTACAAGTAAGAATGGCAAGCCTAGCGTTGTGAAAGTGATAGCATGAGATGGTTTAAATTCAAAGGTATACCTGTCAGATTTTAATTCAGACCTCCATGGTGATATATGGAAATTCTAAGTTTTACTCACCCGAACAGATGATTAAGGAGTATCCATTTTGTCACAAAACAGGTGCATGTATTCAAAGGCAAATAAGATAGTTTTCTGTGTTCCAGGGCAAGAGTGATAAAGAAGGAAACTTTCATGAGTAAATTAAGAAAAGTGTCAGAGAAGTGGAACCTTTCAGCAAATTCCTGAAGGATGAATATGCATTTGAAATGAGTTCACGCAATGGGAGTGGTAAAATATAAGAAGAAATTTCAGCCTGGGCAAAAGGCACAAGGGAAGGAGAGATGTAGAAGGGCAAAGCCTGTCCTTTATGCAAAAAAAGAAAATGAGGTATTACCCTTCAATGAAATGAAATGTTTGGTTTTTCAGACACGTATATTTTCTATGGAATGTTTAAGACTACAGTAAGCTTTGTGAAGTTTTGGAGAGCGGACATCAATACAAAAGGGTCTAAATGGAGATATTCCTGTTCAAACCAAGGAAACATTTTCCAGCTTAGCTTAGCTATCCAGCAAAGAGAAGGCAGCTTCTAGAGATTTCATACACTGAATATATTCAAGAAGGTGGGTCAATCACCTATTACAGAAAATTTTTATCTAGGAAGAGTGACTAGATAACCTAAGAATCCATCCAATCTGAGAACCTATTGTTTAAAGCAGTTTTTTTTTTTTCTTTTTGGCGGGGGTGGGGGGGCAGGGGGGCGCGATAGTTTTTTCAAATATTGTGTTGGTTTTAAATATGAATGCATTTTTCCCATTGCTTACATTTTTTAATAATCTCCACAACCCAAAGTATGTGGGAGGCCAGCTGAAGAAGAGAAGTTCTAGAAATAGACATCTGATGCCACAACCCACTATGAAAAAACCTTGAAAATGGTACATTTAGAGCTTTAGAAGCATGCTGCCATATTCCATCATTAAAAGAACAGCACAGACCTGGCAACAGAGAGAGAAATTATTTTCTGGAGGTTAGTAATGCACGACAGGATTTAATTTGATTTATTTGAGCTCAAATTGCTCAAAAATATAGTGGAACCAATGGTGAGCGATATTTTTCCATAAGATCTAGTAATTTTATATAGCACAAAATATATGTTGAGATGACATAAATAACAATTTATTGGTAATTATACACAAATTACTGAAAGATTTTACATTATACAGTTAAAATGTAATCGTTAAAATTAATTTGAAGATGCTAACTCCTGATAGGGAAACAACATTGGTATAGTTTGGATGTTTGTCCTCCTAAACTTCATGTTAGAAATTTGATCCCAATGTTAGAGGTTCGGGGCCCAATGGGAGGTGTTTGGGTCATGGGAGACAATCCTCGTGAACAGAATAATGTCCTCCCTGGGAGTGGGGTGAATGAATTCTCACTGTATTAGTTCCAGCAAGAGCTCGTTCTTAAAACAGCCTGGCACTTCTCCCCACTCTCTCCCTCTTGCTTCCTTTCTCGCCATGTGATCTCAGTCACTCAGAGTAAAAGCAGCCTGAAGCCATCCCCCAAAGCAGATGCTTGTGCCTTGCTTCTTACGCAACCTGCAGAACTCTCAGCCAAAGAAACCTCTTTTCTTTATAAATTACCCAGCCTCAAGTACTCCTTTATGGCAATGTTAAATGAACTCAGACATGCATTTTTTTTAAAAAGTCATGTCCTTTCTTCACAAACATTAAGGTAAAATTATGAAAGTCAGAAGACTGGATGGGAGCCCATTGTGTAGCTCATTTCACTTAAGTACTGTTGTCCTACACTGTTCTAGGTTATATGCCCTATACTCTATACTGACTATTAATATATGTTTTTGGTAACCCAAGGAGATCGATCAGTGCAGTCATGCAAACACAGGTTTCAGAAAGAGAACTAGACTTATATGTTTACATCTCAATGCCTAGTCTTTATGCTATCTGGCCTCTGGGAGACTTTATTTCCTTGATTAAGAGGTAATAATTGCACTTGAGTAAGTTAACTGGCTCTATTAAACACAGTCAAAATTACATTTTAAATTTTCTTTTATGAAATACAGTAAATATCCAGAAAGCTAAATTGTGAGGAGTCTCTATATAAGGCTGAAGAATTTGGCCTTACACAATTCCTACATCATGTGATTCTATTGAATGCTCATATTTTATAAGACAAAGTGTTTATTTGTTTCATGGGGGAAAACATGTTCCATATTCAAATATATTTGGAAAATCTTAGGAAAAATAAAGAAACATCGTAGAACAGGTTTCTTTATTGCAAGATATATTGAAGTTACTGGAAAGCTAGTATCTATTATGAATCTGGAAAGGAGAGTCAGAAATACCAAAAACAGAATTTTTCAGACCGGTTTGAGTCCACAACGCTTGTTTATATTATTATTACTTTATAGAGCAGCTACTCATCTCCTTTTTAATAATTGTTATTTTCAGAATATAGTGTGTAAGAAATGCTCAAGAGGTTGATATACTTAAATCACACCGACCCAATCCTGTGTATCGCTGTTTTCAAATATTTCCTACTCACTGACTTTACCTATACTATAGTTAGAACCACTATAAATCTAAAATTCTGTATGGCCCTGAGTTTCACTGTTACTATTACCAAATTTAATCATAAAAAAGAATATTTAATTAAAATAATTCCATAAACAGTCATTTCTTAAAAGAATGGTTCTGGTAAATTTGTTGGCTAGCGCTCTCTAGGCCAAATCTCTTTGCTTTGCTGCAAATCCCGAGTATCTGTAAATTAAATGGTCTTGGACAAGCCAGGTCAGTGTTTTAACACAATGCAATTCATTTTCATCTCTCAACTCTAGGTAGTTAATACAAGGTTTTAGTGTTTGTAAAAAAAAAAAATAGAAGGCATGAGATAAGACATAAAAAATGTCTATAGTAATTCCCAGCACATAGTGGGTATAGCTGTAATAATGGAAGCTGTAATAATGGCCTATAGAATGTTAAAACAGCTGGTTGAAAAAGCCTTTCCATTTCCTATTTTTAACAGGGCAAATATTAATGCATGATTTGGGGAAGGGATGTGTGTCAAAAATACTTTCAGCATAAGTTTGGGAAAGTGATAGAAATAGCAATGAACTTATGTATGGCTGATGGATAAAATTAGTTATGTCTGTGTAATTAGGTTGAGAAAGCTGGTATCTATCAAAATATTTCCTCCCATTCCAGCTGAGCATACTGCTACTTTTTTGCAAACATACACAATATATCTGCCATGCTAATTAGCATATTTTCAGTATCTAAAAGAAATAAGGCCAGTTAGAAAGTTAGAAAGTTAATCAGGCATCAGCCTTACAAAACAAACAATTTTCAAAATGCTTGCCCTCTTTGCTTTATTTTTGCTAAGCTTTCATCACAATTTCAATGTGTGACTTAAGTGAACTGATTATAGTCACATGTTTATGCATGGTAGAAAGAACTTCTATTTGAGGGAAATTAGCAAAGAAGATAAGTAATAGGAAGAAAGTAAAACTAAGAAAGAGATATGGGAAGGAGAGAGAGAATGATCCACATTAAAGGCAAAGATTAAAATGAGTGATGAGATGAGGTGAATATAAGAGGTAATTTGAGACATAGATGACAAAACTGACAGATGCTAGATGACAAAACTGACAACCACAAAAAGATGCAACCGATCCAAGTTTGTATGGTAAGTTCCAAGATCAGAGATTTGATGGTAAAAATGCACAGTGTTTGCTCAGTACTCTGGGCAGCAGATACTCTGAGTTTTTTCATTCCCTCACACTTTTTACATCTTTAATTATGTATTTTCTTCTTAATGTGAACACAGCGGCTTCAATTCTCCTTCTTTACTCTAGATTTCTCCATAACACTTTTAACTAGATGGCATATTATAGTTTGTTTAATTTTAATTGTCTATCTCCCCCATACCACCAGAAGATAAGGTCCACTAAAACTGGATTTTTGTCTGTTTTTCTTTTTCATTGCTGTATTCTCATAGCCCAAAACAATGAATTGCGCATCTTAAGACCCCAATAAATATTTATTGAATGAATAAATGAAGTGCAAAGAAGGAAAATAAAAAGGATCCACATGGTATGTCAGTTAATGTATTTTAACAACTGAGTAACATTAGGTGAGTTACCTACTCTTTCCTGTAACCTTAGTTGCCTTTAGTATAAAATAAGACTGATGCCATATTCTACAAAGGATGTTATGAAGAAAAGAGTCCCATTTACCTGCCAGATTGATCAAATCAAGTGAAAAAAATCAAAGGATAACTCTGTGAGACCACGATTCAAACCAATATTTCTACTGGTGTTTTGAAGATTAAATAATGGTTACAAATGGTCTTAACAGAATAGATAACAAATTAATATGAGAGGAGAAAGGGGGCTGACCCCACTTCTTCTAACCATTTTTGAAGGCAAAATGTTGGATGTGATTTATATACATATTAATACATATGTGCATTTGTGTCTGTGTGTGAGAGAGAGGGAGAGAAAGGTACACACACACACAAAAGATGCCAAGAGTCTTTTTCTACCTGTTATAAGGATATTTTACAGAAGAACAAGGTCTACACAGTTACATAAAGTAACAGAAGTACATTGTACACTGGAAGAGCAAGAAGTAAATGTGAAAATAAAAGAAATGAAGAGTAACAGGTTCTGATCTGTAAGGAATTTCTTTGGGTCAATCAATTTAGGGAAATATCTCTCATTACATGGCTATGTTAATGACACTGTACTCCTCCCACACTGTTCTCACTTGGGGACAAAACATGGCTATTTCATAAACATTTTAAAAAGAGTGAAAAATCCTAATTAAGAAAGCAACCCATGATGAAGTCTTCCTGTGTGTGTGTGTGCATGTGCACATGTGAATTGCTATCATTTTTTTAAAATATAAAATAATGTTTCTCTGGTTGGAGATTCCCTTTCTCTGCACGTTGTATTTGCTCTTTATATGCTACCTACCTCCACAAACAATTTTAATTACAGAGTTTATAATCTTACTACTAGAAACAGGATATATACTTAATACTGATTGATTGAATGAATTAATGAAATTAAAAAGTCTACGTTTTCAAAAGGAAAAGAAAGCAAGAACATTCATATTCAGAGACAACTTACTGTGACTGAGAATTAAGTTTAGCTGTCAAGGTCTTTGTATCCAGGCAAAAAGAGAACTTAATGGATTATATAATTATAATTTTCTAACAGAAAAGAACATTTGTTCTATATTCTGTTATCTTCTATAACCATGCCTCGCACATTGAACACACAATAAAATACTCCAAGAATTTCATGAGAATTCCATGCATTATTTGTGGATCACCTATGTAGCTCATATAACCTATTAAGTAGTATTCTTTACAGCTCCCAGTATGTTCTCAAATAGACAACCAAGCCCTGTGACGGGGATGTAGTTCCATAAAAGCACCACTGTCACCTTATTTTTCTTTCCATTCTCCCATGCCAATTTCCCACTAAAGTATGACTCTTTGGTTGCATGGCTGCGTGTCTGGACTTAATATGAACGTTAGTTCTGTTGTACTGCGCAAAGTGTTTCGTGATAATTGGTACTAGAGCTGGCATTATAAACCATAATTATTAGCTGTCTGATATTTATGCACGATATTACTACTTTTTTGGTGTTCACCGTGTACTCTCCTGTCTCCCCTCCACACACACACACACACACACACACAATTTTCATTATAAGCAGACAAAAGTCTCTTCCATATTTTTTGCTAAGCTCTTGAAACTTCTCCTTCATTTGATCTTTATCAAAACAAACAAAAACACAAAGAAAACCCAAGAGGTATATATTGCCCCATTGGTCAGCTGAGGAAATGGGAAATGGGAGCAGCCAGGAAAATTAAAACTTGCCCACGCTCAAGCAATCAATAAGGCATGGAGTACAGATTTGACTTCATGTATTCCTGACTCAAAGTCTATGTTTTTAAAGGACTCTTTTATATTGGGAACATTTTCTTGTCAAGTAAAATCAAGGGCAAAAGCAAAGACAAAGTGGCGAGACAACCTTGGGTAGGAAATTGTCATCATGGCTCGGATGGGGCTGTGCGTGTACTCCAGGACCACGTGTAACAGGATGTGACAGGAGGCACCAGAGCATGCTGATGTTTCTAAACTGCCCTTCTTTCCTAACCTCCAACCTTTCGTCTTACCTGGCTTCTGGTCCATTCTTTTCCTAATTACTTCTTACATGCTGTTGTTCCTATCCTCAGTTAACCTTTAGACTTTATTATTACGTTAGAAAAAATTTTAGTACCTGTGCACAATTTAATTCTAACCTCATCAATCCTGCTGAAGTACTGTGTGTGCATTGTGTGTGTTTAGGGATAGGAATGGGGAAACTGTTTTAATTGTGAATGTGAACATAAACAAAATTCAAGAGATCCAGACAAACTGAGATGTGTTTTTTTTTTTTTTTAATGTAATGCAAGGCCAAATATTCCTCGTACATTGATATATCTAGGAAAATTTGTGGTAATATACAACTCTAATGGACAGGATACAGGATACATTTTTTTTTCCAGAATGTATTATTAAAAGAGACTAACTCTGGTCAGTTATTTGCTTGCTAAGTCCTAGCCATTGGGTACATAGAAAGTAATAAGATTGTATCCTCTATCTCAAGCCACGGCCAGTAAGTAAAAATTTTATCATGCTTAAAAACAGTCTAAGGAAACATAAATTGCTAATGGAACACAACAATATACTTGCGTGTATTTCACTCCACTCCATCCCTGCCTGTGGCTCTCCTGTGTCCAAGTTTGGGTGCAGCATCAGAATAGATCTAATAATCATGGTGTTCAAGGAAGCCACAACCAATCAGAATTGCCATAGAAAGTGAAATCTACATAGAGTCAGAGCTGCAGGAATGCAATTAAGGAAGACTAATTTAAATGGCTTTAACTGAAAAGATACTGTGATTTCTCTTGAATGAAAAAAAAAATCAACTCTTCTGTAAAAATTCAACAGATATAAGAGCACAAAGGAATAGCTTGGAATGGAAATCTATATTGAGGACGCTGTTGAACTAGGGGCAAGGTCAAAAAAAAAAAAAAAAAAGGATTCATGTAAACTGGCAGACACTGTGTTTAACCAACTAGGGTTTGCAGATACTGCTGCTGCCCTGACTATTTATCGGGAACCTCACCACTAAAGTGTCCTCCAGCCCCTTTCCAACTGTCAACACGGGCCTCTCTTTGCTGGAAGACTGTCCAGATCACAGCAGGACAAAGTGCAAACAGGCAGCTTAGTTAGCATGTCTTAGTGGTCAACTAGAACAGAAGTGAGTTAGTATGTAAATATCTCATGCCCCTTACACCACACAGTTAAGGTAACTCTGACTTGCGTATTTAATACCATTTCCCAGAGTTTCCCCCTACAGGATTAAGTTCCAGTAATCCAGTGTTGGCTAGCTTGATCGTGAACCCTCTGCGGGCTGCCTTTGCTTCTCTTGGTCATTTTCTCTCTCCCTTTTCAGTGTTCCTTCAAATTATCTCCCACATACATGACTTACACTTGTGTGTTTGTATCTGAGTTTGCCTCTGGGGCAATCCAAACTAAATTTTAAGGCTCACTTTTCATTACTATCTCCCCAACACACACACACACTTTCTCTCTTTCTTTCTCTCTCAATCTATCAAGGCCAGAGAATTCTATCTCAGAGTTAACTCTCAAGAGTCTCACGTGCCCTTCACATCCTCTGTCCATGCCTCAGCCTAGGCCCTCACAACTCTCATGGGTTAACCTCAGAAAACCAGATCTTTCAATGTCGCTGCTCTGCTTAGAATTTATTTTAATTTTTTTGTTGCCTATGAAGCGAATCCTAATTATGGTTGGTGTAAAACATTCATCACTTACAATCTGGCTCTGCATTTGGACTTTCAACTTCACCTTCCGTGAATACCTCACCTGTCACATGGACAGATTAACTAAGCTTTGGACCTGCCAGGAGCTTTCAGGATTTATTGTCATCACTTCTCTCCAGAGGAAATTCAGTCCCTTTCTCCCTGCCTTTCCCAGAAACACCAAGGATTCTTTCAAATCCTATCTCCAACTTCTTCACTTTGGTGTAGAGAGGCACTTAGCGTTCTATGCTTCTACAGCATTCTGTTCCTACCTTTATAATTGCATTTTTGCATTGTCAAGCCATGTACAATCTTTTAGACTTAGCTGGTATGCTAGATTGTCATCTCTCGTTAGGCAGTGACCAGTTTCTATTGACTTTGAATTCCCTGAGCTAGTACCATCTCATCACTGAGGAAATTACCGAAGAATGTGTAATATACAGCAGGAGTTTGGCTTCACTAACATTTTTATATCCAGATATTTCTCAGTAAAGAACCCTTAATACAGCATCATTAAAAGATATAACAGAATGTATAGAATTCCTCTGACTTGGTGGTCATTTCCCTCATATTTCATCAAGAGAATAAGCAAAGAGCCTTATTTTAGGAAAAAAAAATCATTCCCAGTTTGAAAAAGCCATCCTCCTACATAGACCCTTAGAGAAAGCTGGATGAAGCTAAAAGCAACTTAACCTACTTCACAATTTTGCCTCTGGCCAGCCCTGATGAGGAAGTACTACCAAATGGGAAAGAATTTGACTTAAATCAATATGAAATCAGAATATAAATCTGTACTCTCTCTGTTTAACTACATGTTCATTGGTTCACATATTAGCAAAAAATTTTAAACCATTAAAAAAAAAAGCTGACTTTATGGAACAATTAAGAGCTTTGGTCTAAAGAAAAGAATAAAAATCACCAAATGCTGTAAGATCACAGAACCTACTGACATCAAAATAATCCACCAGATGAAAGTAGGTTTGTCAGAAAAGGTGATGGTTATCTATCTAGTTCCAAACTTACAAGGCCTATGAAGGAAATTTGTACATGTCAGATTGGTATAAAATACCACTTAAAGTTCAAAAAAATGTAACTCCTTTGTGTTACACATTTTTTAGTACTGAGATTTGAAATTATGGAGATTAAAAAGGCCCTTCAGAAAGTTTCAATTTGATTCAAATTAAAACTGGTCAAATCATTGAAAGTTCAAAGCTGAAAGACAAACCTATAGCTAAGTGTTTAATTATTGCCATGGACATCTGTGGATTAGGAATACTCCCACCTAATTAAAATGAGCCTCTATTTATTTATTTACTTATTTTTTCCATGCAGCTGACATTTAAATTGTAGAAGCTGATTCTGAAGACTTCCTGACCTTTGGGAAAACATTTATTCACTTTTCAATCCTGAACTTCCATATGAGCTAAAATGGTTGTGGGACTTTGGGGTCTACAAATCAGGCTAGTTGCTCAGTAGAGTGTGTTTCACACAGTTTCACTTTTCAAAGAATTTCTCTGTAAGTGGCAGTATCACTGCATCTAGAAGGCTGGGATAACTCTACAATCATTACAATCAATGGACTTTTGGAAAATACCACTAAGACCAGAACTAATTACTCATATTTATACTCTTTGTTTACAACTTTGTAAATACAAACTTCCCCTAAATGAGCAGTATCATAGTCAAGTAAAGGTAGATATTCTGTCTTATGTGGCTTTCAATTTATCCTTTGTGCAGCAGATATTTAACAGTCGTGTTCTACATTCCAAATCCTGGTGTAGAAGCATGAATAATCGCACTTCCTGATATCAAGAGATTTCATTACAGGAGAGGAGATGACATTAAGTGTGCTAAATACTAAGCTAAAGTATATACGAGTTTTGGACAAGATGGTTGACCAGAGATGCAAGCTGCCAGATCGTCTCAGAAAGAAGGAAAAGTTTTAGATGAAAAAGAAAAAATCTTTGACTCAAACTTTACAAAACCAATTTATGTAACCAAAATGTTTGTACCCCTGTCATACTCTGAAATAAAAAGTGTGCAAAAGACATGAACAGAAGCTTTTCAAAAGACAGACAAATGGCCAATAAACATATGAAAAAAATGTTCAGTGTCACTAATCATCAGGGAAATGAAAATTAAATCCACAGTGAGATATCATCTTACCCCAGTTAGATGGCTTTTATTAAAAAGTCTAAAAACTATAGATGCCAGCTGGCATGGATACAGAGAGAAAGGACCGCTTATACACTGTTGGTGGGACTGCAAATTATTAATAGTACAACCTCTATGGAAAACAGTATGTCGATTCCTCAAGGAACTACTAGTGTACCTACTATTTGATCCAGCAATCCCATTACTGTTATATAACCAAAGGAAAAGAAGTCATTTTGTCAAAAAGACACTTGCTACTCAAATGTTTATTGCAGCACAATTCACAATTGCAAAGATGTGGAATCAATCCAAGTGCCTATCAATTCTTTACTGGATTAACAAAATGTGGCATATGTATACTATGGAATACTATTCAGCCATGAAGAAAGATGAATTAAGGCCTTTTGCAGTAATTTGGATGGAACTGGAGACCCTTTATCCTAAGTGAATTATCTAAAGAATGGAGAAACAAATATCACATACACTCGCTATTAAATTAGAACTAACTGATGAGCAAACGTGCACAGAGGAAAGGAAAACTCAGTAGAAATCAGACAGTGGGGAAGTGGGAGGAGGGGATGGGCGAAAACCTACCTAACAGGTACAATGAACACTATCTAGGTGATGGGCAGACTTATAACCCTGACCCAAGCATAACAAAAGCTGTCCATGTAACCAAAAACATTTGTAACTGTGTCATATTTTGAAATAATAAAAAAACATAATTCAGATTTTATCAAAATTAAAATTTTTACTGATGGAAAGGTACAATTTAAAAAGAAATGTAAAGGTAAGCCACAAATTAAGATAAAATATATTTGACAGAGGACTTGAATTTAGGATATATAACGAAGTCTTGCAACTCAATAGTAAGAAAACAATCCAATTTAAGCATGAGAAAAGATAGATAAAATATTTTAACAAGGAGTTCACAAGTGAATAAAGCCAAACATCGCATGAAACAATATTCAACATTATTGGTCATGAAGGAAATGCAAATTAAATTAAAAATATATTAATGTAGAAGTGCCAGAATAAATCAAATCTAAAAACCTGACAATATCAAGTCTTGGTGAGGATATAGAACTGATCCTATTCTTATAGTACTTTGAGGCATTTAAATGGTATAGCCATTTACAAACTCAGTTTGGAACTGAATCTTAAAAAGTCCTACCATGAAAACCAACAATGCCAGACCTACATAGCCACTGAAAGATAATAAAAACATCACACAAACCTCCACACATAGAATTGTATGCAAATTTCTACAGCAACATTATTCATAGTAGTCCAAAAACATGAACTAACCAAATGCTCATCAACTAGAGAATGGATAAATGTGGTATGTCCATAAAATGGAAAACTACTCTGTAATAAAAATGTACAAACTCCTAGTAAGCACAAAAATGTGAGTAAATATAAAAAATATAAGTGAAAGCAGCCAGATGCAAAAGACCGATTCTATTTATTTGAAAATTCCACACAGAGAAAACCAAAGCCCGAAGACAAATATGGTTGTCTTGAACCAGGGATCTATTGAAAAGTGGCATGTGGAAGTGTTCTAGATCTTGATTTTGTTGGTGGTTGCATGGCTACCCTCGCCAGAAGTGATAAAATGATATACTTATGATGGGTGAATTTTGATATATGTAAAATATATTTTCATAAAACTGTAAAAAAAATTACCTGTGGCACGCCTCTAAAATATTTGGCACTAAAATTCTATTCATGAACTTAATCCTGAAACCCTAAGCCTCATCATTTCCCAAGCTCCAGTCTTCTGTGTGACATCCAGAACAGCAGGGAACCTGCAGCCTTGGGGTCCCATATGACCTTCTGGATCCCTGAGTGTGGCCCCTTGACAGAATCCAAAATTCACCGAACAAATCCTGAGATTTGTCATGTTAGCTTTGGCATGTTTATATGGCGTGAATGGAGTCCAAGAACAACAAGAATGGAAGCTAAGTGTTCTCTTGAGGCCTGGGCTAAGAATTCTTACATGATCAGTATATTACAAGGCCAGCCCAAAATTAAGGTGTGAGAAAAAAGGCTCTATCTCTTGATAGGAAGCAGTAAATATTGTGAGCATTCATTTTGCAATTGTCTATAACCATAAAGTGAAGATTAACAGTATTAATGTGGAATTACTCCCAGATTGGAGGTGAAACCAATATTATTTGCTAACCATGTCTCAATATTATCAAGGAGAGAGAATTCAGTTACAATAAAGATCAAACTTGATTATAAATGTGATTTAAAAATATGTCTGTGCTTCTAACTTCAGAATATCATGGATAAATCTGTGTTCATTTAAAATACTATTCTATCATGAAAATTAAACACACCGTTTCCCTTTTAGAGTTTTTTCACAATAGCCTCTAATATGATACAGCCTCTATCACAACATTGTGTTTTCAAATATTCACCTTTTACTTTTTATATTATGTATATGAGAAAAAATGGGCAAACTTTTAGTTTGATTCTGATTAATATTAAATACAGTCAAAAGATTATTTTCCTACCTTTGTATGCTATTTTCATATTGCTGTATTGATAGATTTAAGTGTATGTAAAGAAACATTCTGGCTTTTGATATCCTCCAGCACCTGCAAATTTTATGTTGCACATGGCATTGCTGCTTCTCTCTTAATTTTTTCGATTCACTCCTTAAGTGTCTGTCTTAACCACATTGTACTTCATACATTCCTCCAAAGGTAATACCGTTTATGTACCTTTCAATCTTGGAACGAGCCACATCATTTTTACCATTTATTAGCTGTTTGAAACTAGGCTTAACTTATAAGCTTTAGTTTATTTAGATATTAAATAGAAATATTATCTCCTTCATATGATTTTTTTGAGAGGATAACTAAGAGAGACTGAAAATTCTTAGTTTAGTGTCTCACTCCTTGAGTGCATCTATATATTGGCTGCATCCCTCCTTAGCTTCTCTTATTTCTGTATTTCAACCATTTGCCAACTCTTCTAACTCAGGTCAGGTATGTTACATACAGAAGCTTAAAGATTCAGCTGCTGCTCAGGAATAAACCCGTAGCAATGACCCACTCCACGTTCACGGCTGAACTGTTGGTATCACATCAAAGGAGTCCCAGTCATGTACTTGTTCTAAGAATCGTGCAGGGTTCTTTATTCTTAGTAAAATGCAGGAAAATGTGAGGTGGGAATAATAATGCTAATAACAGCAATGATGATAATAATGTAACAATAGCTGCCATTTTTAGGTTGGCAACCACCACATCAGGCAAGCACTGTTCTTATTCCCATTTTCGAGACTGAACACTGAGCCTCTGAGAGGTTGACTAACCTAGGGTTATAAGAGCTGTTGAGAGAGGAAAGAAAAACTTCAATCTAGACATATTGCACTTCCAATTCCTTGCTCTTTATCATTATTCCATATCGTATAAACACACGTAGTTATGAAATTTTCACTGATTTACTGACATTAAAGCAGTCACTAATCATATTCGTGACTTTTTTTTTTTTTTAAAAAAAGCTTTAAATAGTTTTCTGGAGTCGAATGATATTCAAGACACAATAGAAAACATGAATCTAAGAGTAATTACTGCAGTCATCACTGGATCAGATATATATTAGGCCTAATTGCTGGAGTCTAATAAGATTGGGATGCAAACCTGCAGTGATGAGGATAATGGAATCTGGTGGATATATGTCCTGGTCTCTGGAGAATGGGGTGACAGGTGGCAATTATCATTAGTGACTTTTGAATAAAGATGTTGGAGTCTTCTCAGTCATTAAACCAAACAGTTCAATGGTCATTAGAAGTGGCTCTAAAAAGCACCAAAATACCATCAGAAAAGGAGTAATGCTTATTTCTATAGCAACCTATTATTTCCATAATGGCGGTGTGATTAAGAAATCAACATCAGACATTATCTCCCATCAGCTGTGGCTTTTAAAAGCTGGGGGCAGTGGTCACAAATCAAACTTGGAACAGTTTCCATACCTTTAGTAGAACTGACACATGGCATATACCATTTTCTTTTCCAACTGTGACTTTAATTTGAATATTATCAGGGGCAGGTCAAAACAGATCTGCTATAAATCACTCCAAAAGTTTGGTCAGAGTTGGAGGCACACACAAAGCACTCACTATGAAAAGGAGACTGCAGTTTTATCGTCACGGTTTGTTACAAATCTCTCAGGAACAAGAACACAGATGCGGTTGTCACTTTTTTTTTTTTTTTCCCCTTATGCACTCGTAAATACACGGCGTGGAGCTTTGTTGAAAAGTAATGCATCACATCATAAGGAAAACACCCAATCCAATGCTAGGAGAAGGAACTGTATAGACTACATTGTAAAATGAAAGATGTAAAAACTATACTAGAGGACATTATGCTTAAGGAAACAAATTCTCATTATTTTGAAAAAGACTTTGAATTCCTAAAGTCTGACCTAAATGACAATTATAATTGGATATTTACAATGAAAAATATGTAGAAAACC
>CM052442.1:128997235-129027013 GCA_028533085.1 Varecia variegata
CCACGCCAACATGTATTGATTTGGGACTTTTTGATAAAGGCCATTCTCACTGGAGTTAAGTGATATCTCATTGTGGTTTTGATTTGCATTTCCCTGATGATTAGAGATGTTGAACATTTTTTCATATGTTTGTTAGCCATTCTTATATCTTCTTTTGAGAAATTTCTATTCATGTCCTTTGATTCAAGCCATATATGACAAACCTTCAGCCAACATCATACTGAATGGGGAAAAACTGAAAGCATTCCCACTTCGAACTGGAACCAGACAAGGCTGCCCACTGTCTCCACTACTTTTCAACATAGTACTGGAAGTCCTTGCAAGAGCTATCAGGCAAGAGAGCAGAATCAAGGGAGTCCAAATAGGGAAAGAAGAGATCAAACTTTCACTCTTTGCTGATGATATGATGTTATATCTGGAGTTTACCTTTCTTAATTGCTCTCCCAAGGTTTTCTTGGAGAAATGCAAATGTGTTTTATCTGAATTTAAGCTTTCTTTTAAGCTTTCTTTATTCTTCTATTGCTAACATATTTAGGCTTTTAAAAAAAAAAAAAAACTATGATCCAAGATGCCCAAAATTTTAGTCACTTTATACATTAAGACCCTAAATTAGGTATTGAGTGAGGACACATGTGAAGAAAACCAAAGCTCCAACATAGAGAAGCTTTTAGTCTAGAAAGGGAAGCAGTCATATTAACAGAAATGATAATATTATACTAACAACATCAGCAATAACAGTAATAACCAGCAAACACTGCATACTTGATGTATTCTAGACACTCTATAGTTTCTTCCTACTCAAGCTTTCATATCATATCCTCTAGCAACTTTCAGATCCAAGGTAGGCATTTTCTATATAGTTTATTCATGTGCAATTGAGGATCAGAAAAGTTAAGGAAACTGTGTCTAGAAGTAGCAGAGTCAGGAAGCCTCATGCCTTGCCTGCACCTGACCAAAAGACAGGTGGTGGAGCAGCAGAATGAGGAAACATCTTGAAGCCACCCCATTTGGTGGTAAAGGAAATTTGAGGGAAGAAGTCTTAGCGACAGAGACTTATGAATACAGTGGTAGTGATGGTGTTGATGGAGAATGCGTATTAAAGAGGGAGAAAGGCAGATTAGCAAAACTGATGGGCTCATGTTCCTTGAAGGTAGTTTCTAAGGAAGAATTTATCAGTAAGAATTATCCATTAACATATATGAATTTTCTTTTTTGTTTTTAAATTAAAAAATTCTTCCCCAAAAATGTTGTTTGAAACTGACCAGTTATTTGGAGAGATTAGAAGGCAATTCCTTTTTCCCTCTAGTTTGCTACTCACTTGCACATCTCATTGATTCATTTTTAATGATTGCCATCCTGCATATAACATTTCTAGAAATTAATTTAATTGATTTAATTTCTTACCGCTTGCTGTTGTCTTTGCCTTGCTTTGCCTTGCCTTTGCCTTTGCTCTTGTCTTTGCCCTTGGAAATGAGGTTCTGTCTGTGATAACAGGTTCCCCTCAAAAACTTTCAGGTGGATCTAACATGTCCAACTCCACCCCTTGCCCTACTCTCTAAATCCCGGACCTAGGCAATTTCATTCTGTTCACGCTGACTTTTGCTCTTTTAGTGAGAGTATATGCTACGTGGGGTGGCGTTCAACACAATTCTGGGAGTCAGAGAACGAATAGATAATATTTCCACATAAGCATCATGATGAACGTCCTTTCAACTACAGATTCCAGGGTCTTTGGTCTAGGTAAGCAAGCCTCTCTGTGTGTATCTGGCCTTGGAAACTCGCAGTAGTGGCCACTGCTGGGTGGGTACTCGAGGGCTCTCTCTTTGGGTTAGGCAGGTCAGCTCTTTGCCCAACCCTCCCAACGGTATGGCTCAGGACATAATTTGTGCTGGAGATCTTTGGGAAAAATCACCTTTGTTGACTTGGCTTGGAGCTAACCTAGCTTTTGGGGAATATTTGTGATAATGAATTTTTGGTCAAGTGGCAGTTACAAAGTGTATGAAGAGGGGGTAGCAGAGACCAAGGTAAGATGCATTCTGACATGGGTTTCCCAAACCTTGGGACACAAAACAAACAGGAATAGAAACTCAAATTCCTACTAAGGCATTTTTACAGAAATTCCCATAGATTTCTCAACACCAACTAGTGAGTTAGTTATACATAGCCTAATTTTATAGATGAGAATGCTTAAGCTCATAATTTTGAGGGACTTACTATAGGTCCCATAGCAAGTAAGTGATGGAACCAGGATTTAAATTTAGTTATGAATCCAATCATGCTTTTGAATATTCTAAATCCCCTTTTACCAAACTTACTTACCCAATGTAAAACAGGCAATAGAGTCCTTCTCAGTGACATTTCTGTAGTTTTATGCATTTCACTTCTACCCATCATTTTAATAAATTCTTCAGTACTCTCGTTTTTAAAAATCACACTGTCCTCTCCTTTTTCTTTCTATGATAACAGCATAGAGCAACTGTCAACAGATGTGAAAGTTCACAGATCATTAAATTCTCCTCTACAATGCATCCTCAGAAATGCCCTGGTGTCAAAGGACCTCCTCTTTCCCATCTGAAAGGATTAGTTTTAGAATAGTTGTGTCCCAAACTAGTAACTTAGTCAATTTTCTCCAACGTGCAATTAACCTGAACGATTCAGGAAATAGAGGCCACTGTGAGATCAATTACACCTGGGCTCCTCTTCGCATCTGTATCCTATCTTTCCACCTACTAGGCTATTTGCTTTCCCTTAAAGACCTTCACTGAGTCATCTCAAAGTTCTGCGACAGATGGTTCTTCAACAAACTTTACAGGATAGCAAATATTTGTTTATGACAAATCAACAGGAAAAAATTTCTGACAATGCACTTATCTGTCTGTCCCTCATTGTCTGGTTTACACGTACAGATACACACAGACACCCCTTAGAACATGGTATTCTATATATGAAATGTCTTTCACTTCATTATTTCCAAATCCAGAGATGAAAAATGATGAATCATCCTAAAAATCCTAGCTAGTTACTATACTCACAAGAAATTGTGTCCTGAATAACCCAGCAAAATTAAACATGTTCTACTTGAATTCCATCTGTATCTTTATGTATTGTACAGGAACTATAGTTTAGCACTTTTATTGTTCATCTTTAATTTTCACATCGCTGTATCACTTGCTTTACTATATTCTTTAGAAAGCAGGGACTGTTCCCTATCAGTCGATTATCCCCAGCAGATAGCACAATGACCGACATACATTTTTTGATCAATGCATGCTTGCTTATTCATTCATTCATACATCTATTCAAAAATACTTTCAGCATTTACTATGGGTGTATAATGGGAAAATTCCTAAGATGACTCACAATGGTCCCTGTCTCTTGGTATTTATATCCCAGTGTTATTCCCTGCCCTTGAGTGTGGGCTGCATCTAGACATTAATAAATAGAATACGGCAACAGTGGTGGTATGTCTCTTCCTTTATTGAGTTATGAAAGACTTTCTTCCATCTTGTTGGCAGCCTCCCTTTCTGTCTGGCTTCTATGAAGCAAGCTGCCATGCTGGAGAGACCAACGCGACAAGGAAATGTTATAGCTGTGTGGCCGACAGCCTGCAAGACACTGAATCCTGCCAACGACCAGGTGACCAAGCTTGGATTTGGATCTTTCCCCACTGCAGCTTTCAGACAAAACCGTAACACTCCCTAACACATTGATCACAGCCTTGTGAGACTCTGAAAGAGAGGACCCAGATAAGTTATGCCCAGAATTCTGAAACAACTGTGACTTAATACATTTGTGTTGTATTTTCCACCAAGTTTGGGTGTAGTTTATTATTCAGTAATACATAACATGGTGCTGACATTGTATCAGGTGCTAGCAGTTCAGTGACAAGAAAGACAGATAAGATTCCTTTTCTTTTAGTGCTCACATTCTAATCGTCAAATAAAAATCGTTGCATTATCTAATTCTAGAAATAACTCAGCATTCTATTTATGTGAAGATCTTTCCAAATAGGGTGTCAATTAATATATTGGTCTGTGATAAACTACCCTAACTTAGTGTCACAAAACAACAAATGATTTTTTTTTAATGATATTCTCAGTTGGCTCGGTGGCTCCTGATGCTTATTTAGCTGCCATCACATGGACACAAAGTCCAATATGGCCTTAGGCACATGTCTGACAATTGCTCCTGGCTCTCAGATACAATGCCTTGGTTCTCTTCCATGGAAGTCCCCAGTGGGTTGGACAGGATTTCTGATGCGGTGGCTTCAGGTCAGTGATTGAGGAAGGGAAAACACAAGGTACAAGGATATTTCAAACCTCTGCTTATACATGTTTGCTGATGTCCCATTGGCCAAAAGCAATAACATGGCCAAGACTGAATGTGAGAAGAGAATATACAAGTTTATGGGTACCTGAAGTCATGATGTATTGAGAGCTATTGTTCAAAGAATCAACAACAAATGGTATTGACATTTAGATTAATAGAGGTGGCCATGAAATGCTATAGCTTAAAGGGACCTTAGGGGACATGTAGTTCAATCCTGTCATCCTGTTTATGAGGAAACAGACCTAACAGGATCAGACCAAAACAACTACCTAAGTGAAAAACAAGGTTGACATTAAAAATATAGATTCTTGTAAATCCAATTCATGTTCTCTTTGCTCTACTGTACAAAGTACTTGATTGTCAACATCAAAGCCATTTAAGGGTGGTAAAATGGAGAAAGTCACACCTTCCCACTCTGGAGTGCTGAAGGCAACTCCAAAATACCTCATCTCTCTTTGTTTTGGCAGGGGGCTATTTCAACACAGAGATACATTAACATTCTAATAATTAGAAACTCCATCTATCTCAAACCATGCTGTAACGTGCCAGTTATTTGAGAGGTCACTGCCATTAAACTACCAAATAACGAGTTATTTCCCACTAGCAATTAGAATCTATAATCCAAACTATTGTTTTTATAACTGTCCACTTTTAATGTGAACAACAAAACATTAGTGAGCACATTCTAGTAAACACTTGATTTTTAATCCTCATAGGGATTATTTGTACTGGTTAAAACTATTATTGTTTTATACTTTCTATTCTAAAATAAACCTATCCAGGCTGTGAAGACAGACCAGCACAAAGGCTTTTACTACGCAGGTAAATGCTTCTGATTTGTCAACCTTGGAATACTGTAATTTTTATTTTCTGGAG
Source organism: Varecia variegata (assembly GCA_028533085.1). Taxonomy (NCBI): domain Eukaryota; kingdom Metazoa; phylum Chordata; class Mammalia; order Primates; family Lemuridae; genus Varecia; species Varecia variegata. The sequence goes on from CM052442.1 coordinate 129,002,441, forward strand.
CTTTTGCTCATGATGATTTCTTGGATACAGCTCTTGGAAAATGCAGAAATGGAATTTTCATGAAAATGCACCTGCCTTGGTAAATTATTCCCATTTTGATATCCATGCACGTGATCCTATCTCATCTCCGATGATAGGATTCATATTTAAGAACTGGAGGGGCAGCAGCTTTCTGCTTTTAGCTAATGCTATGCTTACTATTTTTCTTCTAGTTTGAATCATCACATCCTAGTTGCAAGCTTGCATTTCAAATTTTATTTTCCTAACTGCAAAAATTACGATCATCCTTGAGGAAATTTACCTGACATCTCTGTTTGAAATTATATTAAAGAAGCTCGCTAATCAACTGCTATTTTTTATTTTTACTTATAATTTCATTTTTGGACAAGCAATTGCTCTTTAAAGATTGCTCCTTCCTGTTGATTCTATAACACGTTTTGTAAATTGAAATTTTTCTTTTAAAATGAATACACTTTTGTAAATCTTCATTGAAGGAGCAAGGGCTCTTTTTGGAGGGGCTTAGAAGAATTATTTTTAAGTACCAGTGCTATTACTTATTTGGTGTTTAGTGCTGAGGAAATATTTAATTCTTTGACCCTATGTTTACTTACTTAAAAGGGGAAATTTCTCCAAAGTAAAACAGTTAAAAAATAGATCACTTGCTCTATAATGAATGGCTTGAAAACTTCTACAAGTGGTAACTGCTTAAAATATTTCTTCCTATTAGCATTTATAGTTCTCTCTTTTAATATTGTTGATAGTCTTCTAAGATTGGCTATGACATGCTCTGACATAGAGACTGTATCTTATTTAACTTTATATCCCTGATAGAAGGCACAATATTTAAAGTTTTCCAAATAATTTCATGTACATTAAAAAAGTGATACTTCAAGAAAATCCTTATAAGGTAGGCAAGCATTATTATTTTCATTTGTCAAAATTGAGAAAGTGAGCCTCATCAAAGGTTGTAAATTGAGCAAATCTTAGAAAGAACTGAAGACATACCCATCCACTCCCAGCCTACTAGCAATTAGAATCAGTTGATTAGCAAGCTTCTTTAATATAATTTCTCCCATAGTGATTCTCAACATTGATTCCCACTGAAGTACATCCGCCAGAGAGAAGTAAGACACCTGTTGTTCTTAGATGCTCTGGAAGTTATGGAAGGGGAAGGCTCAGGTAGAAAATGGAAGATTCTCCTTTAACTATGTAAAACTTCTGCAACGAACAGCTCATTGAGAGCCCATATTTAATTTAAGGGAAACTCCAATAAAGTAATGAGAACAATAGGTTTTTTCAGGCTTAATATTCAAAATGAAAAGAACTAGGTAAGGTGGGCTCCAAAGGCATATTAGACCCCTTAACTTAATGAAATAGCCTTCCATTATGCCGTGGCCTCACCCATAAACATGAAAAGACCTCCAGGGCCTTCCAGACATTCAAGGGAAGACCAGAAATATGTATTTTGAAAACTCAAGATCCATATAAGCAAATGAATCTGTGTCATATCCTCAAAATGCTTTTCTCCCTGTGCTGGTCCCTACAGTGTCTCCATGAGCCTCTACTATAATGCATCCATAAAACAAGAACAAAATTCTATGAAAAGTAACAAAACAACAAGGGAATCTTGAATATTATAAGAAATTGCTAAAAGTTCAATAAAAATAATTAGAGTTGCAAGACAGTAAAATTTTCTGATTTCTTCATGAAGATGAAAATTTTTAGAACAGAAAACAGAGGAAAAATTCAAGATACAGAATATCTTACTAACAGTCATCCCAAAAACAGAGAACAAAGAAAAAAATGGATTTAATAAAAAAGAAGGTATTTTTTCCGAGAGTCAAAGAACATCAGCCATCAAAATTAAGATAAGCCTAGTAATTAAAATGTTTACTGCTTAGACATTGCTTTATAATTTCAGACTCATAAGCAATTAAGTGATTATTCTAAGTTATTCTGAGGTAGAGGTCAATGTGGGGTGGAGCAGTAATAAGCCACTTACAAATAAACTAGAATGCTAGATCAAAGTGTTAAAGGGACTTGCATATTTTAAAGATAAATGATGTTCAACTTAGAATTGTGTACGTATTCAAACTATCAGTTTGAGTTAAAAAAATTCATTTTTGTATACATAAAAACTTACACATTCAGACATCTCTACTATGCACCTTTATGAAGAAATCTGAGAATATACTCTAGTTAAATAAAGAAGAGAGAAAGAATATATAGGATCCAGGAAATAATAGTTCCAAAAAAGCAGTTACAAAACATATTCAAAGAAACTCTCAAAGCAAAGGCTTTAGGGCTTACACAAAGACTTATTAGAAGCTAGAGTAAAACAAAAGTTAGTAGAGATTCAAGAACAATCTATATTGGATGGTATTCAAAATACGATTTTATAAATTTGATGATATTTTTAATTTTCCACTTATAGATTCAACCTATAAGCAAATTGTTAGGGCTTAATTGTTACAAAAGTATGTGCAAATGTAACATGTAATGTTACACATAGGAAGACAAATTAAATTACAAAAGTAGACATAGAAAAGATGAGAGCTGGAATTTGAAAGAAACAGAGAACCAAGAGAGATGGTAGGAAGGTCCATCTCTTTAACTTGTAAAGAGAGGCATCAAGACATAGTATTTATAGAGGCCAAATTGGGATGTGTATTGTTAATATTTAAAAGACACATGGCTAAGCAACTCAGGAACAAAAATTATGAATATTTGGGAAGCAAGAGAACAATTGGAGGCTATGGTATGAGTTCAATCCTTACTTTGGGAGCAGAGAAATCAATCATGAAAAATACTGAACATCAAGACATCTAGTATCAGTTCATTGTGGTGAACAGTATCAGTACCCTGCCTACATCCCTTTGGACTTTACTGTTTCTCTGTGCTCCATGTAACTCACATCTGTATCTTTGGGCTTCAGGACTTTTTCCAGAAGGCCACTCTTCCCATTGGTGGGGTAGGTTAGAAGTGCAAGGGAATTAACAACCACCAGGAACCAACCTCAACTTCGGTCCAGTGGAAAAAGATGTGCAAACATCACAGCTCTTTCCACTGGAAAGTGGAAAATTTCTGAGATGCCCATTTTACACTTTTCCTACAAGATTAACCTCTACTTACTTATTAACGTGACTCAGTTAACAACATCCCCTATATTAACTTCCTTTTCCTTCCCAGGATCCCTTCTTTGTGTTCTCTTATCTTTCAAATAAACTACTTGCATTTTCCTTTGTCTGTCATGATTTGCTTCTAGAGGAACCCAAATTAAGACACATTTGTAAATATGAGTTCAACCCAATAGACACTTAAAATGGTTTATCCACTGAGGATGAGAAATAAGGTAAGTAAACTTTGCTTTTTGTTGTAAGCCCTTAAGTACTATTTGACTGTTAATAAACGCTCTTGTTTTCGTAGACAGATGGATATTGACCAATGATACAGAGAGATTGATATAGCAATAGATAGTATATAGATAGCAGGTAGGTGTATTGACACAGTTCTTTGTTAATTCAGTCAATTTATAAAAGCCACCAAAGGGAATCAAGCCCAAAATTGACTGATCTAAAACTTTCTCCAAACACCAATGTCATCCTAGCAGGGTGCATAACATACAGGAAGTAACAGGAAGAAATGGTACTTGAGAAATTTCTACAGTCACAACCTAGTTTACCCTGTTAGATGTTACCCCCAAACTCTTTTTTATTAAACCTTAGATATGTTCTCAGTACCCACTCCTGCTGAAATCTAGCCTAGTTCCTCTGTCTTTCACGTGGTACCAAGAAATTCAAAACTGTATCTTCCTCTGTCATGGTTATATTTTCAAATTTCTTGCTGACTGAGATGCTCACAGCTTGCTGAGTGAGTCATGTTCACCTAATTCTACTGATTTAGTATATTTCACTTGTACTAATATAACACCAAGCATTTATTTTCAAACACACAGAACTGCATGATTATATATTTTCCTCTGGAAATCCTTTAACCAAATACGTTTTATATACTTCTCACTTAACCTAATAAATTTCTGTACTTTGCAACAATAGATTTCCCTTCTAATCAATATAAAAATATATTCTTCTCATATAATAGGCTTAAACTGACTCTTCAAGAAGGCAAGCCAATCTTCCAGTGTCCCCTTGTGGCTTTCATGCTCCTGCTAGACAACAATATGTTTCTACTGGGGTGCTGTAACACGATTTGAAAATTAGATCACACTGTCCTTGTGCAAACAGAGCCCTTATTCTTTTGAGCAAGGTTTGAGATGTTATAAATTTTTGCCTGGATGTTGGCTTGCTGGCTGGATTTGCCTGGCTGTCACAAATACGTGGAGACTTTCCAGAGACCGATAAAGGCAACTAGGATTTTGATGGCCCTGAATGAATGTTCCGTTACCCATGTCTTGACATTGCATATAGACTGAATTTTTCACTGAGGATTGTCGTCACAGCAAAACAATATTTTTTTTGCTCAACTCATGTTTTGAGTCACACAGTAATGACACCTGCCCCATTAGTGTCCTAATCTGAAAACAAAAAAATACATTAACTTATTCATGGGCTCATTTGATGATAAATTCTAGAAAGATGAGTGTTTTCTCCCTAGTGAATAGTTCCTAATGCCAAGCTTCCAAATTTTTATTGAAGTCTCGCTGAGAAGAAGACATTAGGGTTGGTGATCAGGACAGACACAGGTTCAGTCTGGGGAAGCTTGTAGAACTAGGCACACAGACTGACAACTAATAGCAAGTAAGTATGATCCTATACAGGTAAAATACAGAATATATGGCATTGTAACAATAACTGCTCTAGAAAGTCAGACAAAGCTTCCCTGAGATATGAAGGATGAATAGGAATTCCATACATGAAGAGGAGGATGCTGCTAATAGCAGAAATAACGTATTGTGTGAGAGGAACAGCATGGGAAGAAGTCCTGAGACAGAGACAAGATGCCACTAGAACAGGGGTAACAGACCACAGCCTGAAGGCCACATCCACCAGACAAACTATTTTGTTTTTACAACAGTCTCTTGTTGCTTTTCTTTTTCTTATTAGCTGTTAGCCAATATTTAAATGCTAAAATGCTCTGTGTATCTGCCTTCAATTGGAAAATAAGATGAAGGAGCAATAAGGCAGCTACATCTCTGTAGGTCACAGATTAGCTGAATAGCACCAGTCTCCTCCCAGATGGGTTATTCTTTCTCCCTATTGCCATAGTCTGCACACCCCATTGTGCATCATTTTACTCACTTCCTGTCTGGGCAACTGCATTGGTAATCACTGTCCCAGTATGTAAGTACCATGATTACTCTGGACCTTGAGTAATCATTGCATATCACTGTGTCCCCAACAGAGAACCCAAATGATAATACGAGCTCAAAAACTCTACCAAATGAAGTAGGGATGAAGCATTTGAGGGATAAATGTAGGCTATACTTGGCTGGATACAGGAGAGATGGCAACACCACAAGAAAAGACATTGAGAATTAATCTGACAAGAGACCGTATTACAGGATTTTTACTTTATCTTAGGTCAAGAGAAAGCCATCAAAACACATTAAGCTGGAAAGTGAAGATAACATTTGCAAAATAGGGATTCCACCCCACAGAGTGGAGGGAGATATTACCTATGGAGTACACTTTATAGTTTATGAAATACTCTATGCATCATTTTTTGTTAGTTTTTAATACAAATTGTGAGGCATAATTCAAGATTCCTCATCAGTCTCCAGATGGAGAAACTGAGATTCTTAGCACAGTGCATTGACCTAAGCCACAGGGATAGTAGATACATCCAGAGTTAAAGAAAAGTCATATACCTTGCCTACTTTAGTATGCCCTCCCCATAGTAACAGAAAGTAAGTAGGGAGAGATAAGTTCTTTCCATGATTGCTGTATTTAAGATAGGACCTAGACTTACGCACCTGCATAAGAATGACTAAGATGATCTAACAGGATCCCAGTAAATACTTATTTAGAGTTGAGCAGAAAGATAAGACTTCGATGTCTGCTTCCTTTTATTAAACGTCTGCTGACAATCCTCTTTAAGAAAACCGTGACATTCTCTGCCATTTTCCTCTTAAAATTCTAATTTGAAATTAAACCCAAAACCCTACCCACAGATCCCTGCACTTTCCTATGTGCAAATCTACACACCTTTTTAATATGGTCAAATGAGTTTTCTACCATAAAAATGCTGTATTTTAAAGAAAAATGTGGAAAGTCAAACTCAAAAATTAAGAAGTTACCACTAAGCATTTAAATAAACACTTTGTCTTTTTTGTAGTAACAAAAACTAAAAGGATTGTATGTATTTTCAAATATTATTTTTAAAATATATTGATGTTCTATTTGATCTGGGGATCAAATAGATTCTACTGATCTGTTGAAATCATGGACTTAGGTCACCTCATATTCTAACATTTACAAAATATAACCTGATTTCAAAATAAATCATAACGAAATTTGCATGATGCCCCAATTTATTAACAATAGAGGGAAAAGGAAATATGATTATATGTATATAAAAATTATATAAAATACTTCCAAATAAGATAAATAATATACTTTTTAATTCACATTTTAGCTAAGAAAAATACCTACATTATGGTATCAATTATATTTTTGAATATGTTAACTTGCTATGAAGTATGTTAATATATAATAGTAATAGAAAACTGCATATGATCTACCATTATTTCTATTTTGTATGTGTTTAATCATTTTTTTTTCTGTGCAGCTAGAGTGTTATTTTCAAAACAATAATGAGAATTTGTAGTTCCCTGGTAATTTTTTTTTCAATGAACACCTGTTGCTCTTAGAACAAGTCTGAACAACCCCCTATGACCATAATAATGTGGTTCCAGCCTACGATTACAGCCTCTTCCTCAACACTACACCCAATACCTCCTCCTTACAAACTGTGCTCCAGTCACACTGGATGTGTTTCTGTTTCTCACATGCATTTAAGCCTTTTTCTGCCACCAGACATTTGCATTTGCTGTTTTCTCAACCTGAAATGCACTTTGAAAGGCCTTCACAAGTCTAGTTTTTTTTGCTATCTTTAATATCTCAGCTCAAATGTCACTTCCAAGTTTCAGGAATGGAACTCAAACTAAATAAAAACATAAATCCCTGGGTCATTGTGCCAATCCTTGACATGTTTGCTATGAAAAGCATGCCTTGTCTTTTTGTTGCCCTGCCTGTGCCATGGAGAAGTGCAGTTTTGATGGCTGAGTTTTCCCAATTCTCAGGTCAGCTGGCTTTTGGATGGGTTTGGGCAATGGAAAATACTGACAGGAATGGAAGGCAAAGGAAAGATATGCCACACGTAGCGTTTCTGGGTGGACAGTCAAATCTGCCCGTGGCTCCACCCTACAGAATTTCAGCTTCCACCCGGGTTATCAAAGCCTCTTTTCTCTGGCCTCCCCTAAACAAATTATTAAACTGTTAAAGCTGCCCAATTTTTAATTTGTTGTTTGCTTTTAATCCTCCAGCTCTGAAGGTGGTAAGCACCTGACCTGAGAATCTTTTTTTCTTATATTTCCAAGTATTGATCACTGCTCTCCTGCTAAGGCAGACAAGTAGATATATTGCTTTTTCCACTGGCAGCTTTTTAATATATCTCAAGGCCACAACTATGTAACCACAGAGTGTCCCCTTATTCCAGGTGAACAAGCCCATTTCCTAAAAAAATGGTTCTTCACGGGTTATTCCTAAAACATCTTTAGGTACTAAGAATCATATGGTTAAAGCATCGTGGATTTTGTTCAACGTTATGAATAAGAAGTAGCAAAACGATGCCTGAATCCTGTGGTTATCCGTAGGAAATAAAAACTTCCTCAGGAGTAAATTGTGCACATGAAAATATAAATAACTAAAAACGCTTATTCTCCTAATGACCTTTTTGGGATATGTCCAAATTTGGTGCACTGCTCAGTCTTGCTATATAAAGATTTGCATTTCAATGTCAGATCTTTGGTAATTTGTTTTGATTGTTTACTCCATGTTCTGATGCTAATTGTCCACTGAGACATCCATAATGCAATTAAGCCCTTTAGATTAATTTGCAAATGTTTCCTTACCTTCCATATTCTTGGCATCTCAGTGATACTAGATGCTAATATATTGACAGCCACTGTTGTATAAAATACAGGCTTAATCTAGGAATTTAGGAATGTTTTATTTGAAACAGTTAATAGAAAGAGTATAATGCATGCTGTAACTCTAATACAAAGATGTCTTAAATATGCAGCATATATAAAGGAAAAAAGTCATTCACTTTTGAAATTAGTTTGGAGAGTGACAATTGGGAGAAACAGCTCAATATTAGGGTAAAGGCCTCCTCCCTTTCCTTTCTTTGCCTCTACCTTTTTTTTCTTACTGAAATCACATTTTCTTTGGTTCCACTGGATTCTTTTTTGTTGTTGTTTTGTTTTTGTCTTAAAGAGAGTCTCTGAGTGTCTTAGAACAGGCCCCATCACTTCTTGAACATGTCTAGCCTAGTCAACTGTTTCAAACACTGCCAATATTCTCAGAGATTTTGTCTTTTAATATATTGCAAAGCTTTTCTCTTTTGCATTATTTGTCTACATTCCTCTTAACTTGTAATTTCAGTATCAGAAAATATCATTCCTGACTGCCTGCTCCCTCTCCCTCCATCACCCATTTTCTGGTAAGACTCTCTGTTCCTTCCATATTTTTAGTTGGCATATTTTCATTCTGGCACTTCTTCAATGTGTAGGCTCAAAATTAATGTAATGTAGAAATTCTGTGTTTGCTATCCTAAAAACTGCCTTTTGATACTACCATATGTTTTATGTATCGATGCAAAAAAAAACTTACATACACAAACATGCACATGCACTTCACAAACCTGTGGGTTTCTCAGTACAATACCTCTTAGATTCCCTTATTTATTTTCCAGAGATATGGATAAACAATTTAAATTTCACCAGTTAAAAAAGTTAGTTGGGTAAAAGAAATGCTGGCCTAGGGATGAAATCATGCAAGAACCACCATTAATTCTACCTTTTCTTTCTCTCCCACGTCATAAACTCAGTCGCATTTCCTCTCCGTCCTTTCTGCTTGGCTGAATGTATCTAAAGATTTCCAGTCAAACTTTAAGTAAACGGCCTAATGTTTGTTGAGCTTATCCTATGAAGAGTTTAAGTAAGAAACAGTTTATCTTAACTCTGTTTCCTCAACCCATCAATGACATTTTGAATCCATCACCATTTTATTTTCCAAAGAATCTAAAACTTGGGAGGGAGCAAGCATAGCATTTTATATACGTGTGTAATCGTGTGAGTGTATATAGTCACAGATTGATATTTTGTCAGAATAGTGGGTAGAATATAAGAAATCACCACTGTGATGCTACTTTCGATTCAGCAGGTCGTAATTAACCTTTGTATTTTACCGCAGAAAATAGATTTGTCATAAATCTTGAGGGAACTCTGCAGAAATATTCTGTGGCACTGTAGCTCTCCCGAGATAGTTTTCTGGGGTGAAACACATAGAAGTGGCCTATCTAAGCCCGTTCAGGCTACTTTAAGAAAATACTTTAGACTGGGTAACTTATAAATAATAGAAATTTAGTGCTCACAGTTCTGGAGGTGCGGAAGTCCAAGATCAAGCTGACAGCACATCTGGTGCCTAGTTAAGGCCTATTCCTCACAGATGATGCCTTCTATGCATCCTCAAATGGCAGAAGAGTTCAACTAGCTCTCTCAAACCTCTTTACAAGAGGGCTCTATCCTCATGGTTATTTTTACGATGGCAAGAAATCCTGGAACCCTCTCATTTAATGGTATCATATAAAAAGGCCTGTTAGAAATAATAGATTTTGGAGACAATCACAGTCCATCTGTTTCACTTTGCAATTTAGGAAACTGAGGCTAAAAATTATAAAACTCTGCTAATAAGCATCACAGAGAGGGCTCAGAACCAAAGATTTCTGATTCTTGGATTACTGTTTATTTCTACATCATACTAATACCTTCATCAACAAAGGTAGAGTCAATTGAGAAAGAGAATTTGAAGTTGGTTTCACCATCCCATAGACAAAGTCTGGGTATAAAAGTAAGCAAGCATCATTTCTCTGTTCTCAGTAAGAACCAGTTTCAAAATGAATCATTTCTGTTATATCATTTTTAATAACACAATATGGGGGATTTCTCCCCAACGACAGCATGATATAATGAAACAGTCTCTTCTTCCACAGCAAAGCACAACAAAGAAGTGAATCTGGAATAAAAATGTTAACAGCAAACATACCCACTGAAAAAAAAAATCAACACAACAACAAGATAAGGCAATTTGCATGAGTATTTCTTAAAGATTTTCCTCCTGAGATTCATAAATGATTTCTCTCTGGCAAGCCTTGGTATTTTTTTTTTTAAATTTAAAGGAAATTGTAGTGATTAGTTGCATTGCCTTTGAGAACTAGATAAATATTTATGAAGAAATAATGTCTATGCATATCTATGTATCTATAATGCACAGGGAGAGCAATAGATACTCAGAATAGGAATTTCATTTCTGTGGGGTTCATAAATTGCATCAGGAACCCATTGTAGTTCTTCTATAATGTGGGCATATGAGCTCCATTAACATTTGACTCTGATTTGAAACTTCTGTATTTCAGGAACCTCAGAAAATCCACCTGATTGCTGTCTGCTTTCATGAGCAAGAATACCTGTTATGTCACTTGCTCAGAGCATGTAGCTGGGCTACACAGTAAGATGCAGAGTCAGATACCCTGGTGTTGATTCCAAAAAGAATTCTCAACTGTCTTGTAAAGTTACCACGAAGAGGCCTTATCTTACCTTCTTACTGTCTTTGCTTCTTCACAATGCTAGTCACATTCAGTATCCCATTGGATATTTGTTGTCATTGCCACCTTGTCTCTTGATATTTTGCTTCTACCTCCCACTCCTGGCCTAGAACCTGCCTCATCCACTTGGAGCTAAGAAGATAATTATATTTTCCAGTTTGACCTACTTCACTTTGAGAAATATTTCGGTAACTGTCCTAGTTATCCTTCTATAATACCTCTAACGGTCTAAAACAACTCCCTGATCTGCTCCAGCACAGTATCCAAGACTAATTACAGCATCCACCTAGACTTTTGGGCCCCTACTAAGACTGTCCATATTCTCTTCCAGGAAGGAGGCATATGGTTGAACATACCTAGGTTATGCCACACTTTTCAGCAAAACCAGGTTGTAGGAGGAAAAGGAAATTTTTAGATACCACTGGAGGAGGCTTAGCACTATTCCCTCAAGTATACCAGAACGTCTCAGAACACACCAAGATTTCTTGAGCAACTCCTCTATTGAGAAATGGGTACTGTATTTTTCCCTCCTTGAATTTAATAGATGTTTGTCTATATTGGAGTTTTGCGGGGAGAAGGACAAAAGGAACCCAACAACTTCTTTTCCCGTTTTTCAGGTTATTTTCCTTGCTTACTGCTGGATAATAAAATAATAAAAGTGCTCAAAGCACTTTTTAGTTGGTTATGAAGAGAAATCAATACCGCTTTGTGTTTCAAAAAGGAAAGGCATGCAAGGACGCGGAGGTATTAAACACAAGTGGATTGAATAGTTATTTGTGAGGGGCCGCGAACAATTGAATTACTATTTTAATGTCATAACATGGCAGCACTCAAGATTACCTTTCACATCTAATCATACCATTTACATGGAAGTGGGAAAATGCCTCTGAAGTGGCCAAATGCTATTCACTGAATGGATCATGATAACACTAGAAATTGCTCTGGAGGAAAAATAATCAGATTCCCTGCCGGGCTCTGAAGAAAGGTTAATGTCCATTCATTTGAGGAAAAAATAAATAAATAAAATCTACAAAGTACATACTTTATAAAAAGGGCAGCTTGTGCCAAAAAAAATAAAAATCCATAAATTTAGACATTGGATCTTAGCTCTAATCTTGACTTTAATACTTGAGAGTTATGTGCCACTGGTTTTGTCACTGATAATACTGGAATTCAAAATCACTGACAGCTAAGAACACAAGGCCCCAGGATTTACATAAATTATTTGGTCATTAATTCTCATGAAACCTTTTACTTTAGGTACATTATCATCAGCCCCATTTTACAGATGAGAGTGTTGAGGCCAGAAGAGTATGAAATGTGCCTGTAGCTGGCAAGTGGCAGAGCAAGGGTTCAAGAACAAGCTTACCTAATTCTATGGAGAGACAACATGGTACTACCACTAAGAGCTCTTTCTGTGCACCTCAGAGAAACATCACGAGAGATGGTGTACATTTATGGCGAGGCCTAGGTCTCCTCACTGAGGCCCCAGACTACTTCTGTCACCCATAATCACCACACCCAACCCCACATCCCATTCCTCTAATCATATCAAATGTACATTCACTGAAAGTACCAAATTTTTCATGTCTTTTTGCCTTTGATTTTCTTAGATTGCCTTTCTGTTTGTTTCACTTTTCTGGCACACTTAGCTCATCTGGTACAACCTCCAGGGGTGCTTTCCTAATACCCTCAAAGAATTTGCTCTTTCTCCTTCCTCCCCAAGAGCATTCTGTTGAATCTCTTAGGGGATGTATGTTGTGATCCAATTATCTATTTATCTGCCTTTCCTGCTCAAATGTAAACCATTGGAAAGCCACCTCTGTTTTTTAACATGCCTGGTGTCTAAATATAAAATATTTGTACAGTTTATGTATTTTTTTAATATTTATATTTTAACGTTTGTAAATCAGCAAATACATAAAATTAAAATATTCTAGGATTGCACAAACTTACTAATCGTAGTGAATGTTTATTGAGTACTTGCTACATGCCAGGTACTCTGGTGTGCACTTTGTGTACATTAACTGATGTGTTCTTTGCATAGTAGTAGGATGTTGGCACCAGTAACTAGCTGATTTTTTAGATGAGGATGTTAAGGCACAGAAAGGTTAAATATCTTGCTCATGTTGACACAGCTCGTAAGTAAGGAATCTGAGATTTAAATCTAAAAATCTGGCTCTAAATCCCACATTATTAACCATTAAGCCTTACTGAATAACCAAGACCCAGATATGATAGAGCAAGGGAGAGCCTCTGGGTTCCTGTGTGGCTAAGATGTTAGGGACATCAAACAGGATGACATCACACCTGTGCATATAAAAAATTCCTCCTCTTTTCCTCAAAGACTCTTTAGTTGTAGTTGGATCGAGCGATAGCCCTCTAGTGTTGACAGTTACAAAAGCAAGCACCTGTCCTTTTACAGCGCCTATTTTCAGATGTTGATACTTGAATCAAGTGTTTAAAAAATACACAGTTCTAATAGGCACTCATGGAATGAGTGGCCTGGAGCACCTGCCATGCAAGTGATCCAGTATGCCATGGCGAGCTGTGTTTCTAAGGACAGGAAATCCTGAACTGCTCTTGAAATGGCCACTACTGGAGAAAGACAGATATACCCTCTCAGTGAGGTTATCATTCACCTTATGCAGATTATGGGACAAGCAGACCTAGATTTAGCGCTTGGCCCGCTGTGAGGTGCCAGCTCCTCAATTTACTGCCTGACCATGTGTCTGTACTGATCCTGTTTCCAGATCGGTAACAAGAGGGGATTAAACCAGCTAACTTTCCCCCAAGGCCTCGCCTCCCCTAGCATTTGGAGGCAACCCAAGGTCATTGTTATAAACGCAGGTCTTATTTGGAATAAGGCAGACTTTGGTTTGAATCCTGCTGGTTATTAGATATGTGTGACTGGGAAACTTGCAAAACCACTTTGAGCCTCAGCTTTCACATCTTTAAAATGGGAATAACAGCAATGCCTACATCAGATAGTTGATGATTAAATGACAGAATGAATGCAAAGCACTTAACTCAGCTCCAAGCACCAACATTCATTCTCTCATTTAATTCTCTCTACAAGTCCATAATGGAGTAGGGCTACTCTGATCCTCATTTTATGGATATAGAGAATGACACAGGTAGCAGAAGAGGGAGTTTCATTTTACCAGGCCAGAGAAGATACTTTACTTAGCTAAATGATACTACCTCTGTTTGTTCAATCCCTGGTGCTTGGAACTTCCAGCACAGGGGTGGGGAACCTTTTCATTAATTTAGCTGTAATCAAATAAGACTGCATTCTAGAAACTTCAGTTATATATACACCTAAAAATGTAAATTTTTTATAAAAATCTAACTACTATGTACTTAATTTCAAAAAATGCAAACTATTAATTTTAAAGTTAACCTTTTAATGACTTTTTTTTTGCTTTTTGTTGGAAACCATCTGAATATTTGGTTGCAGAATGGGGTCCACAGTTTCAGTTGATCGTCTAGATGGGCATCAGTCATTTGTAACCCTGAGGGCATCTTGTTTTGGGTTAGGTAGGAGAATGTAGATTCACAGCAATAAGTGGTTGAAAAGCAAGAAAGCATTTTTCGGGCATGTTGCCCAAGGCGTGGGTATTCTACTGCATTTTTCCATATTTTAATTGGATTGTTCTTTTTTTAATTTCACTGTATTACAGGGATACACACATTATAGTTACACAATTTGCTTTTGTACAGTTTGAGTCAAAGTTACAAGTGTTCCCTTCACCCAGATAGTGTGCTTTGTACCTGTTAGGTGTGAATTTACCCACCTCCCTGCTCCCTCTCCCATCTACTTGATTTCTGTTGAGTTTTATTTCCGTTTGTACACATAAGTGTTGATATACCTCAAAGAACTGAAAGTAGACCTACCATTTAATCCAGAAATCCCACTACTACATATTTACCCAAAGGAAAAAAAGACATTCTAAAAAAAGATACTTGCACGTGAATGTTTATAGCAGCACAATTCACAATTGCAAAATGTGGAAACAACCCAAGGGCCCATCAATACATGAGTGGATCAATTGGATCTTTCTTAGTGTCCAACAATGACTTTAAAATGCCATCTACTGAGAGCTCAATCAACTCCATCTGTACGTCCTTAGATGCCTTCGTGATATCAACCAGGTGAGGCTGAAATGCTAATTTGAGTGTGATATCATGCTTCTCAAAGTCAGCGAACCTCTCGTTGTATTCTCTAATTAACAGGTCTATAACAGCTGCATATTCTTCAAATGATTCACTATTTTAAGTGCCACTTAAAATAGTAGCTGTAGCACAGATTTTGCTGATGAAAGATACAATGAAAAGAAATGAGAGTATCTGGATCTCCTAATACTTTTTTTATCTGTGCAATAAACCCTTCATATTTTCCTGCCATGAAAGGTGCACCATCTCTACATACACTAAATCTACCAAATTTGGTCCAACTTCACAACCTTTATCTTGAAAGTTGTTGAAGGTATCTATTCCCCGTGTTCTGTTAGCAAGAGTGCCCAAAGTGCAAATAAAATCTGGTATGACCTGAATGAAATATAAAACCTGCACTAAGTCAGTAGCATCACCTGATTCACCCAAAGCCACTGAAAAATATATATTTTTCCTTTGAAGTGTTGTATGAAGTTGTTCTGTTAAATTGAAGGCTAATTCATCCTGCCAATCAGTTATGTATCTCCTTGAAAGAGGCAGTTGTTTGTACTTTGAAACAGTATCAGGGTCTAAACATCCTACAACTTCAATAATGTATTCTTTCATAATTTCTACATCACTGAATGGCTTCTTTTTTCCCCAAGTATATAAGCTATTTTATGAGTTGCTTCAGTGGCATTATTTCCAGGTCTAGTTGCTGCTTGAAAGAATTGTCTTTGCTTTTGTTTTTCAACTTTTAATTTCTGCAATGCAACCTTTCATGCCTCTCCCTCTAATTTAAAATATATGTGGTCTTTACGAGTGTTACAATGATGATGAGCATGGAATTTCTTTAATGTTGATACTGCAGTATCACAAAGCAAGCAAATCATCTTACCTTTAGCAGAAATAAGATAATATTTCAATTCCCAATCCTCATTGAAAAATCTATTTTCTTCCTTTGGTGTTCTCTTGGTTGTCTTTGACATGATGGGATGTTAAGCAGACAAAATTTAAAAATATTGCCGAGCTGCGCAACTATTCACAAATTCCACTTCAAACAGAAATACAGTGCACGGTTGTCAAAAGTTGATAATAGACTGGCATACTCAAGCCCCATAAACTCTTACCCACCAGCCTCATGCAGGAGTGGCTCCAGTCAGGTGGGCAAAGTTAGAACTAAATCATGAACGTAGCAGCTGTCAATTTAGCCCTTATGGGTTACTAATGTTCAATTGTGCTGGTCAATCTTGGAGGATTATTTTGTTGAAATTTATTTTATTCTTTGGTATTATTTTAAAAATAAAATAAAAATATAAAACACAAACAAAAATGTATTAATAAAATTAAAGAATTTGTTCCGTAAAATTTGGATTCAGTCTACTAGGCACTCACTAGGTACACTGAGAACATGCCATGCATCAATCTAATGGTTTATACAGATTAACTCTGCTAAGTCTCATGAGATAGGTGTCTCTAATGCCATATTTTACAGATATGCATATACATATATAAAAATACAAGCACAGTACAGATGAACAACTTGCTCAGTAACACAGCTAGTAAGTGCTTAAGCCTGGATTCCAACCCAGTCCTTCAGACTTAACCATGGTGCCTAACTCTCCCCACAACCCACTGTCTATGTCCCTAAATCTGTAGCAGCCTATTATAACCACATATTTTCCAATGTTGATCACTTTCTGAATTACTTTAAGTTTAAAAAGTTAAGGGTGAGTATCTTTCATCAACTAGTTAGTAATTCTTCCTGATGATGTTTTGTGTGGAAAAAAAATGCAAAAAATAGAGCAATGCTGAGATAAATAGACCCCTCCCCCTAAAATATATAGTGCATTCGAAGAAGTCAGTGGGATCCAGAGAGGCTTCCTGCCACCAAATTTACACAAGATTTTTGAGCTAAATACTATGCTATGAATTTTCTCCCTTTTTCACCCAATCTCACCAGGTTGGGGGGTGAGGGGGAATATTTTAGATCAAGAAGAAATGTTTGTACTAGAAAATACGGAACTAAAAAAGGAGTAAAAGGATTTTTAAAAGGTTACAGCACCCAGTGAGGAATGAGAGGAGTGAGAAGAAGAACCAGAGAGTAAATTTTGACTTACCTCATCTTCCATCCCGCCTGCTTGCAGACTTTTTCAATACTATTTCAGCTTTTAGTGCAGTTTTTGGCCACCTCTGACCAAATAGAGCTACAGACTCTATCACTCCAGGCTATCAGTTTTATAGCTTTATAGCTGTACTCTACCACCATTCTATGGTCCATCTCAGTCCCTGAACCCTGAAGAAAGGCCCTTTCCCACTGCATAAAGCTATCCTATTTTGCCTTCAAGCAAGAGGTGCTTCTTTTCTGCTCCTTTTTGCAGACTATCTCCCCTCCCAAGCATTTGCCCACTGCAAACCAGATACCCTTCTGCCCTTAGCTATCATTTAAACATAATGTTTCTACTGGCTTTTCCATTCTTCCGATCATAGGTACTGTCTGCAACCTTTGGTCCTGACAAACCAGAAGGAAATGCTAACACTTGCTTTAATGCCCTGTCTCCTTAGCTCCTCCTCCCTCCCCGCCCCCGTTCTCGGGCTTGCATTCAAGCCTCAGCGCAGCTGAGCACACTTGACTGATGGAGAGCACAGCCAATGGGGGATAGCTAACCCCTTTTGCAGGCCATGCTGATTGGTTCAGGTGTTACCAGCTTAGCCCATTGCCTCAGGTTCTTTTGATGAATCATCAGGCCAGATGTAAAACATAACTTTCCTTTACTAAATATTTGTTGATCACTGATGATGTGTTAAGCCTTAAGGGCTGCGGAGAAAGCAGAGACGAATAAAGCACACTCTTTGTCCCAAGGAGAGTAAATATACAGTAAAACAACAACAAAAACCATCAAAATAAAAATCAGCTTTCTAAACACCCAGGGTAAGTGGGATAGAAATAACTGAAGTTGAAACACTGTGTTCTTATTTATTTAGTGTGGCTGGTTGGGGGCTAGATGTGGGGGATGGTGCTTTAAAAACTCCTCAAAATAATTTACTAGCTCTTATCCCATGGTGTTTACTACAGACTTTTTCAAAGTTTGGTCTCTTGATAAAGTCCTTATGACTTCATGAGCTTGTTACAAATGAGCCGTGCACCCTACTCCAGGCACAAATCATCAGAATCTCTGCAAGTAAAGCCAAGAGCTATTTAAGTCTAATATGTTTTAGGTCGACAGTTTCCCTACCCTACCCTATGATTTAGGTCTACAGTTTCCTGTCCCCTGTGTCTCTAAGAAGTCACACGAGAGTTAAGTCTCAGCCAAGTTAGGACCCACTTGAAGAACTACTCAGAGTTAATTCCTAGAGCTCCAATAATGACTGTTTCTAACTTCGGTCCAGGATCTCTCAGGGACAACTGAGCTCTACCATTGGAGTAGTGTTAGCACTATATTCCTTTACCATAGGATTGTCCTACCTCCATCATGTCCTGCTTGGTAAACTCCTAATCGTCCACAAGTCATCTTGATTGTCATTTTCCCCTGCCTGTAAAGGCTTTCTTGATTTTTTAAGGCCCAACTTGAATGTAGCACTTAAATCACAAGTGGTACAATTCACACCTTCTCCAGACTATGACCCTCTCAATTTTAGCAACAATGTCTTTTGCATGACTATATTCCTTAAAACTGGTACAGTCTGAAATATAGCAGGTACTTTAAATGCTGGATAATGCCTAATTTAATGTGTGAAAATTCCTCTGACAATCAGCCGAAATCCTGATGTTTATGACCAGCAGCATTTCTGAGTGGTCAGTGCGCCGATTATGCTGATTGTTTATAGTTTTGATTATAACCCCTGCTTCTGTCATATAAAATGTATACATTTGTTATTAACTTCTCTACCTTTCTATAACCTAGGTCTGCAGTATTCAAAATTGCTACTAATGTAGTTATGACTATGTTGTTACGCTAGTACCTTGATTTCACTATATAGTGTTAAAACGTCAGATGTACTGCCTTGAATATTCATTTCTCTAATAGTGTCACTAAAAATTTTTGGAACTTTTTATTTCTGTTATCCCCTTGTGTTTAGCATTATATCATTCATTATTATTATTTTATTACTTAAAAATAAGGCAAGCTTTCTCTAAATTCTGCTAAAGTAACAAAGTTGCCAACTCTCTGAACCACTTTTAAAACCTTATTTATTTTTCTCCACATTTTGTGATTAAAAAGCAAATGTTGACAGCATTTTTTCAAAGATACAAAGAAAAAAATTTAAAAAGCGGAAGAAGAAGAAAGAACAGAAGCTATGAAATTATGAATGCAAGTTCCTAACCTGGAGGTGAGCTGAGTCACCTTCATGGATGGATAAGAGGTAATTTTCTCTGATAAAGGTAACGGCTTAGAAATATCAAATGGTTAATTTTGCTCATCACCTGTGTTTACTTCATGTCTAAATGCTCCTGACCTCTGATGGTACAAAGTGGTAGGGCATCCATCGGGCTTCAGCTTAAGGGCTTTAATAAAACTGGTTCAGGCAAAGGGGCAGCGGCTTGGGCTTTCTCTATTAAACAATAACTCACAAGAGACTGCACTGAATAAAAACAGGGGCTGATTCTGCCAAAGGTGATTTTCCTAGAAGTCGGCTTCGTAGGATGGCTAACACTATGTAGTAGAAAGAAACGTGAATTTCAGACTCAGACAATTGAATTCAACATCCACCCTCATCATTTACAAGCTGTGTGATCTTTGATGAATTACTTAACCTTGCTGAGTTGAGTCAGCATCTTTACTTACAAATAGAGATATTACTTACTTGAAACTTATTTTGAAGATTAGTGCAATAAGAGAGATCAAACGGTTGGAATGTGATAGATGCCAACTATATATTCATCCTCTTATCTTACTATTTAAGAGGAAGCTATAGAAAGTGATTCATCTTAAGGAAGACAGTTGATTGAGGCTACTCAGAGATCAAATGGAGTATTTATCATATCAATGTAGGGAAACATTCACTCCAGAGAGCTATGTAGACACTGAAGAACCATCTACTGCAGGAATACAAGGTCAGCTTAGGGAGGAGTATATGCGAGAAGGTGAAATGTTCTTTAGATATGGCTAATATTTTATGGCCTTCATACAGTGAGGTCTTGTCATGTATCAAGTACTTAGATATGCTTTTCACATCTAGGATCATTTAGACGTTGCCACAACCCCATAAGGTAGACATTAATATATTCATTTTGGATGCAGGGAAGCTGAAGTTAAGAGAGGTTTATGAATTTGCCTATGGCCAATCACTAAGTGGAAAATCTATTCATTTGATTTTAAAATAGTGTTGCTAAAATTAAGCAGTTGAAATAGATGATTCCCTTTGTTAATTTCAAAGTTATTTGAATATTCTAAATGTACATTGTCTATAATTATCAACAGGTAAATGAAATCAACAAAAGATTATAAAAGACATATGAAAGTACATTGTAAGCACCTCATGGCATATCTACGTGTGTGTGCATGTGTCTGCATTTGAGAGTACTGCATGAGTCTATGTATGTGTACCATGATATAATTAACATAGTAAGCAACATTTATTAACCACCTACTGTGTATGAGACATTCCACAAGCAAATGGAAACCAAATGATGAAGACAAAGATAGCTCTGTTCCTACAAAGCAATTGTCACAAGTATCTGAGGTCACACTACATAAGTGGCACAGTATCAGGCAGGTATATGTAAGGTAGGCAGAGATAGCTTTAAGAAGGCACGGAATGGGGTTGGGACCTGAAGAACTGGGAAAAGCTGGATAGGCAAAGTCCAAGAAAACTAGACAACAGCTTCAGAATCAAGTACATGAGCTCCTTTTAAACCACCTAGCGCTCTACCACTTCACCCTTCAAAAGATAGGGCCACTGGATTAGATTTAAAACATTCAGCTTTAAAGCCATTTTTTAAAAACAACTTTTTGAAGTATAATTAACATATACTAAACAGCACATTTAAAGTATAGAATAGGATAAGTTTTGATATACGCAGACTTCCATGGAACCATCACTACAGTAGAGATGAGTATCAGCATCACCCCTCAAAGTGTCCTCCCGCCTCTTTCAGCCCCACCACCAGGCACCACTGATCTGCATTCTGTCATTACAGAATGTTTTTTTTTTTTTAAACACAGTACGTTTATTTAAACTGTTACTTTTCATACCACATTGAATCTTAACACACAGGTCAATATCTTCATCCTACTATCTTACTGGGTACATTCATCAATAGTACATAAAACTTCATGTAAAATTAAGTCAGAATTAAAAGTACAGCTAAGAACAGAGTCATGATCTATGTGAGAGGATTCACCATTATGCACCCTAGTTCCTAATGTGTTCATTTTTTCTGTTTCACGGACGGACCTCTCAACCTGAGACTCATTTTCATCTAAGAGAGAATAAAGCTGCTCCTCTGGGCTCTCTCCCATCACGTGCCCAGTCTCTGCATCATCGGTTTGCGTTGACCCAGTGGTACCTGTCCACCTGGCGCACAACAGGCCTTTGACACTTTGGGTGCTTGTGCACAGTGTGGTAAGTGTTTCCCAGGAGGCCCACACGGACATCTGCCACGTTCTTTTTTCAGGGAATTTGGAACCAAGATTGAAAGGGCTGTTTCAAGGTTTCGACCTGATAAATACTCTTTGGATTGCTGACTTTAGGAATGATTTGAGGTTCCTTGCCATAACTTTCTTCATCCGAGGAAGTGCCAGAGGAGTAGTCTGGCATGTTTTCTAGAAGTTTCTATAAACAGTCATATAGTATGTGCTATATGCTATTTTTAACCTACATCTTTAATTCAGCACAATTATAGAGAAACACTCATATCATGTGTATAAACAGTTCATTCTTTTTTATTAAGTAGTATTCCATTGTGTAGACATATCACAATGTGTTTATGCATTCCCCTGCTGATAAATATTTTAATGGTTTCCAATTTCTAGCTGTTACAAACAAAGCATCTATGGTGATTCATATGCAAGATTTTGTGTGGACATATGCTTTCCTTTCTCTTGGGTAAATAACTAGACATAAAATAACTTGATAGCTACAGGGTAGGCTTATTTTTACCTTTCTAGGAAACTTCCAAACTGTCTTCCAAAGTGGTTGTGTCATTTTACATTTCTACCAGCAGTATGTGAGAGTTCCAGTCCCTCCAAAGCCCTGCTAACACTTGGCATGGTTTATCTATTTTTTTTTTTAAATCTCGTTTACTTCTTCTAAAGTCTTTTTTTACTTGTATAAATTTATGGGGTACAAGTGCCATTTTGTTACATGTATAGCTTGTGTAGTAGTAAATTCAGGGCTTTTAGGGTATCCATCACTTGAATAACATACATTGTACTCATTAAGTAATTTCTCATCATCCACCCCCCATCCCGCTCCTTTACTCTTCCATGTACCCACTGTCTATCATTCCACATTCTACATCCATGTGTACACATTATTTAGCTCCCATTTATAAGTGAGAACATGCAGTATTTGTGTTTCTGTGTCTGAGTTGTTTCGCTTAAGATAATGGCCTCTAGCTCCATCCACGTTGCTGCAAAACATACGACTTCATTCTTTTTTATGGCTGAAGAGTATTCCATTGTGTATATATACCACATTTTCTTTATGCAGTCATCCATTGCTGGACACTTAGGTCGACTCCATATCTTTGCTATTGTGAATAGTGCTGCAATGAACGTAGGAGAGAAGGTTTCTTTTTGATCCAATGATTTTTTTTTCCTTTGGGTAGATAGCCAGTAGCAGGACTGCTGGATTGCATGGTGGTTCTATTTTTAGTTCTTTGAGAAGTCTCCATACTGTTTTCCATAAAGGTTGTACTAATTTACAGTCCCACCAACAGTGTATAAGAGTTCTCTTTTCTTAGCATCCTTGACAACATCTGCTATTTTTTCTTTTAAATAATAGCCATTCTGACTGCTGTAAGCTGATTTCTCATTGTGGTTTTAATTTACATTTCTCTGCTGATTAGTGATGTTGAGTGTTTTTTCATATGCCTGTTGTCCACTTGTATGTCTTGTTTTGAAAAATGTCTTTTCATGTCCTTTGCCCACTTTTTAATGAGATTTTTGCAGATTTTTTTGTTGAGTAATTTGAGTTCCTTGTAAATTTTGGATATTTGTCCCCTGTCAGATGCATAGTTTGAAAATATTTTCTCCCATTCTGCAAGTTGTCAGTTCACTCTGTTTCTTATTTCTTTTGCTGTGCAGAAGCTGTTTAATTTAATTTAATCCCATTTGTCTGTTTTTGTTTTTGTTGCCTGTGTTTTTGAGTTCTTAGTCATAAATCCTTTGCCTGGACAAACACTGATGAAAGAAATTGTAGATGATACAAACAAATGGAAAAACACCCCATACTCATAGATCAGAGAAATTAATGTCATTAAAATGACCATACTGCCCAAAGCAATCTACAGATGCAATGCAATCCTTATCAAAATATTAATGTCATTTTTCACAGAATTAGAAAAAAATCCTAAAATTGATATGGTCTTTTTGACTTCGGTCATGCCAATGGATATTTCATTATAATTTTGATTTGCATTTACATAAACACTAAAGGTGCTGAGCATTTTCTTATTATCTGATTAGTTTTCTATGTAATCTGTCTGAAGTGTCTGTTCAAATATTTTGTGTACTTTTTTATTGATTTGTTATTTTTTCCATTATTTGAGTTTTGAGTTTTCTTTATATATTCCAGATACAATTCTTTTTCAGATGTATATGCATTGTAAATTCTTTCTATCACTCTCTAGCTTATATTTTCATTCTCTTGACAGTGTCTTTTGAAGAACAGAAGTTGTAAATTTTGACATAGTATCTCTTTTTTTTTCCCCTTTCCAAATTCAATGTCACAGATCGTCTTCTATGTTGTTTTATGGGAATTCTTTTTAATAGATGAGAAGATAGACAAATTGATCAATGGAATAAAATCAAGTCCAAAAGCAGACCCACACATATCTGGCCAACTGATTTTGACAAAGGTGCAAAAGAAAATCAGTAGAGAAAGAATAATGTCTTCAATAAAGTGTGCAAAAACAACTGTATATTCATATGTCCAAGATTTGATGCATGTCTAACACAATAGATCAATATACATAAATTAAGTCAAAATGAATGATAGACTTAAAGAATGTTCATTTTTATCTAGTTCTGACACTAGAAAATTAGGTCACTCTGGCAATATCTGGTCTGGTGGTATCTGATACATAGTAGGCACTTGCGTGTGTGTGTGTGTGTGTGTGTGTATGTGCGCGTGTGTATAATAGGCAAGTAGAGAAAAATAATCTGGGTAAGTACCACTGGGATCTTTAGGGGGAAAAAATAGTCAGTAGTCATGAATAAGAGGATTATTTCCCCATAATAAGAGGAAATGAATAAGAAAATAGAAGCATTCTAATAGTTTCTTTCCTAAGGTTTAAGTCTGTTAACCACCATGATTTAATTTTTGTGAGAGGTGAAAGCTGTGGGTCCTGTTTCAGTCTTCTACATGTGGTTAACCAGTTTTCCCAGCACCATTTATTGAATAAGG
>CM052442.1:129027513-129043359 GCA_028533085.1 Varecia variegata
CAGGAAGAGTGCGATGTGCACTGTCTGGGGAATGGACACGCTTGAGGCTCGGACTCGGAGGATTGGGAGGGACATGGGCAATATATCTAACCAGAACTTTTGTACCCCCATAATAAGCTGAAATTAAAAAAAAAAAGAAAATAGAAGCAGAAACCAGTTTTTAATATGACTGCCTCTTTACAGAGATAATGATTTACTCCCCAAATAGATTCTTCTCTAGTAATCCACATTTCAATAAGTGGCAATAACATCTACCTAGTTGTTTAGCAGACAACAACAATACAAAAAACAAAACCACATAGCATTGGGATTTACTGATGGATTTGAATTAAGAATTAAGCAAAAGTGAAAAATATGAGCTTTCAACTCTACCTTGAAAACATAACTTTACTCAGATTACTATACTGCGTCAGTTTTTTAAAAAAAATTATAGAAAGTTAATGGGGTATTAATATTTTTACTTATTTATTTTCATTGTTACAGTGCTTTGATCTGAGGAGAGCCCTTCTCTTATAGAACTAAAAGATCAACTTGGAGTGATAAGAAGTGAGTCACCCTGAGATAATGCCATCCAGTTTTTTCTAGAAACTAATGATTAAAGAATAAAGATACTTCAGAAAAATCTGAAATAACTCAAACAAGAAATAAGTCATACATTTAATTAGATTCAGTTCAAAAATAGCAGTCTTAAAGCTTTTTGGGGGGGATAAAAGAAGGTAAAATATCATGGATCTCTTACGTTTTGGATGAGAATTCACTCCTACGTCCCTCTTTCCCTAGAATTTATGCATGAAGGAACTTCTGAGTCTCAGAAAGAGAAAGATTTAAAATCTAAAAGGTACATTTCAACATTGAACTTTCATTATTTCATTTGATACCGGGAATGCCTCTCATAGGTCCATCTGTTAGTTTCATGCATATTTTCTCTTTATTGTTAGCAGACATGACTTTCTGTGATTAAGATAGATATGGAAGTTCATGAACATGAGGACAAGCTGAAAGATGAGACTTGTTTAAGCATCTTGGATGGCAAACTGCTTTGCAAATGCAATACCCTAATCAGCTTACTTGTAAGATGGCCAATGAGCTGTTAGAAATGATGGAAAAAACAAACAAAATGAAACAAAATAAGTTCTTTCTGTGTACTAATTTTCCCTGACCTCTTAAGATAAGTTGTTCATTTTCACTGACAGGCTCTTGTTTGTACCATTTATTTGCTTCCAAATGCCCACCTCACTTTTCTCTGAATGTTTGACTCTAATATTTAAAGCTTGGTCACTACACTTCACAGAAATCTCTTTTCCTATCCACAACCGAGGATAGCCAGCTCATCTCATTTGTTATTTCCTTATACTATCTGGTTTAGAAAAGACAAAGACGTTGACTGAAAGACAGCTACCATTTTTTTTCAATTGGGCATCTGCTATAACCAAATTTATGCGGCTTAATTTACATTTGCATAGTATTCGTACTTATTATCTAACTACACAAGGTAAGCATCATGCCCTCACTTTCTGCCTCCATATGTAAATGTCTTCATTGAGGAGCTGGTCTGTAATACCCTTGAGTTCCAGGAAGACATCTTATCCTTGGAGGCTTCGCACTTAATAGATTCTCAAAAATTATTTTAATATATTTAAATTATCTTTAATATTGAATTAACTTACTCCTGGAGATATCTTTATCATTTTAAGGATATTCCCAAAGATTCTAATATCATTTGTCATTTGTCCAACTAGAGGGAAATATATATCTATCCTTAGTGATTTGGAAGGTGAGGCAGGCCTTTATCCTCATACCAACCACCCTCTACTACCAAAAAATAGAGAATTTTCACGAACAGTGTAGGAGTAATGCATCTACATTCAATGAGATAGCTGTTCAAATCTCCAATTCAGAGGGCAGATGTATACACATGAAAGGAAATTGAAAATGTTGAGAAAAGTTAACCTATAGAGAAACATTATTACCTTAATGGTATATAAAAAGATGAATACAGAAAACAGAATTTACCATTTTCATATCTGTAAATAAGCTCATAAATATATTAGGATCTAAATGTAGAAAATAAAGATATAAGTTAAAAATATAAAGTATAATATTAAATTAGACATATATATGCATTCATATATATGTTATAATCTAAATTTAGCAAAACTGAACATATATTCTGTTTAGAGTGTGTGCATGTATATGTTTGTCAAGCAATGGTCACTTCTGTTTGGTGGAATTAAAGGCCATTTGTTTGATTATTTACATTTTTCTCAATATTCCATGTTATGTGCAATGGGCTCATAGCATTAATATTCAGAAAAAATAAACATAGGAACTAATAAATACTTTTATTAAATAAAAAATCAATGTTATTTGTGTGTATGTATCTTCTTATTCTATATCAATACATATGTTTATTGGCAGTAAATAGCAGATTGCATTAGGGAATTTTGCTGTTACCAAAGATGACATAAGAACAGGAAATTGGCCTCTCCTGTGCCTGTCTAGTAAAATAGGCTCAGTTATCAGAGAAAATGGTAATCCATGTGAACTTACGTTTTGGTACATGTTATTTGGACATATTATGGAATACATGTGATATTTTGTTACATGCATAGAATGTGTGATGATCAAGTCAGGATATTTAGGGTATCCATCATCTTGAGTATGTACCATTTTTATGTGTTGGGAACATTTCAAGTCCTTTCTTCTAACTGTTTTGAAATACAAAATATATTATTAACTATAGTCATCCTACCCTGTTATCAAACATTAGAACTTATTTCTTTTATCTTACTATGTGTTTGTACCCAGTGACCACGCTCTCTTCATTCCCCCTGCCCCTACTTCATATTCCCTTCTCAACATCTAGAATCTACCATCTTCTTCCTTCTCCATGAAATCAACTTTTTTAGCTTCCACTTATGGATGAGAACATGTGATATTTGTCTTTCTATGCCTGGCTTATTTCACTTAACATAGTGACTGCCTATTCCATCCATGTTGCTGCAAATGACATGATTTCATTCTTTTTTATGGCAGAATAGTCTTCTATTTTGTATATATACAATTTCTTTATGCATTTATTCATTGATGGACACTTAGATTGATTCCATATCTTTGCTCTTATGAATTCTTAAACTCTAGAATTTTTTTATTATTTTAATCCATTTGGTAAATTTCTCTGATAGACATCCGAAATCCTTCTCTATGTTGTCTTGAAGTTCCTTGAGCTTCTTCAAAACAGCTATTTTGAATTCTTTGTCTGAAAGGTCACTTATCTCCGTCACTCCAGGATTGGTCACTGGTACCTCATTTAGTTCATGTCTTCCTGGATATTCTTGATGTTTGTGGACATTCATCAATGTCTGGGCATTGAAGAGTTAGGTATTTATTTTAGTCTTCACAGTATGGGTTTGTTTGACCTCATCCTTCTTAAGAAGGCTTTCTGGATACTTGAAAAGAATTTAGTGTTGTAAGTCTAAGTCTCTGGTTACTGCAGCTATATCAGCACTGGGAGTGCCCCAAGACCAATAATTCTGTGACTCTTCCAGACTGGTGATACTGCCACTCTGGTGGTACTGCTTTGGTGAGCTTGGGTAAGACACAAGAGAACTCCCTGGATTACCAGGAAATTCTCTCACTCTCTTCCCTCACTCTCCGTGCTGGGCTGCTGGAGTTTGGGGAGAAGTGACATGGGCACTCCCTCATGGCCACCAGTACCAGGTCTCACCCAAAGCCAGTAGTGACTGTTGCCTACCTAACTCTGATGTTTATTCAAAGCCCACGAGCTTTTTAGTCAGCAGGTGGTGAATCCTGCCAGGACTGGGTCCTTCCCTTCAAGACAACATGTTTCCTTCTGGCCCAGGGTGGGTCCAGAAATGCCATCTAGGAACTACGGCCTGGGACTCAGGGGCCTCAGGAATCTACTTGGTATTTTATTTTACTGGGACTTAGCTGGTACCCAAGTTGCAAAACAAAGTCCTCTGAGCTCTTCCCTTTTCCTTCCCCAAGTGTAAGAAGACTCCCTGAGCTGCACTGCCTATAGTTGGGGGTGGGACTGACACAGGCACTGGCTTGGCCACAATTGCTGGTGTCTCATTGGATCACGTGCACCCCAAGTCCACTGGCCCTGAGCCAGCACAGCTGCAGGAATTGCCCAAGGACTGTAATCCTTCTGCTCTGACTGCCTCACAGATTTAGTATAAGCCCCAGGCTGTTCTTTTTCTTCTGGTGGTTGGGCCAGTGAGAACTAAGGCTTTGGGACAGAGGATTTCCCTGTGGCAGGGCCAGTCAAAATGCTCCCTCCCTGGGCAATGGCAAAATTCTGCCCTGTGCTGAGTTCCCCTGTGCCAGGGAAGCCCTGAGTTTCAATGCAAAGCCCCACAATCACTTCACTCTCCCTCCCCTGGGCACACAGATCCTCTCTCCACTTGGCATACTGGCGTGGCCCTACCAGGGGATGGGTTGAGAGGTGCCGTAGGCAATGCACGACTGTCTTTTCTGCTCTCTTCAGGGCCTTTTTCCTTAATGTAATGTTAAAACTAGGTAGTATGATAGCTCACCTGATTTTTGGTTTTCAGAAGGTGCTTGCTTGCACGGAGAGTTGTTGAATTAGGTGTTCCTGTGGAGGGATTATTGCTGGAGGTTCTATTAGGCCATCTTGCTCCGCCCCCTTCCCCTGCTATTATGAAAAGTGTTGCAATAAACATGGGGGCTCAGGTTTCCCTTTGATATACTAATTTCTTCTCCTTTGGGTAAATACCCTGTAATGGGATTGCTGGATCACATGGCCATTTTGTTTTTAGTTTTGTGAGAAATCTCATGTGAGCTTTTTAATTTATGTTCTTTGCTCTTTGCATTTGCAGCATTGGCCTCAACACTAAACAGGCTCCATATGATAGGTGGTTCTGGAAAAGTATATCCTCAGGCCAAAACAACTACAAAACAACACAAAACTCGCACCCATATGATACATACATTTTCGTATTTATCTCTAGTTATTTAAGAATTTTATATTAGCAACTAATCCAGATGCCTTGATCTCAGAGAACTATATTTCCTGGAATATGCCTGTGGGTTTATGCTTCTTAAATATTGTCACTTGCATAATATATTTATGAAGATTTCAGGGCACAACATATTTAGGTTAAGTAGTCTTGCATGGAACCACTGAATCTTCATCTTTACCAACATGCCAAAAATTCTGAGGCTGATCACCCAGTGAAACTTATAGGTAGTGACTACCTCTCCCTTCTCAATGTTTACCTGAAAATAGAGGCCTGTATGAATTGATAATCAAAGAAAAATATGATTCAAGTTTGTTCTCAAAATAAGATACAATTTATTCATGAAGTTAGTGATGGTAGAAATCTCACTTTTTTCAGAATTGTCAAGTCTCATATTTATTTTAATAGCCCTATCTTCAAGCTGGAAAAGCACTGTCAGGTTTCTAAAAATGGCTGTGTCATAAAGCAACCTCCAAAGAAATCATCCACAAAAGGTAAAGAAAATTTTCTGAAACTCAATACTCTTTGCAGATATTTGTTTGCAATGCATAGACCTAGAAAAAGGGGTCAAGTCTCTTCTTCAACCTTTCACCAATTAAGAAATCCAATATACTCTAAGTAGTCTTTCAATAAACCATTGAATCAGGCACTATTTTTTTTCATTTTTGAGCATCTATTATGTGCAAATCACTCTGGGAGCTTGAAGGAAGCATTAGACACACCCTTTTATGGTGAGAAAGAAAAACCCTTTGGCTTTGGTAAACTGGGTTTGAAAGTGATGTACCAATTAGCTGTGTGGATATGAACCATCTCCCATATTTTTTTCTAACATATAAAATGTAGATACCAATTCCTTCTTTAAAAGTTGTTTGATCCACACAACTATGCTTAAGTGACTTTGAGAAAGGCGCAAAACATTTCAATGGAGGAAGGAGAACTTTTTCAAAAAGTGTTCCCAGAGCAATTGGACATCCATGGGCAAAGAAAATGAACTTCAACCTAACCTCATACCTTATACACAAATTAACTCAAACTGGATCATAGACTTAAATGCAAAATTGTAAGTGTAAAATTATAATTATTTTAGAAAATAAAAACCTCAGAGTTTTTAAACTCTGTTTAAAAACTTTTAAAATGTCAGGATCTAGGGTTAGGCAAAGTTTCTTAAACTTGACACTAACACTATAATCCATAAAAGGAAAAATGACAAACTAGACATCAATCAGCGTTAAAAAGGTTGTTTTGCAAAATATGTTGTTAAGAGGATGAATAGACAAGCTACAGATTGAGAAAGGATATTTAAAAACCCAATATCCAAGAGAGGATTAGCTCTAGGATATATAAATAACTTTTAAAACTCAACAATTAAACACATGCAATCCAATTACGAAAGGGAAAAACATGTAGACAAACATTTCAACAAGGAGGATACACAGTTAGCAAATAAATACACAAAAATGATGTCCAACATCATTAGCCACCAGAGAAATGCAGATTAAAACCACAATGAGATACCACTACACACTTATCAGATTAGATAGATAAAAAATAATGACAAAACGAAATGCTCATGAGGATATGGAGAAAATAGAACACTTATACATTGACAGTAGAAGTGTAAAATGCCACAGCTACTCTGGAAAATATTTAGGCAATTTCTTGTACAGTTGACCCTTCAACCCACCCCCTCATGCAGTCAAAACTCAGCATATAACGTTTAAATTCCCCGAAACTTAACTACTAATATCCTACTGTTCACTGAAAGCCTTACTGATAACATAAACAACACAGAAATAGACTATAATCTACATGTATTTTATGCATTCATCATTTACCTAACTTTTTCTTATTTTTTTGATATTTCTAGGCTACATGGTTCATCTGCAATTTTTTTCAAATTATTTCAAATCTCAAAAAAATTTTATAATATATATTTATTGAGAAAAGTCCACATATAAATGGGCCCATATAGCTCAAATCTGTGTCGTTCAAAGGTCAATTATATAACTAAACATGCAAATATCATGCAAACCAAAAACTGTACTGCTAGGTATTTATTACAGAGAAATAAAAACTTACATTTACATAAAAACCTGTACACCGATGTTCATAGCAGGATTATTTGAAATAACCAAAAACTGTAAAAAACCCAAAGTCCTTACATGTGTGAACGGTTATACAAATTATGGTACTCATATTTCATACCATGAAATACTCAGAGATTAAAAAAAGGAACAAATTTTTGGTAAATCCCAAACCTTGGATAAATCTCAAAGGAATTATGCTGAGAGAAAACAGCAACTCCAAAAGTTTACATATTGTATGATTCCATTTATAAAACATCCTTGAAATGATAAAATTATAGAAATGGAGACCAGACTAGTGGTTGCCATGCTTTATCCACAGCAGAGGTAGGAGAGAGGTAAGTGTGGCTATAAAGTGGCAAGAGGAGGGATCTTTTCTGTGATGAAACAGTATTGTCTCTGTAATATATGTATCAATGTTGATTTCCTGGTTGTGATACTGTACTACAGTTATGCAAGATGTTATCATTGGTGAAAACTTGGTAAAGGGCACACAGGAGCTATTTGAATTATTTCTTGCAACTATGCATGTGAATATAAAATTATCCCAAATTTTTCAAAATAAGTTTAATTTTAGAAAAAAAAAGTGATTGGTGAGTATTATAGAGAACAACAAAGAATGAGATGGTTTTGAAATCAGAATGCTGCACACAACCAACTATACATTTCCAGGCAGGCATTCTATTCACAATTTTTGAAAGTTTACATTCTAGTCATAATTTTTGAAAATATCATTTCAATAAGCACTCCTGAAAAAGAGCATAAATAAATCTTCAAAAGAGTGACTGAATACTGACTACAAGCTAAAGACACCCTAGCCTTAAAACAGCTTTCAAAATAAATCAGGCAATATTTAAATTTATGAAATGGTTATAATAAATAACCTGAATTATAAAGTATATACACATGCACATATATAAGAAACTGAATGATCATTTTGAAGATGGTGAAAATAACCATGGAAGTAGACGGGAGACAAGTTTGCAGTGGCAACCATGGAAGTGTGCTGCTTGGATCTCCCTTGAAGAAAGAACTTCCATTCAGAGGCAAAGAGTACAGTTAGCTGACAGCCTCCAACTGCCTTCAGGATCTACCTCAGTTTTCCTGCCACAATCATGCTCCTCCAGTGCAGTCCTTACCAATGAACCAACAGAAGCAGTAGGACTTGACCATTTCCATCCAACCTGGAGCTCATCTAATGGGCAGTCTTTGCGTTGGATCTCCCCCTTCATTACCCAAGAAATTTCCAAATCTGCACTGCAGTTGAAGGGGTGCTCCCCGTCCAATCCAGCTTTCACTTCTCTTTCTTTTCACAGGAAAGGGTCTGAATCCCAAGTTCGATTCCCTGCTCAACCTCACTTCCTTTCTCTTTTATGTTTTGAGAGCATTAAGCCCCAATAAACCTTCTGCATTCCACCCTCCAACTCAGCATCTACTTCCTAGAAGACATAAATAACACGGTGCCTTCTAACTTTGTTTCTCTGGGGTCAGGTATCCACTCACATACGTGGGGATCCACACATTTTAACTTTCCAGTTGTATGTGTGCATGCATGTATGTATTACTTATGTACATATGCATGTGTGTATTTTGGATGAATACATATGTACATATTTCCTTTTTATGTCATGTATTTATTCCCACTTATACCTAATCCAAAATCACTCTCCCTCACATAGGCAGTCCTTCTGATGTATTTAGTACATAGCCTTGTCATGCACTGTACTTAAGAGAAAGGTAAATGCATTTCAGTAAGACACTCTCATGAAACATATCTTGAAGAGAAAATGATGCTCTCACTAACTTAATAAACAACAGCTGCCTCAAAGGTAGCTAGGCATACAAAAGCCAGTTTCCAGCTTGTTAAAAATTAGCATTGTTTCTAAGCCAGGTTTCTTCTTCCATTGTTAAATGTGTGTGCTTTTACACCTCCATCGTTGTCCTTACCATCTCATTTTGGAAATCTCCCTAAGAAAATACTGAACATTTTGTGCTCTTGTCAGTAGTACATTTAGGACTTTGACCTACTGCAAACTTTCTTTATTTTCTGTTTCATTTCAAGACTTCGATTAATTGAATCAGATCTTGAGTTTCACTTTGAATGAAGAAGACTTTGCTGAGAGTTCTGCATCGTCTTTGATAAGAAGAGAGACTGCTGATTTTCAGCTTTTATTATAACCTATTTTGTTCTGTCAAAATGTCCTTTAATAAGACTGTTTTTAATCTCTTTAAATTAATGAATCTCGTTAAATGGCTCTTAAGGAAATCATTTTGATAATGGTTGACAGATTTTTTTTTTTGCCCCAGATGGATAGTTATAATTTCTCTTTTTTTAAAAAATAGTGGGGAAAAAGACTTTCCCAAACTGCATTATTTTGTGTCTCCCTGATGACTACTTCCCAGTGTTAGTTTTCGGGTCTGTGACCAAAGAGTGATTTAGTCACACAGGAAAAAATGACTTAGATACACATCAAAGAACAAGACCTCAGGGACAGAGAGGTTTAAGAAATTCTGGTATTTTTGGTTTGTAACACCCTTTTGTCAACTTTGTTTCTAGCCTTGTTCTTTTTATTACTGTTTTTTATACAGTGGCCACTTGTTTTTTGTTAAACTACAGTTTAACTCCAAGATGATCCTCAAAATATAGCCACAGCGTGACTTTGATTCTGACCCATGATTTCATCCAGTATTGAAGATACTACATTTTCACATCGCTTATTTTTTTATTTGTGCATTTTAATCCATTTGGAGTAAATTTTGTCAAAAGTCTAAGAATAGGTTATATTATGCCATCATTACTACTCAGAAGTGGGGGGGGGAGGGACAAAAGGATGGACAAGGGATTTGTGTTATTTTAACAATAATAATTTAAACAACAACGGTTCTGAACAGAATGTTCACGTTTTTGAATGGCATGTGCTTCAACTTTCTCTTCCAATTATCTTCATTCCTCTGAAAATATATGTTTATTTTATGCAGGATAGCCAGAACAGATGAAAACACTATGTTTTAAAAAAAAATCAAATGCCCACATGTATATGATATGTAGGCACTTGCAGCCCAAATCAGAACAGGAAATGTCACAGGGGGAAGAGGTGGAGAGAAGTGTCGTAAAGGGAGCTGGGGAAATAAAGATACCTAGCAGTCGTGAAAGAGGGAGACAGGAAGAAGACGATCTTTGCAGCCCGTGTTAGGTTAGGTTCTGCATCTTCCTTTCCTTGTGGCTCTTCTTAAGACATAGAAGGCAATGAATAAATGTTAGCTATTTGAACAAAATAAGAGAATCAGAGAATGAGTAAGTAAAGGGGTAAAATGTTTTAGAGACCAAGACAGGATGATATTCCTACTGGGGTGTGTGTGTGTGAGAGAGAGACAGAGCAAAAAAGAGAGAGAGAGAGATTGCTTTGCACTATACCTTGTGTTAAGCAGTGAAACTCATAATACAGTAAGTATGCAGATATTTGCTATTTTCTGTGTTCTATAAGAGGTTAGAGACATATGTAATTGTTATTCCCCATCTCACACCATAGAATGCACAGAGGTTCCCTACCTGATAGGTAATTGTAAGACCATCACAAAAGGGACAAAAAATTTCATTCCTTACCATCTTAACGATCTTGTTCATGCCCCGGATTCTGAGTCTTCTGCTCAACAATTAGTGAAATATGACTTATTGGATGTATATCCTTAGACACCAATAGGAAAACAAATGCTCATTAAAAGTAATAAGCAAGATCAGGTTCTGCTTGCTGGCAACTTGACCACTGTCACATCCCTTGCTTAATGGGGAGGATGGGTCAGGTTGGTCCCATTCATGTTTCACAGCCCAGGATGCAAGACGCGGCTTCATGGACTGAGTCAGGGAAGGAACCTCAGCAGCTTGCTCAAGGGACAGTTTCAACACAATGTGGAGAGGTCAGGTGGGTCACTGGGTGTAGGAGACTAATGATCATTTTGAAAGTGAAATGTCAGGGTCAAATGAGGACCATCACATCTTTGAAGATGAGAACAGGTATATAGGAATAGAATTAGGGCAAAAGATGGGATTTGTATCCTTTTCAGACATAGTCTCCAGAATGTGAGGTTGCATTTTCATGTATTTCAGTTAAGAGAATGAAGCAAAGTCAAATTGAGTCAGTAGAAAGAACTTGCCAGATGACTATTGGATCTGGAGAAACATATACATATATATGTGTGTGTGTGTGTGTATATATATATATATATATGTATATATATATATCTATATTTCACTATCAGTCCTAATACATTAATTCTACATCTCATAGGAAAAAAATAGAATAATTAACGGAAGCTTCAGGATTTTTTTTTTTAATTCATAGGACTTTCAAATCACATACATTTTCCCAAAAGATATTCAAAATCAAAATGGCTGTATCCTAAATGCAGCAATTCTATTTGTGGAAAGGGAAAAATAGAAGGCAAATCTTTTATCTGCCCTTGGAGTGTTCACAGCATAAACTCTCACGCATTTTTTTTTTCTTTTTCCCCAGGGGATAGATTATCAGGAGGCTGTTAAAAATCCCAGGCCTTTTAAATAATATATTCATGAGACTTCTAATAACAAAACTTGAAAGTGAAGGAGGAAACTGCGTGTGGAAAAGACGTACACAGTGTGGAATGTGGAAAGTGGGCTCCCTGCCTTTAAAGTGGTGGGCACCAACCTTTTTGGCAACAGGGACCATTTTCAAGGAAGACAATTTTTCCACAGACCAGGGAGGTGGGGGAAGGTTTAGGAATGATTCAAGAGCATTACATTTATTGTGCACTTTGTTTCTATTATTATTACATTGCAATGTATAATGAAATAATTATACACCTCACCATAGGGTGGGGACCCCTGCTTTTGAGGGAAAGAGTAAGCACTGTGGAAGTTGAAGGGAGGTGCATGTGTGAGGGTGTCTGTGTGTGTCTTGTTGGAGCTAGTTAGGGAAGAAGTAGGCTATATCACTCGCTGTTTTTTTTTCTCCTTATTTTATTCTATCAAATCCTCAACTGCTCTTGCAAAACTGATACAAGTGCTTTCATTTGTAAAATGGAGATAATGCTGAGCATCAGAGAGGTTGAATAAGCTAGCGAGGTCACCCAGTGTTCAGTGGCAGAGTTATGACTCATAGTCAGATCTGACTATCACCAGGCCTTATGTTATTTGAGTAAGAGCACTTTTTATTTAGAATGTGATCCATGCTCACAGTAGAAAATTTAAGAAATGCAGATAAAAAGTAAAGTCAAAACGATTTCTAATCTACCGCGTAGAGATAGCATTCTGGGTATGTATCTTCCAGGTTATTTTCAGAACACCACCCGCCCTCACTTCACTGCTGAGATTCTCCTTTCCCTCATCTGTAACATAGAAGCAAAAGCAATAGCATTTCTTTGGTTTCTCATAGCGTTAACATCCTATGGTTTTTATACCTTAAGTGATTTTGCTTTCAAGTTTTAGTTCCCTTAATGGGGAAAAAAAAGTATCCACATAGAATGATAGGCAAATTTCCACGAACAGTTCAATGTCTCCTGCATGGGGACTACATTAAACCAGGTTAGCGACTCTATGTAGGCTACGTGACACCCCATCTATTCTTATTTCTTGGAAAGACTTCATGATGCTGCCTAGCAAACATGTGGCTACATCATCTGCCCTTGGCTACGTTTAGAATGATTAGAGCAGAGAGTAAGGGAAAGAAAGCTTATAAAAGTTGTGCAAATTAATGTGAATTTGGCGAATATAAAATTGTTGACCAGCTCAGGAACCTTGTAGAGTTACTGGTCCGGATGCCAGCAGTGAAAAGAATGACACTCGAGCAGAAACAGTGGTTAATCAGTCACCTCCTCTTTAGAAGTTCCATCCTTCTGGTTGGCAGTAATTTTTTTTTCCTCCTGCCTCCTGACTACTGCGCTGACAGAAAGATTAGAAAGTTACATAATTGCATTAGGATAACAAGGCAGTTCAGGGAAAGGCTGATACCCTCAAAGTATTTTTAGAATAATTTGGAGGAGCTGCCATTACCATCTTGTTGAGAGCTGTCTTCATTTGTCAGAAGGGACAGAGAGAAGTGAGTCTATCGTCTATTTTTCAGATTACTGGGTACTTGAAAGATGAGTAAAAAGCAGCGACGTGAAGATCAAGTGGTTTGGAAAATGAGGACATCACTAGCACCTTTTACAATGACTTACAAGTTTGTTTTTTGCTGTTTTTTTTTTTTTAAGTCAAGCAAAGGATTTACATTATTTCACATTTAGCCTTTACTTTTATGCTCCAAATTTCCCCTCATTCCTTGCCCTGCTCTTTTTTTCTTTTTTTGCCTCTCCATCACACACACACACACACACACACACACACAAACACACACACACACACAAGCACATAGAAAGGGACACAATGCAGTCACAGAGAAACAAAGGCACACAGAGACAAATACACACAGACACACATAAACACACACAGTGATGCAGACACATACACAGACACACCCCAGACTGTAGGAAGATTTGTTTTTTTTTTCTTGAATAAACTCTGCACATATCATATATGTCTACACAATATGCTCAGAACACATCATTCTGAATGCTTTATAATTTTCCATTTCCCTGAGCCTCCATTTCACCAACTGTAAAATTAGGATGAAAATGCCATCCTGCCAAGATTGTGATACAATTTTGAAATAGTTAAAATCTTTGAATTAAAAGTGGCAGCAATTCACATGGTGCTCTCTTAAGCAAAAATAGGAACTCCTTTGTGGCGAAACGAACGTGGTCCCCAGTATGGATGAACAGGAACGGGTTATGTGTGACTAGAGCTTGGATTCTATCGGGATTCTCTCTTTCTCTCTCCATCTCTGTCTCTCCAAATGTAGTTCACATGTCTGATTATCTGCAGTGACGAAGGCTACTCGCAGAAAATAATATGCAAGTCATGTTATCCGATAAGAGTTCACTGCAGAATTCAACGAGATATCCATGGAACAAAAAATGAGCATTGACCAATGCTTCTTTCCAACGCCTGCTCCCATCCCTAAGGTCATCTTCACTAGGAAGCCATTAGTGACCTGTCTTCCTTCCCTGACACACTGAAATATCAATATAATAAAAGGTAGAAAGAAATAAGAAAGTGTAGAACTTTATTCATTAGAAATAATATTCAGAGTCTTACAAAAAAAGCAATGAGTGAGAAGATAATGGAGTGTCCTAGGTTATTTCTTCCTCCCATCCAAGTGCATCCGTTTTTTGAGAATGAACAGGGAAATCTTTATACTAATTCTAATAACTTTTTTGGATATTGAGATTGTTTAAAAATCTCAGTCTTAAAAATATTTGCACCAACTTATACTTTTTAAATATCAAGATATGTCTCTTTGTGTATATAGTCAACAAAGATTGGGCCATGAGGGACCATAACAATATCCAGGCCATACATATGTATATGTTGCCTCAGATCATGGCTTTTTTTAGAGCAGAGTCTTTGCTAATCCCATATTGCATATCTATTTCACATGCCTAACACAAGGATGGAAATAACAGTTCTTGGTGCTCATGTTAGGAAATTAAACATGAATGGAAGGGAAAAGATAAGACAAGCATGAATGAGATGAAAAGGTAAAAAGGCATAAGGGGAGGTGAGAAAGAAAATTGGTGCAGAAGTCTGCCTTCTCTTGTTTCTTCCTAGAGCAGAATAAAGGCAGGGTTCATGCTGTTGCTGACAGCATGGGTATTTGCCCATGGGTATTTATCCATTGTATTTGCAAGGGTATTTGCCCTTGCACTAGGTGTAATACTCATTTTCCAAAAATGACAACAGAAAACCAAGCCAATTATATGTTTCATTTTCAATTCCTTTTCAACTAGGCACTGTCCCATTAATTCTATTTTTTACTTGAAAGTTTGGCTCCCAAATAACACAGCTGCTTCTCACCAACCCTGAGTGATTTTACTCATAGATCCTCAGATCCTCAATATCTCTCTTGCTGGGGTCATATTCCCACCATGAGGCTCTTTTGGCAACTGGGGAGGAGAGCCAATTTCCAAGTGAAATGTTTCCAGGCCAAATTTTCAGATGAGTACATAAAATTCTGGCTGAGTACCATCTTTAAAACTATCTAGATTTTTTTTTTTTCATCTTGACTTTCAAAGCAGAACCCAGAATGAGAGGAGCTTTGAAGTTCTGTGGAAGACATGGTTGGATTCGTAGGTTGACTTAAAGCAAGAGAACAGGTTTGGTGCTTGTAGGTTCTAGTCCGGGCTAGTCATTTGATTTCAGCACTTATCAAATGGGAACGCACTCACTTGACTTTCCATCACCTTTGTACTTTTAGCGTCTAACACAGCACCTGGTACATAGCAGGTACTCAGTGAGTAATTGCTGAAATAGTAAAAACAGGCATGAATGAAGAATTCTTTCCTAGTAGCTTTGTGATAGTAAACATAAAATGTCATTCTGATTACATTTGAAAACTCAAAAGAATTTTAAAAAGGGAGGAGGGTAAAACTCTAACACAAAGGCAAATTGTTTATAACAACATGTATCTCTAAGTTGGAAAGAAGTAATCATGCATATATCATGTAGGCAATTTACCTACCCTGTATCATAGGAAGTTAGAGCTGACAGGGGTTTAGAAGATGTTTATTTCAACCCCTTTCTTTCCCAAATGGGCAAACTGAGATCCCGTAATGTAAAATGGCCTACTTCAAGACATACAATTGGTTAGCAACAGAATCGGTTAGCTTGAGTTAATGAAGGTTTTTGT
>CM052442.1:129043459-129053817 GCA_028533085.1 Varecia variegata
TGCGAGGAAACTTGCAGAAGGTTGAACTGACAAGTCACTAAGTCCCTCTATGGGTTTACTCAGCCTTGTTGGGGCCTTCCTCCCATAGCACTAGGGCCAGCGACTTTGCCTTATATGATCTGTGATTAAATTTCACTCTTCCCTGGAAGAAGCCCAGAGAGGAAATGTTTGCCAAGGTAGTGAGCAGAAAAGGAGAAATGCTATGCTCCAAATACAGTGTAAGATGCTAGAGAGCAAGCTGAGTCAGGCACGTTCGGCTGTCATAAAGAACTCTCTGTCTCACGGGGCAGACAGACAAGTAAACAGCAATGACAACTGCAATACCGTGTGACAAGTGGTTTGGCAAAAGCCCACAAGTGATGCTTCGGTGGCGTAGTAGAAGTGATTCCCCTCTTCATGAAGGTTGAGGTTTGGGTATTAGAAAGAGGCAATTACGAAAAGCCTAATGCAAAGATGTATACCTGGTAAACAAGATGACAGAGTCAAGGCACAGCAAGACCCAGAGGAACAAAAGAACATGCCTATGTCTACATAATTTCTAATCCTCTGCAGCAGCTTCTGGACTCTAGAAGGTCTTCTCTCCAGACTAAATTTCTTACAAAATTTATGATACCTTTTCATGGTTGAAGGGGCTGTGGGATTCTACAGCTTCTTTAAACTTGGGTATCCAACAGAGGTCAGAGGGAGGAAGATGTATGTAAGACAAATGATAAACAGGAGATTTGTCCCAATACATCTGATGCTTGGGCAGGAATCCTCTGACACCACCCCAATGAGAAAACAAAACAAAACAAAACAAAACAAATTATTCTCAGTATCTAATCTCATGGGCATCATAGGCCATGATGTGATTTCAGAGAAATATACAAAAACTTCTTATAAGCCAGTGACATAAAATATAATGGGAAAGGGGCTTTGATGGACAGACTTAAACATGTGTGTGGGTTTTATTTAATTTTTGCAACTTAGTCTGATATGTTTTGATGCCTATGTTTGATTCTAATCCTCTTCATTTATATC
This sequence comes from Varecia variegata, assembly GCA_028533085.1. NCBI lineage: Eukaryota > Metazoa > Chordata > Mammalia > Primates > Lemuridae > Varecia > Varecia variegata. Next base: position 129,044,480 of record CM052442.1, read on the forward strand.
TTAATGCAAGTTGACTAGTGTGTCTACTATGTTCCAGGCCTCTGCCCTAGGTTTGGATTAAGAAAGTTGATAGCCTCTCTTGTTCAGATACTTGAATTAAAATAGGAGAAATAAGACGACTTAGCCAAAAATTATTACACAAAAATATAATCAGACAAGGAAAAATGATTACTAAGAATTATATATGGTGCTAAGCAGGCAAATGAGGACTAGATTACACAAGGGTAATATCACAAGCAAAGATTTGGGGATAAGAAATAACTTGCATATTTGGGGAACCATGTAGGTGGCATGTAGCAAAAAAAAGTTAAGTGGAAAAAGGGGTATTATGCTGGTGAAATAGTTGGAAATACTGCTTTATGTGTTGACAAGAGTAGTTTTGCTTAATTTAATAATCAATGAGAAAAATAGATGGTATAAATATGCCAAAAATTGTAAGGGTTTACTTTGGTCTTTCCTGAATGATAGGATATATTTTCAAATTTTTCTTCCTTAATCTGCATTTCTGACATTTAATAAATTTTCATAGAAGAATTTATATTTGATCTATAATATAGAAAATACATAGATCACATAAATGATGAGTGAGGAGCCAGTGAGGGCTTCGGAAGACCAGGTACATGAGTATTCGAGAAACAGACACCACTAGAAAGGAAGTAGTTAGAAATACTATCATGAGTGTAAATAATTAGATTTAAAAATCCTTGAGTTTCTTCAAGTAAACCAATTATTACTGTTACAAAATTATGGATCATTGACTGGGAGAAATGCATATATTTGCTTCCTGAGAATACAGGACTCATCAAAACTACGCTCAGCTGATACGCCTATTTTTGGTCCCCAATTCGGAAGATGGAAGTCATTCAGCAAATCCACATAGGAGCCTTATCTAAATGACAAACATCTGATTCTAAAGCTTAAGTGCAGTTATTATGCAAAAATGACCTTTATACTTGCAAATATGGTAATTCTATAAAAATGACACTGCTATACAGATTTAGTTATAAGTAAATGTTTTCTAATGTAAACCCAAGACCAAAATCAAACCAAGATTTTCTTTCTATATTAAGTTGCTCTATTGTTCTTTTATTAATAAAAAGCCATTCTACATATTTAAAAGAAATTTCTCTTCTTCCCTTAAGTTTGAACAGGAGGAATGCCTTATTTAAAACTGATTCAACTCATCTGACAAAATTTTCAAATCAGTTGCTGTACTACCTTCTTGAAGTGTTTCAGAGGACAAGTGTGAGACTAGCTGTAGTTTTCTTACTTATTTTGCCTAAATATGTGTAGGATATTGTCTTTTTCCTTGTAATCAATTTTGAAAAAAAATCTGTGTATGCATTAATTATTTTAAATTAATTGACCAATTTCTTTAAATCTTTATATCTATTTTTTTGTACAGTTTTAGAAAGGTACTTTGAATTATTTGTACCAGCTTTGTTTTTTTTTCAACTGTTCAAGGATTTATGTCATCATTAAGGAAGATGTTAAATGCATGTTTTTCCTAATGCCCCTTACCAAGCTTTTAGATTTTCCATTTCTTCTTGTGTTCATTTTGATTTTGTATTTTTTTAAAAAATAGGTTAATAATATATATTCTCTATTTTCAAGCATCTTATACTAAACTTGAAAAACATTGAAAAAAATCTGTATGAAAAATAATTGTCCATGTTAAAAAAAGTAATATTATTTCCAACAGAATAATTTCCTTTTTAGATGATTCCAAAGTAAAGTGCTATAAATTTAGGTCCTACCACTATAAATTCAGTATCCATTACAAAGGCAGTAATGGTCTTGCTTTACTGAGACATTATTATATCTCAGCTGGAATGCTGTATTTATTGATATTTCTGAGAAGCCTATATTAGACAAACATCTATTAAATTCAGAGCACTCAAATTCAAATCTAGTTATGAGAGCAAGGCAAAAAGTGTCAATCAGTGACATGGCCATAATTCTAGATGAAATAGAATTGCAGATTGTGTACCTACCCAATTTTAAAGAATAGCCTAGCTAATTTTTGCAAAATTCATCAGGAGAAGCAAGAAATTGAATTGTCATGAAAATGTTGGCATCCAATGTGTGTGTGTGGCAAGGGTAAGCTGTAACATATTAATAGAATCTATCTTTTATTGGCCAATTTAAGCAATGTGAATAGTACACAGAAATATGCTTTAAAATAACTAAAAATAACAAAATAAGGTTTATGTATCAGAAGAGATGATCTAGAGGGAGGAAAATACCTTGATTCAAATATTTGAATGACCATGATGTAGAAGGAGGATGTTTTAGGCATCAGCAGATGAGTAAAATGTTAAGAATGATGATAGGCCCTTATGTAACATTATATTAATAATGTGCTAGATGATTCAGAGCATTTAATTTTCAACATGGAATATAGATGCTTTTACAATGTATTGTGTTATGTTTGAGGAAAATGAAATGCAAAAAAAAAAAAAAAAATGCTCAAATAAATTACCCCAGGTAACATAGTTTCCAGGTAATAGAGTTGAGATTTAACCAGTGCTATGCTGGAGCTGCCTCCCAATGGCTCCCAAGAACTGATTGTGTTTCACCTCTTCCCAACTCTGTGTTCAACAGTGTCATGTTGGTAGCCTCAAATTATCCACGGGAGAAGTACTTACACCACAAAAATTGGCAAGTGCTATAAACCAGCCCTTCCCAAGAATCAGTTGTTAATCATCAACCAGCCCACCATTGATTTAACTGACACATTCTAAAGACTATACTGCTAACCACCATCTTATTTACAGAGATCCAAAGTTAAGAAAGAACTTTTTCCTCAACTGTACAGTTATACTATCAAACTAGAAGATGTCTTAGCTTCTCCTGACATTGGGGATATTCAACGAGAGAGTAGGTAACTGCTAACTGCAATTTAGGGCTAAAGCAGAGAATGTACAAACGTTAGATACAGTGGTTAAAACTGTTCATTCTAGAACCATACAGCTTTCTTTCTATATTCTTTACATATTAAGAATCTACACAATTTCTTTGTAGGGGAGGAAAAATATCTTTTCTTCACATAAGGTCCAAGGCCTACAACACAAGCCAAATTAACGAGAGAAAAGCATACAAATTTATTTAATATAATTTTATGTGATATGGGAGATTTTATAAGGAAATGAAGACCTCCAAAATACTATAAACTGTGTGTATTTTTTATGATAATTTTGATGAAGAATTGGATAGTTGTGAAGTAGTGTGTTTGGCTAAAGAATTACGATCTAATCATAATAAAGTATGAGGAACTTAGCACAGCCTTTTCGCTCAGGCTCCTCTCCGTGACCCTGTGTCTTCAGAGAAAAGGATGTTCTTTTCTTCTGGGTCTAGGGAGGACACCTCTTGAATGAGGGTCTTATGACTTGTTTCAGAGGAAACTCAGAAAAATCTCTCGTAGGGGAGAAGAATGAGGAAAAAGTGAGAGTGACTTTCCTGCTTCTGCTGTTTTCTTAAATGCCAAGGTGCCATATTTAGGGGTAGCATATCCTAAACCCCATCAGCATAAATGATAACATTAATTCAGATTAGAATATTGTTCATAAGAAAAAAAAATTAGTCATTTTAGCTTGAGCCAATATTAAGTTTGGTTTAACATACATCGTCATTAAAAATATAGCATTTTTGAGAATTGAGAAAAACAAGTCTAAAAACCTGGAAGTTTCATTTCAAGTCAGAAGGCTGACTCATAAACCAAATTAAATATTTCCTAAAAATGCCATCCAAAGTCTGGAAGGGTCATTTTATTTTGGGGGTGCACATTTCAAAACAGCATGACATTTTCTTAAGAGTCCTATTTTATGTTGTAGAATTTTGCACTAAAATGGAAATTAAGGTTAACAGACTGTAAAGCCTATTCTTTTAAGAAGGAATATATGGCAATTTGGGCCTTTTATGCAAAATGAAACCCCCCAGAGTACAGACATAATGTTGTTTAATAAAGGTTAACTTAAATTCATCATGTGCTGACTTCCCTCGCAAGACGGGTTTGGGGTAGAGGGAAATTTAACAAAAAGGTTCTCTAATCAACCTAATGGATAACTATTAGATAATATTCTTTTTGAAAATGAGGAAGCATTAGGGTGAAATATAAAATGTTCTTTGATTACTATTGTTTCATACTGGTAAGACTCTGGTTTTGGACAGTGGGTGTGTGCCGGTCAGCGGCTGAGAACAGTCCCTTTTGATGGGGACCACCATGGTGTTAAGTGCACTTCAACTTTGATCTTTCATACTTGAAATCTCTCCAGGTTAGTACTTTGGAAGTTATTTCACTTCTGACCCTGGCCATTATGATCTGCAGGCAAGTGACTGCAGTCATTAGCAGCCTCCTTACAAATCTACTTCCTCTATGTTTTCTAAGGATAAGTGGGTCTCTATGCATTGTGTCATTTCTTATGTATTTTCTTGTACTGACTATATAGTAAGAGATATATCTGAGAGATTTTAAATGAACTTCACCATTAAAATACAAGCTTTCTATGATCTGTAAATTTTCCAGAAGATCTTTGTTTAGATTTTCTTTTAAAATTATTAAATGTTATACACAAGTTGATGCATAAAATTGCAATGTATTATTTTTCTCTCTCTCCATATGGGTATAAGGAAGAAAAGTACAAGGGGCCATATTAAAAGGGAAGGAAAGAAAGAAGAAAAGAAAAAAGGAAGGGAGGCTATAAAATATAAAAGAGTTCTATTATATATTTGCTACGTGCCATGCTAAATGACTTAATATATGTTTCTCATTCTACTTTGTCAGCACTTACAATGTGGCCACTATTGTACACATTTTGGGGTGACTATAGTGAGGCTCAGCAGAGCTAAGAGACTTGCCCAGTGTTAAACAAATAGTAAACACTGTACAATAGGAAAATAATTAACTGTTTAACAACAAAAAATTGCAGGTACAGAAAATAAAAATTCAATTTTTATTTTTAGAAAAGTGTGAACTTTCAGAATGGATTTGTAAAGAAAATCACACCAGAAAGTTAAATTTTAAAGAGTGTTAGCAATATTGAAAACACTCTTTCCACCCTTATCGCTCATCAAAACAAATGAACAAAACTAAATATGTTTTAGAGCAAATCCAAGTGGTGTCAATTTTAAGTTTGGTCTTAAATATGAGGTGGGCTTCTGGATGTATTTTCTGTATACAAATTTCGTAAACATACCAGTGTAGCAGTCTACATTATTAATACAGAGAACATGAAGAAAAATACAATTAAGTCATAAATATACTAATGACCTGGTAAAACTTTTGGAAAATATTTTTAGGCCTTGTAAGTATAAGAGAAAATGCCTAACTTCATGGCTCAGATTAGGTATTTTATCCCTTTTTTCCTTGTATGAGACCTTCTCAAAATTTTCTTTTCTATTTTTATACCTGATAGCTTTATCCCAAACTTTCTTTACCCCAAATCTGTGTGGAGTAGGGCAAAATGGCCTTCCCTTCCTGTACACACTCTGCTGTCTTGATGTACCTGTGAGTAACCCACCATAGTTGTACTGGCCCTGTCCTAGGTTTTAATATAACTCATTACAGAGATAGAGACAGAAAGAGATCAAAAAACAAACATAGAAATGGCAGACTTAACAATGATTCAGGTGGTTTTTAATTATTTTCAGTTTGACTTGTGTATACCCCATTCTATTTATTATACTGACACCCTTAAAATGTCTTTTGCGCATTGTATTTGATAAAGTACACTGTTTTGAATGCATTACATTATAACTTTCAAAGAGCAACAGGTGGAAGATCATTTCAGTTTACCACTTGAGGGTGCTGCCTGCCATCTACCAGTTTAATGTAGCCTACACTATTTTTACCAGCTCACCAGAATTTCATTGTGCAGTTAATGAACAGTTTATTACAGCATAACCTTATTCCTTTATAAAATTGAGTGAGAAATAAGACCAATTATGGCACTAGTCTAAAGAAGTGTTAGTTCTCAGGGACATCAAAACAGTGGATGTAAAAGAGATAAAAACTTAAAGCATGCCTATGATGGTGAATCATCAGTCCCAATCATATGTTCATTTAAACTAAATACAAACTGAGTGCTGAACTGAAAAGACATAATTAGGATTTTTATAATTGTTTTAGCTCTCTGGGAGGATATAGCATGTTTATTGCCCAACTTTTGCAGTTTTAGTTTTTATGCAAATTTTTAATGACACAATTTTTAAAAATATACTGTCAGTAAAAAAGATATTTAAAAAAACTAATTTCAAATTCTGTTTGTCTCCTTATATGGACACTTGAAACCTCATTTACATATGTAGTCTGTTCCTATTCTCAAGGGTGAAATTCACCTCTTATTACCAAAGCTATTATCTATTTAGCCCCGCCTACTGCTACAGGAATGGTAATACTGATAATCAAAATGGCAAGACACAATGATGATAATTATAGCAATGAATATTAATATCAATAAAAGAGAGTTAGATTGGCTATTCAATTTAATCCTCACCCTAATACTATTAAGTAACATTCATACTGCAATTTTACAAATAAGGAAACAGCTGACATTACATAATATTTCTAGAACTTAACATCACATAACTGGTAAGTTTTAGAAGTTGTATCTAAATCCATGTCTACCTAAAAGCACAGTTTCAAGCTCTTAACTACCATGTGTAAACTGCTCCTTATAGCCAAGCTAGTCATTATATACAATACATTCCTGTAGAGCAAGGGTTTCCCCTTCATCACTATCACCACCATCATCAATACCACCACCATCATCATTCACATTGTCATTCTTATCTCCGGGCATTCTGGATATTTAATTTTCTTTTTAAAGAAAGAGTCAGCTGTATATATCATAGATAGACAGATGGATAGATATATAAATAAACAGATAGATAGATGGATAGATAGTGAAAACATGTACATGCATCCTTGGGGAACATTTGCACAGTACTAACATCCAGGTAGTCACCACCCATATCATAAAATAATCTACCTAGCAGCTTTCATGCCCTTCCCCTGTCACTACTCCCCCTCTTCCTCAAAGGTAATCACTGATCTGACTTCTATCATCACAGATTAATTTTGTCTGTTTTTAAAATTTATTAATATATGACTAGAGCCACACATTATGTAGTCTTCCTTTTTTATTTCAAATCTAGTTAATTTTTCTCAATATTTCATTTGTGATAGTTGTAAAAGCTGTGGCATGTATCAGTAATTTATTCATTTTCACTGTTGCATACTATTCCATCATACCAATCTAGTTAACAGGTTGTTTTTATTTATCCATGGGATTTGTATCTACATTTGAGTGTTTTGTGTTTGGGGCTCTTAAAATCAATGCTATTGTAAGCATTTTCTGCACATATTTTGGGGGCACATTGGTATGGTTTTATTGGACTTATGTCTTAGTAATAGAAAAGGTGGTCATAGTGTAAGCATAAGTGCCACTTTACTAGATATTATCAAACAAATGTTCAATATGGGTATACCAATTTACTCTCCCAGCCCCACTATGTGAGAGTTATAGTTGATCCTCATTCTCTCGAACTCTTGGTATTTTCAGTCATTTTAATTTTAGCTTTTCCAGTGGGTGTGGTTTTTTTTTTTCCATTTCTGTTTAATTATCTTTAAATATTTCCTTTGACTTGGTTATATGCATTTCATGGATAGAGAGTGAATGCTTAGAACTGAAAAAGCTAAGGTTAAGTTTTATTAAAAGGATAAGGAAGGTATTGGTAGAAGTTATAGTGGTCAAGTAGCCAAAACAAGTAAAAGAAATTGGTATTTGTGGAAATGGGTGTGCATTTTTGAGCACCTTGAATTTGGGAAAGGATGGAGGATGCCTTAAAGATAAAAGGTCCCAATAAAGTTTTGAGGAATGCAGGGGAAAGAGTGAATGGCTTATATCACCTAAGGCCAGGTATGAACCTATCACCTGAATAGAGTTATTTTTTCCTAGAAAATGCCCACATCCCCGAAAGAAGTAACAGAGAATCATGGGATTAGTTGGGGAGCTTCTCTCCTAGCTCTTACTCCACATGAAAGAAATTAAAACTCAAGGTCATCTTTGGGTCATGATTTAAACTGTAGTCTCCATTTAAAGTTAATTACCTAAAATTTCAACAGATAGGTTTTTCACTAGTTTTTAGTATTCTTCTTGGTCATAGTAATGTATTCGTATTTTATTTTAAGAACATTGGGGATTTATTACTAATAGACGACTTTGGAAAAGTTATATTTTCCTTCATCGGTTTCATGACGGCAGGACAGCTTAATCAAAAATGTTAAATGTTTGACGTGGAAACTGATAGGGTAGGTAACCAAGACCTGCATGTTCTCTCCCTCCACACTTTGCCCTGTTATGGATTTTACCACTGTTCATTCTTTGTAGCCTCAATTATATTTGATGATTTAGAGTTAGTCTCTTTTACTAACTTCTGTGGTTGTTTTTCATTTTTATTTATCACCACAATGTAAAATTCTACTATTGAATTTCTCTCTATTTTTATCTTGCATCACAGATTTTATGGCTTTTTTTTATAGTGCCCAACTGCTTGGCCTTTAATTTCCTTGCTGGAATTGTGCCATTTTATAGATTTCTACCCCTGGGTGAATCTAGGATTCAAGAAGCCTTTTATCTTTTATTCACATCCCACAGTATTCTCTAACATTTATTCTCAAATTGGTTTTCTATATCAGTAAACAAAACATGGAGATGACAATTTGAGGGACAGTTTAAAAAGACAAGCAACAATCCATTTTTAGTGTCTGGATATATTTTGTGCTGAAGTCACGGGCTTTCATTATTCAAGATAAATTAAGATTTATGAAATTGCATTCCATCTAAACGTATGGGCATAGTGTTGGCAACTGTGGATTTAGGAAATAAAAGATGAAGATACATTTTCCTTTGGCTGTTAGAACGACTGTTCAAATGGTAATAAGCCGGAATTATCATTTAAAAAGATCTCTTATTTTCCTGTAAAATTACAGCAGCCACTTTTAAAATAAAATTTTCTATCTCTCAGACAAAAAAGATCCATCATTATGGTTATTGAGAATTTTTCTACCTAAACTAATGAAGGTAACCCTTCTTTTATGTTATAAAATAATGGACTCATTTTTAAACATCTATCCACAAGTATTTTTTACATCAAGGTATATTACATGGATTCATAATTTCAAAAATTATAAAGACTATTTCTCTTAAAAACATTAAGCACAGAGAATTTCAGAAGTTTAATTTTGACTGTAATGGTTGGTTTGAAAATTAAACTTCAACCCTGAGCAACTTTTTGTTTTTAATTAGTTTCTTTTTCAGCTTTTGGACTTATACCAC
>CM052442.1:129053917-129082536 GCA_028533085.1 Varecia variegata
TGATCAGGGAAACCAATTTTCTGGTGAGTACATGTGGTGCTTATTTTTTCCATTCTTCGCTTAATAGAATGGGTTCCAACTCTCTTCAGGAGAACCAAAGAGATGTCGTATAATCGTTATTTCTTATAGCTGAGTAATACTCCATAGTATACAGATACCACATTTTACTAATCCATTCGTGAATTGATGGACATTTGGGTTGTTTCCACATCTTAGCAATTGTGAATTGTGCTGCTATAAACATTCAGGTGCAAGTATCTTTATTATGAAGCCTGCCTTTTAGGAAAGGTAACATTAGGGCAATTTTATAGTTTCTAAATAGTCGGAAAAATCTGTGTTTCTGAGATTTGAATTACTCATGATTTATGATCTTTCAGTAGCTGTAATCCCTTTGTATTCTTAATGACAGGTGCCGTGCGTCCCTTGACCTTTCCATTGCCTTAGTTTTCTGTCATATGGACTCTCTTACCTATTATCACTGTTCTTCCCAGAATCTAGAACTTGACATTCATTCTTTCCTGGCTAGACCTTAAAATAGATCTTCCTGCATCTAGAATCTTCCTGCCTAGCCCATCCATTGCATTAGCACTTGAGTTTTATCTTCAACACAGTTATTTAGCAGCGTAGGTTTTGGAACTAGTCAGTTAGTCCTAGGTGTGAGTCCAGCTCTATCTCATACTGGGTGTGAGCCTGAAATAGCTTGTATAACCTCTCTGGGCCTCAGTTTCCAATTTTGAGAAATGAGGCTAAAAATGATATATAACTCTTAGGGTTGAAAAGCTTAGCCATGATCAGGTGAATTAAACTTTTATAATACAGAGTGCCTGTCAAATAGTATGTGCTCCAAATCAGGAGTAGTTTTATATTTGTCTTTTTGCATAACTGTTCTTGCCAAGAGACCATAGGTTTCCTGAGAACAGGGAGCATATTTCTGTTTGTGTTTTGTTTTTCTTAGCCTTGCTTAACAGGATGGAGCTAATATGGAATAAAATCTCAATAAGCAATTTAATTGTAATTGTATGCAATTCGACTAAATAATAAGGTCCACTTCAGCATTCTGTATTTCTGTCCTTAATGCTACTGACATTCTGCATCTTCATGGCATTTATTACTTCCTCCTTCTTGAAGATCTATCTGGTGACCTCTGTTTTATTGACACTGTTGTACCTAAGGTCAATCTTATGGCCTGTATGGGAGAGGCAATGATACCTTTTAGGTCCTTTCTATATTCTAGCCTGTAATCACTACACATCAGCCACTTAAGTGGAACCGAACCTGTTGCTGAATTTTACCAACTGTTCGGTTTTTTGTTTGTTTTTAACAACTCATAGTTTATAAGTTTGAGTCCAACATCAACCTTGGACTTTGCCACTCTACTTCTCTTCTGGGTAACTTATTTTAGCATGCTGATTAAGACCTTGAATTAGAAAGGATTCTTTATCCAATATATGAATCACTCCAAAAAAATGGTCACCCTTCTTATAAACTCAAGTGATGTAAAATTCACTGCCTCCCAAGGTGTCTTTTTCCTTATTACTACTTACAAAGTTTTCCTTTGTTAAGCAGATATCTACCTTGAAGAAGCTTTCTTCCTATACCTCCAATCCTATCATTTGGGTCCAAAAAAGGTAAGCCTGATTCAATCCTAATAGAAACTTTCAGCTGTTTAAAAGTAGCATTTGCTTACTCTCTGAACACTACATCATAGAAAAAAAAAATTACTTCTTTCAACTGTGATTTATGAGTCTTATCCTTGGATTCTCTAAATGATAGCCTTTGAAAAATTCAGTCTTTCTGTGTCCTTGTTAATGCCCTGTACCCAGGCCTGACAGTAGTGTGGCCTATTCAACATGGAAAAGTTGTGCCAAATATTCTCTGGGTACCAAAGTTCTAGATCAATTTTAGACTGATCCGGTAGTCCATTAGTATTGATTTTTGCTGAAATTGCCATCAACTGGAACCTTAATACTTTTTTATTATTTGCTACTCATTCATCCCTCACCCACCTTGAAAACACCAGATTGTTATAACAGACATATGTTTTTCCCTATTTGATTTTATTGCTAATTTCTGACTCACTCTTTTAGCACACTGCCAAAATATTTTTGGATCATGATCTTATAAGTATTTGAAATATAATTATTTTCCTTCCCTGTCTTCCAACCACTTACCATCCACCTCTGGAATTACTTTGTCCAGCTACCTGGTAGTCCATCTCATTAACATTTATGGCATTTCTAAAACCACAACACCTCTTTTGAAACATCTATCATTTTCAACCAAAAATGCACTCTGATTTCCAAATCTCTACATATTAAGGTAAGTATCTGATTTTAAAATATGTATGCATATAATCTAAAATTTTTAATGTTTTTTTTCTATCATGTTTGCAACATAACTCCCTTTATGTACATCAAAAATACTTATATCAAGTTTGTTTTTTTATTTTTATCCATAAATATGTCAGAAGGAAAATATGTATGTTATAGGAACAAATTATTGCTTTTTTCTCCCTAAAATTAAGTTTTAAATAACCAAATATAATATTTGAATAGTTTAAATCATTGACTAATTGCATTTTGTATAATTACTATATTCTCCATAGTTTATTCAAGGTTAAATTTCAATTAGTACAAAATTTCTAAGATAGTGGGTTTTAAAATACATAGAAACCCAGGGTTTTGCTTTTTTGTTTTGTTTGTTTATTTGTTTTTGGTAGTGGTGTTGTTTAAATCCAAATGTTAATAATAGGGGAGAAAAAAACGTAAGTAGAAATTCTTTATTGGCTTTGCATTTGCATTAGCTTGTTTCTGAATTATTTTGGATTCTACCTCTTCCTTCCACTTTCTCTACAATTTGCTTTGCCTCCTGTACCTCCTCAGCATAACTTGAGCTAAAACCCATGTCACAGATCTTGCACACAGAGCCAATGGCCCCCTAAACAGTCTTTTGAGACTCTGCAGCCTCAACATGGGAAATTGGAGAGCATTTTATAAAGTCTTATTTCATGCCGTTGTTCTATTACTCTCTGAGAACAACAACAAATATCTAATGATTTAGCTCTAAAGTTAAAGTCTCTGTGATCTTGACACCCCCCGCCCCCCAACATCTTTCCCCATGGGGTATCCTAGAACTACTTACAGTTCGAACAACACAGTAGGCTGTTTTATATCCACCAATTCCTTGTTCCTTGCTTGGTGGGAAATGCTGTCATTATTCCAATCCATGCCTCTTTCTTGTTTTCCTATTGAGCATACAATCATCATTATTTGAAATTAATGGACTTTACTTTTTAAGAGCATTTTTATATTTAAAGAAAAATTGAACAGAAAGTACAGAGAGTTCCCATACACCCTTCCTAACCCCCCTAAATTTTCTATTATTAATATCTTGCATTAGTATAGTACATTGTTTACAACTAATGAACCAATATAGATACGTTATTATTAACTAAAGCCCATAGTATGTAAGGTTCACTCTTTGTGTTGGGCAGCTCTATGGTTTGGATCAATGGATAATATTATGTGTCCACCATTATAGTATAATACAAAAAATTTTAAGTACCCTAAAAATCCCCCTTTCTCCACCTATTCATCAAAACCCTGGCAACCATTGATTGTTTTATTAATACTATCACTATATTTTTATCTTTCCCAGAATGTCATGTAGTTGGAATCATACACTTTATAGCCTTTCTGATTGGCTTTTTGCTCTTAGCAATAGGCGTGTAAGTTTCCTTCATGTTTTTTCATGGTTTTATAGCTCATTTCTCTTTAGTGTTAAATAATATTCCATTTTCTGAATATACCACAGTTTATCCATTTACCTACTAAAGGATGTCAAAGTTTTGGCAATTAGGCTACTGCTGTGAGTATCCATGTGTAGGTTTTTGTGGGAACATAAATTACAACTCATTTGGGCAAATATCTAGAAGTAGAATAGCTAGATTGTACGGTAAAATTACGATTAGCTTTGTAAAACACTGCCAAAGTTTCTTTTAAAATGGCTTACTATTTTTTATTCTCAATAATAATGAAAAAGAGAATCTGTTTCTCCATAACCTCACCAGCTTCTGGTACTGTCGTCAGTATTGTAGATTCTTGCCATTATTATAAGTGTGTAGTGGTAGCTTACTGTTGTTCCACTTTGCAATTTCCTAATACACCATATTAAGCATGTTTTCTTATGCTTATTTGTCATTTGCAAAATATATCACCGTTGGTGAGGTGTCCGTTCTGATAGTTATCCCCTTTTAAATTTTTTTATTATTGTTAAGTTACAAAAATCATTTTTAAGAAAAAAATTAAGGCAAAATCCTTTTAAAGCTTCCCTCCCTCTCATCAGTCATAGTGGCCTGTCCCTCCTTGGAATGCTCTTTCGTTTCTATACGTAATTCTATGAAAACTCTTGTAGTAATTGAATGAAATAATTTGCTTACACATTTGCTTCACTTGTAGATGACTGCAGAGTCTTCCAAAACAGAAGCATATCTCTATCCCCAGCCGTGCATGTTTCCAGGCACAGAAGCAGCATTCAATAAATGATTTTGAGTGGATATCGGTACTGAATTCAGCTAACAAGTTGTCTAAGACGTTGTCTCAAACGTACGGTAAAATTTCCTGTTTTAAAAACAGAACAATAACAACTGAAGATTTTTCAGAAAAAGAAAACATTCGAAAGGGTTGACCCAACTATCAAACGTTTTAAAAGACATTTGATTCTTTATTCCTACTTCATCTCCTGGTTTCTCAATAGTTGGACTGCCTGGGAGCTATCTAGCTATATCATTCACCAAAAAAATCCATTCTCTTTAACCTGGACTCTTTACCAAGGATCACAATAAAGGAAGGTTTAAGCAATTATTGATCAGTTCCAGCTAGTCAGTGATCAATTCTACTGGGGAGACAGGAAGACAGTGGTAGAATCATTTTGACTTCTTAAATGGACTCACTTCATTGAACATCTTAAAGAACAAATTACTATCATTAGTTTGATTTATACACACACACACACACACACACACACACACACATATGTAATTTGGAGGGGATGGAAAGATGGATATGAATTTAGCAATATCTTGTATGCTAAGAATGCATTTGCCTTTTTCTGACCCAGAATTCACTTCTAGGTATTTACTCTTTGAAATCTCTCGCACACGCCCACAAGCAACCATATATATCATTTTTAATTTCAAAATACAAAATAACCAAAATGACCACCAATATAGTCATGTGCTATAGTGCTATACATCAGATAACATGAATAAATAAATACAGGCTACATTAATCAACAGAAATAGATCTCAAAAACAATGTTAGACAAATTGTAGAATGATATAGACAATGAGGTAGAATTTATATAAATTAAAATTTAATATATTTTGTCTATATATGTATGAAACCACATGTGGTAAAATATATATTAAAAATGGGCTGATGGTAGAGGATTCCGGGAAGGTGATGAAGTAGAAAGCCTCAGGAATCTGTCACCCCACCTAGACAACAATTGAACTGGCAGAATCTGTCTAATGTAAGTATTTTGAAACTCTGGAGTATATTGAAGGCTGGTAACATTCGGGAGAAGGACTGGATGCTAAACTTCAGTCCATTTTGGTCAACTTCAGCTCAGGTTAATTTCCTTAAAGGAAAATCAGGGTATATTTTGTGGAAAAGTTTGCCGGAAAAGCAATATATAGAGCTAATTATAACAGAGAAGCAAGGATTGGCCCATGTGACATCAGGGCTCATATTCTTTAAAATTAGCCTATGCTACCCCAGGCTCTATTATAGAGGGTAAATGTCATTTCCTGTTTAGCTACCCAAACTACAAGTGGGGATTTTCAGAGCCTTTAGCAGTCCAAGTACTGGTTCCAAATTCCTCTAGTCTTCCAAATTCCTGTCCTTTTTCCCTAGGGCATATTGCCCATTCTTTTCAGCCAAGCCATCCTTCAGCCTTGTGGGCCGCATGAGTGCAGCTCAAATGTAATGCCAAACAAATCAACAGAATAGCTGTCAGGCCTTCACCGGAAACAATATTAGCCTTGTCTGTTCATACTGAGAGCAGAATGGAAGTGACACAAATAAAATGTAATGGGATAAAATATATTGCTCAATGTACAGTAACAAGGAACTATTGGTTGAGGATTTTTTTTTCTCTCTCCTCACTACATTTCATTGCAATTTCTTTATGATTTCTACACAGTGTTACTTAATTAAGTGCCTGTATCAGTGTCAAAGATATACTGGGAGCCTAATAAATGCACTTTTAATGAATTAATAAATGAATAGATGCATTAAATCACATTCAATGAATTGGTTATAGAATTTGTACTTAGAAATGCAGAATCTCAAAATTGAAAAAAAAAAACAAACCTCAGTTTAAAAGCCATGTGATGCACCTATTTTTCCTAAAAATGAATTTTTTTCTACTAGGTTCCTCATGTGTAGTTATTTTGATGCTAGTTGAATAGAAAATTCATTACCACATGAATCACTTAACTCCAATGATATGCAGTGCCAAATGTCTGCTAGTTTCTTATATTAAAAAATAATAATGGTCCTTGTGGCACCCACCCACTGAACCCAACCAAGTTGTACTGTAAGAATTATAGAAATATTAACAAGATTACATAAGCTTATACTATTATTGTCTTTGGATCTATAGCATACCTATATGTCCAGAAGATTAATAACATATGATACAATTTTAAATAACAGAATATGATGCCTTTAAATCTATAATTTATTTTGCATAATACAGTTCTCTTCTGTCTCAATAAATTACATTTTCATAATTTAAAAAGCAGATGAAAGTAAAGGGAATTGATAAGCATTTTTGGATGTCTAATATGTCCATAGTACTGTTTTGCATTTCATGTACAAAATCTCTTTTCATCTTTGCAACAAAGTAGATATTGCTATTAATTTCACTCTCCGAGGAAACAGGTGTAGGAAATTTAAGAAACATGTCCAAGGTCACACAGCAAGTAAGTTGTGGAGCTGGCACTTGAACCTGTGTCTATCTGGCTAAAAGTCCATGCCTGATGCCCGCATGCACCACCTTCCAGCTATGTCGATCATTTTTTTCCTTAACTGCTCAAGAAAAGGGAAAAAAAAAAAAATCCAGAGATATTCCTGGCAAAGGATTCGCTTGGTAAAACCTGCACGCCATTGGTTCTTCTTTAACATTTAACATTTGTGATACTGTTTGCCGAAAGGAGAGAAATGCTGAGACTCGAGACCAAATGTTTACCGAGCAGATTATTCCTGATGGCCTTCTGCTTAAAAGTTTCAAATTAAAAATAGAACACTGTTCACTATCTGTCCCCTGCCAAACCGTGTGGGAGCAGCAACACAGATTGCAGGGCGAGGCTTCGGAAGCTCGGCAATACATCTTCCTTTGCCCCTAGTGTTAATATCCTCTCTCTCTTTCTCTCAGAACAGAAAATAGTAACTAATAGCTTTAATAGCTGCCACTTTCATCACTTTAACTGCGAATACACTCAGTTTTTCTTTCACCTTTCAGAATCTGCAGACCACGGATGGCCACCTACGGCACTAGACAGTCCTGGAACTGTTGCTTTGAGGAAATTACCACCGCACTTCCCAAAATATGTCTCACCACAAACATGATAAATGGTGGTAAGGAGCAGACACAGGATCTCAGGAGACTGTAAATATGTCCCTCAGTTCTCCGAATGTACTTTGGGCTTCTCCCCCGGAGGGAATGTGGTTGCAGTTATATTATGTGGTAAGAGTAAATGAGAATGTTCTTTTCTCCTCTGACAGAATGTGTAGAGCAAGGGGATTTTGCCTGGGGAGGAGGTGGAATGAAATGAAATATTTCCTTTTCTCTTGATCTATTTAGCTAAGGAGAAATGTGTGTATTGGCCTCGTTGTTGATTCTCCAGCCAGATGTATGGCTGTGCTAGGAGGGCATATTGCAATCAACACCGTGACTGTGGGAACAAAGGCCTGGGTTGAATTTCCACCTCGGCCACTTGAGAGCTGAGTGATCTAAGACATGTAATATAAATTCTCTGAATCTTAGTTTTCCTAGTTGTAATATCATGTGTTATTAGCCTGCCTTGCAGAGTTACCATGAGAATAGGGTTGTTAGATTTAACAAATGAGAATGCAAAGTACTTAGTTAAATTAGAATTCCAGATGAATGACAATAACAAAATATTTTTTTAGTATAAGTATGTCCCAATATTGCATGGGAGATACTTATACTTAAAACAAATTATTATTTCTTGTTTATCTGAAGTTCAAATTGAACTTGATGTTTTGTATTTTATCTGGCAACCTTACTAGATAAGTAAAGTCCCTACGAGCACAATGCTTGACACAGATTTTTACTCAAGTGAATTTATTTCCCTCTCCACCTCCTACATTTTACTTTTATGCTCCATAAAAGGGATTCATTTTTTAACTGTCAGAATGAGTCAAAATTTAACACAGTTTCGCTGAAACCACATATTAGTAAAATATCAAATGTTCTCTTTGTTGATGACTAGCTACAGAATTTCTGCTTCCTGCCATCAAAGCTTCCAGGAAAGCTCAGGATATAAAGGTTGAATCTCTTTCAATAACTAACTGATGTAGGAAGTAAGTTAGTTTGTCAACTAGAAAATACAAATAAGCATCACTTGAGTTTCTGTGGCACCATTTTCAGTGGAGACACAGACATTTAATTTCATATTTCATTTGACTGTACAAGGAAAAAATAGCAAAGGATAAGCCTCCATTCCGTAGTTGGAAAAATTGAGGCCCTGATTGATTTAATAAATGATTTACTCACAAAGAGCCAGTCAGGCAATCAGAAGATAGGAAGAAAATAAAACTAAAGGTGGATTCCCTGAATTCTCATCAAATTTTATTTTTCTATTATACTTCATAGGATGAAGAAAGAAGGAAGTAAGACAGAATATTTGGAAGTATTTGGAAACCTTCAGAAAAAGGTAGCATGACAAAACATAGTTATTTTGTAGAAGCTAAATATATTTGTCACAATTAAGTCTATTTTCTATCGTTCCAATATTAAATGAAGAGCAAGTGAGCTATACTTAAACAGCATTTAAATTAGATTAAGGTGCACAAAGGTTGGCAGTATGAAATGCAACTCTAATTTCATTTTACAGTTGGAGTAAATCCAGCCTTCTATCAATGTGTTATTAAATTCAATTAAAAAAACATTCCTTTGCTGCTATTGCTAAAAATAACCATTTTAAAAGGAAAATTACTAGAAAAGTATAAATTTATTTTAATGTTTACCTATTAAATGTAATAAACACTGAAATGTGTATACATTTGATTTATCTACTACCCATAGGCAGATGCATATTAAACTGATTTTTTTAATGGACTGATGTTGTAGAAAAGAGTATCTAGAATTCTTAGTGGCCCTTAGATATCAGTACACCTATGCTTTGTGTATGATATGCAGCTTGATACTTGTCCCAGTTTATATTTCATCTCTTTTCTTTTCATGTTCCAAGTCCAAAATAAAGACCATTTTATTCTTTCAGAACTACATTTGCAATAAATGAATGAATGAATGAATGAACAAAATGTGCAATGTGGAAAATATAACCTCTTAATTGGCTTAGAATTAGTCTCTACTTATGTTCAAGAAAAAGTGACTATATCTAAACATAAAAATATTTGGAGGAAATTTATTTTAAGTTGAAATTGACATCATTAACTGAGATATTATAACAAAATACTGGCCAGGCTCTTGGGCCAGATATCTTCAATTATGCTTCCTGGCATTTTTGGAATTCTCTGTCATCCAGATTTTTTTTAAGAAAATGGAATAGTCAACAGTATTCTATTAATGCCAAATAATTGTGTTCAGATTTACTTTTTTTTTCAATCTAGAATATTTCACCTTTTTGTTTTTCTAAAGGCAGCATGAGGTCCACAGGAGGAAGTCTATAGCTTTCATCTTGATTTATAGAGATGATGATAAAAGTTTAGTCTCACAGCTTGTTGCCCACTCCTCTGGTAGAATGCAGCCTATAGCATATGTTCAAAGACAGGTTATCCATAGCTGAATGTAGTTTGATTTTAGTAAACATAGCCTAGAGTAGGAATATATTGAAATTAGGTTCAATTGCACAGGAAAGTAAGAATATTACAATAGGCAACATGATTTCCAATTAATTTATGCATATAGTCTTTGTTTTGCTTTGTTTTTCCCCCTCAAATCTTAGAAAGTTTAATTCACAGGACACATCATCAATATATACTATAAACACATTGATGGAATATTTAACCTAAATGTAAACGTTATGCCATTAATTCATTCAGAAAATAATTTTCTTGAATGCTTTATACATAGCAGACACTGTGGTAGGGATGATGTCTACACTGTCTCAACCCTATCATCAAGGTTTATACTATTGTGGAAAATGCATATGCAAATTACAAATAATGAAGCACGGTACAGTGGGAAAGCGCAGGACACTATGAAATAATATAACGGAGTATTAGCAAAGACTTCTCTCAGGAAGGAATATTTAATCTGAGACACTAAAGAATGAAGAGTCAGCCAAAGAAAAAGTAGAAGGAAGAATACTCCTGTCAGAAGACTCTGAAAACATGAAGGTACTTGGGATAGGGCTGTGGTACTGATTAAACATGAAGCTGGAGTTTGCGGAACCTTTGGAGACTCAATGGTAGGGAAATGACAAATTGACTTACATGTTCCCTCTTTCTGCTGTGGGTGAAGAACGCACTAAAGTTGGCAAAAAAGAAGTGGGAGAACCAAAACAGAAGCTCATTGGAACTGCCTGGTGCCACATAGGTAGAGAGAAATGGATTGTTTGGGACATGTATGGGGTCATTATTCTTAATGGATAAGTGAAAACCAAACAAGAACAAAGATCTTAGGCATAAAATTAATTGGAAGACATATTGCATATTGGAATATTCTTACTTACAGAAATATCCTCTGAATAATCCCAGAGAAGCCTAAAAGATATACTAACAACCAAAACATTAAAGAACCTCTCTGAAATGAATGATTACAAGTCAGAGACAAAATTAATGGTACATCCTCTGTGAAGGCATCATCTCCCACAGGGAGAATGAGCTCTCCTTTCTTCTTAGAAAATAACTTCTGAGGCTCACTCTAACCACAGTGCAGAGAAATGATGTACTTTCTTGTTTTCCCCCCTTGCAAGGGCTCCTTATTCATGCTTGCCCTTCTTCTACCTTGCTACTAAGCTCCCTTATGTGGTATTTTTCACACAGCAGATGTTCAACATGTGTGTGAACAGGTGGAATAAATGAATGACAGCTTCTATGTCAAATAACTGGAATGAATGTGATTTAACATAGTTGTTACCAAACAGTTCCACCAAGTCATATGGAATAAGAATTCACTTATCTCTGTAATCGACTTAAATTAGGATAAATAAATGATATTCCACAAAAGGATCCCAAGCACAGCTACAAAACAGATAGGGCTAAGGTGACTACATGCTTACCTGAACAAAGATGACTATGAGATATTGGTAATGCTCAAAATGGAATATGGTTGGTAAAAAAAAAAAAATTCATCAAAGTTCTTGTTTATAATTTTAAGGGTAAAACAAAGAAGATGATGTAAAGTTACACAGTTAAATTTGATATTCTGTGGAAATAAAATATTTTCATTCTTAACAGTTTGGTGCAATATTCTTTGCCGTATGTTTGGAGTGATGTGCCTTGGGATTGCTACACGCCCCTAATTTATCAAGATGATGAAGACTCAGAAAATATTCAAGTTATAAAGAGATCGTAGCAGTGAACTTCAGATTCTAAGGAAGCAACCTGTACAATCTCTTAGTTCACAACATAATGCTGTCCTAGATCCATGGTAAAAGTGGTATGTTTTAAGAGGACTTCCATTCCCAGAGAACTGAAATGTGATTTTAAATTCACTAATTATAGCTCACATCTTAATTATCATTTCTAAAAATGTTATTTGAAGCATGTCAGACTTGTTATTAATTGTGTTCATTTGGCTTTATGGAATAAACACAAAGTCGAGTGATTTAGTCGGAAGGGGTCTCTCCTTTTCGTACAAAATAGTTTTCTGTTATAAGCATTTTAAAATGTAAACTTTTTCCTTCATATTATACAGTAAAAAAAAAAAAAGTACCATAGATTCTTAAATAATTTCACAAGCACTGATTTTCAGACAAAAATGGAAACATTGATGAATTTAAGCTGAATCAGCCTACATGCAAACATCTATAGTTCCTTTAGGAATGGTTGTTTAGTGTTGTCAACGGAAAAGAGCAGGTACTTTGAAACGACAATTTAATTGCAAGTTGAGAATATTTAAATTATGCAGAGGTTTAGCACAACTGTTGGAACTATCCCTATGTTCTCTGCTTGGGCCACTAAGTGTCATCTCTTTAGAGCACCAATGATTATCCAGTTAAACCCTCTGGTTTTATAAATGGCACTGGTGGTTTGATAGCTCTGGGAAATTAAGTGATTTGACTTAGTAACACAGATAAGCTGAAGTTTAAAACACACACACACACACACACACACACGTGTGTGTATACATTTTTCACAGTATATATACGTTGGTTCCAAGACAAATTCCCTCTGAAGAACACCATGAAGTGTATATCTCTACTCTTGGAAAGACACAGATAGAATGGGCAGAAAGGTCAGCTGGAGACTTCCAAAATGTATCAAAATTTCTGAAAAATATCAGGTAAACTTTATGTTGTACTAGGAACTAATGATCTTCTGGAGGAATACAAGAGTCGTATGGCAATGTGTAGCCATAAAACTTATATCAGCACATCAGTAGGGGATGAGAAAGGAATATGTCAAAACTACAGGCCTAGAAGCTATTTATGAATGCCACGCTCACCAAAAAAAATGTTTGGGGGAAGCACTGGCCATCACAAAAGGGCCTTTGACTCAAAGAAGCCAGGTTGTGTTTATTCAATGCTATTCGCAACATCTAACCAACAATCTGCAGAATGGCTGTCTCACTTTCTCCCAGCCACTAAACCACACCGTAAAATAATGCAATTGAGTTTCCTCTCACTCCTGATCTCTTAGTTTCCAAGGAAATATGTTCAGATTTTTGTGATAGGAAATAATTTAGTAAACCTTCTTTATCTACTAAAGACAACATAGCTGAAGGGAAACTCTCTCTTTGCCCAAATAAACTTCTCCAAAATCTTCCCTAAAATAGAGTTTGAGACAGTTTTGTGTAACCCCTAATAATTGCATGTGGAAACTCATAAGAACAAGGATAAACATTAAAATCTATTTCTACCATCTCTTTAGCTGAGGTCCTGGCCACCAGTAGTAGCCCAGCTCTTAAACAAGTGAGGGTGAGAACCTATGACTATACCTCTATCTGTTCTGGCAGCTGGGGTACAAAGGAAAGTAATTTAAATGCAGCACCTTCTCCCAGGTGGTTATGGCCCTTGTCCTTCAACCATCATTGAAGAAAGCCAGTTCCTTTACATTTATTCCTACCATCTATCTGGTCTTTTTAAAATAATAGCCATTTCCTTATTTTTCCTATTTCTTAACAAAATTATCATTCTTAGAACTCTTCTCTGATTCCATGATCAACATCATTGATGTAAATTAGGATCCATTCTCAAAAGAAAATTGAGGTGTTCAACAACCAGAGGCAGTGGAACTTTTCTAGAATCGACAGTATCAGGCTACCCACGCAGGTATTGAATAGTGAGCAAGTCTTCAGAGAGGAATTAAAAAAGAAATAAAAAGTGTGAAGGATCTGTTGAAACACAGTTGTAAGCAACATGCAGTAACTGTGAATGGCTGAGAAATCACAGTAGTTAAATAGACCTGCTGGGCACATCTAAGGAGAGGAGCAATCTTTTTTTTTTTTCCCCTTGAACAAAGTAGTTGCCTATGCCTACAACACCATGGGTCTAGGAGGTGGAACTGAAAATCAAAATAACCGTGTAGACCCTGCTAAGGATGGAAACATAAAGCTATCTTTTATTGTTATTTTTAGCCACAAGTAATCATCACAGGAATAACAACAACAATAAGAAAAACAATTGCCATTAGTCACTTTTCTTTATCAAAAACATCTAACTATGCATTGATAAAATGCATTTGTCTATGTATTCTTTATATATTAGTATTAGAGAAAGTACTTCTAATTTAAAAGGATGGAATTCATAGCAGCTTAGGCTAAAAAGGAGAATGTGTTGTCTCATGTAATCGGAAGGTTTCAGGCATGGCTGATTCCAGGCACTTGGCCAATGCCACCAGAACTCAGACTCTTTGTTTCTGCTCTCCTCTCTACCATGCAGGCTCTGTCCTCAGACAGACCTTCCCCTTATACCAGCCGAAGCTACAAGTTGTAGATATCAAACCTATCTTCTTCCTGAGCCCCAAAGAGAGTGCCTTTCCCCAACTCTTTTAATCAAAAGTGCAGAAATTGAGTTTCAGTAGCTCCTATGGTCCTTCCTTAAGTCAGTTGCCTACCTGACACTGAACCAATCAATGCCTCGGTGGGCCTGGCCTAGCATCAGCCCTATTCGACTCCTTTGGAATGAAGAGGAAAGGGTTCATTATGGAAACTGGGATGGTGTTTTGAGAATTGTGTGAATGATTCCTGGTAGATGCAGATACCTCCTATCCTTTTTATTGGAAAGAAATAGAAAAAGAGAAATTTGGAAATCAGAATAGAAGGATACTAAATCCAGACCAGGAGTCAAGTTTTTGCAACACCTACATGCAAAAGAAACTTCATTTCACTGCCTTGTAAAGTCCAGAGCAAAAATGAGAGTGAGGATGGCTTAAGAGTTAAATAAAAATATCTTGCCAAATTCTGTTTGTTTTCATAGAGTTATCAAGAACTCTACCTACATATAACTCACTGTATTGGGGAGGGAGGAAATGGTGAGTGGAAAAGAAACAAATGGGTATTGAACCTCTTACTCTTTCAGTTCTTACAACAAACTTTCCAGGTGGATCTTTTTATTATCATTTCAGAGATGAGAAATTTGAAGATCAGAGAAGCAATGTGTGGTCCCCCAATTCACCCAGCTAGTAAATACGGATCTAGAATTTAAACTGAGGTTGGTTGATTCGAAAGTGATTTTTAAGGGAAAAACCTACTAACATCTATGTTCCTGTTAAACTCAGTAAAGAAATAATGTTGAGCTGAGGAGTTTGTATTAACGTAGCTTCATGGTACTTCCAAAACTGTAGGAAAATTGCCAGGTGGAAGTCACCACTAGTCTCAAATGATTTTGATAAATTCATCCTGCTTGCGAATATATTTATGGCTAAAGCAGAAAAGTTAACAATCTATACTCTAAGGTGAAAAAGATTATTTTTTGGCAGTTAGTGATGTGTTTATGTTTGTGCAAATCCACATATTGGCTTAAAGACATAGAAAAAATAAGTATTTTTAACAGACTTTATGTTTAAGAGGAATAGAACCATATTTTGCCTCAAAATGCTATAAATTGAGTGGCTGAATTTGAATGTTGAAAAGCTAAACTTCCTAGGAAATGTCAGAAATATAATTATTTAAAATGGGACTGCTGTCACCTTGTATTGCAAAGTGTTCAATCTCATCTCCCCTCCCCATCTTCTCAGTGGCTAATATGAGGGTATATTTGACATGTGAAAAATAACCCTTTTTTTCCTCTCCCTGATGGTGTTACCATATGGCTGTAGCATTTGGTTCCATCCTTTTCACCCTCCTACTATTTATTTATTTTAATCACTACTTGCGATTAGTATAAAGAAGGGCTCTGAGAGTCTATTCCTGGCTGTATTCTCACTCACAGCTTGGCCCCAGATTACTCAATTTCCCTTAGCTGCAGAGTCTGCCATCTTTAAATGAGCATAATGTTACTCACCAGTTGAATGAAATCCTTAAAAATGATAGTTCCTTATGTTTTAAGAGAGTTTCTATTATCTGTGGATTTTTTTCTCTCCGAGTTCCAAAACCATCTGTGCCTTCTCATTTATGACCAAGACTTTTTTTTTTTGAGTTTCAAATTTGCTTAGAGCTGACAAAACACAACATCTGGATTTCAATTCAAGGAGGAAGGCTCATTTGAAAGCTTTTTAATGCCCCTGGACCACAATGAGATCAAATTGAAGAACATTTTTTTATGAGTTGAGTGCAAATGAATTAGAAACATGTGGATTAAATTTCTCTTAAACCTCAAAGGGAATTTAAATATTAAGGGAAAGTGCTTTGCAAACTGCTTCTCGGCTTCTGCTAAAGTCAGAACACTTGAAAAAAGAGTTGGTGATATCTACTGAATCCAAAATGTACCCAGCATTTTCTTCTCCAGTATATTAAGAACATTTTGATCTTTGAATAAAAGGGAATGGAAATAAAGATTTGCACATTTCATATCCAATAATACTTAGTCTTCAGTCTCAAATAAGCGTACGCTTAGATTTCACACAGTCTTTCCTTTTTCTTTCATTACTGTTTGTTCTATTTTGTTTAAGAATAGCCCAGAATATGAGTGAATGGCATTAATTGTATCAATATGACACAAAATTTTTCATTCATTCCCATGCTTTATTCCAGAGGTGGTAGAAACTGATTAATAAATATTTATTTAACATTTGTGACATGTAAATGTGTTTATTTCAACTCAATTCTATTTTATTGGGTTTTAAAAAGGTTTTCTGATTAACGAAGGCTATTAATACCTCCTCTCCCCCCTACAAAGTCACCTTTTAATCACTCATTTCATAGCCAATAGTGTCAAAACAACCTGTGTGTTTTGGGGTGTGGATGTGCAAAGGTATGCAAAAACAAAGCGTTGCTAATGCTTTAGCTCACTACATCTGACCTTGAGACCCTGGTACACACAGATAAAGTAATTCTTCAGTTATTTGCAGGGGAAACTGCCATGACTGTGAGCCTCGGTATAGTCCCCACAAACCACAGCCCCAAAGAGGGCAGGCTAAGGGGAACAATCATCGATGTAGGAGCTGCAGTTTTCCCAATTTCCTGAGTTGGAAGCAGCTTAAAGTGATCCTTTGCTGGTAGCCACAAAATCTGGCAGTGACGAGGAGTAATTCTCCCCCTCTGCCCTTCCTCTGCCCTTTCCTTCAAAAGCCTTGATCTACTCTTATCCTGAGGGTAAGCAATGTCATGACATGTCTGCAGCCTTCCTTATCACCACTACTAATGACGGATTCCTGCCTGGAGACAGCACCAGCAGTGCAATTTTAAATCGTCTCTTCTGGCACAAAATGATTTTGTAAAGCAGACTCTGTAGTTGAGGCAAATACTCAACAAATGTGCCAGTGATAACTCCAGAAGTCACTTGACAACATTAAGATAAAACCTTATTACTGACAACTCTCTCTTTTTTTTTTTTTTCCTCCACTACATCTTACATTTTAATATAAGACTTTCAGAGAAATCCTTGTACTACCCCTCTCGCTACCAAGGGATACAGTTGTTAATCCAAGTGAGAAAAGAAGTCTCACAGACACCTGTTCGAGAGCACACTGAGAGCCAGCTATTTAGGGATGGAAAGGGGTGAGCCAAGAGAAACACTTCCACATTAAGAAAAAAGTGAGATAGCCCCAGAAAATAAAGATTTTTTTTTAATAATAAAGGTGAAATTGAATATGCTGCAGTAAATGACACAAACAGGCTTGCTCACCCCCTGCTGTACCTGAAGGGAATCTTTAAAGAAGATAAAATCTACAGACTCACAGCCTCTTACTTAACTTAAGGAGAGTAGAAATTACTGGGGGAAAAAAATGCTTAGGAGAATAGTCCCATCCAAATGATAAGCCTAACAAGGAAAACTTCTCTACTTCAGGGAGAGATCAGGAATAAGCTGTGGGGCTTGAGAGTGGAGAAGTGAAAATGCACCAGTCCCATGGATTTTAGTAAAACTCAATTATCATTATCACACATTTGCTGCGAATATATGCTGGGTTATAACACAAGAACAACTCAAGTATTTTGAAATATTCCTGACCAATTACAATGCAGTGATGAATTTAACACTTTCTTAAGACATCTGAAATGATACTTTTCCTTTCTCATGAGATCCAGTGTATTCATTAAAGGAAATGTTAGGTGCCTTTTTATTTACTTTTTATAAAACTTCTCTGAAGCTCAGATCTTCACGATATATGTTTAGTTATACTGAATAAGAAAAATGTGTTTTACCCAACATGGATGCCAGATTCTAGTGGTTTCTGATGCCTAACTCCACACTGAAAATATATTGTCCCTTGTGATAATAATGTACAGGAGAAAAATTCTATGCCTTTGATGTCAGGAAAACTGCAGGGTGGTTCTCAATAAATATTCCTGTGCAAAAGTGATTTTTCAGGATTTACTTGTCAAGCACCTTTTAATAATAATCTGTAAGTTTTTTCATATATACATTGAAATAGGTAAACATTTGCCTGTAAATGAACACTAACCAGTGACAAAATGAATACAAAATCAATGGACAAATATCAACAGGAAAACTTAAAAAAAATCTTAAAATTAATCTACATACCACACTTTGTCCCCAATATGGAGCATTATACATGTTTAATAATACGATTTTTCTATTGAAGGCAGCACTTGTTCAAATTATGTAATAAAACATATTAATATTACAATGCTGGAATCAGAGAAAAAGTAAATTATTTGATGGATTTCAAAACCTATATAAAGGCAAGGGACTTATTTACTCACCCCTTCACTGAGCAATAATTTATTGAAGGCCAAATGACTTAGAAGGATACGGTGCATGAAGACATAGTCTAAATTGACAGAATACTAGGAGAAGCAATATCTAAATTTATTGGCTACTAATTATGACAGCCACTAGCCAAACACTTTATATGTTGCCTTGTTGAATGATCATAATACTATAAAGTAGGTACTAATTATTGCCCTAATTTATAGCTGAGACAGCTGAGGCACATAGAGGTTAAATAGCTTATGGAAGGTCACACACATAGGAAAAATCAGAGATGGGATTAGAATCAAAACTATCTCCAGAACTCACTCTCTCAATCACCAGGCCTTAGTGCCTTCGTGACAAAGATCTAAAACATGCTGCTCCCTCTTAATAAATTGAGCTAAACCACAGAAAATAGAGATGGCCAAATATCTTCGTGCAGCTGCTTCCACTTTGCAACTAGAGAATCTCTTTCAGGCATCTAATTTAAAATGTGTAATTTCTTGCTCAATGTGTCGTGTTGATAGCATGGGTTGTGCATAGTTATACGAGGGGTCTTGGCAGGACAAGGCCGTGTGGCTTCTCTGGGACTCATACATATTTCCAGTGATGCAAGCTGAAGCTGCTCTTCAGTCTATCTGGTGTTTTCCTCCTCCAGATATGCTGATAATCAATTTCCCAGCCGTGGAGATTATTTAACATACTTTTTTTTAATATACAAAAGAATTGTATTTTCCGTGATACTCCTGTCATCTGGATTTGCTAAATAAGGGTCTTTAATATGGCATCTGCTCTAATTTGGGAACTCAAATATAATCATATACTAATTACTGTTTCTAGTTCCCATTTGAACACTTTGAAAAGATTTTTGTGTGGAGGAAGCAAGATCTGGATACAAGATTGACTTTTATAATACATTTCAGATTTTTTTTTTAATCCAACCTGCACAGGGAAAGAGAAAGAGAGAGAAAAACACATACAGAGACGGGAACCACTTTTCACAATTTTTAAGTTCCTACAGTAAAGACTGAAGGTTCTGTTTCACATGCATCCAGTAGATGGGCTCCTTATGGTCAGATATCACCTCTTCCAGGAAGACCTCCTTGAAAATTCCAACCCACCCAGCAATGATGATCATTGCCTCATATTTATTTCCTCTTTAATGTTCACACTGCTCTGTAATGTTTGTGAGCTGTCTTTCCTATCAGAATGTGAGATTCTGAGAAGCAGCAGATTTATCTCTGCATTATTTGTTACATCTCAAGAGTCTGGCAAATTATTGTCACTCAAAAAATGACTGTTAAAATGAAAGATAGAAATCAGCATCCTATGGACCATCTTAATAAATGCCTCAAAATGTTTTCTGTAAAACTCTCTCCCGAAATTTTACTTTTGTGGTGCGTTGGAGGTTCAAAGGAAGAGCAGAAGTAGGAATAATGTAAGAAAAATAATATAAGTAGCTTATGTCTGTTGATGCTGATATACCTGCTAGAGATTCTGCAAAGCAGATCTTTTCAAGGTCTGTCTCCATTTATCTTCCCAACAACCTCATGTGATGAGAACTTTTATTATATTTACCTTACAGGCCAGGAAACTGAGATGCATAGTGGTTCAATGACTTGCCTAAGAGAGGCCAGTCAGCTCAGAAGCTTTCAGACTGCATGGGAAACAAACCTGTCGTATTTAGAAGCCCACATACTTAACCATCATATATAATACTTCTCTGGCAAATGCTGGCCTTTCTGGTGTCTAAACCAAACAGAGGAGCTCAAAGCAAAGCCAAGGCAAGTTTCACTAAGTAAGAACATGAAAGACAATGAAGATGTGAAAAAGAACAACTGTGAAGGAACAAATACAGACCAGAATCTAGACCTCCAAATTAAGCGTACAACTCATCACTACATCTCTTCTTCATTGGTTGCTGCAAACATCCACTGTATAAGTATGTGCCAAGGTTTGGACTAGCCCCTGACACAAAACCAAAGGAGACATAGTGCAAGCCCTGGAGGGTCTCACAGTTTAGCAGATCTTCATTTTAGAGCTTCAGTGCCTGATACAGTAAGTCATTTAAATTGTAAGTAGAATTAAAATTAAATAAAATTAAAAATTGAGTTCCTTTATCTCTCTCAGCACATTTCAAATACATAATGACCACATGTAGCTAGTGGTTACCTTATTGGGCAGAGCAGATAAAGAACTTTTTTTTTTTTTTTCATACAGAAAGTTTTATTGGGCAATGCTGCTCTAAAGAACTACATTTAAGAGCAAGGGCCCTTAAACCAGAGAGGCAGCGGTTCAAACCCTCCCTGGCCATACCTTTTTGAACTGGCTACTTAACCTCTTAATTCCTGTTTCTAGTCTCTTTATCTGTAAAATGAATGTAATCATAATACTTACCTTCAAGGGTCATTGCAAGTATTATTTTAGCTAGTCTGCAGTAACATTTAGAGCCTTGTTTAATTCATATGTACTCAACAATTATTGGGTTTTAAAATTATTAAGTGGCACTGATATTACCACTAACAATAAAGTATTTATGCCTTGCAACATACATGATTTGGTTATGATATAAATCCTGAAAGACCAGCAACCCCTTTCCAATTTACACATGAGAACACTTAATTCTCTTAGAAATTACACACATAAATCAGATTCACATGAGTGGGATGATAAAAGCACAAATTCATGCATAATGCTTGTGCTCCCGCCCATACATGACTACTCCAGACACAGAACTTTTGTCCAAATATTTCTTAGTTATATAGGTAAAGTGAAACATACATAATAAATAACAAGATTAAAAAAGACAACTAGAAACAGATACTGTTCAAGTTATTTACAGAAATGAGATTTCCTTCAAATAGCCTTGGGTGTAATAGTGACCATTGAAAGAGTAAGTATTTTACCATCCTTATCTTATATCTTTCCAAGTGTATTTGCCACTTAATGGGCTAATTTCATCCAGCACATGAACTTGGGGTTACACGTAGATGTCTCGGATAAATATTCCTCAATGGCAGGCACTGGAAGGAGAGTAAAGTGTTACCAGTGGGTCTTTCAGAGAACACTGGCGAAGCAGACACCTTGGGTGAATGAGCCATCCTCCGTGGATTCGATTTTCATTGATCTTAAAGCAATACACTGAGTAAGGTGTTGGGCATCTTGTACTATCCCACAGATAAAGCAACTAAAATTCACATATGAATGTATATTTGTTCATTTGTTTTTTTTAAGACACATGGTCTCAGTTACCCCATTGTAACCTACAACTCCTGGGCTTAAGAGATCCTCCTGTCTCAGCCTCCCGAGTAGCTGGGACTACAGGCATGCACTACCATACTTGGTTAATTTATTTTTTAGTTTCTTTTATAGACACAGGGTTTCCCTATGTTGCCCAGGCTGGTCTCAAATTCCTGGGCTTAATTAAGGGATTGAAAGTGCTAGCCACTGCACCTGGCCTGGATGTAAATTTGTAAGTGTTGCTTAACTGATCTAAAATATTGCATTTGAAAGTACTTTGTTATCAGAAATGCATATATTATTCATTCCAATGATAATTTTGTTTGATCTTCATAGAAGATTATTTAGATGTTGCTTTAATGCTGTTGTTCAGCCTTCTAATGTGTAATAATGAATATATTGATTAATTACTGTGTGCTATTCTATTTCTGGTACTTTGAAATCATATTTACATGAATATATCTAGAAACAAAAAAAAGAAAGAAAGAAAAAGCAAAGCAAAACAAAAGCAATAATCACATAAGCATATTATTCATTCCTGCCCAATATTCTTATTGGGATAATTCTACCTACCTCTAGAGGATTAAACAAGATGATGGATATGAAGCACTTGGTACATTGCATGTCTCCTGTCACTCAACAGTTATAAACTAAAATTATTAATACTAGTATTCTAATATGTGATCCTCACAAACATCTTCCAAGGTAGGTATTATTTCTTATTGTAGACCAGGAACCTGAAGTTGACCAAGGTAAAATAGCACATTGAAACTGAAGATATCAAAATGATACCTAGTGAAATCAAGCATTTATATCCATATCTTTTAGATGCCTTATACCACTCTTAAAATAATACTTTGTATTCGTGTGAAGCTATATTCAAGACATTTTCATGTAAGCCTGAAGAAATGACATATAACTTCTACAAATCTACAGAAAAAGAGTGAAAGAAATATGGGGAACAAATTCTATAAGCTGATGACCCTGAATTTCATCTCTAGCCTGGATCTCTACTCTAAACTCTAGACTTGTATCCAAATGTTTTCATGACACCTTGGCTTAGATGTCCAATAATCATCTCTGAATTAATATGCCTAAAACTGAAGTCCTGATCTCACCTTCATCCATCTCCCTCTATCTGCTCTTATGCTGTCTTTTTTTAAATCTCTCTACCTGGAAATTTTAACCTACTGATTTCTCAGGCCAGAACCTTAAAGGCATCTTTGACTTCTCTCATTCTCTTACACCCAATATCCAATGACTTAGCAAATTTTGTCAATGCTACCATCAAAACATATCTAGAAGCCAACCACTCCTCGTTTCCTGATTTATCTTCCTACTTCTCTCCTTTTCTTTTAATCTGTAATCAGGATAGAAGCCAGAATGATTCCCCCAACTCTTTGACAAAAAAATAAAGCAAAAGCCTTTGGAATAATGCCCCATGGCCCTCTGTCATTTGAGCCCTCTCCTCTCATTAACTGTCTGGCCTCAAATTATAACTCTGATCTCTGGCTCACGCCTGTAATCCTAGCACTCTGGGAGGCCGAGGCGGGCGGATTGTTTGAGCTCAGGAGTTCGAGACCAGCCTGAGCAAGAGCGAGACCCCGTCTCTACTAAAAATAGAAAGAAATGATTTGGACAGCTAAAAATATATATAGAAAAAAATTAGCCGGGCATGGTGGCGCATGCCTGTAGTCCCAGCTACTCAGGAGGCTGAGGCAGAAGGATTGCTTGGGCCCAGGAGTTTGAGGTTGCTGTGAGCTAGGCTGACGCCACGGCACTCTACTCAGGGCAACAGAGTGAAACTCTGTCTCAAAAAAAAAAAAAAAAAAAAAAAAATAACTCTGATCTCGTGCTCACTCTAACTGCACTGTTTTACTCCACCTTCCAGCAACAGTCCAGGCACATGCCTACCTCAGGGCTGATGTTTTGGTTATTTCCTCTGCCTCCAATGCCCTATCTTCAGTTATCCAGGAGGGTCAAAATCACACCTTCTCTAAGTCTTTGTTCACACTTTCTTACTGAGATTTTCTCCTGTGACCTTATTTAAAATTGCAATCCCTTATACCCATGCACACATTTCTTCCTTTTCTCTGTCTCAATTTTCTCCATAGTATATTTACCACCCTCTGAAGTATAGCATAGGATAGGATAAAATAGGACACAACAAGATATGATATTTATTCTGCACCTCCCTTGGTAGAATTGAATCTCTATGCAATTAGTATCAATTGTGTTAACTTCTTTATCCCTAGTACCTACAATAGTGATTAGAACATTATATGTGTTTAATAAGTATTTGTTGAATGATTGGATGAATGAATATACAAGGGAAAAGGCGCTAAAATGGTAGAATGCTACTTTATTCTTTCTATTTTTTCTGCTCTTTTATATGAGCAATAATTCTTTATACTTTAAATGCCATGTTTTCTTACGTGATAGATTTTATTCTTGAGTTTTCACCACCATGCCTATAATATTTCATTTCTTTCTATTTCCTTGTTTGGATTTTAGGAGGTCTGCTTTTGGCAAGAATTGGAAAAGTCTAAAAATGTCCATTGTTTGAAAACATTCAGTGATAAATGTAATAATAGTTCATGGCTTACTAGTAATGGTGGTAGCGACAGCAGAACAATCATTCATTGATGGCCTTTTATAAGTTAGGGACCATGGTTGATCCTTTATTTGTGTTGGTTCACTTGACCCTCAGAAAATCTCTATGAAGTATCCATAGTTAATAGAGATAAAAACTGAGGTTCAGAGATATTAGATCATTTTCTCAAGGTCACAGAACTATTAATCAAAAAGTTGCAATGTTAATGCAAATAAGTTCTTGCCCATACAGTTCACAGTATCTTTGCTTCAAAATATTAAAGTGCAATGTATTGAAAATGACTTAATTTGCTCAATATATACTTGTTAATACAATTGACTATCATATGGATCGAACATAATCAGAAAGATTACAATTTCCTGTGTAGTTACAACAACAAAGTTTTAAAAGTAATTCATAGCTTTCAAGCAATCTTTCCATCTTTGAACTAACAATACCTCAAACTTTGCACATATTTTTTTTCCTGCCTTTAAAGGACTTATACGATAAGCAAGTGACTCTTTACACAGCCTGACTTTCTTTTGGAAGAATGATCTTGCTGCCTTGAAAAGGACTCATAATCACTCCATTACCTTCCGTTAGGTATGTTTGCCAGACTCCTTGGAGAGGCTTTGAAATCATGACACTTCACGTAAGTGCAGTGTGTTTGCCAAAAAATATTCTTTGTTGGGGAGGCTGAGGCCTTTTTTTATTTACTTACAGACACAGCATGGTTTATAGCCTCCCAGAGTGAGGAAGGGAAAAAGGAAAATGGCAAAAACAAAATCAAAACCAGCTAGCTGGTAAAATAACTTACATTTGTAGAAAAGGAAACGGAGAGACTTTGAGAAAGGAAACTGCCTAAAAATTATTCAAAGTGGCCTAAGGAAAATTGATACATATTGAGTGCCTGGTATACACTAAACCTTGTGTAATTTGCTTTTGTCAGTTTTATACCATGTATCTTTATAATAAGTCACTGATGTAGGTGTTATCCCCATTTGTTTTTGTAAGATAGAGATTATCTCTTCATTTGGAAAATTGTGAACCTATAGAGCCAAGCACTTGGAAAAAAAAAATTCGGGAGAATGCTTAGTTTTTTAATACTCAGTAGATTTTTCATTCTCTTTCTACCTTCCTGCCCCATGTCATGCTATTTTTAGGACTCTAAAAAATAGGAAGTTTTTAAAAAGTAATCCTGGTAAAATACTCCTCTTGATGGTCAAATACTCATTATTTGATTAGTAATGATTAATTTTCCATTAAACCTCAAGTTCTCATGAGTATTCTGCCAAGATTTTCTAAAATGTAAGTTTAGGCTAGCATGGAGTATCAGGTGCCCAATTTATCATTTCACCAGAAACAATAACAAACAGAACAAATCTATGAAAAAAAAAAAACATTTTTTCTGATCTTGCACATTTGACAGCACAGGACAGCAATACCTGAGAAAGATGAACTTTTTAATTGCCACCAAGGTATGGCCTGGTGAGGGTTTCCAGACTACAGCACTGGTTTGAATTAACAGCAGAGTAGATGCTACAGAAGAAAAGACTGGCAAACCTGAAGACAAGGCAATAGAATCTGTCCAAAGTGACACCCAGAGAGCAAACAGACTACAAAAAAAAAATAATGAACAGATCATCAGTAAGCTGTGGACCAGTAGATGTATAACTGGAGTTCCAGAGGACAAGAACTAGGGGCACAAGGTACCAGAAAAATACAGTTGAGGAAATAATGGCTGAAATGTTTTCCAGTTTGATGACAATTATCCAACCCTACAGATCCAAGAAGCTCACCAAAGCCCAAGCACAGGAAATATGAAGAAAACAATGTCGAAGCACATAATAAATGAAATACTCAAAACCAGTGATAAAGAGAAAGTTTTAAAAGCAGCTGGAGAAAAATGACATGTTTTCAATAAAAGAATAAAGATAAGAATGATAGAATGTCTCATCAGAAACAATGCATGCCAGAAGATAGTGGAGCAATAACTTTACTAAAAGAAAACACTGTCAACCTAGAATTCAATACATAAAATAGCCTTCAAAAATGATGATGAGATAAAGACTTTCTTAGATATATAAAGCTAAAAGAATTCATCACCAGCAGACCTGTACTACAAGAAATGTTTTAAAAAGTCCTTCAGGAAGAAAGAAAATTATACCAGATGAAAAGTGTATATCTATACAAAGCCATTAACAGTATCAGAAGTTATAAATACGTGAATAATTATAAAATATTTTTTCTTTTTTAAATTTCTTTAAAAGTTAATTATGTGCAGTAAACAATAATAAAAATGTATTATGAGGTTTATAATATATTTATAGGTTAAATGTATAACAATTTATTAATATTAAAAAGGCCAGTAGAGGGGCAATGGAAGTATAGCATAGTAGGTCTTATGCTACACATAGCATCATACAATATTACTTAAGTTATAAGTTAAATATATACAATAAAAAATGATGGGGATTTTTCAAAAGGACACAAAAGCTAATTGATGGAGCTCCTATTCTGAAACATCTTAAGTACCAAAATAAATACTGATTATGTAATAAATGGACAAAAATAAATAATTAAGGGAGAAAAAAAAGTTCTTCCTCTTTTGTGCCCCTAAATTTCATACTATCCTGATGTATAACTTAGCTTTCTTTTATCAGTCATAACCATGGATCAAGTTCTGTAGACCCAGTATCTAAATTCTACTTACTGTTATAAATTTTTCATAAAATAAAAGGTTCATTAAACTGTAAAGATAGCATACTTGATTGAAGGCATGAAATAAAATTTGTTATCTGTATTTGAATTTTTCTTACTATTGGTTCTACTGATTTAGAAATATAATTTAATTTTGAATTGCTTAAACCTTTTCATCTAAAAATCTTTATAAAAAATTATGTTTTCATAATATACCTAATGCAGTTTCAAAATTCAAGAAAAAAAGTCACATGATTTGGATAGACAGACAACTCCACTGAATCTCTGTACTTTTAAAATGTAGTTATGTGCTCAATGTCAGTACTGAAGTCGATCTATTTCGGTTTTTTGAATCCAGAAATAATTGCTTATGTGTGAAATTATCTGATGTGTTCTATATCTTTCTTATAATTGACATAGATTATATTTATTGTTCCTTATCATAAATAAAATCAAATTAACTGCTACTTTCTTACGACTAGCTACAGAAATCAGCTAGAAAAGCCTTTTTAGTCTCTCCCTTTTTAAAGGTGATAGTGTTATCTAATATCACATATATTGCAAAAATAGCTATTCCAGTAAAAAATAGCAAAAAAATTGGATGCTAGATCCTTATCATACAGAGACATAGACTAAGCTTCAGGTTTGCATATTTTTGAAAAAAGCAAAAAGCTAACTCAGGCAGAAATGACAGTAGAAGAACTCTATATATACTCCCTTCCTTCTATTCTTTTATTGAGTGTCAAATACTCAATCCCAGTGTCTGTTCTAGGTTCCAAATACAAACTCCATACAATCAAACATCATATGTTAGCCATCATTGTCCCACCTAAAAAAAAAAAAAGAAAAGAAAAAAATTCTGCTATTTGATCCTCTGAACTAAGTAGGAATTCTTTTTCTTAAAGTAAATCTGTAAATATATAATCTAGATATCAAGACTCACATTGAATAAATAATATTTTAATAAAAATAATTCAAAATGACTTTTGGTAGAGATTTTAATAAATACAGATTCTGGAATTTATTTACAGACCACTGTCAGACACACCTTTGAAAATTATGTTCAGGTAATAAGAAAACTGAATGAGATCCTTAGAAAGGATTTGTAGTAATCTTATTCTCACAGGAAAAGAAATTAACTGTTTATTTTTTTTCAAGATATATTTTAAGGTGGAAATTGTGAAGAATAAAGACATATTCTTATCTGAATCAAGAGGCTAGCCATTTTAAAGAGTTTAAAATTTATTGTAAGTGGCTGCCACAAAAAACTCTCTGCAACTATATGATATATAAAGGAAAGGAGATTTGTATTTTCTTTATTTTGTTTTTGACTATAAATCATTGACCCTGTAACACATGCACATATCTACACTCTCATTGTTTAAAGTTGAT
>CM052442.1:129083036-129101628 GCA_028533085.1 Varecia variegata
ATGACTTATGTTCTTCTGGGTAGATGCCCAATAATGGGATTGCTGGATCAAATGGAAGGTCTACTTGAATCTGTTTAAGGAGTCTCCATATTGCTTTCCATAGGGGCTGCAAAAGTACTTTAAACACAGAATTGTATAAAGGATAATACTTGCCTAAGAAACCTTAAACTGTGCTTTGAATATTGAGGATAGAATCATTCACACCCATTATTTATGGATGAGATTATAAAAGTAGTGTCACACTGAGCATTGCTAGTTTGTAGGGAATAAAAATTTTACTCTAAGTGTGTATGTATGTATGTATGTATATATGCATTTAAGTATTCAGCCTAGGGTGAGAAGTTAGGCAGGACACCTAAATTTGGGTCGTTATCAATTAAAGAAAATAAAACGCTCTCAGGAACAGCACTGGAGCTGTTTAATATATCGAAATATTTTTAGGAGATGAGCACATATTTGGCCACTGAATCACTTTTCAGGGTAAATCATTCTGACCTCACTGATGTTAATAACTCATTTCTGCCCAGAGCTATTAATATTATATTTACTCTTCTCACTGAAACAGCCTTTATTTCAGATTTTTGTTGGAGTCATTTGTGCATCATTTTACGTATTTTTCCTCACCACACCGTCTAGGAACCTCAGGATCACTCCATTTCATGCATTCTCCAGTATGGTGCTGTTTTGTGTAGTTCCTAGTATGCGTCACTACATAGAAATATCTCCAAAAACACCTCTTTCTATTTTTCTTAACTGATCTGCCCTCACCTAGAATGTAACCCTCTTGAGAGCAGAGACTTTTACTGTTACATTGAATAGATGCTCTATTAGGTAATCAATAAATGTGTGTTGAATAAAATCACTGAGAATGTAAGATAGCTTTTATTACAAAGTAGCTTATCCCAGATATTACTGAAAACGTTCATTGAGATCAAATGTGCCCAAATATGTAATGAGAATCATGTATATTTTACTCCATGTTAAAATAACTGTGAATACAGATAATAGACCGCATGGGGTGTGCAGCACGTTCCAAAATGATTGTCTAGTTCTTTCTCAGTAAGAAACTGAGAAGAATCATTAGCCAGCGTAGTTGAGAAAGGAGTGCTCAGGTCCTGAATGAATCGATTGTCTCTATTCTGGTCTGGCCTGTTTTTTTTTTTTTCTTCTCTTCAATGTGTCCCAAAGTATCTTAGTTCCCTGTTGTGCCTTACAATGAGTTTCTTTCATGATTCAGAACTCCTTTCTAGCATCACTTATGCCAGATCTTACAATTGATCGACATACTCTATTAGAGAAAGTAATTATTGAGTGATACTTGTTAAAGCATGGTAAGGAAAACTTTATTCAGAACTATCATAATAGCTATAGGGACCACTGCAAAGGGGTCTTACAGTGGGGGAGAGAGATTAGGCTCAACTTGCAACACAGCATAGGCAAGTGGGAATTTATAGCCATGGAGCAGGGTGAGGGTCAGTGGGTGGCAAATGACTAAGAGGAAACCTCAGGGGTACGGAAATTCTGGCCAAACCATCCTAATGGGATTCTTGCTGAAGACAGGCCAAGGTGATCAGACATCACCTGGGGGATGGTGGAGGATGAGGAACCTGATCAGATATCAGGGATGATCAGATATCGAGGATGGGAAGTTCTGGCTAAGTTGACTTAGCAGGGTTCTTTTGCTAAAACTGTATTGTACAAGGAAGTGCTCATATGGGCCTAAGAGAAGGTTCAGAATCCTAACTGAAGGTTGGCCAAGCAAACACTCTTGTCATTTTCTTACATTTGAAATGTTTGTCAATTGATTTCTACCCATATTTGCTCTACTGATATACTTTGCCATCCACTGCTATAGACTCTTTCATTCTAATTTGGTGATTTTTTTTAACCCAGCTTGCACATTAGGATCAACTGGGGAGTTTTTAAAAATAATTTTGCCTGAGTCCCATCTCGGACCATTAAATCAGGATCTACGAGGGTGGGGCTTCACTGTGTCTTTGTAAAAGCTCCCTAGTCAATTATAACATGCAGCCAAGGTTTAGACCTACTGCTTTCACCTGAATGCCATGCTCAGCATCTCCTTCTCTCTCTCTGTCATGCTACAGCAACCATAATGTTTATGTCCT
Source organism: Varecia variegata (assembly GCA_028533085.1). Taxonomy (NCBI): domain Eukaryota; kingdom Metazoa; phylum Chordata; class Mammalia; order Primates; family Lemuridae; genus Varecia; species Varecia variegata. The sequence goes on from CM052442.1 coordinate 129,085,163, forward strand.
ACTCCTCTGGTGCCAATTGCCATATCCTAGGTAAATCCCCAGCTAATAAAGAGTACTCCACTGTGAAGAAACACAGATACAATGATACGCTGGTGTATGGATGTATGCATGTATATGTATGAGCACCATTAAATCAAGGTGTTTTATCTTCTGACAACTTACAATAACACATCCATATATCTATACATTCATACATAATACTATATTTAGATAGCAGCTACCCTATCCCCTTTCAGGTGAGACATGTTAAAAAAAAAAGGAGCCTCTTCCAAAAATGCTCCCAGGAAACTCTCTGTAGATAAATTGAGGGAGGCTTAAATTGGGATGCTTCATCATAATTGGGGTGAACTCTGCCTAATATACACCTTGATGGGTAATCTTTCATTGCAATCAGAGACCTTCCTATACTCCCTCTCTTTTTCTATTAAAAATAGCTTTGTTTTGGTTTTTTTGTGACAGGGTCTCACTCTGTTGCCCAGGCTAGAATGCAGTGGCCTCATCACAGCTCACTGCAACCTCAAACTCCAGGCCTCAAGCGATCCTTCCGCCTCAGCCTCCCAGAGTGCTAGTATAGGAACACTCCTGTTATTATTAGGATACATATAGGTAAAATATTTCAAAATGCATTAATACAATTAATAAAAATATATTGCCAATTTAAATAATAAATGTGCATTAACTGTGAAAAGACACAACTTAAAAGAAATTTTTAAAGACAACACTAACAAAAATATAATATAACAAAGGTCATTTACCTCCCAATCCTTGTGCCCTTCCCTGGAGGTAGCCTAGAGTAAGTCAGGGCGTGTTCTTTCAAAAATGTTCCTATGCATTTACTAATGCATGCAAATATATAGTTGCTCTGAGTATTTTGAACATAGTTTTTGTTTTTATTTTTGTTTCTTAATTTTGCCCCATTTGTTACGTGAGATTTCTATCACTCCGGTGCCATGATGTTGAGAGGTTCTCTGCCTCCAAAGCCTTACAGAACTCATTGTTGAAGCATAATTTAGAACATGCCAAAAGCCCATAACAGAAGTGCAACTTGAGAGAGGTTATAAAAGAGAAACAGTAAAATTTGTCACCACTTCGCTTCTTTCAGTGATGACTGAATGTTTATACTGAAACATAGGTTGTTCTGATGCTAGGAGGAGGGTGTCAAATGGATGGAAAAATAACTTCCACAAAAGCTCTTTGGAACTGGAATTAAAGCAACGCATTGATAGTCTCATTTTGTTGTTTTCCCAAGATTGCCTGTGCAAGATCACACCTTTCCTTCTCTGTGTTCCTCTAGAAGGAGAAGATAAAGATCAGTGCTGTTAGTGTGGTCCCGAGAGGAGGAAGGAGTGATATTCCTCATGGTAGTAACACAAATAAGTGTGTTGTCCATGAGTCACCTATATATAAATGATAGTTGATACTTATTTAAAATGGGTATTTCTGGGCTCTAATCCAGGAGCATTGAATCAGAATATCTGGAGTGAGTCTAGAAATATTCATTTAAAAAAGTGCCCAAGATGATTTTAAAGCATAGAAAGCTAAAAACTGTTTAAGGTGTGTCTTAGTGGCCCCTCACCATCCTGGACTGGTCCACATCGGATTGGTTCTTCAGGAAGGACCTTAATAAAGTGAGACCAAGGCTCCCAAAGAAAATGCCAAAAAGCAAAAGAACTGAGATCTCTGTAACCCGCTCATTCTATACTAGCTAGTTAACAACAACCAACCAAATGAGTATCTATAGTACTAAGCACACAGTCCAGGAGAAGCAATTCCGGAAACTCAAAGCAGTGTGGAATTTCTGACCTTAAGGGGTTCATAATCTGATAGGAGACAAAAGCTGTACACAAAAGTTATTTGAGGAAAAATAATTTATCATCACCATTATTTGAGTAACGGTCTTGACTTTTACTTCAACTTTAGCTATAGAAATAGAAATTCTCAATTGAGTCTTCTAACCTTTATTTAAGGTTTCCAGTAAATACACTAAGTGCATGATCATAATATAGTGTAGATTTTCTAGTCTCTAGTCTGAAAATTCCTACTTATCTACCAAATTATAAATACACTATATTGTGGATTTTCAATGTACATCCAGTTTTAAATATCCTGTATTATTTTCTTAAACTATTGAAATATTTCAGAAATTCTATGATTTTGAAACCTTCTACTGTTTTTGTATTCAAAAGTAATACAAACCACGTTATTTTCTCATTCTAAGTCATAAACTGAGAGTAATCTATATGCTGGGATATTAAAGATGGTTTAAACTTGGTCCCTGTTCTTATGGACCACAGCCCCCAAAATAAGGCAGATACATAAATGAATCATGTGCCCCAATTTTGGGTTAGGAAAAAATATATATGATTGCTGTTATAGAATATATTAATACATTGTCCCCTTTGCTTGGCAGATAATGATGATTTCAGAATGCATGAAACAGATGAAATTTCTACACAGCAAGTAGTTATATATAAATTGAGTGGCGAGGAACACATATTTAAAACCAGCCCAGATATGGGTAGGCAACAGATAAGGCAAAGGAACCTTATTTTAGCAATAGAGAGGTAAAAGACCTGTAATGATCGGCTCAGCAAAAGGAATGTGCTCCTTAAATAGTCACTCTCTGACATGCTTTTTCCATTTGATAACTAGATTCACTGTGACACAATAGGATTCAGGGCAAGGATGAGGGAAGGAAGGAAAGCTCTCAACACAGAACGGAAATAGAGCTAGAGTACACGGTTGTCTTGCCCCACCAACCAGATATGTCATTTGTGAAGGAAAGCACCCATCAAAGCATTTTCAGTGTAGAATCCTAGGATGCCTTCATTTGTCACTGGTCCTTCTCCCAGCTGTGGCAGGAGTCTCAGATGCTAATTGCCACAAGAGATTCCTAGATTTACACACTACATACTATGACACGATCCTGGGCGAAGACAAGGAGATTGGGGAAGACAGATCTCTTCAGTCCCGCAGTGAGAGAGAGATAAGCAAACCCAAAGCGAACCTGACAACTTTTCCTTTAATTGATTTAAATTAGGAATTCCTCCAACTTCCAAACTGTTTTCTGATTAAGTTCGATATGAATGATGGCCCATATTGTACATAGTCGAAAGGTGAGTTTTCTGAAAAAATAATGAAGCAGAAATGTGATCCAGTTTTGTGCAGGAGTGATCCATGTTATTCCGATGACATCTTCCGACATTTTTCGTGGTGGTGGTGATTAGTTTATTTTAGGTTTTTTAAAACAAAGATAAACCCTCCTCAAAAAGCCTTCCATCCAAACACTGAGGCTCATCTTAAAATTCATTTTAATGATATTTGTTTTTATCAATTTTAAAAATTAATATGTGCTCATGAGAAAATATTTGGAATACAGAAAATGTGTCCATAATGTCAGTCAGAATCACTGATAAAATGAACACATCACACTAATTCCTTGACACTTTGTTTTTTAATCTATACACAATTTTGAGATCAGATTAAAATAGGCGAGTATAGTTAACCCTTGAACAACATGGGTTTGAACTGCTTAGATTCACTTATATGTGGATTTTTTTTTTCAACCAAAGTTACACCAAGTGTGTCCGCCTCTCTTGCCTCCTCTTCTACTTCCTCTGCCTCTTCTGCCTCTGCCACCCCGGAGTCAGCAAGACCAAGCTCTCCTCTTCCTCTTCCTCCTAGCCTTCTCAATGTGAAGACCACAGGCAAGGATGAAGACATTTATGATGATCCACTTCCACTTAATAAATAATAAATGTATTTTCTCTTCCTTATGATTTTCTTAATAAAATTTTCCTTTCTCTGGCTTACTTTATTGTGAGAATACAGTATATAATACTTACACCATGCAAAATATGTGTTCCTCAACAATTTATGTCATTGGTAAGGCTTCTGGTCAATATTAGGCTTCATTAAGTTTTTGGAAAGTTAAATGTTATATGCAGATTTTTGACTGCATGAGGGTTCGGTGCTCCTAACCCTTGCATTGTTGAAGGGTCAACTGTATATATCTTTTCATGTGATAGAAAACAAGCATATTCCCATGATATTACAATAATATGAAAAGATATACTTCATTATTGGATAGTATTTCTTTGTATAAATCATGCCATAAGTTATTTGTCCAGTTCCCTCCTTTCAATCGTAAGTGTTACTTCCAAATGTTCAGTATTTTGAATAAGACTATATAATACATATATTAATGTGGACATTTTAATCTTTTATTGTTTGGAGTTTTTTGTTTGTTTGTTTTGTTTATTTACCCCTTAGGATATATTTCCAGAAGTAAGATTAAAAGTTGAGGGTTAGGGGAATATTTAAGAGTTTGAAATATTCTGTGACATTATTTTCTGATAAAGCTACCCTAATTTTTGTTTTACCATTGGAGTAAGACTACCATTTTATTGTAAATTTTCTCATTTTAACTCTTCTGATTTTACATTCGCTTATTTGACAGATGAACATGTTAACACTGAAGCTGGATGTGTGTTTACTTGATGGCTAAGAGGTTAGAATATTTCCATATGTACTTTTTTCAATCAGAATTTTTCTTTTGTAAATTATCTATTCAGATCTTTTGTTTTGAATACATGAAAACAGTATTGATAATATCTTATTTTTAAAGCATATGATTGATCTGTGGATAGATTTTCCATGAAAATGTACATGCAAACTCACCTTTCTCGAGTTATACCACTCACAAAGGTTCAGTAAAATAATCTCAAATTAAACAATAATGGAAACTATCTCCCTACCTCAAAGTCTCACTTATTCTGTCCTCCCCCCTACACACATACTTCTTTCTCCCTTAAGTAACTGATGCCACATGTGGCGGGGGAGGGGATGGGTGTATACATACATAATGAGTGTGATGCGCACCATCTAGGGGATGGACACGCTTGAAGCTCTTGAAGCTCTGACTGGAGGGGGGGTGGGGGGGCAAGGGCAATATACGTAACCTAAACTTTTGTACCCCCACAATATGCTGAAGTAATAATAAAAAAAAGAATAGGAGCAATGGGAACTACCTGCTGTTTTTGCATTTTAGAGGACATGACAAAAACTTAAGAAAGACTGTGTCCATTTTGAAAGTTTAAAGGAATCAAGTAATTTATTTTCCTCAACAATGTCCCTTTTTTAATAGAGGATCAATACAGTGAGATGCAGAAGAGAATCTTTTGACCATGGATGAAGGAAAATATTAGCTGTGCCTTTTAAACACAAGTGGCTAGCAGAGGGAATATGGAATGACATTTTAGGATCTGTAGAAAAGGAACAAAATGGAGTGTTTGAGGAAAATGCAGAGGGTGCCTCACAAATCAAGCCTTTGTTAGGTATCTGTGTGACTGTTCAGCTGTCAGGATTTGTTTAGCTAACTACTCTGACTTGTTAAAATTTTAGCCACGGCTTCTTCTGCTTCATGTCAAAAGATTCATAATGTTCCTTGTACTATTTGTTTTTTTTTTTATATTTGAAAAGATGATTTCACATGAGTATGTCTTGTCATTTAACAACATTGGGCAGTTATTCAACTCTATCCCTCTACCCTGCCCTCCAGTTTAGCTAACTATTCTCCTTCTAGCACACAACCTGTGTCTCTTTTTCTTTTTTTTTAACTTGACATTCTAGACTTCATCCAGGGTAAGTACAGCACACAGGTAGTGAGGAAGTGGACTGGAGGTGGAGGGAAGAGAATATCATTTGTCATTTTGGGGGGATATGGTGAAATTGTTGAAGTAGTTGATCATTTACCAAAACACTTTGCTAAGAAATTTAGCTACATTTTCTTACTCGATATTCATTCTCATCCTAGGGGAGAGCAATTATTTTCACATCTATTTTGCTAAACTGAGTCTTACAAGGTTAAGTAACTTATTCAACATACACAACTGGTATGTTTCTAATAAACCCTGGCTTCTCTTTAAAAATAAGACAACTTTGTAAAGTTTCATGAAATAATGTGTAAGGTTCTTGTGTTTCCATTTTACAGAGGAAGGCACCAAAACTCAGGGAAGTTAATTCCTTGCGTAAGTTCATATAAGTGATATAAATGGATTTGATCACAAAAATTTGACATAAAATATATTTCATAGTTCTTGACTTTATAATGTATCTCTTTTGGTACTTGTCTGTTCATAGGTACTGCAAGTGATATAAAATTTGGTATTTCCCCTTAAAATGCTCAGAGCTTATCAGGAGAGAGAAATTTGATATCATGAAAATGCCTGGGGTATAATGTAGGTAGTAATTGATAATGGTAACCAGATAAGAACAGCAGATAACTATGGAATGGAGGGGGTCAGGGGAGGGATATGAAAGAATTGGATGAGAAATGCATAGGCCTCCAGCCACTCTCCAACGTGGTAGGATTGGGTAAAAAGCTTTATATTGCCAATCATAAAATCAGTGTCAGACAATTGACTCTACAGCCATTCTAGAAGAACGATGCTCTTAATTCAGCCAACAGTGATGCAATACTTTGATCTCCATCTATTCAGAGAGTTGGATAATGTTGATAGTGATTGTACTAAAATTTACCACAGGTTTAATAAGAAAAGTAAAAACAAAACAAAAAAAAACAGTTTGCTAAGAAATTTTGAAATTAAAAAAAATAAATCGGGAAGGTTCTTAATATACTTGATATTTTTAACTACTTGGAAGAATCTTTAAAATAATTTGCATATTATATTCCTTTCAATATAGAAACTACATTTGAAAAAAAATGTTAATGATGTGGTAATTCTAAGAAGTGAACTTTTAATGATCTAGTTGTTAATTGGATTTTTTTCTTTCTTAATTGTGCTAACCTGGCATTGATTGTTGAAAAAATAGAATTTGGGGATTTTTTCAGACCTATGTTTAATCCATATTTCTTGTACTTCTTTGCTTTGTCTGTAAACTTTCTGAAACTATTTCTTTTTTTTTTTTTTTCCTTTTGGGATTCATTTAAATTGTTAACATTTGACCCCATTGTTATGCATTATGATAATGCTAAAAGATTTTTCTGCCTTCTCTCCTCAATGTCAGCTGTGAACTATAAGAAACACTAGTTATAGACTAAACAAAATACACATCAGAAGTGATTTGTAAATAATGAAAGTCATCATTGTAATTAAAGACAGTCTCAGCCATGAAGGCACTGCATTTAAGTTTAAAGAGTAAATGAGGAACTCTGCTAATATTTAACTTTAATTTCCTAGCAAGCAGAATATTGGAAGTAGCTTTTAAAACTTTGTTGGAGAAGAGTGAATTTTGACCCTCTTTATCTGAGGGAAAAAGAGACATAACACTTGAGAAAAGAGAAAAAAATAACATATGGGAGGAGAAGGACAGGGGATGAAAAAGAAGACGCCATATTAAAAATAGTTGAAATCTAGAAATTCACTAGTGATGGATGTGGCAACAGATTGAGCAGGCAGAAAATGATTACTTGGTTTTCTTGGGAGAAATAATGTTGTTTGTGTTATTTGATGAGCTGCTTTGCAAGAAAATCAAGTAATTCTCAAAATATAAATGTGAGTGTATCTTCCAAGTTTTATTGTAGGTGTCCTAAGGGCATGAGAAAAGAAGAGGAGAACGATGGTGTATATGAAGCACCTACTTAGTTCTAGCACTTTGCATCTGTGATAATTGCACGAGGTAGATACAGGTCAGAGAATTGAGGCTCAGAGATCTTTGACAAATTACTGAAGGTCATGGAGCTAACACATGAGGAGTAGGAATAGCATAAAGTTAAATCTGAGTCATAAGTCCATTGTTTTCCATTAGACTGCTTTTCCTTAAAGAAAAAAAAATTTAGTCTGATTTACCATTAGTTTGCCATGTTCCCTACTCTCATTTAAAGACTGAAGCGCTTAAATCATAGAGATCAGACATTTACTAAATACCTAAATAGGAAAACACTCTCACTCTTGTCTCCAATGTCCAATCAACAAATGTACCAATCAAACAGGGTTCTTGTGAGCCTTGAAAAAAATAATCAATGCAGAGGAATGGGTGGGGCAGTGTCCATTCAAAAGCTCTCCTGGGGAGTGACTAAAGGTTGCCCAGCCTAAGAGCTAAACCTCCATTTTGGAGATAGAAGCAGCACATTAAAGGCCCTGACCGACTCTGTTGCACACTCAGCTCATTTAACAAACCTCTTCAAGCCAAGTTCTGAGAATCTGGTTTTCAACAAACTTGATTATATTGCCTTTGGGGCAACTGTGAAAAGTCATTTCTCTTGATACTTAAGAATCATTTGCTTTAGACTTTTCATTTGCACATACATTTTTTTTTTTTTTTTTTTTGAGCTCTTCTAAAAGCAGCGTTCCTGAGAATGACTCTTATTTTCATCACAGACAAAATAAAAATGGAGTTTCTGGGCCTTCAAGGTGGAAAGCCTGGGACATACCTATGGTAAAGGTCACATCCCTCTGCAAAACTCTGTCCTTTACATTTTCACAGGTGAAAAATCTATCAGATATCCTATTCAGAAGGATTCAAAAAAGTTCTGACATGGTAAGTCAGTGGCAATATCATCAAAACAACAGTAGAGCCAACAATAATTTATTAGCACATTATTTATTAATAGCAGGTTATTAGCACGTTATTTATTAATGGCAGGTTATGTTTCTAATCTAATGCATTGTGTTTAGTTTAGTTTAGTTTTGATTCAAATTCTGCTTCTCCACCAAGGTCTAGCTGCGCAGTGAAGTCCCCTCAGAAATGGGAATGGGGAAGTGGAAGGCAGATAAATGGTTTTTCATGCACAATCTCATAATTAAAGCTGATTTTTCACATTTATTACACTGGTCCATTTTAGATATCAAAGAAATACAAATATATTTATCATTTTATAGTATATTTTGTCCAGATGATCTTTAGGCATAGAACCACACTCTACTCTCTTTGCTCTTTTCTAATAAGATTTTTCTTATAAAATCTGAGGCCTTATATGTCCAGTTTTGAGTTATTTGGTGGGCGGTATTTAATAGAATGTTAGAACCTGCCACAGTGTAGTGAAAAACATGTTTTCATAGTTATGTTTTCAGTATAGAACTCTGCTTTGTGCAATATTGTGACCAATAGTTTGGATTAACCTGTATTACTTTATCTTAAAATTAGTATTTTGCACAAAGTACCCCTCCCCCGTGCAGGTATGCAGGAAACGAGTTTAACATAATCCATGAATGATTTCAACAGTTTCAATTAACTCTGTTTTCTGAACAATTGGAAATGGCTGATGTTGCGGTTGCCACTAAGTCCCTGGCTGTTTCAGGAATTTGTTTAAATGTTATTAACTGAGTGACAAACTCTACAGTTATCTGTAGTATATAAATATAAATCCATACCATCAATATCACCACAATGATATTTGGGCTTATTTTTCAAAGACTGGAAATATTGTTAGTTTTAGATTAATTTTAATAGGAATTAATGGCTCCTTAAATAAATTATTGGTGACAAGCAACACTTTCTGAATCAAGTATTCTCAGGTCGCTGTTTGTTCCTGGGAGCAATGTCTGTATATATTTATACCAATAGCTCATTAACTGACTCATATTTTATTTAAAGAGTCAGCTTTATGTCAAGTTGAAGAATTTTTTAAAAAATCTATTGAATACTACTATAGGCAAGACACTATACTGGGCACTTGAAACCTTTCCAGTCAAATCCTTGAGTATCACTGCAGAACAGAAACTATTGTCCTTATTTTGCATAAGAGAAAATGAAGGATAGCATAGCAAAGGCTACAGCGTTGTTACAGGACACATGGAGGTGGTGAACAGTGGAAGGGATATTTCAGAGGTAGCTATTATTTATTACTTATCTGTTATATGCCAGGCACTTTATAAAGGGTCTATCATTTGATCTCTCTAATCCTGCATGAAAAGATATGCTTTTCATTAAAATTAATTTATTTCCATTATTTTTTATACCTAGAAAATTCATCAGATAATTATCATCATATGCTATGTTGTTGTGTTATGATAATCTAAAAACATGGTGAAGGAGGGAAAGAATGTCATACAGTTTTTACAGAGATATCTTTTGAATTATTAACAATCATGGCTTTTACAGCTGATCACCTCAGCATTGGAAAACTTCTTATGCTTGGAGTAGTACATCATAAACAGACATTTTGGAAGGTCCCTCTAGGCACACAAGAGTGCTTCCAGTGAACCAAATGAAACTATATTTGCATGTATCCTAAATCTCTCTAATTTAAGTGACAGAAAAATTGTCAAGGCAGATGTAAAGTCAACCATGCACTGATTGGTGATGATGGCCTCTGTCAGAAATATGCTCCTAATTCAGAGACTAAATCCATGGGAATTTTAAAGTTTGTTGTTTTGTTTTATTTTGTTTTGTTTTACAAAATTTCAGATTTTAGGCCCTCAGCTAAGGAAACAAACATTCTCTGTTTATTTACAGGAAGTCAATTCAGTGTCCTCCATGGGTAGCTAGGGTATAGTTCCAGTTGTGGCACTCAGGTACCATGTTGAACTTGAATAATATTCCCAGTGGTGAAAGGTCAGAGCCTCATCAGCTTATCAGTCAATCTTCTTTCCCATATTTATTCAGTTTTATTAAGTATGGTGAAAGCTTTATATCCCTGTTTATTTGTTTTCTTTCTTTGATATAAACCATACCCCTAACCACACAGACTTATACAACTATAACCACCAGTCTGCAAATGTACTTCACTTAAACTAAATGTTTTTATGCATAAAAGTGGTTTTTTTTTTTTTTTTTTTTTTGGTTAAATCTTTAATGCTGTGACAGCTGGAGAATATTCTTAGTCTCTCTCAGACAGAAACATGAGCCCACTACTTTGGAAAGAGGGAGAAGTTTGCAGGATGATATGTTAAGCCTCAAACTAACATTTTATTAGTATCATGAGGCAGGCACAGTGATATGTTTATTTTATAAATTCTTACATAACCTTCAAAAATTATTTTTGAGGTTAGTATCAGTCTCCCTTTTTTAAAAAAGGGTACACTTTTTTTTTGTAGAATCTGAGGAGTTAAATAGTCATTACACCTTGAGTAACAGGGGACCTGGAATTTGAATACATTCTAGGTTGTTCCAGAAACACATCTTTCAAGTTAATATAGTAAACTGAGAAGAAAGATGGTAAACATTTATAAAAGTAGATAAAAATAAAAATAATGAAAAGAAAAAGATTGTGCTTTAATTCTCCAAAGCTCAAATGTTCCCATTTAGAGTAGATGACAATGCATCTATTAGGTTCAGACTCCAAAAGGAGAAACTGATAATTGTATATAGATACAAGGCCCCATCACTGTCTTTGTAATCAGGTTATGCTTATGCTGTGTGTAATTTGGGATGTATATCGAGATGCTGTCAGCTTGATATGTAGAAATATTGACTTACCAGATAGATAGTAGTTTCAATTGTGTTGGCTATCCATTATTTGTTCCTCAAGATCAGCTGTCTGCCCTTTGCCATTCTTCCTGGTACATCACAGGCCTGACCTACAGGGATTGTATTTAAAGAAGCCTCTTTACCCGCAATAGTCTCATTGGGTCAATCCAGTGGGAGGCACTGCATAGAGATTAGATGGTGGGAGAAGATGGAAATCATGAAACTTATGCTCTTGGTCCCCTCCCTGCTAGATCTAGGTTTGGGAGTGTGTATATGATCTTTTTTCAAAGGCACATCCTTTGTGTGAGGTCTCTCTCACATAGATACAGGTCTTCCCAAGTTCCAGTAACTGCTTACAACCAAGACTTAGGAATGGCAAAACCTTCATATTATTTCTAAACCCACGGTGATTCTCCCTACTTTGTTCATTTCCTTAACCCTAATAACACTTTCATAACTAATCTCTTTATTGAATTCTTTTCAATTTCCCCTTTTGAGTGTATTACCTTTTATGTTCTGGAACCTCGATTCAATTAATACAGAAGAACTTAAATGCAGTTAAAGAGAAAACTCTAAGACTGTGTTATATTCCTAATAAAGACCTAAAAACAAAAAGATGGACAAAGTGATCAACACTAAGGAAAGGTCTCTGGAAAATTATTCTATCTACTGTTTGCCTCTAATCATAAATGCAATTGATGTAAATAGTACTGTTGCTTTCAACTAATAAAATGGAATTTTTTGGAAGCCTAGTTAAACCTATATAGACCTTTCCCTTAGATAAATATTTGTAAGCCTACTAAATTTCAGTTTCACATGTATACTAATCTTGGCACAGCATGGTATTGCATTGAAGAAACAGAATCTAGCAAACAAAAGTAATAAAAGATTCCAAGTACTACTTACATCTCTAAGAAAATATTAAGGGGATCACATTCATATCCTAAAGACACACTTCATTATATATTCTTTTGTTTACATTCAAATCAACTGTCAGCCAGCAGTGCCTAAGCCACTCACTGCAATAGTCATTTACCATCAAATGCTTTCTTTGAATTTACAGCCTACACCAACCTTATCTTTTTCTACCTCTTTCTATTCCTTCCTGCTTCTCTATTTTTGTTTCTTTCTCTCTCTATGCCCTTATCAATCTACATTATAAATTCCACACTATGAATATCACTCAAAATCATACTCAAAGGTAGAATTCACTTACATAGGTAAAGGAAGGAGAAAGATGACTAGAAAATACACTTTTTTCTTTTCCCTTTCTAGTGGAGAGTATGCTGCTGTGTCAGGAGAGGTTATATGTTGAATAAGTCTTTCTATGCAATTTCAATTTCAAGGGGTCTGTAGGACAGTGAAGCTCATTCGTGGAGATATTAGACACTCAGAAAGACTTGGGCCTCACTTTTAAAACCAACGGGCAGAGTAAAAAATTCATAACAAAAATAAGAGTAAACAATAGAAAATAAAAATCTATATTCACAAAGCCCATAGGCACTGATAACACTGGTAAGTGTGGACTATAAGCAGTAACATATAATAAATGTATCTGCTTATGTTTTGTGCATGTGCATATGTATATGTAATATTTGCTTTGGCAAATTTATCATTTCATATGCTCAAAAATGATATTTTTAAATTGTTTTAAAATATTTCATTATTAAGGCTTATAAGTTTTTTCTGCCAATTTTCCTTATTTATGTTATTTCAATTTTTACACATTATTTATGTTATCAAAATCAAATATAATTGTCCATATATATAATCATTTACCTAATAGGTTACTAGACAAAAAATGTACTGGGTCAAATATTAGAATATTAGAAATATTAGAAATGTCTTCTGATTGACATTGCCAAAAGAATTTCTAGAGAAGTGCAATCAATTCACACTTCTAGTAGCAAAATGTACATGAGGCTGTTTCTCCATAAAACCCACAGCAATTTATCAAGTGCTAGTTAAATAAGTAAAAAATGGCGTATTGTTATTTTCATTTACACTCAAAAGGAAGTTTATTATGTGTTTCACAAGTTTATTGATCATTTGTGTTACCCATTTAGAAACTCTTCCGTTAGTATCGTTTACCTATTTTACTATTGGAAAATTCTTATAGAATTTTCTAATGCTTCAATTTAGGGCATTACTGCTGTGTTATTATTTTTGCATTTTTCCATGTGCATGATTTCCTACTAATATCACATTTTTTAAATTTTCATCCCTTTACCCAAATATAATGTTTCTTAAGAACTTTGTCATGACTACTATCAATGACTATCATTGTTCCCAAATGTGTGGCTTCTCTATATTTTTAAATTTACATAAGTGCCATCTTTTTCACATATACATTTTTTTTTTTTTTTTTTTTGAGATAGAGTCTCGCTTTGTTGCCTGGGTTAGAGTGAGTGCCGTGGCATCAGCCTAGCTCACAGCAACCTCAAACTCCTGGGCTTAAGCGATCCTATTGCCTCAGCCTCCCGAGTAGCTGGGACTACAGGCATGCGCCACCATGCCCGGCTAATTTTTTCTATATATATTTTTAGTTGGCCAGATCATTTGTTTCTATTTTTAGTAGAGACAGGGTCTCGCTCTTGCTCAGGCTGGTCTCGAACTCCTGAACCCAAACAATCCGCCCGCCTCAGCCTCCCAAGTGCTAGGATTACAGGCGTGAGCCACCGCGCCCAGCCTCTTATATACATTTTTAATCAGGCAAAACATAATTAATGCAAAATTTGAAGGAATAATATAATTTGATCCAATAAGTTTCCTCTAAATTGTAGAACTTTTTAATGTCATTTGTTGGGCCACCTATCAGTATTCCCATTGACTGTGATAGTTCTCTCTGCCCATTTTTAAATAATAAATATTTCTGTGTATGTTCTAAATAAGCTGAACACCTATTTGTTTTGTTCCATTGATTAAGTTTCATGCATTATGTCCACATTATAAAAATAATTTTCACCTTATAGTGTGTTGTTACAAGAAAAGAATCCCTAGACTTCTCATTTAGAATACCCTCAGTATTTTTGTTTAAAACATTCTATTTTTTGGAATACTTTCGCTAATTTCCAAAGAAACCATTGATATTTTGAAAAGTTTCCACAAATTAATACCTAAATATAAAAATACCATTGATGTTAGATATTCTCTTCTAGAAAGATACAAATTCTCTCCATTTATACGTACACTCTTTTGTATTCCTTGGTTAGGCCTGAGACACTTCACATACATTCTGTTGCTCCGTTTTTGTCAGGATTATTGTTAGATAATTTATATAATTTATATTATATATATAATATAAATTATATATAATTATAATTAAATTATAAAATATATATGTAAATATATTTATATATATTTATAAATATAATTTATATATATTTATATATTTATATATTTATATATATTTATATATGTTTATATATATTTTTATATATAAATTTATAATTAAAATATAAATTATAATTAATTATAAATAAATATATATATAAATTATATATATAATTATATATATATATATATATAACACCATAGGTGTTAGTTGTATAATAAATTATTGTGAGATATAGTGATGGCATGGTAACTAGATCATAATAAAGACTATTTGATTTTCTTCAAGAAGGAGGCTAGGAAAAAATTTTCTGAGTCTATTGTGAATTTGACCAGCCTGTGTTGTATATTTTGCTCTCACATTTCTGTCACTCTAGTGACTCAAAATAGGGAATGAATGTCTGGAAAAGGGGGTTCAAATAACAGCAGCTAGTCTTTTTTATATTGAAGGCTGCTATTCATAACTTAGAAAAGATAATATTTCATTTCTTTCACCCATCATTTATTTGTCATGACTTTCATTCCCATTGTCATTTGGGCCACAATCTTCTGGACTCACTATAATATCTGTCAGTGTTCTGTTCTAAAATTAGTCAAAACTAAAAATGTTTTTCTTCTTTTCTGATACTGTATTTTGTCACTAGTGTCCCCAAATTCCTGTCTCATGCAATTGAGAAGAACAACTTAATGAATACCTCTCATATACCGGAAACTAAAGTGCCACAGAAACAGTTTTGCATCTATTGTTATAGAGCTTATGTCCTAGTGGGAAAGAATAATAAGCCAATCAAATTTCTTAAACTCCATTTGTTTCTCATCAGGTAATATGACAAACAATTTTCAGAATTGTCCATACTTCTGCTGAGTTTTTGCTTGAAGGTAGAAATGTTATATTTATCTAAATTATTTTGAGTCCCAGAGTTTGCATTGCTGAGGGTAGGTGAGGTTGCTTGTGTAGCCTTTAGATAAGTTCCTGAAATGACTACACAAGAGAAATATTGTTTTGAGCTCTTTATTAATTTCCCAGTGGGAAAATTGTAGGTCCATACTCTCAGCAATGTCAACTTCATTTTACTTTCTTTGAGATAAAAAGAGACACATACAATCTTGAAAAAGAAAAACAATAATCTTGAAAAGACTAATTTCAAAACTAACTACATCAGTAATCAAGACAATGTGGTACTGGAATAAAGATAGACTTAAGGAAAAATGACATAAAATTAAGCTTCAATAAATTAACATATATATCTCTGTTCAACTGATTTTCAACAAGAGTGCCATGTCTATTCAATGAGGAATGATAATCTTTTCAACAAATGGTGCTGGGAGAACTCAGTAGCCACATGCAACAGAGTAAACTTGGATACCATATCCAAAACTGACTCCAAATGTATCAAGAATCTAAATGCTAGGGCTATAAAATTCTTAGATGAAAAGGCTGGTGTAAATCTTTATAACATCATATTTTGCAATGAACTCTTACATATGATACCAAGAACACAGGCAATAAATTAAAAAAAAAGACAAGTTGGATTCCCTCAAAATCAACAAATTTCAAGATCAAAAGACACTATTAGGAACGTGAAAAAACAACCCACAAAAACAGAAGAAAATATTTACAAGTCACATATCTGATAAGGGGCTTGTATCCAGCATATATGAAGAACACTTACAATTGAATAATAAAAGAAGAGAAATAACTCAATTAAAAAGTGTGCTAAGGATCTAAAGACATTTCTCTAAAGAAGAGAGACAAATGG
>CM052442.1:129102128-129141273 GCA_028533085.1 Varecia variegata
GAAATGATGGTTTTATAAAAAGAGGAAGAAAGACATGAGCTAGCAGGTTAGCACCCTCAGCCCCTTCACCAAATGATACCCTGTGCAACCTCTGGACTCTGCTTAGAGTCTGCACCAAAAAGAAGGCTCTCACCAGATGAAGCCCCTTGACTTTGGACTTTTCAGTCAGCCACCATAACTGTAAGAAATAAATTCCTCTTCTTCATAAATTACCTAGTTTTGGGTATTCTGTTATAAGCAACAGGAAATGAACTAAGACAAGTACTGATACTAATACATGCTATAATGTGGATGAACCTTGAAAACATTACGCCAAGTGGAAGAAGCCATTCATGAAAGATAACATATTGTATTATTCCTTTCATATGGAATGTCCAGAATCAGAAAATTTATAAGATAAAAAGTACATTAATGGTTTCTTAGGGCAGGAGTAGATGGGGAATAAGAGGTCATAGCTAAAGGACATGGACTTTCCAAGGGGATATCGGCATGATGGCATGGTAGGAGTTACCAGCCTTTATCCTCCTATGAAAATCAACAATTAGACAGCTATCCATGAATGAAAATAGTCCTAAGAGGGTTCAAGAGTCCAATTAAGAATGTACAGCAACACAGTGGAGCAAAAAAGGGAAAACGATCACACAGAAAAGATTGTCGAGGAGATCAGCTTAGTGGAGACATCTAGAGATGGATAGAAAGATAGAAAAAAGGTTGTGGTCATCTGTGTTAACCATATGGTGGGTGCCATCATAGTTCTCAGAAACCTGCTCTGTGGATGACCCTGGCAACCTTTGCTGCTGAGGACCTCAACAGCACCACAGCAGCCACAGACTTCCCACAGCTTTCACAGTGGAGGATCCCATATGTTTGTCAGTTCCAACCCTAGTGATCTGTTCCACAGAGGACACCAGCTGCTGTCATCAATGATGTAAGGAATAGCAGCTGTGGACCCCTGCAGAGGGAAACACTATTGTACCCCCACCTCTGAAAGAGTTACAGCTGTGCTTCCCCAGGACCAGACCTGCCACACCTATCCCAGAGCCGAGGCTGCTCTGTGTGCACCTCCACTTACACTTCAGCTCTATAGCTGCTCTGTTCAGGCCCATGCTATAGACCAGGCTCCACAACTTCTCTGTATGCACCCTGTCTCAGAACTAGAGCCACCACCACTACAGGCTAATCAGTGCCCATGGACTCAAAGCCACTGTCACTCCATGCAAAACTATTTTCAAGTTCTTGGCTCCATGGGTGTTCCATGCACATGATGCTCATTGGTCCCCATAAAGATTCAACTCCTAGGGCCAGGCGCAGTGGCTCATGCCTGTAATCTGAGTACTCTGGGAGGCCGAAGTGGGTGGATCGTTTGAGCTCAGGAGTTCGAGACCAGCCTGAGCAAGGGTGAGACCCCATCTCTACTAAAAAAAAGAAAATAGAAAGAAATTAGATGGACAGCTAAAAATATATAGAAAAAATTAGCCGGGCATGGTGGCACATGCCTGTAGTCCCAGCTACTAGAGAGGCTGAGGCAGTAGGATCATTTAAGCCCAGGAGTTTGAGGTTGCTGTGAGCTAGGCTCAAGCCATGGCACTCTAGCCTGGGCAACAGAGTGAGACCCTGTCTCAAAAAAAAAAAAAAAAAAAAAAAAAAAAAAAAAAAAAAAAAAAAATTCAACTCCAAGAGACCTCAACTTAGACACATTATAATAAAACTATCAAAAAATCAAAGAGAATTTTGAAAGCAGCAAGAGAAAAGAAACTCATCTCATACCAAGGAGCCATAGGTTCTCAAAAGATTTCTCAGCAGGATTCTTACAAGCTAGAAGAGAGGAGGATGATATATTCAAAGTGCTAGAAGGAGGAGGAAGAGGAGGAGGAGGAGGAGGTAGGGGAGGGGGAGGGGGGGAGGAGGAGGAGGAGGAGGAGGAGAAGAAGAAAGAAGAAAGAAAACTTCCAACCAAGAAAATTTAACCTGAAAAGTTCTCCATTAGAAATGAAGGAGAGAGAAAGATTTTTCCAGACAGACAAAAGCTGAAGGAGTTCATCACCACTAGACCTGCCTGACTGGAAATGCTAAACAGAGTTCTTCAACCTGAAGCGAAAGGATGATAATAAGTAACATGAAATCATATGAAAATATAAAACTCACTGATAAAGATCTTTTCATGTTTCCTCTCAGCTGTCTAACAGAGACATAAAATATTTTCCTCAGCCAGGGGTAAAAATAAAGAAAAAAGGGTTTCCTGTTGTAATGATGAAAATGATCTAAAATTGATTATGGTGATGGTTGCTCATATCTGTGAATATGCTAAAAATATTGAATTATGCACTTAAAATGGGTGAACTTATGGTATGTGAAGTGTTTCTCTATAAAGCTATTCTTAAAAAAAGAGATAGACACTTCTTCCTATTCTGCCTTTTGTGATATATATTCCACAGAGCAAGCAGATAAGTTTAAAACAAAAATTAGAATTAAATAGGACCCATTCAGTCGTTATTAAATTTACCTTAGGGTCCCTGACCTCTTCCAGACAGATATTCTGACCCTTCACTTTATATGTATCACTTATTATCTTTATAAGTTACCATGAGGTGGAATAATTGTTGCACTGTGGTGTCTGAGGTCAACCGCCATTTGGGAACTTCTCTGGAAATACTGATATCAGTAGGTCACTATTTCTATAAAATGATAAAAAGAAATAATAAATAGCTTAAATCTATGAAAAAATAATCAATTTTTCCATGTCTATTATATTGCAGAAGGATATGTGTGCCCAGAAAGGGAACCATGGGAAAAATTATCTTGTAAGTTGAGGGTATTTGATTCTCACATTGCTATTGGACTGTCTATCCTGATGGACTGATCTGGGTTCTCTCTATACTGTGAACATTCCCTTGGTCTAAACTAAATTTATAACCAGTCTCATTTATGACTGTTTTCTCTTGGACTCCATATTTGTTCTTATTCAGCCTCATAAGCAAAACTAGGTCCCATATGCCACCATTTGCACAGATTCCCAAGAGAGAATAAAAGATCAGAAAGAGGGGCAAAAGTAAGAAACAGGAAAGGAATTCTCAAAAGAACAAGTGCTCCATTATGAACAAAGAGCTTTTAAAATCTTTGCTGCTTCTTGCAAAATCTCCAAACCATCCCCTCCTCCCTCCCCTCCAGATACACTTTGCCCCTACTGTCCTTGATGTCAGCATGAGCTCCCCCTGCAGTGTGAATTGCGCATCCACCCTTAAAGAGCACTGTGACCTGGTAATTCTTTTAGTGTGTGTGCTAAAATTTTATTTTATTTTGTTTTGTTTTATTTCAAAATATGAAGCGGGTACAAATGTTCTTATTACATGGATACCTTGTATAATACTTAAGTTGGGGCTTTTAGTGTGCCTGTCACCATAATAGTGTTCATTGTACCGGATGAATTTTACCCCTTACCCCCCTCCTGCCCCTCCTTCTCAGTTTCCATTGTCGTGTACATCTCTTTGTGCCCATGTGTGTTCATCGTTTAGTTCCCAATTATTAGTGACTACAGGTGGTGTTTGTTTTTCCATTCCTGAGATACTTCACTTAGGATAATGATCTCCAGTTCCATCCAAGTTGCTTCACAAGACATTATTTCATTGCTTTTTATAACTGAGTAGTAGTCAATGGTATCAGTTTATGAGTGGATAAAGAAAATGTGACTTAGTAATACTAGTAGGAAAAAATTAAAAATCAGTAATTGCAGATACCTCATACTAACTATTATAATGCAGCATGATAGTTCTTTTTTTCTTTTTTTTTGTGGAAAAATCCTTCCATTTGAATTCTTTCAAATCTTACCTATGAATCCCAAAGCTCATTTTATCAATACAAATAAAAACAAAATGAATATTTGTATCATGCTGACTATATTCTGAAAAATCATGACTTTTTGCACATGTCCACAGTACCACCTCAATTCCAAGAAAATATCTGGGTCTATAAGTGAAACATATACAATATTAATTTTTTCCCAATTAATTTTACACAAATACCCTTTAATGGGAGCATTAGGGAATGAGTTGTCTCTCATTTTCACTGCAAATGTTAAGAGAAAATCTACAATGCAAATATTCTTTCAGAACTGTCAGCTAAATCTAAATGTTTTCTTTGAGGGTGGGATACAGTAGAAATGCAGACAGAGTGTAAACATCAAGCAGTGAAAAGAATCGTTTTTGGCACTTGGTTATAGAAGCTCAAAGCCATGGAGAATAAGAAAGGAGAAGGGGTTTAGGAGGGAATTCACAGCAGGTAGATCATTTCTTATGTCTTTCAATTCATTCATGTGTGAAACAATATCATATCATAAAATGAACCATTAGGAAGCCAGGGGATGCAGCACATGGGGAATAAATTCCTGAACCACATCAAAAACCAAGTGTGTGTGTTTGTGCATCAGTGTACGTGCATTCATACAGTGTGTAGAATCTAGAAACCTATCTGTTCTTGGTGCTATATACGGCAGGCATGTTTAGGACCATAGAAAGTTCTGAGAAGGTTGAAGGATGACATCATTCCAGAGAACTTGTTTTATGGTCACAAAGTAAAAACCCACCCCTTAACCCCACATTTAGCAAACATGTCTGAGCAATACAATCTGATGACTATAATAATATATTTGCCTGTCTTTGTTTTTCCAAAACTCTCTGGCATTACAAAGACAGTAAACCGTCAATTTTGGTAAACACAAACAACTTAGTAATTCAGTGTCACAGCGACTAGGCAATACTTCAAGACCCTAACCTTATGCTGACCTATCGACTCACCTCATGAGGCTTTGTACGTTATAACCAATTGTTTAAGACGATTATCCCAGATACTCTAGCTTCACCCATGTCTTGGGAATCTGTCCCTGTATTTGCCCATCTCCAGGGCTATTGCTTGTCTTCTGTTCCTATCACCGCTCACCTCTAACCATTGTTTTTGTTTTTTCAGCTGCAGCACATTGTTTTCTAAATTATTTGAACCACAGCATCATTATTTACTGTTTATGTGAACTTATATCTCTTTAGCCTTCTAAAACTCAACTTTTTTCATCAGTAA
The DNA here is from genome assembly GCA_028533085.1 of Varecia variegata. NCBI lineage: Eukaryota > Metazoa > Chordata > Mammalia > Primates > Lemuridae > Varecia > Varecia variegata. Next base: position 129,107,196 of record CM052442.1, read on the forward strand.
AATTAGGATTATTGTGCAAATTACCCCCATCCCCAAATCCAATATAAACATTTAGGAAACCTTAGGTGGTGAACGAATGGTACCTATGCTTCTTCTCTAAGGGCTTCATGGAGTATTGCAACAATACTATATTCACAAATCTTTATTTTCCCTTATTAATGATCAATGCCTACCCTAGATTCTCCCATGTTCCATATGGGGTGAGATGGGGCTGGGGAAAGGGGATCAGCAAGAACAGACATGTAATATGGACTCAAAATTCTACTATAAAAATAACCACAGAGTGAATCCAGAGAATGTAGAAAGACAGAAAGTTATAAAGGTAAAACCAAATTAGATAGAAAACTAAGAACACAATTAACCCTAAAATTGATTTTTTTTTGTCAAAAGACTATAAAAATAGAAAAGCCTCTGATAAATTTATTTAAGGATAAATGAGAGCAAGAGCAGATTTTAACGTTAGGAATGAAAAGGGGACCTTAAATATATGAAGGGATTTTGTTAAACATAGGAGATTTCTAAATGCAATCTTTTGTCAGTAAGTTTTAAGATGTATATTTTTTCTACAAAAGTTTTATTCACTTTCTCTCATGAATAATGACTCAAAAATAAAAAGAAAATCTGAATAGATCCATAACTATTAAGAGAAGCTATAGACAGAAATATTTCTCTCTCTCAAAAAAAGGAAAAATTACTAAGGCTGAATTGTTTGATAAGCCAAAAAATATGTTAGCAAAATGGCCTAAAATCTTCACTACCTTATTTTGGCCAGATTTCTATTATCAGCTATACCTGAAAACCCAGATATAGAAATGCAGGCATTAGTCATAGTGAATTATTTTGGGAATTGATTTGCATACGCAAAAAAAATGTTCAGCTTAATTCATTTACATTAACTGGTTGACATTGTCTCTTGTCACGAGAACCTGGCTTATTCATCCTAAACCAACAAAATCACTACTTCCTGTATTCCCCAAAAAGTTGAGTGAAAAGTCTTATCTCAACTGTCATAGAATTAAATTTAAATAAATACAATAATTGAAGAGAAGAGAAAGGAAGGGGATATAGAATCTCTAAATGAAGAGAATAAGTATTAGTGTAAACTATATACATACTAAGGTAGGAAAACAGAGGAAAAGTGTGAAAGGCACTAAAAGGAGATGGATTTAAAAGAAAATTCCAGGGAGTTTAGTTTGATTGACTCATAAGGTAAATAGGAATCAATAAGTCAGGGGAAAAAAAGAAGTTTTGGGAAAACTATTTTGTTCAAGAAATTGGCACATACTGAAGATAGGAGGCCTACAAGAGCAAGGTGTTTGAGGAGTGAGTGAAACACACTTACCTTAAATGTTGTTTCGGATAGCTCCTTAATAATCATGACCATAGCAAAACTGAGTGAAGAGATAAAGGTGAAGAGATATAGGAAAATTAATTCAAAGGACCCCTAAGTTCAGGTGGGTAAGAAAGGAAGAGGCCTCAGTCTATTGGAGATGGGAAATGTTCGTGGGGTCACACAGAACAATAAATCTGGAAGGATTCTTAGGGATCTCATATCCACTGCTTCATTTTACAGTGAAGAAAACTGAGATCCACCTATGCCCAAGGTTATATCTAAAATTCACGATAGAGCAATGGCAGGAACACCGATTTTCTTTGTAGATGCAGGGACCCGCTCTTCTGGAGAGAAGATGGCAGTATGATATCATCTTTGCTGAGAATAATTCGAGTTTCCTCTATACTCATGTGAAGTATTGTCCTTATTCCCTCTTCCTGATACAGCTTGACACCTTCACTGAAGCTGTTGATTAATTACCAAGAATCATCAAATTCTGCAGTGACATCCCCTAGGCAAAGGCTGTCTTCCTGCCTGAAATGCCAATCTGGGTGAAGGTCTGGGACACTCCATGTTTTCTGACATTCTTGGCGGCATGGCCCTTCTGCCTGGGGCTGCTTCAGTGGGTAGAGGGTTGACTTTAACAAACAAGATGCTGCTTCCCCACCAGCAGGCCTGCTGTTGCTGTTGTTTCCAATGTTCCCAAGGCGGGATCCTCCATATGCTCTCCTACCACGGCCCCAGCACAGTATCGAATGAGTGCACAAGTGAATGGGAGGAGTAGGGACCAGTGGAATTTCAAGAGAGGGCTGGCATTAAGCCTAGTCAGGCAATAGCAAAAGGCAAATACTATACTATGAAGGAATGGGAATTCTGGGCCCAAATGCTAACAACTGAGTTTCTGGTTCTGCTATGCACCAAGCAATGACAAAAGTAGTCTAAACAACAACAACAACAACACAGCTTTGCATTCAAATCTGAATATAACTTTATCATTCTCAAACTCATAAAGATTAAAATTCATAATGACATTACCATCCAATGATAAGAAGTGTATAATAAGATACATTTGAGTCTTATATTTATGAAAACATTATGCTTTACCCCTAGTTATGTTGTACATTTGGGAATTATGCATGATGTGTCTTAAAAATATTTATATCCTTTTCATATAGAAATTATAAAATAACATTAGGGATCTGGACACATAAGAAAGAAAGAGAGCCAACAAAGATCTATGTATAAAGGAAGTCATGAAAATATGTTCTGCCAATCTCCTGATGAAGATATGAAGACACTAGCTGCTACCCTTTTGTATTCTCCACCAAGTTTCCACTAAGGCTAAGCTTCATGTGGGCTGCAATGATAGAGCATAGTGGGGTTACTGAGGAGTTATCTGGTGAGATGAAAAACTCCTTCAATAGATGATTTTAGCTTGAGGACTCCCCAGGGACCTGGCTGAAACTTGCTTGGAACTATGCTACAGTCTAAGAGTCTTCCTAACACAATTACCCTTCCTTCTGCCTCTTCTTTAACCGGAGGCAGACCATCATTTCATTCAGAAGGCTCTTCCTACCTTTCCTTTGCCCAAGATCTCTTTCTTGAATGTCTAATACTTGCTGTATGTCTTGAATGTCTAATACTCTTTTTGTCTGATTCTGTCATTTACTTTATTTACATAACTGAACTCAGCCACACTCTAATAAGCGCAGATTAACTTCGTCACTTTTATCCAGATCTCTGAAACTTTCACCCATGTAAAACTTTAATATCTAAAAATAAATTCAACAGAATCAAGCATGCTCTTATTAAAAGGACTTAATTATTTCAGCAATATGGTATTTATTTGTCTTAGTTACCATTAAGAGATAGTAGATATTTCTTTTGCTAATATAGCATGAACATACTGAATGAATGACATTTAGAAAGTAATTAACATCATTTCCACAGTTTTCCCATATTATTGAGGCTCATCATGCCTCTTGATCTGCCCTCATGACATGTAACATTCTTATTTTATAACAGAGGTTTCATTACTTTACAGCTATCTTCTGTTATCTCACTTTTACAGTTCAAATTATGCATATCACAAATGCAGAGGCATGAAACAGAGTTGTAGAAACAGCTATTCATGACAGTCTACATGGAGGTTGCAAGTCAGTGAGTTATAGAAAACATTTTTACTTAAGACCAAGTCATGCTTCGTATGTCCACAAATCACACTAATTTATCATCATGCTTGATATTTCTTTTAAAACAAATAGTCCCACCATTAAAAAAACTAGTCATTTCCCAATTTCATATCTAATTTCATATGTTGCTGTCTTGTTTCTTTTGAATAATTTATAAGAATTCTATTATCTTCTAATAACAGAACCTGTAATTTTCCATGTTTGATAAAATCATTTGATATTAACTATTTTTTTTGTGCCAAGGATATTTCAATTGTCTCTTGTCCTATTAATAATTTATATTTTAATTGAATTTTTGGCCATAGCTAAAAGAGAAACTGGACATTGCATTGCTCTACACACTCCTATAATCCATAAACCGTTGGGGCAAAGGTCTATTCATGGAAGTTCTATTTTAATTGCTAGATTTGTTCCTGTATTATACATATGCCAGAGCTGCATTTCTTTATTCATTTATTTTATTCATTGAACAACAATTTGTGACTACTAAAATGAAATTGGTACACTGTGATGAACAAAGCAATTTACCTTCCTGCTCTCATGGGCTTATATTGATGGAGGTTGCTTATACTACAACTTGCAATATAGTCTCTGAAAAAAAAAATGGAAAAACCAACAGATAACAAGAAGGGTCTGTTTTAAATTAAAGTGGGGACAACCTGTTCAAGAAGACATCATGCCAGAGACAATATGAAAGTACCTGATGTATGTCCAGGAGGTGGGGGTGGGGAGGGGAGGTAATAGTGTTGGTGTCTTCGAGTGTGAAGGAGACAAGTGTAGTGAAGGAGCTAGTAAGTTGAAGAAGATCAAGGCAGGAAATTAAGCTGAAGAGTGAGCAGGGGTCAGAATAAGAAGGACTTGTTCATGGCCATAGTTTGGTCAGATAAATGCTTGAAGATCTGGCTTTTGTTTTGACCCAGGCTATATGTCAGAACATTGCTATGGCATAAATAGTGCTCTTGACAATTATAAAGCCAACTGTTTCATAACATTTGCTTTGAAGCAAAGTGTTTATTAGCATAATGTTAGCATTTAAGAGTCCTATACTTTGATATCTACATCTCCATATATAAATACATGCATAAAGCTATTATGTGGGAAAGAAGCAGTTTATTTCCTCTTCATCCACAGAAGAGTGGTTTATATAAAATTACTATGAAGTCTCGTGAGTAACACTGTTTTTTTTAAATAGTAGATTTCTACAACAGCTTTGTAAAACAGCCATCTTTCCCCTTCATACAACCTCTTGACTATCATCTAAAGCAATGGTTCCCAACCTTGGCTGCCAGTGAGAATCACCCAGGGAGCTCCTAAAAACCTATGACCAGGCCTCTCCTGAGATCAAGCGTGTTATAATCTCAGGGGCAGGGACTGTGGCGTGTGTATATTTAAAACTCCCCAGGTGGTTTCAATGGGAAGCCAAGGTTGAGAACTACTGTTCTAGGGTAGCATATATAGCGATGCCAGGATTATCTTCAAAAAATACATGCACTCACCTTTTCAAAAAATGTATTTCCCTTTTGAAATCCTACTCTGCTTTCAAGTCCCAAAAGAATTTTCAGTTCTGTTACGAACTCTTTCTGTTTGAAATAGCCTTTGCTCTTTAATATACTTTGTGCATATTTCTATTATAGGACTTATAGAAACAGTGATCTAGAATGGAAGGGAAAATGAAATGTTGAACTCTGCTTTTAGAAGATAAGTTCCTTTAAGGCAGGAATAATTTCTGGAACCTTTATAGCACTTACGATAGTGAATTTTTATGCCATACATTTTGATTAATTTTTATCAAAATTAGAATATAATTATAATTTTAAAATGTTTGCCTAATCATATACCTATATATGTATATATCTACGCCTAAGCCTACATCTATCTATCTTTATCTCTGCCTCTAGATACATATGGATCTATATCTATATATAGTTATCCATATATATCTAGATGCAGAGATAAAGATATAAACATAAGTATACATATATAATCAGTGCAAATAAATGTACAGTTTGATATTATTTTAGAATTTAAATGTATTTTGATAAAATAAATGTTTTATATAAGTTCAAATTTTCTTAAAATAATAGTTATGAAACTGTCTCTTAAAAAATATTTGATGATAATTCTTTTCATGACATCAATATATCTTTTAAAATATTTCTTTGAATATTAAATCCTGGAAATTGTAACATGCTCATTGTTGCAGAATAATTATCAGGAAGGAGGAAAAAATAGAGACTTTATCACAGGATGCATTTTTTCTTAAAGGGACTGATGGAAGTAGGAAATAATTGAATTGGGAAATACAGATTCTAGTTTGAAATCTGACCAGTACTTGCTGGTTGATTTCTCTTTCTGTATCTCAGTTTTCTCCTTTCTATTTATGCTTTCATAAAACATGTACTTGCAGTTAAGTAAGCAATGTTCTCCACCATTTTCTTGAATAATAATATAAAAAAGTCTATTAACTATTGATTCTATGTAACTATAATTGAGTAATGACAGATTCAAGTCAATGACCAAACCTCCCCTCCCCAGAAGTTTTACCACTGATGGTTCAGGAAAAAGGCTGAGAACCCCGTATAAGTCGATGATGGCTTTGTCTTGAAATGTATACCAGGTAGGAAAAGCCCAAAGGTGGTAACTGGGAAGTGCCTGTAAAAACATTCCCATGGGAATTCCAACCACCAACTACTACAAATAGACTCCAGTTTTTTTGAGTCAGTCAGATATAGAATGAAAACCCAGCTACTCCATTTGCTTATAATATGTTCTTGGAAAATTTAACCCCCGTTTTTTCTTCTGTAGAACAGGTATAGTAATAATAACTATGTCACATTTTGTTTACGAGGAATAATAAATATCCACAGCAGGTAAATGGTATGTATCCCATAGTGAAACTTGACCTCTCTCCCACGTATAATTGCTTCTAATTTGTTTTTATTGAACTATATCCCTCTTAAACTTTGATATACAGGAGCAGACCCAGTGTTCCATGTACACTTTTTTATGAATTTGACCGTAGGCACAAAGGAGAACTTTCTAAATAGTTGACCTGGTACATTGATATTATTTTAGGAAAAGTATCTAACCATTCTCTCCCTTTAGTGAAAGAGAAAAAGAGAATTGCTTTGGTAACAAGTTTGATGTTCCTAAACTTTCATTGAGAATAGGCATTGCAGGATTTATTGAAGTCATCCTATCTCCACGTTCCTGAGATACTTGCTGTTCCTGACTGCAATAATTTGTTATCTACAGGACTCCCACTCTTACTGTGGGGTATAAATGCAGTTTTATATCAATACACCACAGACAGCTTATTCCCTCGCCCCCCAGAAATTGTTCATTACTTTTAAGAGGAAAGAATGGCTGAAAAATGTGTAGGTTTCCACAGATGGTCTTTTTGAAACTACAAACTGCTCCACCTGGACATAAAACTACACATCAAAAAGAAAACAATAAAATTCTTTTGAAGTGAAGGACAAGCACATATTTTGAGCCACATTTATGAATGTACTGCTAAGTTTAAACGTGTTAAATAAATAATGTATATACATATATATCTTTAATACAATTTTGGAGAGTTCAAATTGAAATTTAATGGACATTTGGAAAATAAATTATTAATAAACAATAGAAAATTGTGACTTGATCTTCATCATAATATAAGTAATTTATAAGTTATATATTCAATTTATAGGCATGTATACCATTCTGAAAATTTGTTATCTTTTGAACTTAATTTAGTTTTCATAAAATATAAATGAGGGATGACATCAGTGACTTGCATATATTTTAATATAAAGTACTTCTTTTGCAAAATATTTCCTCTCATAGAGCATATATATAATAAATCATTGACTACCAAATAATATTTAAATATGCTAATAATTTATTTATTTTCCGTGTTTTCTTTAAAGGCACATGCCAATTTTAGCTTCTATTGATAAAAGTAGTCTAACTACATTTAACTAATACATGTATTTATTTTTTATCTTTTATTTATGCAGCCAATACTTAAGAGCACAATGGAATGAGGAGACAGCAGTGAAGCAGACATGCATAGAACCCTTCCCCATGAATTGCAGAATCAACTAAAAAGATAAAGACAGTTAAAAAGTAATTACAAAAAAACAAGGGAAGTCTGAGAAACTGTCACAGCCAGGAAGAGCCTAAGGGAGGCATGAGGGTTAAACGTAATGTGGTTTCCTAAATGTCATCCCAGAACAGAAAAAGGGCAGCAAGTGAAAACTAAGGAAATCTGAATTAAGTATGTGTGTTCATTGTGACAAATTCGACATACGAATGTAAGATTTTAATAATAGGGGAAACTGGGTGTGGGGTAACTCTCCGTATTGGGTTGAAAACTTTTCTGAAGTTCTAAAAGAAAAAGGTTGTCACATGTAATTACAAGGATTAGGGAGGGTGCAAGATGACAGCAATAGCATCAGCTTTAATACCTTCAAATCTTCTAACAATTACACAAAGCATTAGGAGAAGCCCCTCAAAAAGTAAAACAAAATTAAATAAATAAAAGCAAACTTAAAAAAAAAAAAAAACCTAGGAGAGAAAGTAGTCTTGTAAAATGTAGATAAGGACAGGTAAGGCTGAAACACCAAGAGTCACAAGAGGTATGTGGGTAAGACCACCATGCGGGAACAAGCTGAGGGATTACAAAGGAAACTTCGGATCATCCTAAAAGCTGAGGAACAGAAAAATGGCTAACAAGCACTCATTATCTAACGAAGGGCTCCCGGCTGAGAGTGGAGGCCACCACTGGGTCTCTGAGTACTGCAGTAAATTTTGAAAGTGGGCTTCAGATGTTCCAGCGCATGGGTAAGTTCAAAGGGCTCCAGGGCTCTCGCTGATATTGTTACATAAGGTGTGAGTATTGTGTGGGAAGGTCTGATTGTCTGGAAGAGCTTGGATTCTCAGAGATAAATAAAATAACCAGCAGAAGTCAGAGGCTCATAATGAGAAGAAACTACTGGAAATAGAACAAAGGTATGGACTTCAGGGGAAAAGGAGAAAGATGGTTCAAATAACAGGGGGGTGAAGACCAGAAGAGGCAGATAAAAAAATGTGCGGGAGAGATCTAGATAGATAGGCATTATTTTTATGTTCTTTTGTGCAGTTATATTATATAAGGGATCCCTATAACCATAAGGCTAATAAACTTATCCTGGCCCATTCTCACCATGCCAGGCAGGAGCCACCTTCTAAAAGACGTAAATCTATATGACTTTTAACGGCTTTATTTAAGTATAATTGACCTGAAACCAATTGCATATATGTGTATTATAGTTCTATACATATACATATAACACCATCACTATAGACAAGATCATGAATACAACCAATATCACCCAAGCTCCCCCTGGCCCTTCCTAATCCCTCCTTTCCACCCATTCCCCCTCGTGCCCAAGAAATGATTAATCTGCATCTGTCACTATGCTATTCTGTATTTTCTAGAATTATATATGTGAAAGAAATTGTGCAGAATGCACTTGTTATCTCGCTCTTCTCTCTCAGCCTTCTTATACTAAGATTCACCCATGTTGATGCCTTAATAGCTCATTCCTTTCCATTGCTATTAATGCATATTTAGGTTTTTTTCCTAGTTTTTGGCTCTTATAAATAAAGCTACTATGAACATTCACATGCAAATGTCTTTATGGACCCATGATTTTACATTTCTGAGATAAATAACTTAAGAGTGCAAACTGCTCTCCTGAGGTGTTTCATTTGATATTTCCACCACCAGTGCATGAGAGGGTTAATTCTACCAAATCCTCAGCAACTCTTAGTATGTTCAAAAATTTTATTTTTAGCCAATGTAGAGGTATGCTGTAGTATCTCTTTGAAATGAAATTTTCATGTTACTAATGATTAATGATGTTGAGCTTCTTTCTATGTGCTTATATGCCATCTGTATATCGTCTTCAGTAAAGGGTATGGTCAAATTTTTGCACATTTTTAATTGGGTTATTTGTTGAGTTTTTGAATCTTTTTTGCATTCTAGATATGATTCCTTTGTGGTATTTGCAAATATTTTCTTTTACTTTGTGCCTGATCTGCTAATTCTCATATAGGATTTTTCAAAAAGCAGACATTTTGAAGAAGTTCAATTTATGGCTTTTTTCTTTTATAAATTGTGCTTTTGTGTCATATTTTTAAATAGCTTTGCCTAACTAGAAGTCACAAAGATTTCTTTTATACTTTCTTCTAAAAATGTTATAGCTTTGGACTTTATATTTAGATCTATAATTGATTTTGAATTAATTTTTATGTGATCTGATGTATGAATACAAGTTTTTTTTTAATGTATATACCTAATACCTGAGTGTTTCAGCACCATTCATTGAAAAGATTTTTTTTTCTCCACTAATTTACCTTTACATCTTTGTTGAAAATGAATCCGCTAAATATGTGTCATCTGTATCTGGATTCTTGTTTGTACCATTGATCTCTACATCTTGACATTAATGCTACATTTTCTTAATTACTGTAACTTTGTGACATGTCTTAAATTGAGGGATTGTGAATCCACTATCTGTTGTTCTTATTCAAAGTTGCGTTAGATATTCTTGATTCTTTGCATTTATATGTGGAGTTTAGAATCAGTTTGTCGTTTTTCAAAAGACACTCTGAAGACTTTGATTGTTTTTTTTTTTTTTTCTATAATCAATTTAGGGAGAATAGACAAATTATCAATATTGAGTCTTCTGATCCAGAGAAATATTATACATATCTCCATTAATTTACTTGATGCTTTTCATGTTTTCTCTCAGAAATGCTGTGTAGGCTGGAATCACATATGGTTTGTCAGATTTATCTCTGAATATTTAATATATTTGATATAAATAGTGCTTTTTCATTTTTAATTTCTGGTATTTTTTAATCAATATATGGAAATACAGTTGATTTTTGTATATTTCTATTACATGCGATAATGTTGCAAAATTTACTTATTAGACCTAAAATTTTTGTTCTTTGTAGATTTCTTGGGATTTTTCTTCTTATAATGTAAATTGTGTTGATTACAAATAAAATGTTAATTTTTTTATTTCCAAATATTACAGCTTTTATTTCTTTTTCATACCTAATACATTGACTAGAAGCTGGGTACAATGTTGAATTGAGTGGCAAAAGTATTCAACCTTGCTTTGGAGCAAAGCATTCAGTCTTTGTTAAAGTATGATGTTATCTGTAGGTATTTTTCAGCATGTGTTTTATCTGGTTGAAGAGATTCCTTATAATTTCCAGTTTATTGAGATATTTTGACAGGAATTGATGTTAGATTTTGTCAAATGCTTTTTCTGCATCAGTTGAGAGGATATGAATTCCCATTTTATCTTCTTTGTTGGCTTGTTGGCTAAAAATGTACATATAATATATGTGCACACACATATATGTATATATTTATCAAAATCTACCTTTTCATAAAATTATACCACTTCATACATAGTATAGGAACCTATAGGAGCATATCCAGTTTTTCCCCCTCCCCACATTTTGTATTATTGTACATGTTAAGTGATTATATTATATATTACAAACACCACAACTTATTGTTACTAGTTTTGCTTTGAGTCAATTATTTTTAAAAGATTTAAATAAGAAAAAGCTTTAACATTTTCCCATGTAGTTAGCATTTCTAACGCTCTTCATTTATTTGTATATATCCAGAGTTCCATCTAACACATCTCTCTGCCTGAATCTTTTCCTGCAGTGCAAGACTGCTGGTGACAATTCTTTTAATGTCTATAGGTCTGATAGGTCTTATTTTATCTTCCTTTTGAGAAATATCTCTCATAATAGAATTTTAAGTTGTCATGTGTGTTTGTGTGTGTTTCTTTTCCTCCTTTAGCACTTTAATGTTTTGCTCCTTCCCCCGCCCCCGACTTGCATTGTTTTCTGGCAAGAAATATGCTGTTACTTTTATTTTGTTCCTGTTTGTGTTTTTATACCATTTTTCCTCTAGTTGCTTTTAAGCTTTTCTCTTTACACTGGTTCTTAAGCAATGTGTTTACAATTTGTATTGGTGTAGCATTCTTCATGTTTCTTGTTTCATTGATCTGTGGCTTTATAGTTTATATGAAACTTGAAAACGTATTTTCCACTATTTCTGCAATATATTTATGTTCATTTCCCTTTTTTCGTCTTCAGTGATTCTATTAGCACATGTAATAAGCCACTTGAGGTTGTTCTATAGCTCCCTGATGCCTTGTTCATACTTGCATTTTTATTTTTGTCTTTTTAGATAATTTCTATTTCTATGTCTTCGATTTCATTAATCTTCTTTTTCTGCTATGGCTAATCTGCTGTCAAACCCACTCACTGTAATTTTTATTTAGATATTTTAGCTTTCATCTTTGGAGGTTTTATTTCAGTCATTTTATGTCTTTTATATTGCCATATACCATTTTAATATTTGTTATCTTTTTAACCAAATGGATAATAGTTAGGTTAACTTGCTTAACATCTTTGTCTACTAAATCTATAATCTGATACAAGCCAGCAGCACCTTCTCCCCTTTAAGATTTTTTATGCCTCAGACCTTTACTTCAAGGGGCTTGAACAATTATTTGAGTTGCTTAAAGTTTGGAAATGTCTTGATTGGATGAGAAAAATAAATACAAACTAGGAACTTTGACCCAGAGTCTTCAAATTTATTAGCAACACAGATTAAATTCATAAAATGAGTAAATTCTATCTGTGTAGCAAAGAAATTTCCATAATCATCATTGCTATGTCTTTGTAAGTGGCATACGAAACATGAAGAATATTAGTACCAATACCAGCCCACTATCCTTACCACCAGAACATACTTATTAAAAAGGAGACACAGAATTAAACGAGGCAATCTGTGTAAATTGTCAAGATTATACAGTAATTCTGAAAAGAAGACATGATTATTCCTATTTCACAAATTAAGATATAGACACTTAAATAAATTTACGAAGCAAACTTTAATACAGCTAGGGAATGGTGAATGTCAGGCACTGAGATTTTTACTTTTTTACTTAGGGCTCCCTAATCACATTATGCAAGGGTTTTCTTTTTTTTTTTTTTTTTTTCTTTCTTTTTTTTTTTTTTTTTCCAGTAAAGCCTTTGGAACTCCCCTTGTGGGCATAGTGGGAAGGACAGAAAAAGCATACTGTTTTAGTTTCCCAGAGCTGCCATAACAAAGGATCACCAAGTAGGTAAATTAAAATGACAAGAATATATTCTCTCATAATTCTGGAGACTAGAAGTCTAAAATCAAGGTGTTAGTAGTGTCGTTTTTTTCTGAGGACTCTCAGGGAGAATCTGTTCTATGCCTCTTCCCTAACTTCTGGTAATGGCCAGCAATCCTTGGCATTTCTTGGTTCATAAATGTATCATTCTAATCTGTACCTTCTTCCTCACCTGGTGTTTTCCCTCTGTCTCTGCGTCTTCACATAGGCTGAATTCCTATAAGGGCACCAGTCGTATTGGAACAGAGACCCACCCTACTCCAGGAAGACCTCATTGTAACTAACTGTGTCTGTACCACTTTATTTACAAATAAGATCATATACTGAGGTATCAGGATTTAGGACTCCCACATATCTTTCTTGGGAGACACAATTCACCCCCTAACAGACACATTCCTATCTGAATATAAGAAGTGTTCCCCCCAAAGCCTCACAGGGTCAAAGCAGAGGACGACACCTTAAAAGGTGATTAATCTTTACAAAATGCAAGGTGAAAATAAATAAGTCCTTGGCTTCAAGAAGAAAAGGTTATTTTTGAACAGCAGTTCTTTAATGTGGTGCTTATATTTTATTAATAATTAATAAATGATTAATGCAGATTGCTCTTCCAAATAAATTATCAGAATGTGTTATAACAGATGTGAATAAATCATGGGCTCTAGTTCATGAGTTGTCTGCACAAATGTCAAGGGTATAATATATTATATTTAAATATTAGTTATGTGTTTGAAGACTCAAATTGTAATACATTAACCACTATTTCTATCACTTAATTATTGAAATTCAGCATGCTCTGAAGTAACTTTCTGTATGTTTTATTGTTTAAAGCATGTATTGATACTGATTTAATTACTCTTTTCCTTTTAGTGGTATATATTAATACTTGGATTAGGAAAAAAAGTCATCTATAATAATTAGAGATAGTCAAAAACATCAGCAATACAGTAAAAAAAAAAGTTATGCCATATTTTTTCTTCCTGTTAAGAAATGATATTGTTTATTCAAATGATCTTGAATCATTTTCTGAATAGAAGTAATGTTTACATGATGAGAATAAGTTAGCAGAAATGATCATCATTTAATCATTATTGCCGTCATCATCATCATCATTGATACTATTTATTGAGTGCTGACTTTGCACCAGGCATTGAGAATAGGGCTCTAAAAAATTTCATTCCAACTTCAAAACAACTTAAAAATTAGCTATTATTGTACTTCCTGTTTTGCATGTGAGAAAGCCGAGTTTTGACAATGTTAAAAAAAAATTCCAGTGTTCAGTTAACAGGTAAGAGTCAGGATTCAAACTCAAAAAGTCTAACTCCAGAGATGGTACTATTAATCTTTTATATCCCAAGAGGTTCTGGGCTTCAGGGCAATGAAATGGAAAGCTTATGCCATTTGAGCACAGTGATTCATTCAAACTCTTGGGATTTCTTGTCCCTCATCTGTAATTTGAAAGTATTAAGAATGATGACTAATGTGTATAGTGCATACAATAATCCAGTTCTTAGTGCCTTACATATACTAACTCATTTAATCCTCAAAATATAACAAAATGTGGTAGATTTCATACTACCCTTTTAGAGATGACAAAACTCAGTGATATTAAGTAAATTTTCCAGGATTATACATTAATAGTTGTACTAGAATTGTGAAAAATGGCCATAAAGCCTCTGCACCTAACAATTAACATTGCTATTCTAGGTGTTTATGTATGTTTGTCTGCATGTATGTATGTATTTAAATAGAAGATTTCCAATCTCCTCCAGCTCTGAGCATCTGTGACTCTGTTTTACATCTGTCTCTCTTTTTTTTGTTTAATATTTGAGTCTTTTCGTCATGTCCCAAGAACATTTTAAGGTGATTTGTACTTCAAAGACTTCTTAAGAAAAACAATTTTGTCAATTGGAGAAAACTAACAAAGAACTGGAAATTATATTTTTAAAATGTTCCATGTGGATGATGGTGAGCAAAGCAAAGATACAGAAATATGGGTTGTCCAGGTTCTCCATGGTAATCTCCAACATATTTCTTTATTCTCGTCTCCTACCACACTCTGCCTGACTCCCAGGCCCCATTTTTGTCCAACTTCTTGAATGCTAAATGCATGTTTCTTGTCTTATGCCTGCACCTTGAATACCTAGACCTACAAGCACCAAATTGCCAAATTCTACTATCAAAGTAAGTAAACTGGGGACCTGGAAATTCAAGAAGGATGGAATGATCACATAAAGTGGATGCAATTGATTAATTATCTTCTGTTGTGTGTTTTGGTCTGAAAATGATATTTCAATTATATATTTCAAATTGCATCTCTTAATATTATTTCAACATAGCTTTAATTAAAATCTGTCATGTGAGCTGTGTACCAAATGTATTTCAGCTTCTCTCTGGACCTACAGCTAACCTACATTCTCCAGCTACTCTGGTCATCACGTGACTAACTCATGTAATATAAGCAGAAATGATGTTCACTACAACTAGGAATGACTCACAGAACCCTTCATGAATACTGGATCTTCTTTAGTCCTTTCCTGAGTAGCATATAAGATAACACAATGGTTTTGTTGCAAGTGGCAAAGCCACAAGAAAGAAAGGACCCAGGTCCCTCAATTTACAAGTTGCAGCTGAGTCACCTGCTGAATTTTATTTTAGGTGAGTAAAAATAAACTTCTCTCGTGTTTTGAACAGGTATATCTTCTTGAGGAATTTGTTACAGTAGTCAGTGTTATCTTAAATAATGCATAAACTAAAATAAATAAATAAGCAGTCAAAAGTTGCCATTATTGAAAAATGCACTCAGGGGAAGCAGGCATTCTCTCTCCTTCCTGTATCACTAAACTTCTGCCTGTACAGTTTTTCTGCCAACCTCTCCAGCTTCATCTCATTTCAGTCTTTCCTCAGGCTCACTAAACTCCAAGAGAATTCTAAATATATATATCTAATTTTTTCCTTTATAATTTCTGTTTCCTAGGCCCAGAATATTGTTTCCCGATATCTTTTCATGGCTAGCGCCATTTTTAGTTTTCAGGTGTCATTTTTAATATGGAGATTGCACTACCTGGTACCACAGGACTAGCTACCAAAAGTTGATTATATAATATTGTGGTTACATGCTCCAGCTCTAGAGGTGACCTGTCCAATCTGGAAGCCACTAGCATGTGACTATTTTCTCAGTTACAGTAGCCACATTCACATACTTAATAGCTACATGGGTCTTGTGACTACCATATTGAATACTACAGATTATAAACATTTCCATCATCACAGATGGTTCTATTAAACAGTGCTTCTCTAAGGACAGACTTGGGACCATAAACAATTGACTTTCACTCTCACTGCCTCTGTTTCCCACAGTATCTCAGACAGTTTGGGAATTAAATGAGACATTATATATAAAACACATAAAACATTGCACAACAGACAGTACTCAAACATGTGAGTTATTACTTTTGTCTCTAAACACATGTAGGTTTCTGTAAGGTTCTCCTAACAGCCTCAATCTTAAGAGACTTGTACTAGTCCATACTGCCTTATATACCTTGTCCCCTATTCTCCTGATCTCATCTTACCATTTTGTCCTTTTCCCTGGATCTGATATTTTGCCTCATTTTTGGCCACCATGTTTACTTCCATTTGTAAAAATAATTTGAAACCACTCTGGCTAAACTGTCTCAATATTTTAGGTAAATGTCTGCTTTTTTTGTTAAATTCTTAATTCCCAGTTCCAAAAACAAAACTTTTATCAGATTCTGGTTCTCTAAACAAATTCACTCTTCAACTAAGAAGGAAGTCTCTTAGCAACAAGTAAATGGAAAGCACATTTGATTGTTGCCTCACACCACCCCTAGAATCCAGTGTGAACTAAACTGTGGAGATTAACGCAGCAGGGAGTAAGAATTACAGGATTCACCACTCCATGCAGGGTGTAGAGAGGAGAGAGGAAGACGCTGTCCTCACCATTTCAGAATCCTGTGAAGCACTGGGCCTCTTTTTGTCATTATGCACAGATACCCCAACTCTACATAGAATTCCAACAAATATAGCTAAAATGATGTGACCCAGAATTTATTTCTAGTTAGGTTGTGCTAGAGAGAAAATGTGAAGAACCACTATCTTATACTCTATCTGGATATAGTCATGGTTGTTATAAAATTAGTATGGTCTGTCCCATTCATGGGCAGCCAAGGAATTCCTTAAATCACATCACTAAAAGCCAGTTCCTTTCTTTTTTTTTTTTGAGACAGATTCTCGCTCTGTTGCCCGGGCTAGAGTGAGTGCCATGGCATCAGCCTAGCTCACAGCAACCTCAAACTTCTGGGCTTAAGCGATCCTACTGCCTCAGCCTCCCAAGTAGCTGGGACTACAGGCATGCACCACCATGCCTGGCTAATTTTTTCTATGTATATTTTTAGTTGGCCACATAATTTCTTTCTATTTTTAGTAGAGACAGGGTCTTGCTCTTGCTCAGGCTGGTCTCGAACTCCTGACCTCGAGTGATCCACCCGCCTCGGCCTCCCAGAGTGCTAGGATTACAGGTGTGAGGCACCTCGCCTGGCCCACATCCTTTCTTATACTTTACATTTCATTTGCATTTAAATTCCATTTATCCCTTAGCAGAGTTGTATTATCTTGCTTAGAACTTAAAGTCTACAGGAGGGCTATCTAATGACCGAAGGGAGAGAGTCTTATTCCCAACATGGATTGTTCTGGGCACCTCTGCAAATATCACATCCTGACTAAACAGTCCATTAGACACACCGTACAAGGCTATTACTATTACTAATAAACAAAATCTATGACAACCTCTACCATTTATGGAGTGCCCTACATGTTAAGTACATGGCTCAGTATTTAAAAATGACAAAATAATAAATATCTTTAAGTTGAAAAAATAAAAGTTAATGCATTTTTAAAGGAATGGAAAGAAGGCTAGAAAGGTTAAAAAATTCACAGAAAGGCTGTATCCCTTTTAAGAATTACAAATGATTTTTAGATCCAACATTATCAACTCCAGGTCGCTTTCCCAATTAATACAAAGGGAAATTTATCAGGTACCTTAGAGCAAATCCCCTGGCATAGGGTGTAGGTTTTCAAACCTAAACTGCTTAATGATTGCCTGAGTGCTCCTTAAAGACTTCTTCATTCTAAATCTTTTGGAGTGGAGTCCTGGAATATGCATTTTAACAAGCTAGCTAGGTAATTAGGCTGTCTTTTCTTTGAGAGATATGCCCTGGAGAGACAACTATAGTTTCCTTCCTTAGAGCCTAATGTGCTCAATGAAAGTCAAATTCCAGGTAGTGAGCTGGCCTACTAAGAGCAGTCAAGGTTAATTTTCTACAAAAATCTTAAAACAAAGATCTTAAAAGGAGAGAGGGAAACAGAGGTGTTAACTTATTAAACCGAGGGAGAGTTTGGCGTAGAGATAGGAAATGTTTATTCATTTACTCAGCAAGTGCTGATGCTAGTTAGAGACTCTGCTAGATCTTTGGATTACCATAAGAATTTCATGGGAATTACAATCTAAGGAATAATACAAATAAGTTAATATTTACAAACTGAGAGGAGAGCTCTAATGAAGGTTCCAGAAGAGGAAGAGCATTCTGGCATCTGAGGTATGCATGAAGATGGCAAACAGAATACCAAGACATCATCTCCCCTATATCTACTGTGTAATTCCCCACAAACTGTGGTATGCCATCTAGTGAAGACAGATCTTCCATCAACATTTACGGAAGCTCTGTGCTCCGAACCTTCCAGTGCTTCCATATTCCATTTAAAATAAAATTCATTGTATGTATATTGACCTACATTTATAAAATGATCTGTCCCTGCCCACTTCTCTGCCTTTGTCTTTGACCATGGCCCCTTCATTTCCATGGTTCCTGTATTTCTTGCTATTCTTCCAGCAGGCCAAAAGGTTTTCGTTTCTATCAGAGCACCTTCATGCATGTTGCTGTCTCTGCTTTGGTCCTTCATATCATTCGTGTCTCTCTTCACATGCCCGCTTCCTTTCACAGAGAAGCGTTCTACGGACCACCCTTTACAAAACAAAACCCCCTCCACCTACTACATTTTACTCTTTTACCTACTGATGTTTTTTATTACAATTACCATTGCAATTATCTTGCCATTTTTTAAAAATCATTTTATTTTGTTTTTATTAATATCATTATAAGCTTAAGAATGCAAAAACAATGTCTTCTGTATCTTCAGAATATCTATGGCCTAGCACGTCACGGTAGGCACGTTAAATAATGTTTAACACATGAAAGTACTATGTACCTCCTCCTTCTCCTCTCTCTCCCTCTCTCTCTCTCTGTCTCTCCCCTCTCTCTCTCTCTCACCACATGCAGGCTCCCCTTTGCCTTCTGACATGAGTGGGGGCAACCTGAATCCTTCATCAGAAGCACATGCTGGCACCATACTTCTTGTACAGCCTGCAGAACTGTGAGCCAAATAAACCTCTTTTATTTATAAATTACCCAGCCTCAGGTATTCCTTTATAGCAACACAAACTGCCTAAGACATCCTCCTTTAGTAAGACATCCTCCTTTGGATAGCTTTAACTAGATTTCTTTTTCCTTCTCTACATTCTAAGTGAAATTCCACTGGGTCTTTACACAGTATCTCAAACACATGCGTCTCCTTAAAAGCCCTTAATGTAGCTCAGTTATTGCTATTTTTTTTTCATATACCCCAATAAACTATAAGTCTAGTAAGGGCAGGAATAATTTCTCATTTGTTGTATTCAAACGAAACTTCTGGCCATGCCACCTTCTCACTGTGTGACTCCAGGAAACTCATTAATTAAAAAAAAAAATCTCTGTGCACCTCAGTTTCCACATTCATAACACAAAGGATGTAGTTGCAAATGCCTTATGGGATTATCCTGAGGATTAACTGAGAAAGCCACAGTAAAGTACTCACTGTGGCACAGCACTCTGCAAATATTATTATTATTAATGATTAGCATTATTTATTCTCAAAGTTACCATGGGGCCCTGCATGTCATAGATGCTCAATAAATGTTTGCTGAGGTGAAAGAAAAATTGCACTGGGAGAGTTAAACAGTCAAGAAAGATTTTATTCAATATACCAAAAATTTGTTAGGAGAGTAGATTTTAGGTTTTCTTATCACCCAAAAAAAGGAAAAAAGGTAACTCAGGAAGGTGATGGATAGGATAATTTGTTTGATGGTAGTAATTTCACTATGCATATGTATATCAAAACATCACGTTGTACATTTTAAATATGTACAATAATTTTAAATAAAAAGGACTATTAGAATAAGGGAGATAGACTGAACTCAATTCCCCTGAAACAAAAATCTGGCACATTTTAACCACTGATCCAGTGGAATAGCACTGGAGGACTTCACAAAGGGAGGCTGAGGCAGAAAGATTGCTTGAGCCCAGGAGTTTACAGTGAGCTATGATGATGCCACTGCACTCTAGCCCAGGCAACAGAGCAAGACCCTGTCTCCAAAAAAAAGAAAAAAAGGGTGGGGGGGAAGGTTAGGCTCCTACCCTCCCACAGAAACTACAAGACAGAGGTACTATCTTATCTTCTTTGATGATCACAGTTTAACAAATGGCTCCCAGGTTCTTAAGGAAGATACTCCTGGGCTGTAAAACTGGCAAGAGGTTCAAAGAAGACTTAGTCTAAGGAGAACTTTAAGGCCATTTTGAGCATTGAATCAATAAATGTCCTGATCTCATGTCTTAAGTAAAGCAATATAATCATAATACACCTAATCACCGCATTATTATGGTAACATGGCAAATGCTATTTGTGGTAGTCATTAGCGATGTTACCAAATATGTCTAGCTCTCTGCCTTGGGACACATAGCAGGATGTCACTTCCTGTTCCCCATAGGAGTGGAGGGAACTATATGAATTGTTTTATCCAATACATTGTGGAAAGAAATGACATAAGTCACTGCTGACCTGGAGGCTTTAATTGTTTGTGTGTTAGTCCCCATGAAGGCAACCTTTAATGTTTGAAGGAAGGCTGCTTAGTCAGCCTGATTTCCAGAGTGGGAAGATGTAAAATTGAGTCCAAGCCAGTCCACAGTGGACTACAGAATGAGAAGAAATAACTTTTTGGGTATAAGATAATAATATTGTGGCATTATGTATTGTTTTAGTATGCCCATCTCCTCTATAAGCATCCTAACTGACTTCAATCAGAATAACAAAACAAAATAGAAAAATAAAATCCTTCTAAGTTCCAAAATCATCCACCAAAACTAAGTGATAACATAAGAATAGCACCAAATCATGAACAAAAGTGTGTATTGGAAAGGCATAGTGGGCAGAAGATATGTGCTTAAAACACTGGTCTCTCTTCTATTATTAAAAGGCATTTATTTTTCCTTGTTCACTTTTGATAGAAATATGAATCATCAATTTTTTTATTTCAAGATGCTATAGATTTTCTACAAATCCATAGCAATGACAACATTTATATTTCATTATGACAAATTCCACAGGGAACTCTTTCTTTCTTTTATACTCCTTCTCAATTTCATTACATAATTAAAATGGGAAAGTTGCCTTGTAGAAACACCAAAATATGCTAGAATATACCTGCCTTAGGTAAATATGTAAAAGGTATATTTTTACTGAATGTTTTAGATTATTTTAAGCTTCATTTTAGAAATACACGTAATGACCTGACATAGACAATTACCTATACTTGTGGATTAATACACTTTGAATGGTAATTATATTTTAATTAAAATGTCAAAGTGATTGAAAGGTAAAGAATAAGCTATTTACTGTGTGGAGTCTAAATAATAAAATATATGAGAGAGAGCGCCAAGAACTTAAGTCTTCATGATTTTTTTTTTCCTAGTAATGCTGGAAAAGTGATATTGACAGCAATTATTATTTTTTTTCCAAAATACAGTAATACATAAATAGAACCAAATTAAATCTACCACTCAGCAAATTTCATTTGCCATGGGGAGATTAATATGAAAAGGGCTTCTGAATTTTTATCAGAGCAGAAGACTTAATAGGATATTTCAAAAATTCAGCTCTGGCTGGCTTGAGAATAGATAATGGAATTTTGCAGCTTAAATCTTGAGGTCACTATTTCAAAAATGCCCCAAGTTGGCAGTAACTAAAAGGCATTACTATCAGATGGCACTGCAGTGCCTGTGTGAAATGAATTATTGGTTTCACTCTGATGGTTACCAGATAGGGATGTAATACCATCCAAACAACTGGAGCTAATTGGCCCAATTGTTGGTATTTCAAGAAGGCATCCAACAATTGAAAATTGGAATTACATTCTCTGTACTTGTTGGCTTTCCCATGATGGGCATGACAGGTGTGAAGTTTATCTGGGCCGATCTTGGGCTTTGATATAAATAAATCAAAGATTGGTTCTGGCAGCTCATGCTTTTACCCCACAGGGGCCTGGAGATCTGGCTTATTAAGTCAGGGATAACGTGTCTTGTCCCCTGTTTGCCTGGAAGGAAGCCTGTGCAAATGAAATGGCGATTTTAGAGGGACTTGAGCTCCATGGATAAAGAACTTGCTCTACACTAGAAGAACTCAGAAAGGTCGACAGGGCTACCTACTCTCCTATTGCTGCTTGCACAAAACTGATTCTTAGCATTTAAGATTGGTATAGTGGAAAGAGGAATTGGAGTCAGACAGATGTGTGAGTTAGGGGCAAACACTGACCGTTAAATTGTGCTCAAAGTAAGGCAATGGATGTGAAAGAGAACTGGCTCAAATACAGATGGCCTAGATTCAAATACTGATTCCACCAGGAAATGTTGGGCGTGTAGCATATCCTCTTAAAATCTCAATTCCTCAGTCCCCTTATATGACTGTTGTGAGATTAAAAGAGATAATGAGCATATGAAAGAGTCTGGCAGAGAGTAAACATATCAGAAACACTTAATATTTCCATTATAAAAAAATTAGTAGTAGAGTAATAGTAGTTAGTCATAATTATCAACACCTGTCATGCAAAAAACTTCCTAGAGGCATGTATGAGGATCAACAGATCTAAAATGATATGGGACCTAGGAAATACCATGCAGATTCAAGGTGTCAATAATTATAATAATATCCAGTTTATTTTCATTTTTGTGTATTATCATGTGCCATTTCTCAAATATACCTTATTCCTGAGATTCCAGACAACAGTATCAGGGACTGGTTCACACTCTGAGCATAGAGTAAAACTGAATCAAATAATAAGCGGAATAAAGAGGGGCTTGTGGGAAATCTCTGGGAAATATGAACCCTATCACTGCCTGAAGCAGGTTCCCTCACGCTCTGGGTTTGCAGGACTTCCAGGTCACCGAGCATTCTTTGTACATGCTGTTTATTGGAGCCAGTAGGTATTAAATTATTTCATCAAGCAGTCCTGTAACTTTGCAGCTCCCTGGTGAGTCTTCTAATCTCAGATTATGTTCACCCATCGAGCCATGATTGCTGGAAGGGTTATTACTATTTCTCATTATACTATCTCCTGAGCCCTGTTTTATCCCTTTGTTAAAATTGTTCCAGTGAGAATATTTTTTTTAATTCAAATTGAATTTTCTTTCTGACTCCCCACTTTGATGTCATAGGGGTCCAGGTTCCTAAAGATCTCTTAAAAATTCTAAAGGAAAACAAAATATGTGGGTTCAGCAAGATTTATTTCTTTTCTTGAGCTAACAATTTCATTTTTTTTTCTATCCATTCCATGCATATTAATCAAAGTCCTGGGTCAGGTCCTGCAGATGGGGAGGGGGTGTGTGTGTGTGTGTAGTGTGTGGTAGGGAATAAGGATCCAACTCAATGAATTATGTTGACCTAAATTCATAATGTGTTTTGAATACAATGTCATTAAAATTAAAAGGCTTTTTTTCCTATGTCTTTGAACACCAGCCTCTGTTTCATTGGTCTTTTCCACCTCTAGTCTCAAACCAGGTCTTTCTTCTTTTTTTTCCTTTTCTTTTATTGATTGACCTTAATCTATGGCCATTTACTATGCAGTGTGGAAGTGAATTATACATGAAAGACCAGAAACAATATATCAGTGGTACATTTTGCACTGAGAGACTGATGCGTTGAGTGAGCTCTCCCTGGGCCCATGTAGGAGTTGAGTTCCCTGCCTGGTGTTTTATGTCTGAAAATGCTCTCCCAGTATCTCTCATCAGACATTATTTTGGCCTCCTGAATATTCCCAACTCTTGCCAACTAGAAGCCGGAATTGATCAGAAAACAACACCTGACGCCCCATTCACTCCTCTTCCACACTCATTCATTTTCTAGAACTTGCAACTTACCCTTCCCATCAAAGACGGCATTTTACAAATCCCAGTCCAGGAGACTAACAGAGTCTTCTGGTTCCACATGTAAAAAGGATAAAAGGACACTGGAATTTCTAGAGCGTTCTTATGAGAGATATAATCAATGATCAGAGACAGGAAATCAAGGCCTTTCCCAGAAAATTTTGGAGTTATGTTTTCTATAACAAGTCGACCCTAGAATGTATAGTTTTTATATCATGCTCTTACTAAGAACAAATAAAAACCAGAGACAGTCCATGAAAGGTTAACAGCATATTGTAATCTTCATGAGGGCTGGACTATTTCTGTTTTTCATCACAGTATACCTAGTGCCTGGCACAGTTCCTTGCACTGATTATGAACTCAATAAATATTTCCTGAAAAGAAGGGAAGGGAGAGCCCAGAGCCACAGAAACCATCACACTCACTGAAGCCTGTGAAGCAGAGAACAATAGAAGCAAAAGATTTCTGAAAACACAGAAAGCAAAGCTCCAGACTCCTGTTACCTTGCACCATAATATCTAGAGTACACATCTTCGTGTAGAAAATTGCCAGGGAATTTTCTTTTCATAAACCCCTATATAAATTTGTCTAAACAGAAGATTCCATCAGTTCTCACTACTCCTTCCTGGTAACTATTCTAAGGAGGGGATAGCACATTTAAACTTGCTAACTACCCAAAAGTCATCCTCTTATCAGAAAGGTATCACATACTCTTATGGAAACTTATTTCTAACCCCTTTCATGGAGTAAATATTCATCACACACTTCCTATGTGCCAGGCATGACTCTAAAAATCTTAATGTGTAATAATGCATAGACTCCTCTTCACAAATTGTAATGTACCTATTATTAGCAGTCTCTCACCTGAAAAACGTGAAGGAGTCTCAGAAGAGATTAATTGAACATCTACTATGAGCCAGTCATTATCTTTAGAGGTACTAAAACAAAAATAATGATATATGGTCTCTCTCACATCAGGACATCCCCAGTTCATTGGGATAAGCAAATACATATTATTACATAAATATGTAAGATAAAATAAGTGCAGTACTTGCATGGTCATAGTGTAATTTACTAACACAGACACTTTGGGTTTCAGGATACTCTGATCCTAAACTTTGCTCCATTATTACATAGCTGTATGATGTTGGGAAAGTATTAAATTGTTCTGTTTCATTTCCTTCATATGGTTAATGAAGGTGATGTTTGTATTTGTCCCCAAGGTTTGTTATGAAGAATAAATAGAAATAATGCGTGAAACTAGCTAGCATATATTAATTTCTTAATAATTAAAGGATAATAATTATTTTTACTAAGTTTGTTATTATTTTTTCCATGGAAGTATTATAATAAATTATCTACCGCTGAGTTAGAGCAAATGTCATAAAGAAGATGCATTTGAGATGACTATTTAAGGATCAGTAGGAACTGTCCCAGCATTGTAGCAAAAGATATGTAATCCTGACAGTTGAAACAGCATGTGCAATGGTTATCAGAATAAAACTGAATTTTCTATAAAATGTTAGCCTCCAAATTATGAGTAGAAAGAAACATGGATGCATCCTCTTCCTGTTGACCACAATGAGACCTGTATTCCTCAGTAAAAGATGAATTACACAATTTGGATCATTGATCATACAGAGATTCGTTGTCAACTTGACTTTTAAGATTTGCCAGGTATTAGAAGAGCTTATTTATAGAAAGCAGATGGCTTTTTGTCATTTAATTCACTGAAATTTACTTAGTATGAGGAAGGAAGAAATCAAGCTGGCTCCATGATAAAAGCTCTCTAAATACATTAGCTCCTTGAGTGGACTGCAGAGGGACCAATAGAATACTGCCTTTAAAACGAATTAGCCTTCTTTTATGTTTTAGAAGAGATAAGACCAAAGTCCTCAGCAGTGAATGATAACATTAGTAGAAGCAATTTCAGAATTTGCTTTATCAAATGTTGAATCCTCTCTCATCCCATTGACCACGGGGGCTGCTTTCCTTATATGGTACTTTCATTGCTTTCCTAGAAT
This sequence comes from Varecia variegata, assembly GCA_028533085.1. Lineage (NCBI taxonomy): Eukaryota > Metazoa > Chordata > Mammalia > Primates > Lemuridae > Varecia > Varecia variegata. Next base: position 129,133,287 of record CM052442.1, read on the forward strand.
GTATCAAGTTCAAACAACAGTGCCTTATTTCAAACCCCAGACCCACTCCATTCCTATTCTCAGATCTCTGCCTTGTTTATCTACATTTTATTTTTTGGTTTCAATCGAATCCTAATTGACTGTCCTCTGTTTTTCTGGCATTACGAAGCACCTTTTGCTGTTTTTCTCAGTAGCACATTCTTTCTGCATCCTTTCAAAAGGCTGCCCCAGATTACTTATCCAACTATTATGTTTTCATCAAAAATTTCATTATGACATATATAACCCAGTGCATTCTCTCTAGTCTGTTGGCCTTGGTCTCTCATTTCTGCCTTCCTGCATTCTCTCCCTTTCTCTTTTCCTCCTAACCACCCATATCAATCAGGCACTATTTAAGAATGACAGGAAGAACAAACATTGGAGCCCATAGTGTTGTGTTCTGATTGTAGTTTTATTTACAACTTGTAAATCTGGAAAAGGGTATTTTTCTCTGTAATTGTTTAATCGGTAAATAGTTTTAACTACCTCATGGGATTATTGTGAGGAATGAATAAGATAAAGTGCTGGAAAAGAAAAACGGTGCCTGGAAATATAGACTTACTACTACTATTGTTGTTTTCATTCAACATACAATATGAAAACATAACTAGTTTCCACCACTGATGGGTATCAGGGACACAAAGAATGAAAAACCCCAGCATCTTCCCTGAAGGAGCTCACTACCTAGGTTTGGAAGAGCTTAGGATAAAAGCTATGCTTGAGTGGGAAGACAAATAATGAAGAGTGAAATACAATGCTTTAATTTTCTTAAATAATTTTTGAGCACATCTATTTGCAAGGGAAGGCAATTGTGTCTGCATGCTCTTGACATGGTCTAGAGTTACTTATCTGGAAACCTGAACTATATTGTAAGACAGCTCAAAGGATCACTTTAGTAACCCCCAGCAGGATGCAGGATGAAGGAGTAGAATCATTTCCTCATTGGTTTGCCTGTGATTAATACCATACAGAAAGTTAAGATGTCTAGAAAACAGACACTTACCTCCAAAACCTTATAGTACCTCAGAGTAAGAAGAAGAAATAAATTTCTTATAGGGTAAGACAAGGCTTTATAGAGGGACATCTTAGAAATGCCCATTTTGTCCCTTCCCACCCAAAGAAAAGATTGACTATGACGCTCCATATCCATTACCTGGTTCAGAGCTCCCCAGTAGAGTTGGTCAAGACTTTGCCAATCCTGAATTACAGTTGGATTTCTCACTTTGTCCAATCCTGCTTCTTTCTACTTCCTTCTACAGGTTTTGATTCCTGGTGTACATTTTCCACGCAGAACTCCATCTCAGCGTCTGTTTCTGGAGAAATCAATCTGTAACACTGAAATTTAAATATAGAAATAGAAAGACATTTGTTTTAGACAGAATAAACTTTTCCAAGGACATTTCTACGTATCTTGCAGAAATATTTCCTATTTATAACATATTTACAAGAATGCTTATGGCAGTCCTCATTCCTAAGAGAGTGGCAGAGCAGAATGCATATTTTAGCTCATTTTGTTCAACCTGGAAGAGGCCAGGAATAGTCCAAAACTAATGTCTCCCATAGCTTACTCGTTGTTCTTTGACTGTTGGGGTCTACTATTCCAAAAGCCTGTCTTCTGCAGCCCTGCTTCAAAAGGCCCTTTGACAACGACAGTGCTGATGGATGCTCAACACTGTGAATGCTCTAAATGCAACTTGACTGCACAGTTTAAAAATGGTTAAAGTGGTAAATTTTACATTATGTGTATTTTACCGGAATTTAAAAATATGTTATTAAAAATAGAAGAGCTCAAGCCTTACATTTGGAGAAAACCAGAAATTGATCATTTGGAAGTTGGTTAAAAATAGGAATTTATCATAGTCTATTGATTAGGGAAGTCGGACATGAGAATGGGATGGAATCTATGTTAACAACATACACTTTAGGCTATTACATAAAGTGTTAACAACAGAGTAGTGGAATACGCCACTCTAGGAATTCTCAAACTTTGGCTGAATATAAGAATCACCTGGGGCAGGTTGCTAAAAAGCCTATTCTCCAGGCTACAACCCCAAAGCAATTCAGAGTCTCACAAGCATCCAGTTTTTTTAGGCCCCCAGGTGATTTGAGAAAGTCTATTCTACTGCCACACCTTTTACTAGCGAATATAGTCAATCGTTAATGAATCTTGTTATATACAGAAATTCCTAATTGAGAGATGGTGTGAAAATGATATAAAAATCTCTTGTCTCCTAAATTCTGACCTTGTTCTCTAGTTGCCCTAGTCCCAAGAGGGAGCATGAAAGAAAGATGCGTCCATGCATGAGAATCACCCTGGTAGAGCAGTAAAAATATTATCAGTGCTCAGCTTTGCCAACAACAACCCATGGCTAAAAACCCAGAAATATGCATCTGTTTCCTGACTATAGACCAGGCTCACCTCCTGTTTTACCAGAAATACCGCAGTAGCCCTCAAGCTGATTTTCTCGCTTTTAGTTTCTTTTTCTAGCTGCTTCCACTGCTTTATCTAACAGCAGTCAGAGTCATCATTCAAAAAAGCAATTCTGGTCATGTCATTCTCCTGCTCAAAACTCTTCAATGGCATTTTTCTTAGCCTTTATAATAAGTGGATGATCTGCACCTGCCTACCTCTACAGATTTATCTTTTCATTTTTAAGACCCTCCGTAGGACTTTTTCTCATCCAGTGGAAAGTACTTCTCATTTTCTCTAACACCTCTCTCTCTCTCTCTCTCTATCTCTATCTCTATCTCTATCTCATACATCTCAAGAATGTGACCCATACTATTGCCTCTGACTATTAATAAAATGCCCCTTTTCCCCTTGCCTGGTGATCCCTACTCACCCTTCAGGTCTCAGATTAAATATCTTTCCTCGGGACACTCTTCCTGACATCCTGCATCACCTAGTGGGAAAAATACAAGTTAATATAAAAAAAATAAGGCAACAGACATGGTTAAGATACAGCAAAGCATATGCATGTTAGTTTTTTTTTCCTTCCCCCCAGTCCTCAAATTTAAGAGAGTGTAATAATGTCTCTTTTGTTCACCACTTCATCACTAGGGCTTAATATTATGTCTGGTGCTTTGATAAATGTGTCTTCTCCTTCATGATGAAGTAACCTACTGATCATACTTCCTGCAGCAGAAAGCCCTAAAGAAATGAAGATTTCATAGTACTCTGAGTTGTTGTGTCTTTCCATTCCAGAGCAAGGTCTCTCTGTTCTCAAATTAGATGGAAAATTTCTTGACAGTCCCTGAAGTCTAAGATGAGTCACAAGAGGATTAGACCTTTAACTACAATGATGATGGCTTGAAGAGTGGATGATTATAGCCTAGCATGTCTCAAGGGGACGCAAGAGAGTGAACACAGAGTTGGCGTTTGAAGATTTGTTGAAGCGAAGTGAATAGCCCCCTGTCAATCTTGATAAAGGTCAGATTATAAGAAATAAAAGTAAGTACCATTTAACCCAGTAGGTAGCATATCTATACCTCCATTTTCTCTAAAGCCTAATAATATAAATAGTTGAAAGAGGATTCTGACAAATTAATCCAGAATACAGTAATATATTATTATCTGCTACCAGGATACCATCTTACCATGAGCCTTCCCCCCACCTTTTTTTTTTTTTTTCACTCCTTCAAGTTGAGGAACTGAAGACTCATTTCTCCCAGACTCTTGGATCTGCCTTTTTCTTATTAATCCTTCTTTTAACTACTCCCTATAAAGCCAATAGGCTGAAGTATGAAGTATGAAGTAGTATGAAGAAACCCACCAATTACTTTAATAAAATGACACAGTCCTCCAAACTTGTTGAAGAAGGAACAATCCTAATGGTAAGAAAGAAAGTGAATGTTATAGTCCCAAGTTCTGCTCCTAAAACATGTCTTGTCTTTATAGATTTTCCGTAAACTCACTAACCTCACTAACCTCAAGGCTATGGCATGAGTGCACTTTCAGATACCTCAGATGCCTGGCCAAAAATACATCAGAGAGATAGATCTCAAATTCAATTACTTAAATTGTAAGGGAGGGTGAGATACCCCTATGCTTCAGTTGCATTCAGGAGTTAACAAGTCACAGCCCACGGGCCAAATCTGCAGACATCCAGTTTTGTAAATAAAGTTTTATTGTTATATAGCCATGACCAGTTGTTTATGTATTATCCATGACTACTTCTGCCACAACAGCAAAGTTGCATGGTTGAGGCAGGTACTGCTAAAACAAACTAGCCCTTTGCAGAAAATGTTTGCTGACCCCTGCAGGTTTACAAGGTTCTGTTACATTTTACCAATTGGCTTTAGCTATGGGGTATTGGGAGAAGGATGTCTACTTTCTGAGGCCAGTATGGTAGAAGCAGTAGTAGATAGTAGCAAACAGGTAAGGAATAGGTAGTAGTAGGTGGTCAGTAAGAGATCCTAAAGTAATGTTGGATTGTGAGGTAGAAGATTGGGGATTCGGGGTACTCTTTCCAAAGTTAGCAGTAGACAAAAATATTTCACTTTGAGGAGTATTGTATTGACTGGGCATATTTAATCCAGTCAATAGATTATAGACATCAATGGAAGGAGAAGGAGAAAAGGTTTTTAAGAAGCTCATCAAAAGCAGGGATCACATCTTATGTCTTATCAGTTATTCCAGGACTTAAACCAAGCATATTCTCTGACAAAGTCATTTCTTTTTCTTCAAACAATTATTGAGTACCCAGTAGTTAAAAAACAAATTCCTACTAGATTGCCAAATAGTTCAAAAAGTGAAACAAAACTTTATTTTTAGAAAAACTGCTAATTATTTATTTTTGCTATTAATGAAAATCTTTTTGAAAAATTATACACACATCTAAAATGAAAGAGACTTAGCATCACTTAATAGCCACTTAACCTTGAACAGATATCTTAACCTCTTAGTGACTCAGTTTCCTTATATGTAAGAACAAGATAAAAATGGTTATTAATTCATAAATTTATATGCAAAAGTCATAAAACATTTTTGAATAAAGGGTTTTTATTCATAAAACATTCAACCTTTGGAGCAAATACATAACCAGAACACAATAAATCTGTGGTTGCTCTTATTAAAAGATGCATTCAGACCCATTAAAATATATGGGTTAAACGCAATCTCACTAATGGCCACATCCCAGTTCTTCAGACTTGTCTCAACCATGCAACTGTCCATGGCAAAAATGAGCAGGCCATTGGTCTCACTCAGTGGGGCCATTTCATTGTCTGTCATATTCTCTTTGTCTTATGAAAAGAGTGAAGATGGCTTTATCTGGCTTCTGCTTTTTGTGAATTTCTTCCTTGTCGATGGCCTGATCTCTTCTGTACACTCAGTTTTCTAAAGATGAATTTCTTTTCTTCTTCTTTCCCTACTATTTCGTGTTGTCTACAATACCAAAGTTGAGATTGCATACCTTAAATGTGGGCCTAGATATTGGGACCACACTTCGTAAACTTTAAAGCACTGGCCAGATATTAATTTTTTTATTGCTTTCAATCAATGGGAAAGTCCCTTGCTGTCTTGCACCTAACACCAATCCCTGAAAAATATTTGCGGTCTCAAAACGTTCAACCTTTCTCAACTTGGTCTGTTATTTTCTGGCTTTATGCCTTTTTAATAGCTTGTATTATTGGAAATCTAACCTTCATATACAGGAAGCATTACAGTATCTAAATAACAAAAAAATAATAATAATAAAATCTTACTTTCCATACTACCTTATAAATGCTAAATCAACTTTCACAGCAATAACACTAAACTTTAAGCTGGATCAGCAATCATATTTTATGTTATCTTTGCAACCCAAGAACTTGCTTCATATCTGGTAATTAGAGGGTGCTTAATAATTTTTAAAATGTAAATGTCATCACAAAAGACCTGTAAGGGGTTCAGGTAGGGGACCATTACTTGTACACACATGAAAAATAAACTTAGCAAAGTACTAAAGAACACACATAACTAGAATTCACTTATTCTAATTCACCATTCAGAACTCTTTCTAGTATATTAGTGCTCATAAAAACAAAAGCAAAAGAGGATGGTTTCTCATTGATACCCTCATGGTGTCATTGACAATGACAAGATGCTAAAATAAATTGATTGTTAATGTAACCTACCCTGACATAATCAGGTACTCCATGTTCAATTGAGAAACCTGAGCTGCATCGATTAATATGGTAGCCATTTGCCATATGTGACTACATAAATTTAAATTAATTAAAATTAAACAAAATTAAAAATTTAGTATCTCACATTAGCCACATTCCAAGAACTCAGTTACCACATGGGGTCAGTGGCTGCCATATTAGACAGGCAATATATATAGCATTTCCATCACTGCAAAAAGTTCCAGAAGCTGATGGGATAACTCCATTCATATATATATTTAATAAATATGATTTATTGGCATGACAGAATCAAATATTTCATCATTGTTTTCTCAAATGTGGTCTAAGCACCCCCATAATATTAACACGCATCCACATTTGAGTTTAGGCTTTCTGTAGGAACTACATGCCATTTCTGTTTACCAGTAAAATGAAAATGTCTTTGTTTCTTGTTTCCCCATGAAGGTATCAGAAAATTTACATAAAAATGAAAAATAAGATTATTTTTAGTTTCAAGTTGTAAAGAAATGACAGATTAATCTAAAACTCTTTTCTTCCTTTTCCTTCTTTGAATCTGTAAACAGTTCTTATGAGCAGCATTTACTAAAAACCTGCTATATGCCAAGTATGATATTATGTGCTAGGGATTAAAGGAAACCAAAAATATTTCACCTCAAAATATATTTCTTTGACAGAGGACCTGCAGACAGGAATAGCTCTCTGCACAGTCGCTTTTGTAGAGAAGATTGGCATCTGTAGAGAAAATCTGCATTTGTGAAATAAACAGCCACATTTTCGCTGTGCCCCTACACCCACCCTTTGCCCAGTTCTAGGATGGACTGGCTCCTGGAAGGGAGGAAATGAGATCCCAGAACCTTCAGGGGTCTGATAGAAACTTATTCTTTCTGAGAGCTGCTGCCTGTAAGGTTTCCTCAGCGTAATGAGGCTGTCTTTGCTAGCCACACCTTTCTTCCTCTGCCTCTTATAACTGGTCTTGGCATGCTCTAAGCCCCGAACTCTTTCTGAACCTAAGGTTGGTATAAAACTTCAACCATCTGGAACTTTCTTTGAGTTTTTCATATTTTGCATGATTGCCGTGTACATGTATGCACGTTAATAAACATTGTATGCCTTTTCTCCTATTAATCTGCCTTTTGTCAGTCGATTTTCAGTGAACCATCAGCGGGCACACGGGAGGATTTCTCTTAACCCCTAGTTTTGGTGCTATGAGCAGGATAACACATCACTTTGTTTGTTCCAGAGCCAATAGATGGAATCCTGGGCCAACTAAGGAAAAGCTGGCAAAGGAAGGTAAAATTTTTTTTTACCAAGTGAGTTCTCCCAGAGCTCTGCCCATAGAGCCCAGGTCAAATGATGGTGTTAAGAGGCTTTGTCTTTTTCCCTTTCCAAATTGTATTAACAGGAAAAATATTGAATTTGAACTAGTTCACTTGTGGAATACATAAATTGGCTATATTTAAAGGAAAACTTTTATAGACAGCACTCATCTGAAATATCTATTTTTTTTTAATTCTAATACACTTTATTTATTTATTTTTTTTCTAATACACTTTAAAATTCTGTGTTCTTTCTCTGATTTTATTTTTTTTTATTTTTTATTTTTTTATTTATTATAGCTTATTATGGGGGTACGACAGTTCTGGTTAAATATATTGCCCATGTCCCTCCCAACCCTCCGAGACTGAGCTTCAATAGTGTCCATTCCCCAGACAGTGCACATCGCACTCATCATGTAGGTGTACACCCATCTTCTCCCCCACCCCCAACACCCCGAGTCAGATCTTCAAGCATGTCCATTCCCCAGACAGTGCACATCACACTCATCATGTAGGTATACACC